>VMOF01000111.1:69715872-70915872 GCA_011764245.1 Trialeurodes vaporariorum
AATAATTCATACCATACCGAGAAGGAAGTTTTCGTTGAATCAAATGATTCCAAGGAGCCAAATCGTCCGATTTGTTTTACAGTGGGTGGATTCGTTGCGGTAATCTCCTGGTTTAATTGGTTTTGCTCGTTTCTTGTATTAGTCATTATTGGTCACAGAACAGAAACAGGGTTGACGAACTAGAACGGTGGATTAAGTAAAGGTTTTGGAGTTTCGGTAAGATTTCTTTTCATTGGGTTGAAAAGGTTTCGAATAATTTCCGAGACACTGTGGGAACGAACATTTTCTTGACGATTGACGAAATTTTCTTTCAACAAGTGCACGTGGTTGACACAATGGTTGACGATAGGTTGACAAAAGAACACGGTTGACTTACTTTATTCTTTTCGATTACGGCTGGGCGGTGGACGCGTTTTTCGATTTTTTTCTTCGTCGCCAAATGTTATATTCTAACGAGGGGGTTTTTCAGAACTTAGAGACTAGTAACGAACAACTACTATGGTTTACGGTTTAGAACGAAAGGGTAGTTTATTTCAGACATTTTGACAGTGAGAACACGAATGATGCCGAGGTCCAGGTTACATAACAACCGTGGACCGCTTCACAGAATAATACAGTATTGCCAACTCGTGCAGGCTAAATTACGTGTCGAAGTACAGATACAACAGAAATAACTGCCACATCCTCTCACAAATACACCCAACAATTAACCTCAAAAATCCCAAACTTTGAGAACCTCGGGCTTTTCTATGGGGCAATTACATGGAAGATCAAAACAAGGTTGCCAAAATTGCAAAAACTAATCACGAAAACAACAAACAAATTAAACAAAAACAAGAAAATTCTAACAACAAATAAAAAAACAAACTGGAAAAAAGAATAAAAACCACAACAAAAAAAAAGGAAGAAAACCCTCAAAGGATAAAAAAACTATAAAAACTATAATATGAAAAATGCAACAATGACGTCAAAAATCACGCAAAACACGCTACACGGTGTGTTCCAAGTCGATATTATTCGATATTTTACATGGAGTCCAATGGGGCAAGCTGACAACAATAAACTACGCAGTTACACTGCATGTTTCAAAAATAAGCTGTTTCTTGCCAAATCGAAATTTCAGGGCGTAAATGGCAGAATTTGCTCGATTCCAGGCTTTGACAGGGTGTTTACCGTCCGTGAAAACCGTGAAATTTCAGGGAATCAGGGTCATCCGTGAAAAATCCGTAAAACTTCAGGAAATTCCACGTCCTAGCCTGGAATTTCGTATTTTTACCAGAATGTCATGTTACTTTTTTGAAATCGTTTTACGAGTCTTGTCGCCGCCCGACATCGCGGAAACGCATGACCTTTCGAACTCGGCTTTACGTTTATGCTCGACTTCGACTGCGCGCGAGATTGCTTTTAGGCGACAGCCGGCCACCCGTGATGCGGCTGCGAAAAGCAATGATGTCTAACGGCAGCGAGGGAACGTGAAGTGCAGTCTGATTGGCTGAAGCAAACCCCGACTAGCGAGAGTACCTGACTACCTAAGCGAATAGCGCTAACCGCTGTCTATCGGAGTTTTAAAAAAACAGGGGAAGAAGCGCGAGTGTAGCGCTAGCTGTTGTGTGCACGTGGTTACAAAAGTTCCGCAACTCATGAACTGATATTTCGTGTTTTTTACGATTGCTTCGGCATTCATGGTTGCAGTTCAGGGACCAAATAATAATGTTAGGTCCCGAGCGTAACTTACGCACGGTCACATGACCTTGCGTAAGCTCTCTGATTGGTCGAAACCGCAGGTAATGCAATGCTCGGGACCTAACATTATTTGGTCCCAGTCCAATAGCCGGCGTTATAAGCCGACTTAATTTATGTTTTGTTTTTCTATCTTTAATTTATCTACGACTGCTGGTTAGTTTGTTGTGACAACGAAAAATGTTATCTTTGCCGTTTGGACTGATCACGGAAAGGATGTTGAAAATGCCAAAACTTAGACTTAAAGTAGCCTCCTTTTCACCTACTAGTATTGATTTGATTTTCTTTTTGTTTCTCTACTCATTCTAGTTAAATTTCTCCAACGTTTGTTTGAGTTTTTTTTTTTTTTTTTTTTTTTCCCCCCCTACTCAATTATTTATTTAATTTCTGAAATAGACAACTTTTTTTTGGTCATATTCTTTCTCAGTATTAAATCTTTACGTTTCATTATCACTGTGCAGTATCTTTTATTTATCTTTTCCTTCTCTTGCAACTTTTATTTTCCTAAATAATAATTATATAATTTAATTTTGGTTGCGGAAACCCGGTATTACCGGGCCGGTAATCATGCACTCTTACATGAGCGTTACTCGACTTAAGCTGTTGTGCAATTCTAATGCAGCATGAGACGATAAAGTGCATGCGACTTGTGTACCAAATTCTAAGTAGTAGGTAAATAAGAAAATATGAGGCAACATAGTGACGACACCCAGTATGTATTGCGTGGTCCGCGTCTTGGGTTCCTTAAAATTCAACTGGAACGTCAGTAAAAAATCAGTGAAAAATCAGGGAATTGCATACTGGAATTTTGCTAGACACCCTGTTTGAGCTATTTAAGCCCCTAAATTTTCATTTGGCCAGAAATACCGTATTTTTTTACTCAAAGATAACAAGTGGCACATCAATCAAAAGGTTTTGATCTATTCTTCTAGAATCTGGTAATATTTTTGAGAAATTTCAACCAGGGTGGTCACTGTTGTATAATTGTATAATATCTGCCTGCCGCCTGTGGCAGCACTGTACTTAGAACCTAACCAGCCGGGGCTGTCGTAGCTGGTACATGAATACATCCCGACCTGTCATGGCTATATCTGAACTAATCAACTGTCTTATTATTATTAATTCCTTCTAGTCTTTACAACATGGTGTCAGGTTAGTGGTCGAATTTTCGTTCGCGTTCGTACAAATTGTCAAATTGTGTAACGTCTCGAGAGGCGCAGAAACCATGTCGGTAGTGCCGGTACAGTCAGTCCGCAAGTCACGTCAAACAATGAAATTGTCTTAAGTCTTTGTCTGCCATTCAGCAAGTTTTCGGCCGAAAAAAACTTTTGCCGAAAGTCTCATTTCTTCATTCAGTGAGCTCTCTCGTCTATTTCAATCGTTCAGATTCGAAAAATCCTTACTCTTCGCGGTCGTGTTTAAAGGTCTATCCTAACCTCAAAGGTCAAGCACGCAGCACGTGTATTTCCGAATCAAAATTATCGTCGTCTAAATCATCAATATCGGCATTCAGTCAAGTCATTGTTAAAGCAGGTCACTCCGTCTCTTCATGCCCTGTCCAGACAAGACGAATCATTCTGTCTCTTTGTATCTTGTCAAAATCTATATGTCAAGAAGGTCTATCCGTCAAGTCAAGTCTGTCCATCAAGTCAAGTCAAGTCTCATTTCCTAGAGTCTGACTCAAACTCGTATCATTAAAGTTATTGGCCAGTCCAGCTTTGTCGTCCCTCATTGTATCCAAGTCATCGTGCAATCAAAGTAGGTCTATTCGTCAAATTTGACCAGTTAAGTCAAAAGTCTATTTAAATCATACTTTATCAGGAATTTTTCAAGTCTTCTGTCAAGTCAATTCACGTCTCCAGTCGAGTCCAGTTGAGTCCAGTCTCACAAAAAGTCTTTCGCCTATTCTCAAACATGACCTATCCGTCAGGTCAAGTCTGTTCAAGTCTAGTCGTTTCCAGTCTCACACAAAGTCTTTGGTCAATTCTCAAATAATAAGTCTTCCGTCAAATCTCAAACTGTCCAAGTCAAGTTATAATTTCAAGTCAGTCTGTCTGTCCAGTCATGTGTTAAGTCCTCCCGTCACCTAACAAGTAACGTTAAGTCAAACCAAAATGGATGTTCTACAAATTATTCATTCTATTGCTCCCGCTGTGATATTATATTTAAGTTGAAAAAAAAAAAGAAAAAAAAAAGGGCATGTTGTATAGTTGTATAATATCTGCCTGCCGCCTGTGGCAGCACTGTACTTAGAACCTAACCAGCCGGGGCTGTCGTAGCTGGTACATGAATACATCCCGACCTGTCATGGCTATATCTGAACTAATCAACTGTCTTATTATTATTAATTCCTTCTAGCCTTTATAACAGTCACAAAGACCGATTCAAAAAATTTCCAAAAAGCCCCCATGGTTGAAAAATTTGGGTTTTTTGGGGAAAAAAATGTATGGCAGCAAAAATGTTGGAAATAGTTTCTCATTTAAGAATATAAACTATTTCCTAAAATTTAAATGGAGAGACTTTTTCGAGAAAACTTGAAAAATGTGTTTGAAACCCCCCTCCCCCCAATTATGCCCCTAGGGGCTGTCGGGGGCTTTTGAAAGTGTCAAAAATAAAAAATTCGGTACATATTCCCTGTCTTGTCTTTTTTGTTTCAAAACAATATAATCAGCCGTTCGCGTTCTGATACACCAAGTATGCTCGGAAGGACGCCAAAATTGAAAAAAAAACATTATTTTTTGCGAAAGCGCGGTGAAAGAGTTACGAAAAACAAAAAAAAAAAAAATGCAGCTTAACTGCATGTTAAAAAACAAGAAACAAAACGACGAAAGAACGGCGCAAATAAGTGAAAAAAAAGGTAAATAATTTTTTTCCATTTTCCTGCCCTTTGCAAAGAACCTACGTGAGGCTAAAGCATCATTTTAAATAGATGTTTCCCGAGTTTTTTACGTTAATTTATTCGAGGAAACGAATGTCAGTAAGTTACGTGAAACTTCTCGTATCCGTTTGGCAACAAGGTAATATTGTCCGATTGCATTGCAGAAGCCGACGGGTAAAACGGAGCAGAGATACAGAGAAATTACCTATGACTTGGATACCGGCGCGGCACCGTCATGTCAGCCGCTCGCTCGCACTTTCAAGTGGTGCATTGAACCTGTTTATTAGATGATGACGCTACGCCGCACTATGGTCCAGATGTCAATCCTACAACGGCTATTCAAAAAGCACCAGGACTGATGTCATAACTTCTAAAGTAAACTAGCTAGCGACTTGATTGTGGTTTTGTTTAAAAAATCAACTCATTAGCTTCTGAGTAAGCTCGCAATTGGTCAAACATTTACGAAACTATGACATCTTGAAGAAGAAGAAAAATTGGACTCCTACGGTTTTTTTAACGAATAATTTTTCCTGCCGAAGTTACTTTCTACAGCTACTGTTCGGTAAACTCTCATCACCGAGGTAGTACTTACTATAATATACTTATAAACATTGTTAAGTCTTCTAATCACAGGGAAGATAGACCCACCAAGCGCAGCTAGACTTATCGCATCCGCCGATGGAGTCAGCAGGCATCTCCTGCCAACAGTAAACACATTTTCCGCAACTGCCTCAACCGAAATACATGTGGATGTTGCAGCAAGACAACAAAAGACCCCACCCCCGCACCTCCTCTACTTGGCCAAAGAATTTATGAGCAAAAATGAAGTAGAAACTTTTCGTCATCCACCTTACTGTCTTGATTTGGCAACGTGTGATTTTTGGCTACTATCTCAACTCAAGGTAGTGTTTTGTGGTCAAAAATTCGAATCACGAGCAGAATGTCGAAATAGTCCGGGGCCCGACAATCGACTTTGGGGTAGGTACACTTTTCATACTTTCAGGGCTTGTTCTGGGTCACTTGAGACACTTTTTTTTTTGCCCATAGGAATTCCACAAAATTCGGCCACACCTCCCAATGAGCTATAACTTTAGAGTGGCAGCGGGCTGATCCACCTTGTGCCACACAGGGTAGAAGGAATCCTGGGGAAAAGCGGAATTTGAACGGCAGATTCCAAGGTTTGAGGTTAAATTTTGCAGGTCGTTTCCGGCGATGCCCGAGTTTGTTTACGAAATGACGAGAAACAACCTACAAAATTTA
This sequence comes from Trialeurodes vaporariorum, assembly GCA_011764245.1. Classification (NCBI taxonomy): domain Eukaryota; kingdom Metazoa; phylum Arthropoda; class Insecta; order Hemiptera; family Aleyrodidae; genus Trialeurodes; species Trialeurodes vaporariorum. The sequence continues at coordinate 69,721,751 of VMOF01000111.1, forward strand.
ACCTCAAAATCTATTTTTACGGCAAGATGGCAGCGCCCTAGGTGACAATAATGAACCAGCGGAACGTTCCTTGATGTGCCACTCTAAAGTTATAGCTCATTGACACCTCCATATCCGCCATTCTGTATTTTTTGGCGTTTTCCGAGGTGCATTAAAAAAATCACCTATAGACATAGAAAACGACCTCGCCTTTAAGAACAAATGACTGCGGACAATAGTTGTTTAAAATCAATTTTTACATCCCGGACGTCCATTAGCGAACCCCAAATCGCCTGCTTAAAATGGGAGAAAAATGCTAAAACTTAAAAGAAAAAAGTCAACATTTTCCCCTCAAATGTAATAAAGGGTAATTAGGGGTTCGCGGTCTTTTTGCCTCTTCGACAAAGCCGTTCGCAGCAACTTCACGAGGACTCCGGTATGTACAATTTAAGTATCGTGTTCAGGGAATTGATTGAATGCTTCACCAAGTATCATAAAACTCGGAAAAGTAGACCAAACATAGCTTGTTAAATTGATATGGAATGGAGTTTTCTTTGATCAAATCAGATGTTACAAAAATTAGAAACACCCTCCATTCAGAGTTTTTTTTTTTTTTTTTTTTTTTTTTTTTTTTTTTTTTTTTAAACTTGCAGTGTAACTGCGTAGTTTATTATTATCAGTTTGCTCCATTTAACTCCCTTTAAAGTATCGAATAATATAGATTTGAAACACACGGTGTTGCGTGTTTTGTGTGATTTTTGACGTCGTTGTTGCATTTTTCATTTTCTAGTTTTTATAGTTTTTTGTCCCTCGAGGGTTTTCTTCCTTTTTCTGTTGTGGTTTTTTTTTTTTTCCTCGTTTATTTTTTTTATTTACTTGTTGTTAGAATTTGTCTGCTTTTTGTTTAATTTTGTTGTTGTTTTCGTGAGTAGTTTTTGACAATTTTGGCAACCTTGTTTCGACATTTTTTTCTTCCATGTAATTGCCCTATACAGGGTGTCAATTAAAAAAGGAGTCAGGCCGAATATCTCGAGAACGGCTCCGAATTTCGAAAAACGCTGAAACATGTGTTCGATTATTTTGAGGGAGACATCTTTTAAGGGGGTCACCGATTTGTGGGCCCCCGCAGGGGGGGGGGGGGGGGGGGTAGGACCTCCCCAAATCCAAAACTTCAAATGGGGACCCCAATTTTTTATTTCATATTCAAGAAGATGGTGAAATTCTAAGACTTTTGGTGCAAACCGAAGGTCGATATCGTTTTTCGTTTTCGATATATTGAAGGTCAAAGTTCGATTTGGGCCTATTTTCAAAAAATCATTACTTCTCTTTGAAAAGTCGGAATTTAATCAACAGGGAGTCTAAAATACTCTAAAGAGCAAACTTTTTTCAGAAAAAAAATCAATTTTAACAAAATTTTAGTCAAAATTTAGTTTTAAAGCCCCCAACCATTTTTAACGTTTTTGGCCCCCACGGGGGGCGATCTGAAAAATTCTGAGAGACGACCCCTATCGAATGATACATCAATCGAAAAGGCGTAACAAACTGAGCATTTTGGCGCAAACTGGAGGTCCACATCGTTTTTCATATTTGAGATATCGAATGTCCATTGTCGATTTACAGAATATGATATCTCGATTATGAAAAACGATATGGACCTCCGGTTTGCGCCAAAATGCATAATCACGCCCAAGCACGTGTTTCAGCGTTTTTCGAAATTCGGAGCTGTTCTCGCGATATTCAGCCTGGCGGCTCCTTTTTTAATTGACACCCTGTAGAAAAGCCCGAGGTTCTTAAAGTTTGGGATTTTTGAGGTTAATTGTTGGGTGCATTTGTGAGAGGATGAGTCATGTTATCGCTCAATGGTGTGGTTATTTCTTTGTTGTTTAGCGGGGTTCTCAAAATTTGTAGCAAACAGGAGGAGTTCGTGCAAATATTGTAGTTAAGAATCGTCATTTTAGCCAATTGGCTTGCGTTGGCGTGTGTTGTGTGTTGCCTGTATCTCTCGTTTAGTTTGGGTGCATTATTTGAATTTTCAGTCGACTTTGGAGTCAGCTGTTCTATGATGAACGTTTTTTTGACGCGTGCTGTGTGTTGCCTATGTTTTTCGTTTAGTTTGGATGCATTATTTGATTTTTCAGCCGACTTTGGAGTCAGCTGTTCTATGATGAACGTTTTTTTGAATTGATGACGAAAACAATTCAATTTTCTTAAAGTTATTATCCTCTTGTTTGGGAATGGATTGTCTTTTAGTTCGAATTTAAATGTTCGGAGTTTCTTTAATTTATTTGGAAATACTTCATGGTTCTTTTTTAATGTTTCCTTTATCAATCTTTCGTGCAAAGAAGTTTCGATTTTTGTTGGTTCGAGTTGAAATTTGTGTCATTTTTCGTGAGTAACTCATTATTTTATTCCATTTTACTTTCGTTTTCAGGCTGTAGTTTATTTTGAGTCCATTCTGCGCCTTTTAACTATTTCGTCTGTTCTGATTTATTTTTGATTGATTCATTTAATTTCGTTTTCTTTCGTTGATTGTGTGCGGTTTTTTGCGGATTTCTAGTAGGTATCTATCTCATGCTCTGTTTCTATTGTTTTTGTCTGTTTTGTCAATCATTCCGGTACGTTTTATGTAGTAGGATGATCTTTGTGTACCATGATTTATGTTTGAGGTGTTGCTTTTTGTTTGTTCAGTTAATCATTTAGGTATGTTTTGGGTATGCAGTGGTGGATCTTTGAGTACCTAGTTCATTTTTTGTTTTTTTATCCGTAACAACTAGGCAGAACTTATGCGTTTTTTGGTATCGAGTTCTCTCAACGTGGCAAGTAGCGGAGCTTGCATCTGATATTCATGTAATTGCTTCGGTGAGAGGGTGTGTCATAAAAATACATATATGTGCAGTACTGAATAAAATAAACGGGTAAAATTTTTGTGTAAATCCACCGCATACTGATGCGTTTTGATGCTTTTCAGTAGCAGGATTCTACTTTTCACTTTTGTCACCGTCAGAACCCATAACATACTGGGATCAACAAAATGCAATTATCGATGACGAAAAATCAAAATTAGGGTGGGGGTCCCCTTAAAGTTATCAACTTTAAAGGGAGACGGAGCATAGGTACATCGGAGCCGACGAATCGCAGAAATAACACAGGAGATAGAGCAGTCAACCTCGATAGATTCAGATGAAGTTTTTGCATGATATACTTGGGAATACTTTATTTTACTTGGTATCAAAAGAAAGCTGAGACTCTCTAGTTTCTTTATCGTCCAAAATATACAGCGATAAATTGCGATTTTAAAAGTTGTGTCGTGAACATGAAAATGGACGGCATAGTTGACCTGTTGGTTATGGGAATCGCAGATATGCATGGGGGAAAAAAACAACATCAATAGATTCCGATGAAATTTTCGCAAGATACTTCTATTTGAAAATACTCGATTTTCATTAGTACGGAAAGAAAGCTGAGACCCCCCCCCCCCCTAGTTTCTTCATATTTCAAGACACACTGCGATTATTTGCGATTTCAAAAATGGTAAGCGTGTAGAAGAACGATATAATTATACTCGGTTCTGCAAATCGTATAGAAACTAAAAGAAAAAAGGTGAATAAATGATGCGCGTTCGCCATGTTTAAAATCGCTAACAATCGAAGTGTATCTAAGAAGATAGAGAAACTAAAGAGGCTAAGCTTTCTTTTCATTCTAAGGGAGATCGGGTATTCTCAAGTATTTCATGTAAGGAACGACACTTATGAATGTAATTTGATCGTAGGAATTGGGCACTGGAACTAGAGATTTGACTTCTGACTTATTTTTATACGAGTATATTGTAATACAGGTTGAGGCAATAGCCATTTAACATTCAATTATTTTCATTTTATCAAACTTGTATCTGCGCCAATCAGAAGCTGGCTTTTTTGATGGTTACGGCTTCATTAGTAAGCTCAGTTGAATTTCAGTAGTAGCTACGGGGCTGGTGCACACTTTCGCTACAGGCGATTCAATCAAGGGTCGATTCAGGTGTAAAAATCTCTCAAATTAACGATGGCCCTTTCGTAAACTCATAAGATACTTTTCAACGCGCGACCGTTATAGCGATGTTGGACACTAATAATTATTGGAGATTACCATCTAATAATTCTGCCACTTTATCAAGAATCGGCTGTTAAGAGACGACTTTCCTTTGGCATCGGTGTCACCAGGTGTCATGATAGCATAAATCGGCTGTTAATTCTGGTGACTAGTTATAGGTGTTCTGTGAGTCTTCCTTTCCAGCAAAGAAAGAGTAACGAAATTGAGATAGGAATATCCCATCATTAGTGTTCAACACCATCATTACGCGGTCGTGCCTTGAAAAGCAAATGTCGGCAATTGCCTTTTCTTCCAGGATATGAATTTGCTTGATACGTTTATAGGTGAAAGTCTTAAGAAATGTTGACGAATGTCTCCTGCCCCCCGGATAGTCCCACGGGGCTGTGGGGGCTTTATAGACAACATCAAAAATGAAAAATTTTGGGTCAGTTCCCTTTCTGACTTTTTTGTTTCAAAACTTTTGAACCGGCCGTTCGCGAGAAAAAATATTGATACGTACGTACTGGTTCAACCTGTATACGCTAACTTAACTGACTATAACGCTCAAATATGCACAACTTTATACTCTGACCATATTTCCCAGCATACATACAAAAACGCAAACCTAATCAACAAAACCAATTACAAAATACACCCAAACCCAACAACAATAAAAAACCACATTCAACGTGATCCACCCCCATAACAACAGCCATAAAACAAAAGCGCAGCACCGAACTGCATGTTATTCCTATCGGTAACAAAAGGAAACGCAACGCCTACTTGTTTTTTTTTTTTTTTTTCTTTCTTTTTTTTTTTTTTTTTTTAATTTGTCGGTATGGCAAAGTGAACTTCGGTATTTTTCGAGAAATCTTCGACTCACGATAGGTAGTTTATAATTTTGAGCTTCTTCCTTGATGTTCAATCTCGGCCGCGATGAAGCCTGAGCTACAAGCTGTTGTAAACATTGCTCTATAAATACATATTTTAATGAGTATTCAAATTTTGCTGCATACATTTTTGCGAGGATGGACAAAGTCATCATCCATTGAAAATAATTACTTTTCAAGTAATTTTCAACTTGAAACAAATTACGATTGGTTATTCTATTTTTCTTCGTCAGAATAAGCAAAATATAAATTGACTCACTCTGTTAACTTGTTACAGGGCTGAATATTAATTTATTCAACACTTTTTTTTTTTTTTTTAATAATTATGATGAGGAACAGGCACGTCGCATCGAGTCGCCTCGCCTCGCCTCGCGTATTGTGAATAATCAATGATGGAAGGAGTGAAACAAGAACCGCTCATCGAGCTGTAAAAAAAAGCATGGCCGTCTGCAAGCTTTAAATCGCGTTCCCCATTTTTGGGCGATCAAAATAACCGTCTCAAAGAAGTAAGTCTGTGAAAACTTTTGGAACAAATTATTAGTGATGCGATTGGCCGAGTAAAAATGGCGAAAAAATCACATTACATTATCTCCAAATTGTTTTTAAGTCTTAGATAAGCAAATTGTTGGTCATCTTACTGTTGTATAAAAACCTAGGGTTTGACCTTCAAAACCTCGAGATTCTCTCCCAAATCTTCAAGATTTTTTCATTTTCTGGCATTTCTGTAAGTACGCCCGCCAGGAAGAGCTGTGACTAATTGCCGACGATGGCGACGGGGGATAAATGAGCCGAGAGGTACGGGAACGGGAGAGCCTCCTCCGCTCCGCGCGCCGCGCCAGCCCGATCGGCGCGGTGAACCCTTGAATATCCACCCCCCCCCTCCAACCATCACGCCGTCTTTGAACTGGTTACTTCTCTTTTGTCTTGCGTAATTGACCTATTTTTTCGTAATCTTTTCTCAATTTTATATAGTGGTATTATCGAATTAAAATATTTTGCACGTTGATTTGTAAGAACAATGGAGGCGCGCAGCGCCGCATTGTAGTCGCAAAGCGCCTCCGGGAGTTGGGCCGCTGAGCTGCAAGGGGGCGAAGCCCCCTAGTTTGGAATAAACCTTGATATTGCTGTTCTTTGTGGTTTTTTTGGCTTCCAATTTAAATCATTATTTTTCAAATAAATAACAAGCGAGATCACCGAATGATGGGGGGGGGGGAGGTGTCCGCCTTCCAACCCCCTAGGTAGCTCCGCGAAGCATTCTCATTTGGACGTTTATGTTCTTTCATGTGCCTAACTTAGAGAACGACGCTACATCTGGCTCCTGCTTAATGAGCAGAGCCCATACTTTCAAAAATTTTCAAGTCGTTATCTGAATAATGTTTCAGTACTCATTTCAAAGGAGCCTAGTCAAGCAGTGATTTAAAATCATATTTTTTATTTTCTACTTAATTCGGTCGTTTTAAAAGCATTGAATATTTTACTTTCTTCACTGTAGAATCTTTACAAAGTGTTTCTAATACAGGCTTGCGAGTGGCGACAAAGTCGAGCGGTTTAAAAATTATTCTTCTCAGTGGCATAAACTGGAGATTTTTACTGGGAGGGGGCGGGAAAGGAGGCAAAACAGCCTCAAGACGTCTTTAAGACGGATTGAAGACGGTTTTCGCTAACTGGGTCTGAGCAGAAGCACTGTGTGGTCTTTTTTGCCTCCTTGACGAAGCCGTTCACAGCTATTCCACGCAGGGCTGCCGTTTTGCGTATAATCAATGCTATTTTTCTATTCACCGATGATTCCACCGGTTGAGAAAAGATTACACAGTTCAGTTCAGTGTATGGCAGTAATGCACGAAAATACTCTGATCTGTAATCTTTCCTTAATCGGTGGAAACTCCGTTGATTAATTAAAATATCCGCAAGTTTTTTTAAAGTCGTCGACGACTCCACCGGTTGAGAAAATATTACAGATGCGAGTATTTTAGTTCACTACAGTCATGCACTGAACTGGACTGTGTAATCTTTTCTCAACCGGTGGAATCATCGGTGAATTGAAAAATAGCATTGATTATACGCAAAACGGCAGCCCTGATTCCACGAGAACTCCGGTGTTTACACTTTAAATATCGAGTTCAGGATATTGATTGCCCGGTAGTTCTTAGGTTCTTCCGAGTTTTCATTCTTGGGATGAGGTGAGAGGTGCGGGTTGCCTAGTGCCAACCATCCCAAGAACGCGCCTGCTTCCACTATTTGCGGATGGGCAGGGGGCTGGACTCAACTGAACTTCATCGTAGAATCTCGGGAGAAAAAATTCTCTTTCAGGTTTCTGACGACGAAAAACTCGGATCTCTGGGTCTTAACAGCTTTCGGAGACATTCCGGGCCGTTCTTGGGGGGAAGGGGGCTCCGGTCTTGTCGCGGCCCCTTAAGTGCAGATTTCATCGACTGAATCTCGTGGTAAAAAATTGCTTTCCCGAGTTTTCAAAGGTAAGAAACTCGAACCTTAGGGTTTTAAAGAGCACCCGCTGATATTTAGGGGCCATTAGCCGTGTGGGGGGGGGGGGGGATCCGCCGGACCCAACTCGGCGTAGTTGCAAACTCCAACGGAATTGTATCGTAGAATCTCAAGTTAATTTCTATCCCCGGTTTCTGAAAACGGAAAACTCGATTCTTTATTGCGTCTCTAAATGCAGGGGGCTGTAGCTCAAAAAGGGGGCTTTCTCAGACCTATGTTTATGGGTAAAAAGTCTTATTTTGACCTGTAGAATCCGCCCATGAAATATTCGGGAACAGTTTTTCAACACCCCGTACATTATGTTTCACGTAACCTGCTCACTATGGTTTTCTTGAACGGGTGACCATAAAAAAATCGGGAAAAATCGGTTCAGTCAGTCGCACTAATTTGGGGCGTATGAGTTAACATGGGACATGGTGTATGAGATACTTTACTTAAAAATAGTGCATACAACCCTGTCTCATGTTACCTCGTATGTCCCAAGTTAGGGTGACTGACTTTTACTGTAACTCGGACCTGAAATTTCGTTTCAAAATACTGCAACAACCCAAACTTTGAATTTTGGAGGGTTTTCAGGGGGGCACCCCTGTAATTTCGAAATTTTCAAATGGCAACCCCTATTTTCTGATACCTCATTTTAAAGGGCGTAAAATTCTAAGCATTTTGGCTTAAACTGGAAGTCGATATTTTTTTTTGTGTTTGAGATATCGAAGGTCGAAATTTGACTGAGGACCAATTTTCGAAAATTCTTAACTCCTACAAAAAGCGTCGTAAAACAGAAAACTGCACTTGTAAAATGCTATACTAGATGAGTTCTTTCAAGAAAGATGTGCAAATTTAGAATCAAATAAACTGATAGTCGACTTTTAGGCACTTTAACATTTTTGGCGGGAAAACCCCCGTTCATCAAAGTTTTCAAATGGCAACTCCTATCTTGCAATACATCATTCGAAGTGGCGTGTAAAGTTGAGCATTTTTGCGCAATCAAAAGTTCGATATCGGTTTTCTTATTCGATGTATCGAAAATCTAAGTTCGATTTGGACCATTTTTCGACCCTGCAGGAAAAATCTTAGTAGGTATTAGGTAAGGTTTGGTAACTGGGTCCACCCCCTTGGAAATCGATAGTATTAATTCTTGGGGAATTTTCGCGTTGTGAGTGCATCACTGGAGGTTAGAGGGTCTTGAAACAACTACTGTTTTGGCCACACTGCCAATTTTGAGGTTATTTCGGCCCAATAAACATCAGGGGCAGTTTGAGCGTAGACCGTTCCCTGCAACTCCCATTTTTTTGGCGTCTAATTACCCCAAAAATTCGAAATAAATATTTTTTCAAAGTAGAGGATTCAAGTAATGGGCCCAGTCATCTGGTAGCACTTCATACTGTCTATATATTTAGAGAAATACACGGGGATGGGCTCGGTTATAGCAATTTGCAGGTTAATTGGAACCTCTTGGAATTTGTTTAAAAAACTTTCCTTCTCAATTAAAAATGCTACTAGATGGTTTATTCAGCTCACGTTTTAAGGCTCAATATGCTACTCTATCAGGATAATAAATGACCATTAGTTATTTCTTTATTTTATGATTTAAACAGAGGCTTAAATAAGGCACTCAATAAAAATTAAAAAAAAAGTGGTCCCAGTTACCCAACCCTACCTTTTATGAAAAATTATTTTGATGTGGAAATTATAAGCACAATTTTCTGCAGAGGCAAACAAACCACATGCTGAAAAAATGATGCCTTGTGTGGTTATGATTTTTCAAAGCTAGTTTTTTGCTTTGAAGGGTGCAAGTATATTGCGTAAAGTTTCGAACAGAAATGCTAGCTTTGTATAGTTTTTGGTTTAGCGACCACTATTATGAACCAAATGTCACAAAAATCAGTTTCTCGTTGTAACTTTACTTGTGGAATCCATAAATGACCTCGAGAATGTTAGAAATGAAGTCTGACTGTACTTTTTAGGCAATATTGTACCTTTAACGGCACAAATTTTACGTCACGGATTAAAATGTTGAAAAATAGTTACAAAAATTAGATGAGAAAAACACTTAAAAAGAGGTTTGGGATTTTGCATTTTTTTGATACAACGCGTTTTAAGCGAGATATTTGCTGCGCAATGTGGAAAAATCAGTGCTTTTACTATGGCGGGCAGCCTGAAGAACAGTGGTGGCTCGTGAAATGCGATGTATCGATGTCCACTCCATTTAAAACTATTGAAAAGAATCGATTTTTCGGGGGTTCAATTGCACCCCCTGACGATCGATACTTTTCTATAGTTTTAAATGGAGTGGACATCGATATGTTGCATTGCACGAGCCGCCACTGCTGAAGAAGCAGTGGAATGGCGGGTTGCATACTTAATACCGCTCACCGTAGTAAAAGCGCTGACTTTTCGACATTGTGCAGTGATTATCTCGCTTAAAACGCGTCGTATCGAAAAAAAAAAAAAAAAAATGAAGAGAGGACCAGCAATCTCTCCTAGAGTCTTTCCATCTGATTTTAGTACCTAATTGTTTTTCAAATTGTCAACCCGTAATTTCTGCGCGTAAAATTACTCCGAAACACCAATTTTTAGGAAATTTTGTTCATAATTGTGGTCGATATTCCAAAAAACCATAAACTTTTTAAAACTTCGGGGAGCTGTAGCTCAAAAGGGGGCCTTTTTGGACACACGTTAATAGGAAAAAAAAAGTCTCATTTTGATCTCAAATATATATTCCAGAAAATTGGCACATGAGTTCCGCTACACCCTGTACATTCATAAACTAGACTAATAATGGCAAAAGCTTTGTACGAAACTTCTATTGAATGTAACTTTCTAACCAGCACAAGTGAAGTTGCGGAAATCAGCCGTTTATTTTATCGTTTGCTAACTGTTGGAACCAATTTTCTCTAATTTCATATTTTTTTCAGCCATAAATATTCTTGTTTTGGTCTTCATGATCCCCAAGAATTATTCCTAAATCCTAAATTAACTCTACTTTGGGGATTTCTTGCGTTTCAATGCGGAACAAAGAATCACTCATTCTTATTATTGTGTGTATAAAACCTCATCATTCCTTACGTCGGCATATGAATCCATTTCCGTAGCAGTCAGTCGGGCTGCTGTATCTAATTGTGTTGTAAGCATTTTCAGACAGGGATGAGTCTGATTCTGGTGATCCACTGGGTGAAGAGTGGAGACTGTAATTTGGTGAAAAACTGTAAGAGCTCGGAGATGGAGGGCCATAGGTTGGAGGTGGAGAAGATGTCCCATAAAATGAGGGTGGAGCTATGTAACTTGGCCGACCGGGAGCGGAAGATGAGGAGTAAGTTGGACTATAGCTGCTGGGAATCGAGTAGCTTGGACTGCTCTCAGACTTGTAAGAGGAGGATGGTGCAGGAGAAATAGTTGGCGAGTAAGGATGCTTAAATGACGAAGTTTCATAAGCGGGTACTAGAGGCGAGGAAGATGAGGGTGCATAAGATGAGGATGGTTTCTCAAAAGATGAGCTCGATGATTCATAACTAGAGGCTGCAACGTAAGTAGGGGGTACAAATGCAGGAGACGTGTAGGCTCCTCCATGTCCTGGTCCAAAAGTCACCGGTCCCAATCGAGTCCCGTCTGCATTTGTGGAATACCCTCCACTCGATGGTCGCTGATAAGGGGCATAGTTCGGGGATGGTAAATTGTTTCCAGCAGGTGGATAGTTTGACATGGTTACTCCATTAAGTTGAGAGTACACCCTCACGGGCATTGGGTAAGCATAACCAGTGGCGTAGCCCGATGGATGAGCATTTAAAGTGTGACTGCTAGGGTAGAATAATGGCTGTGATACAGCAGCGTAGTAAGTAGCTGGCACGGCAGCGTAATTGTTCGCAGGCACAGCTGTGGTGACAGGGGCTGCTCCGTAAGGTGCCGCAATAGCATAAGGCCCATGAGCTGCTACTGCGTATGGGCTTGCAAGTGTGTATGCTGAGGGTGCACTGTATTCTACTGACGGAGAGTAAGTTGGAGTCCCATAGCTGCTTAAAAGGCTTGCCTGCACTGGTACTGCATACCAGGAGTTCCCATTCGCATGAGGCAAGGGTGGCCCATAGACGCTGTATGCCGTCGTCCTTTTCTCTTTACCGTTACTACTGATGGACTTGCCAGTCTCGCTAGACGTAGTTGTGGGTCTATCAGCCAATGCTGACGCAACAAGGAGCCCCAGCACCGTCTGAAATCAAAGAGTGGTTGGAAAACATTGTTAATAGTCATGACAACCAGAAAGCTAATTTCGAAAATAGTGAAAGTGGGGACCAAACATAATGGGGCATGGAATATAATACGCAACGCTCCTTGTATTGCAGGGGTTGCCCTTGTAGGGAAACACTATCCCTTCATTTCAATCGGCCGTAACTTTTGATTGAAGAGTTGGTTTGATTTGCGGTTTGTATCATAGTTTTTTTTTTTTTTTTTTTTTTTTTTTTTTTAAATCGTTTTAGTAATTCATTGCTCAGTTTTGGATCTTTTTTCTGGAGATCCTCTTGAGCCCCCAAATATTTAAATGGTCACCATTTTAAAAAAGATGGATTAAGTAAATTTTGCTTAATGATTTTTTCCGCTCTTAAAAGACCTTTCGAATGGTGTGTCACAAAAGCTATTTTCATAGTTTTTTCTAGCATGGAATTTCCTGCAGAAGAAATTAGATAGAAATGAGTATATTTCAATTTCATCATGTGATCAAATGGGGTTTATCATGATATCATAGTGTTACTCAGACAAATCGATTGGAATAAGCGTACAATACGTCGTATTGGCACGCTTAAAACTAGCAGGCGGTCCGACTTCGCTCGGGAGGGACTGGTCTACTACTGAGAACCCCTATCTGTCTGGCAGAGTCGGGCAAATAGTAATCGATCTCTCTTTTTCTCTGAACTTTCTGAAGTAATCGAGGTGGATGTTAGTGGTAATCAGGCTGTACCGTTTTTAATAGAACCAAAGTTTTAAGATGAAACAAACTTTTATACACATCAAAAATGCAAAACTGAAGTCTGACAAGCGTACTCTGCATATGTTCTAGAGTCATCAATAGCTATCAGAAGTCTGTGCGAGTCATTTTGAGGATTTTTTCAATAATGAACGCAAAGGATTTAAAAAAGCCACAATCAACTGAGGAAGTATTCTGTGCATTCTCAGAGAGGATCTGCCTCATGACCAAAGAGAAGAGGTAAGATTTACCATACGCTGCATTGGAAAGAGAAGCTGTCAGTCAACCATTCTAGGAATTCATCATACCTTCGTGGATGTTCCTTTAAAGTATTTAGAAGTAGAAAATGAGCAAAATGAGGTTACCGGTGTATGTAAAGTGACCGGCTCCAATTGTTTTTTAAGTTGGCCCATTTGAGGAGAAGTTACAAATCAGTGGAAATGTGTCCATATCCGACTTTGAACCAAAATTGAAAAACTATGTTGACTTCAGATTTGCGTTGGATGTCTCAGAATTTCAATTTGTTTCCAATTATTCAGTTTAAAAAATGGGGGCTGAACACAGAAACTTTGAGCCCCGCGAAAATGGACCCGGGCCCTTTCCACTGTCAAAACCAAAACTACAGTGCAGTTGACTTGGCAAGGCCCTCACTCTGTTATGGTTAAACGTTATTCTAATATAACCAAAACAAAAACAAAAAAACAAATATATTTGAAAATTGTCTTGCTTTGAAAGCAATTATCATGTCCAATTACTCCCTCTCTCCCTTGCCAATCCCCTTGAATCCCGAGTCTTCTGGCACACTGTCGCGGATTTGTGCTCTCCAGGGGAGTGGGGGAGGGATTCAAAAAAGGCGTCCTCGTTAAAAGGTGTCCCCCTCAAATTCATAAATCAAGTTTCAGTGTTTTTCGAAACTAGCAGTCATATGCAAATAAATTCGAGTTAATTTTTTTTTTCTCAAAATCATCTACAGGGTGTAACAAAAGTCCGTTCCCTCCCCCTCTTAACTTTTGAATGGTAATTTTTGGCTTCTATCTGATAAAAAATCTACCGATAAAGGTGCTTCTACTTAAAACTCGAAGTGTCAAGGCAAATCAAGGGGGTCGCTCGCGTTTGGTCATCAAAGGCACGGACTCAGATTAATCATCAACACTAACCAGCAGTTTCATGGTGAATTGTGATGCAAGAACGGCAAATCCAATAAGTAGTGAAAACCTTAAACTGATAGGAACCGGAAAAGTCTCAAAACTAGAGCAAGCCGCACACAGTAAAAATACCAAAAAAAAACAAAAACAAAAAACAACACTCCGGTCAATGAACCGCTTGGTCAGGTCCGAATATCACGGCAAAGGATCACATTAGTATAAAACGTATTTTTTCTCTCTCTGTGGTTTAACGCCGGACCTTCCTCATGGTGCATGCCACAGAAGAGCCAAAGGAGGGAGATATGAGGCACCGACTGCCGGTGCGTCGTTTATCGAGTGATACAGATTCCCCCTCCTTTTACCGGGGGGAGAACCCAAGCTGGAGGACTCTCCTCTACGGAACTTTTACTTTCGATTCGCACTCTTATTCTCATAGGTTTTTTTTCATCTCTTTCTCTCCCTCTCGAATTATCTCTCTCTCTCCCTCTCTCCCCCCTCTGTTCCAGAGTTGCACTTTCCAGGCATGTAGCGTTCTTCAAAAGCAAAGAGACAAAGTCGCTTGGTGAAGGACCGCCCGAGATCGAGAAGCACTCCGTTCGACACTCCAAGTCCGATTGCACGCTTGAACGACTACTAATCCAGCAGAACCACTTTCGAGAACTTTGTAAAGAATCGCACCTCTTTTTAATTGACCGTGGGACCGACAGTTTTTTTTTCACCCCCTCTTCTTTCTACTCTTTTGACAACATCCTCTCGTGATTTCTCAGTGCTTAGATTTGGAGCGATCATCCTACAGTTTTATTTATTGCAGACGCTACAAGCTGAGTTGAGCTCTATTAACTGAGTTTGTGTACAAATAACCATAACCTCTAAATTGACCTAAAATAATGCAAAGCAGTCGCTGTAGTCAGCTTTATTTCTAGTTTTAACCCTAGTCTGCCTGACCATTCGTGTTTACACGAATACCTGACATGGGCGTCTCAGACCCATATTTAAAATACACTTCACTTCTCACCCACCCACTTCATCCATCCATTTTCTGAACAGTCCTAAAAATTGTCGATCTTTGAAGAGGTGTAAAAAGGGGATACATTTCACTACTTCTGCAGTATTTTTTTTTATTACACTCGATTCCTATCGCTTTTTATCACTAAAAGCTATTTTTATCCCTTCATTACACCACCTTGACTTTATTTTCACAGAATTTTGAACCGAAACCCTTTCCCCCCTCCCCCTCCCCACTCGCCCCAACACTCTCCACACCCCTCTCCAGCCACACTCACCACCTCCTCCACCCAGAATATCAGAGAAAAGTAGCAATCATCTGTTTAGTCATAAGTCTGTTTCTTTCTTCTTGATGTTGAGCTCTCCAGTTATAATTGCGATTTCCGTCCAATTTTTGGCCAAGGAAGTACTTAAAGGGGCCAAATAGGCTCTCCCACCCCCATCCCCAACCCCAACCCCCTCACCGCACCCACACCAAATTTAATTTTTTTGTATAAATATGCGTAATATTTGTAATAGTTGGCCCTTGCCCCACTGACAAATTATGCTCCTTATAAGTCGTCATTACCACCTCTTTCAAAATGGTGACCATTTTAAGATTTGGGGTCTCAAAGGGGGACTTTCAGAAAAAAGACCCAAAATTGAGCAATACGTGGCTAAAAGGGTCTTAACTAGAGAAAAATAATAGTGCAAACCGCGAGTCAAGCCAACTTTTCAATCCAAATTTACGGCCGATTGAAAAGGGGTGCCCTTTCTGGGAAACCCAACTACCCGTAAATTTCAATCGGCCGTAACTTTAGATTGAAAAGTCGGTTTGATTCTTGGTTCGCACCATTGTTTTCCTCTAGTTAAGCCCCTTTCAGCCATGTATTGTTCAATTTCAGGTCTTGTGGTATCTGGAGTGCCAAGTTGGCAACACTGAATCAGCTGTGAAGGTAGGGTTTTGTCCGGGCTAGGTTATGTAACAACTCTGCTGTTCGTTTTTTCAATATATACCGGGTGTCCCAGACCACCCGTCTATATACTTTTTCACGAAAACGGCTGGGAGTTGAGAGCTGAAACAAAAAAGTTTTATCGGAAATTGACCCCAAGGAATTCAATGAAACTATTTTCAAAGCCTTCAGAGGCCCCCCGGGTTTTTTTTTGGGGGGGGGGGGGGGGGGGGTTGAAACCCATTTTTCGATTTTTGTCGGAAAAAAACCAACAAAAGGTTCCAAAAATAAGTTCATATCCTGGAAGAGCAACTCACTGCTCCTGAAAGAGCAACTCAGCAAAGATAAATTAAACGATATTTAACTATGTTTCCGCGCTACGCCTTTGAAAAATGGCAAATCACCTGGGGTTTTGTCCCGGCTAGGTTATGTGACATCTCTGCTATTCGTTTTTTCAATTTACACGTTCATCAAAGCTCACTTCTACGCCTTTATAAATCATCCTTCTACTTCTGAATACTTATACTTTTTAATCGACCCGATCGTTTACCATTTCAATCTATAAAAATTTCTTACCCGAAAGTCCAACCTTGAGCCCTCAAATCTTATAATGACCACCATTTTGAAGAAGGTGGTTTTGACTACTTTTAAAGTGTCACAAAATAAGTGATTCGCAACAATTCGAAATATGAACGTAACAAAGGGTCTCATCTTCTGGGTTTCTAATGAGATTTTGGGGATTTTGAGACATTAAAATGAGAATATTTGACTGAAGATACAATTTCAGTTCATGTTTTAATATGTCGACCGTTCTCCGAAAAATTGTTGATTCAAAATTTCTGGGAAAATCGAAAAATTTGAGGGACCACGTTTGTGTTTTGAAAAACTTTTGGGAAATGACAATTTTTTTTTCGTAAAGTGCTTGTTGAATAGAAAATTTTGCAATCGAAAATTGTCTTAACCCTTAACTGCGCCGCGCCGTGGCACCCCTAAGGCACATAATATATGTCCTCCTTTTTGAACTCTTAAAGTTAAAATATCATTTTTTTCCATGTCGTCATCCCTCCGGCACATATCGAGGAAAAGTTTCGATTTTTCTCCGAAGTCCGAGAAAGCAAAGCCTCACATTGGGCGCCATCTGAGCATTAGGAAACATATTTAGCTGTTTGACCTTGATTTTCTCCCTAAAGTGGCCCATATTAAATTTAGTGCTTGGCAGATCTCTTGGGCGCAAGAATTAATGCTAGGATTTTTTTCACTATTTTTCCCTTTCATTTTGAGTCAAAATTAATTGAAAAATCATGTTTTCGAACGGGGGGGGGAAAAATCGCGCAGTAAAGGGTTAAAAGCAGGCCAATTCTAATGGAAGCTAGAAATTTTGGAAACCAGGTGCATATCGTACATACAACTTCAATATATCAAACATGAAAAAAGATATTGACTGGTTAAAGGCAAAATACTTAGTCTTATGCTGATTCTAAATTTGGAAAAAAATTGGGATCCCTTTTTATAATTTTCGATCCAGCTCTGCCCCTATCCCTCTAAAATTAGGAGGGGCCCTTAAAACACCCGCAACAGAGGAGCCTCTCAACATGGGATACAATGGCGAAAACTGAATCTCAAAGTATCATTCATGGAAATAATGAATGGGGGGAGGGGGGGGGTGCGATACTTTAACCCACCAAGTATATGACTATCCGATAGCAGATTTTCTTCTTTTTAACATTCAATTGATTGGGGAGGGAAGGGATTTGCTTTGGAAGGAGGAGGGTCTGATTAGATTTCGGACACTTGGGAAGAAAACTTGGTCATTTGAAAAGAAATCACAGCAGTTTCCTCTAGTTGTCAATGTGCGTGAGCGTGAGGGATTGTTTCAGACTATGATGTGATCCTGTAGCTGTAAAATTAATATGCGTATCACGAGCTGCGCACAAAGCTTGAACGGTGTGGTGGGGGTCCTCTCTCTCTCGCACACACATTAATTCTCTACCTCTATCTTTGCGAAATATTGAATCCAACGGATCCTTGCGAACATTTCATCATTCACCAGTTCTTTACGGGCTGCGTTCACAGAGGTTCTTTTTTCCGTGCCTGTGACATTCTCCGAGTTTCATCTCGGGTCACGTGAATTTGATGTAATATCCGGGGTTCTAAACACCCAGCAAAACGCATGGACAGACGAATCACATTCATCGGAAATTTCCACAATATTGTTTCACACGTTAAACTAATCTATCATCAGAGCTTTTAAAAACTTGACCACTTTTTTAAGCTATTTCATTCAACTAAAGGCCGAATTTAAGGACATGTTTGGGAATACTTTCTGCTTATCTAAGCTAAAGTTTTTTTCATCATCGAATTTGAGCTGTTGAAAAACTAAAAAATCGTTTTCTCTTTTGAGACGCTTCTTCCAGTTTTATATTTTTTGTCACGCCTGCGATCAATTTCCACAAGCCCTGTAGTTAAATATCGCGTTCTTTCAACTTGCTTAACAGTGTTACTTCTTCACCAATCATAACTTTTCAAATCCTCACTCTGTACTTTTAACTTGCATATCAACCTTATCACTTGCTTGTATACTGTACAGTATCCAAGCCGTCATAGATGATCCATTTTATAATCATTTTATGATTTAACTGGATAAAAATGGGTTACTCAAAAGGTTTTTGGAGTGAAATGTACATGCAAGTTTTACGAATGAGATGATGCACCTTCGAGCTTGTGGCAACGTTCATTCAATTGTTTCCTGCTAAAACGCCCGAAAGCTTTTATATTACTTAATTTAGAAAGCTGGATGAAAATTATAAGTTTGTGTGGTATGTGCTCGCAAATTTGCTATGGAATAATTATTACCTCTTGTGGGCATCAAAGTGTACTAACAATTAAAAAATTAACGTGTTTTGGAATTATAACTGAATGACGAAACCTCAGCTAGGGTGCTCATTGAGCTGTCAATGTGTAAGTACCTACTTTTAATAATATTTCAACACTTGATTTTCTGATCACCAAAAAAAGAATAAATCATTAACATCAAATCAGTTTCCAGAAAACTTGAATACAGGGTGTTGAAAAACTGTTCCCGAATATTTCAGGGGCGGATTCTACAGGTCAAAATAATACTTTTTTCCCTATAAACATGTGTCCACAAACCCCCCCCCTTTAGAGCTACTCCCCCCACAAATTTTTAAAAAATGTACGGTTTATTTTGGAATAACGACCACTTTCATGAACCAATGTCCTAGAAAAAATGGTGTCCCAGAGTAATTTTACGTGTAGAATCCAACAATGACCTCGACAAATCCAGAAATTGAGTCTGACTGTACTTTTCTTGCAATCTTGTACCTATAATGGCACGAATTTTATGTTACGGATTAAAAATTTGAAGAATAATTACCTACCTAAATCAGATGCGAAAAACCCTTAGAAAGATTGTTGATCCTCCTTGTTTCTTTCGATACGACGCGTTTTAAGCGAGAAAATCGCTACACAGTGTGCAAAAGTCAGCGCGGGGGGGCGGGGGGGGAGGGGTCAAAGTCAAAACCTTCAATGCGCCATAACTTTTGAACAAAAAGTGATATTGTCGTGAACTTTACGCCAAAAGATGCGCCTTTTAAAGACCTTTTGATTGATGTCCTGCAAAGTTTAGTTTGAAAAATATTTTAGCCCGTTTTTGCCATTTTTTCGATTTTTGAAATTTTTAAAAAACTGTTTTTTGAGTTTGAAAAATATACGCAATGTAGGAATCTGAACAAAAAACTTTCGTAAAGAAACCTGATCTTATAAGCTTTTAGATGGCGCAAACCGCGATGCCGGGAAACGTTTCGTTCAAGAGTTACGACCGCGCAAAGTTTTAAATCTAGGCCAAAAATAGGGTTTTGCCGACTTTCGATTCTGCAAAAAAAGTTGTTGCTCCACCAATAATAATTGATGAAATTCATTGAAACTTGGTAGGTGGGGGTTTTTTGGGTCGCTGAAATCATTTTTGATATTAATTTTTCAAAATTCTTTGCCATCTTGGATCTTGGATTTAGGATTTTTTTTTTTTTTTTTTTTTTTTTAATTCTATAATTCTACGCAAACTATTTGATTTTTTTGAAATAAGGGTATGGTACCGTACCCGCCCCCCTAAATATTCCCTTAGGGGTGGTTTTCCAATTATAAGCTGGGTATGCAACCCGCAATACAAAAGTCAGGCAACTTCATTGGATGAAAGTGTTTGTCATGATCTCTGGTTTGTGCTTGTGTACGGTCTAGTCCTCCGTATATTATGTTACTCGTATGCTGGCCTGCGCGTCTCATACTCAGACAACCTTTATGGTGGGTAAAGTCACGAAAACACCAACCCGTCGCACAGTGGCTCTAAAAATGACCAAACTGGGACACACTTGTTTTGCAACACCAATTTACTTCACTGTATGATATGTCGGTGTGCGTGTCGTTAACGACTTTTTATGGTATGTATACTGACTGGAACACCAACTCGTCGCACAATGGCATACATATTGACCACACTGGGACATGTTGTTTTTAGTAAGCCACAGTATACTTCCGTGTATGTAAATTAAGCGTGTACGTATCTGAGCATTTTTCGAAATTCCAAGAATA
Source organism: Trialeurodes vaporariorum (assembly GCA_011764245.1). NCBI lineage: Eukaryota > Metazoa > Arthropoda > Insecta > Hemiptera > Aleyrodidae > Trialeurodes > Trialeurodes vaporariorum. Next base: position 69,741,831 of record VMOF01000111.1, read on the forward strand.
ATTCGCTCTCGCTTCTTGTGTTTTTTTCATAATTATATGTAGTATGTACACATACAGGACACAGGTATAACTCAGCACAAAATCCACCGAATGTAATGGCATATTCATAATTTAACCAAATTCTATGGTCAACACATACAATGACATCGGACGACTGAATAATTTCTGCCTCAATTGTACCATCAATTTTATTATACATGTACTAATTAAAAGAAAAGTCTTTCTAATAGTCTGCCTGAACTAAAACAAAAAATTCCACAACCATTATACTTCCTGAATCAACTTGCAAGTATAACCTCTTTTGCTTTCATAAAGCTTGATGCAATGACAACAACATACAATATCCTCCCACACCACACTTCTCCTTTCTAAAACAAGCTCATTTGCAACAAATAGGAAGCGAAAAAAGTCGTGTGTTCAATGCTTCTCATAACTATTCTTTAACTAGTCTATGTATCCCAAATACGACACCTATGAACAACCTAAAACTGCCTTTAAAAATAATTAATTAAGATGATGGGCATGGGCACGCTCTTTCCAACACTTGCGTGATGGAATATCACTGCTTGTTTTTTTCTGTTTTTTAAGTATCATCCACAGTTATAAGCTAAATGTCATTAGTTAAGTGTATAGTGCATTAATAACCCCAAGAATTTCAGAAATTATATCTAACTGTACTTTAATGTAGTCTTTACCTATGACGGCACTTTTATAATAAGGATAAAAACATAAAAACATGAATAGTAATCACTATGAACCGATGGACAAAACCCTTAAAAAGATGTGTAATCTCTTAATGATTTAGATAGACAAGTCGCGTTTTGAGAGAAAATGTCTGCATGCTGTGGAAAAGTCAGCGCTTTTAGTCTGGTGGGCGGGCCGAAGAAGCGGTTGTGGTGGGTTTCAGGCTTTTTGATTTCAGAGACCAAAATCTTTCTAAGGGTTTTTCTCATGGTTTGTTCTTAAATATTTTTCAAATTTTGCATCCGTAACATAAAATTTGTGCCGTTATAAAGGTACCATATTACCTGTAGAGTATAGTCACACTTGAGTTTCCAAACTTTTCGAGGCCATTAATGAATTTTTCGCGTAAAAATGTTGCGAAGCACTAATTTTCATCACATTTGGTTCATAATTTTTGACACTTAAAAAAAAAAAAAAAAAAAAAAAAAAAAAAAAAAAAAAATACATTTTTCAAAATATTGGGGGGCTCTAACTGAAAAAGGTGGCATTTTCGGACCTATGTTTATGAAAAAAATCAAGCGGTTGCATTCCAGCACTGAAGCACTGGTGAGGCGCGCTACGTGTTTGATGCATTTTTTATGGGAATGGTTTATTAACGTCAAACTATACCTATTGAATGGATAGATGATGAGTTATATTTGACATGTAGATGAGAATTAAATGTTGAAGAATGGAATTGTAGCACGATACGAAAAAATGAGGACACAATGTATTATTGGAGCAGAGTCTGCTACTTGTTTTCATAATAATATCACGTTTTAATTGTTAATTTCGAGAATTTAGAGGAAACGACCATGGGTTTTTCGGAATGATATGCTGATTTACTTATATGATAATTGTATGTATAATTGATGTACCCAGCTTGCTTTACATGAACTTTCCTTTTTCACTTTTGTCTATTTTTTGGTTTGATTGAACCTAACCAAACCCATTTTGATATATTAAATGGTCTTGCAACAAGAAAGTAAGTCATATTTTTAGTAGGTTAATTGTAAGTTGTTTTTGCCAAAATTCATCAAAATTAACTGAGCAATATTTGACAAATCCAAATTATAATATTCATCTATTAATTTACTCAACTATCCTTATTTTTGCTCAATGGGACCTATATTGCCCCTAAAAACGGTTTTAACGGTTATTGATGGTGACTCTGAGAGGAGCATATTTTAGTTTTTTGGTCATAGATTGTGTACAGCAAGTTTCATCGTTTCATCAACATTTATTCTGTCATTGATTGACTCGATGTTTTAATTCTTCACTTTAAGTTTTTATTTTTTTCTAAATTTTGGTTCGATCGCACCTATTTTAATTTTTTGAACGGTCCTAAGGATTAAATATTGCAACGATGAGTGTTCTTTTTTTTTTTAATTGAAAGATTGTTTTATATCTGAGAATATTACTTTTTGGGGGAGAGCTTTCACGTGAGGGGGTCAATTTTTCTCTAACTCCCAAAAAAAATTTAGAGGGGTTTTTGGCCCTAACTCAAAATTTTCAAATCATGATCCCTACCTTGTGATAAGTAGGTACATCGTTAAAAAGTGCATACAAAACTGAGCATTTTGTTGGAAACCGAAGGTCAATTCCGATTTTCGGTTTCGAGGTATCGAGGTATATAAGGTCAAAGTTCGATTTGGTCCCATTTTTGAAAAATCATTACCTAATCCTTCTTGGTAAGTGGAGCCTCCAACAATTTTTAACGTTTCTATCCTCCACAGGGGGCTATCTCAAAATTTCCGAAGAACGGCACCTGATCGAATGATACATCGATGAAAAAGGCATAAAAAATTGAGCATTTTGGCGCAAACCGGAGGTCGATATCGCTTTTCAAATTTATGAGATATCGAATGACATTGTTAGATTACAAAGGTCCAACGAAATTTGACCAAATTTGTGTCACAGTTATATTTTTTTCTGAAAAATACTTGCTTTACAGAGTATTTTAGATTCGTAGTTTTTTTTTAAATTCCGACCTATCAAAAAGGAGTAATGATTTTTTGAAAATGGGTCCAAATCGAACTTTGACCTTCGATATTGACCAAAATTGAAATTGGCCTTCGGTTTCCACCAAGATGCTCAGTTTGTTATGTCCTTTTTAACGATGGATCTTAAGGTAGGGGTCATGCTTTGAAAATTTTGAGTAATGGCCTAAATTTTTGAGAGGGGGGGGGGGTTGGAGAAATAATAATAATAATAATAATAGTAATAATTTATTTGTGTAATGTTGCACAGAGGCTTCAACAAATATGTCAGTTTACATGAGGATGGAACTTAAATATGAAATAAAGATTATTAAGGAAGATTATTAAAGAAATATTAAATAAAGATAAAGGTAAAGATAAAGATAAGATTAAGCTTAAATTAAGCTTCTAAATACTCGTCTACGTTGTATGGACATTGAATACAGAGATACGTTTTGACTAAGTTATTAAATAATCTACTTGCTGACTCTTTTTTTATTCCAGTTGGCAGTTTTTCATAGTATATTTTTTACATTTTCTTAGCTCTTCAGATTCTTTAATAAGTTTGGTTATGTTTTGATGCCTGGTATTTTGCTGCATATCATCACTGATTTGAATTGGTTTTGTCATTTCATTGTTGAAGAGTTTGATTTTATGGAAGATAATGGATTATGAGAGCGGATTATGATAAAGTAAAAAGCTTATTTTCTTTAAAAATATTCTTGCAAGAAACATCTTTGCGCAATTTGAAGATTACTCTGAGAGCTATTTTTTGAGTGATGAATACTTTATTAATTAGATTTTTCGAGCAATTTGACCAGACATTGATACAATAATTAATGTGAGAAAGTATCATTGAGTGATAAACTAGAAGAAGAATCTGGGTGTTACAATATTTTGCTAGCATCTTAAGCACAAAAATTGACAAATGGAGTCTGCTGCTCAGATTTTTGATATGCTCTTCAAAATTTAGTTTGTTATCTAAAATTATACCTAGGTGTCTCATGCTCTCTACTCTTTCGATTTCCTCCTCGTTAATAGTTAAGTTGAGATTTATAATGACGATTATGACCGTCGTAATTTGACTGACTAGAATATATTGAGGATATTAACTCTGCTTTGAGGTTAAAGCTTGAATAGATGAATTACCATTCGTCATATGGCTAGCTTCAGACTGGGATAAAATTAAAGACTTGGCTAATTTGATTGCTTTTTCTAATGAAGATCACTTTCTAATAAAAGCCTTTCTCAGATGTAATTTAGATTGTCACTTAAATTACAAATAAGAATATCTCTGACGACTGTGTCCGCAATGGTTCCGAAATCACAGTTACGACTTCTATTTTTGAGGTCTGTCACAAATTCATCGATCGTTTCAAGGCTTTGTTGTTTGCGTGTGAAGAATTTGTAGCATTCAACAGTTATATTTGTTTGAGGATCAGAATGTTCTTTAAACTTATCAACAAGGGCGTTGTAACTCACTGTGTCTTCATCCAATCCAAAAGAATCAAAAATTTCGAGTGATTTAGGACCTTCATAATGGAATAAGAGGGCTACCTTTCTTTCATCAGGTTCTGTCTTATAATTTCCGGCTCGCATGAACATTTTGAAACTTTGATACCATTTCTTCCAATTTTGAGGAAGATTTCTTTCCAATGATAAAGGCTGAAGAGATCCTGAGAGTCCTGTGCGTGGCTGAGATTGATCAGACTGTGATTGAGACTGCAATTGTGACTGCGGTTGCGCCGGGTTGACTATGTTGATGGTCCAGGAATTAAAGAAACGGTTAAAATAATGCTCAAAACTTGCCAAAAGAGCTAAAACACGAATATTTTAATGGATTAACAATTCACGACGTGGCGTGGCCCGGCTTCGAAAATCGGCTTCACACCTGGCATCATGTTATGATATCGGATATCGGGAATAAAGAGAGAAAGTGATGTGACTTTTAGTTAGGTGTGAACTGTGATACGGTACTGCGGTGCGGCGACGGACAACCTCCGTCCGCTAGGTAGAACAGCTGATTTGCCACATACGGCAGGGGGGAAGGGCAACAGTGTGCCAACCTAATTATACAACAGATACCACTCTCTTTTCAATTTATATTGAATATGCTTTTTGCTCTGATGCCCAAACCTTTGAAGGTAAAGTTGAAGGGTATCTTCTTTCGCCACACTGATATAATTATCTCATACTTAGTTCAGGCTTTTGACATTTTATTTTCAGTTTAAATAGCCCCCCCCCAAACGAAGTCTTGTTCCCACTAGGTATATTAATTGTTGGACTGAGTTGAAGAGAACAGGTTTCTGCATTGAATTGGAAGTGACTCGTCGGGTTTTTGTCTTGAGCCGAAAGAACTGAAAATGTTTATTTTCTGAATCTTTGGAACGTACGAGACATCATCCAGAGCCGTCCTGTGGCATTTGCTGTCTTCTTTAGCTGTGATGAATTTTTTTCCTTTTCCCACTGCACTCTGTGAATCACTGTAGGCGACTTTGAGAGTGTGTGGCGTCCAAAATGCCTCAAAAGAGTGAAATAAGTCTGCTGAAAGTGACATGAGCTCAAGTAGCTCCATTATCAAGTTGGTAACAAAAATTATCTGTGTTTTCAGAGGACTGTATTGAGGGAGTATCGGTGAGAAGAACCATGTTGGTCGGTTCCTCGTCAAAGGAAACCTCACTAACTTCATGTCCTGCAACAGAATTGCTGAATTTCGGTTTTCCATCTCCTAACCATTTTCTACATTTTAAATACTATCTGACCTGGACCTTTACATTAGTGGCAAATAATTTGTGACCTTTTCACTGTGGCTTTATAACTGTTGGAGTCAGCTGCCAATATATGCAAATCACCTATCTTTTAGCGGCTTGCCAATTGCTTGAACTTAAAGTCGGTCCATGCAATTTACAATCTTCTTGTGGCCTGTAAATTGCCTGGCTCTTGCTTTCTCCTGCTCTTTAGTGCCTAAATTCAAGCCAGGCGATATAGCCAGATGGCAAAATGTCCAGGCATTTAGCAATGTCCCGAGATAGTTTTTAATCGCTTTCAAACTGCCTAGGCGTTTTACAAGCCGAGTTTTAATGGTCTAAGCATGCTAATTGCCTGCAATATACACATACGCAAAAGTGACTAACAACCGCTTTTATTGATTTTAAATGTGAACCATACAAATCAAACGAATGATAACCGTAACAACCCCACAATGTGAGGACCTCTGCAGTCTGCACTTCACAAAGGACGAATGCTGCACGAACAGAACTCTCACAAGTGAAAAAACGAATCCACAAAGACAGAAAAAAATGGCGAAACCCATAACGCTCATCATAATTATTCAGATACACATTTTACACCCTACTTAGTATTTTAGATTTGTAAAAGATGGACCAACTATGCCTCTTTATTTGAAATATTTACGGCAAGTGTCCAACTTTTATTCGTTTTCAGTCAAAACATTTCATGCGATCAGTTACAAGGACTCTTGAGATTTGTTTATCATTGTTCGATATTCTGCGACATGAGCACCTACCATGTCACTGTTGGGAGTGTAAACTATGCCTTATGGCGTCGCACCCTAGTCACTACCGCCCGTCTACGAAAAGATAAGATAGAGAAGTAGCTCCTATGCTCAGTTACTCCACATATATTAAACGGAGAAAAAATCGATGCTTACGCCTGGACACACACAGCACATAGCGGTGCTCAAACAGGGGTTTCTCAAAGAATTTCTCTCCAATTCTGAGGTAGAGGGGGGAGAGTTCATGGCCCTTTACAATTTTTAATGAATCTCCCCCTATAACCTTGCATTAAAACTAACCCTCTCATTAACCCCACCTTGTCAACATCTACCCCTATAACTGCAATGGGGGAGAGGTGTCACCCTAATGTTTTCCTCCCCCAAAGGAATATCTTAAAGAGGATGTAAACTCAAAAAATCGTAGTTAACTTAAGCACGGCAATTGATGGTGGGAGAGAGTTATACACGGTGTAGAAGATCACCTGGGTAGGGAAATTTTTCTCAAAAACTAATGAACCAAATGATTTGAAACGAAGAAGTCAGCAAGGGAAGTGACCCCAAATTTTCCGTTTTTGATGCTTTCAAAAGTTCTCGATGGCCTCTTGGGGCGGTTTGGGGGGGGGGGGTTAATCACATTTTTCAAGTTTTCTTGAAAAAGTCTTCAATGAAGGTATTACAAAAATATTCATAATCGTTAAGTAAAAGCAGCTGGCAACATTTTTGTTCCTATAAATGTTTTTCAAAAACCCCCAATTGTTGGAGTTTTAGTGGATTTATGGTTTCTTTTTCAATCTGTCTATGTGACAACCCTGCTTCAAAAATATTTACAGATTTTGAAAGAACAGATCAATATCTTTTGATTGATGTGCCACATGTTAGCTTTAAATTTGAAAATAAGGTGTTTTATGCCAAATCAAAATTTTGAGGCTTAACTGGCTCAAACCATAAAATCGCGCCTAATCTGCCATTGAAACCTCAACATTTTGATTTGGCGTAAAACACCTTATTTACAAATTTAAAGCTAACATGTGGCACACCAATCAGAAGGTATTGATCTGTTCTTTCAAAATCTGTTAATATTTTTGAAAAATTTTGAACAGGGTTGTCACAAAGACCGATTAAAAAAAAATTCAAAAAATCACCTGAAATTCCAAAAATTGGGGGATTTTGGAAAAAAGATATAGGAGAAAAAATGTTGCCGATTGCTTTTACTTTACGATTAGAAACTTTTTTCAATACCTGCATTGGAGACTTTTTTAAGAAAACTTGAAGAATTGGTTGAACCTCCTCATAACCGACCCGAGGGCCATCGAGGGCTGTTGAAAACATCAAAAACGGAAATTTGGAGTCATATCCCTGTCGGAATTTTTTGTTTCAAATCATTTGGCTCAGTAATTTTCGAGAAAAATGCCCTATCCGCCGGGTGGTCTGGCACACCCCGTTAGGTATACGAGACTCGAAATTCGTCCTCGTTGAAAAGATATACAGCTGCGCACTTGGCCCGGATGTCCCAAGTCCTTGGAATGAACCCGGAAAAAAAAGTTATGAAAATGGCTTTTTGGGGCTGAATTCATGGCCTTCATATGAACTTGTACCCAAGCATTAGTTTTTGTTTGTATTGGTTGTTTTGCCGCACAATGGCTCATACACTTGGAATTTTGGACTACGTCCATTTTAAGGAGACAAATAAAGAGTCAATAGTAAGTTGAAATGCGTTCTGTGATCCATTGAGATTATTTTTTCTTCTTCTTTTTAATTCTCTTTTGGCAATCACTATAGGTCTCATGGGATCTAATAGGATCTCATGAGACTCCTACAACTTAAGTGTGCATCAAATCGCAAGGACATATTATTCGCTCATTTATTATATTTATTTTTTTTTTTTAATTTAAAATTAATTAATTAAAATTTTATACAAGGTGTTTTTTTTAAGCGTGCCGTATATTTTATATACGGTACGCTTTTTGTTTTCGTTTTCATATCTAATATATGTGTTGCATGTCTTGCTTATGGCCACACCTTGGCAGGAAAGGTTTGAAAAATTAAAAACCTATTTTCTTAAAACTGGTTTCATTAATTGTTAAGTTATTGCTGCGATCCAGGAGGTCTCGGCGTCTATTTTCTTAAAATTGTAAAAGTTTTGGTATTCCTGTTAATTTCATTAAAATATTAAGCGTCAAACTCGAATTCCTTTGAACGGGAATTCTATACAGGTCCAGCAACCTAAGTCATTCGTGCCAACCTATATTCCACTAGCATTGATTTTTTTTGTCGCACCCAGGCTCGGACCCAAATTTTTGCGGGACAATTTTTTTTGAGTTGGTGGGAAATTCGAAGGGTTTGTTTTAAGATTGTCCGTAGTGGTTCTAACCCCCCCCCCCCCCCCCACTCGCCGCACACAGGTTCGGACCCGAACTTTTGCTGGACACATTTTTTAAGATGGTGGAAAATTCGAAGGGATTATTGTTATAAGATTGTCCGTAGTGGTCTTACCACCCCGCCCCCCCACAATCGCCGCACACAGGTTCGGACCTGAAAATTTGCTGGACAATTTTTTTGAGATGTTGGAAAATTCGAAGGGACTGTTCTAAGATTGTCCGTAGTGGTCCTACCCCCCCCCCCCACTCGCCGCACACAGGTTCAAAATTGAACTTTTCTGGACAAATTTTTTTGAGCTAGCGGGAAATTCGAAGGGTTTGTTTTAAGATTGTCCGTAGTGGTCCTACTCCCCCACCTACCCGCCCCACACAGGTTCGAACTTGAACTTTTGCCGGACAATTTTTTTGAGATGGTTGAAAATTCGAAGGGTTGGTTTTAAGATTGTTCGTAGTGGTCTTAACCCCCACCGGCCACCCCCTCCCAATTGCCGCACACAGGTTCGGACCCAAACATTTGCTGGACAAATGTTATTTGAGATTGTGGAAAATTTGAAGGGATTATTGTTATAAGATTTTCCGTAGTGATCATGCCACCCTCCCCACCCAATCGCCGCACACAGGTTCGAACTTGAACTTTTGCCGGACAATTTTTTTGAGATGGTGGAAAATTCGAATGGTTTGTTCTATGATTGCTCGAAGTGGTCCTCCCCCCTCACCGCACACAGGTTGGCACCCGAACTTTTGTTGGGCAAATTTTTCTTGGAATGGTGGAAAATTCAAAGGGTTTGTTCTATAAGATTGTCCGTAGTGGTTCTCTCCTCCCCCCTCGCCGCGCATAGGTTAGGACCCAAACTTTTGCTGAACAATTTGTTTTAGAGATGGTGGAATATTCGGAGGGTTTGTCTTTAGATCGCACGTACAGTGGTAATAACCCCTACCCACTCGCCGCACCCAGGTTCGGATTTTTGCTGGACACATTTTTTTTGGAGATGATGGAAAATTCTGGGGGTCTAATGGAGTGTATCTTTGGAGTCAACATATAAGATTTTATTTTCCTGTATAAAAATGTGCTGCAAATGTTTCTCTTCTGAGCTAGACCCCTCCAAAGTTTTGAAAAAAAACAACTCCTTTGACACATTTTCTCATAGATACATCTGATCTAATTTTTTTTTTTTCATCATTTGTCACCAAACAAGCTCCATTGGACAGCATTTGTCACAAGAGAACCAAGTGACATTTTTTTGTAAAACTGAGTTATTGGTTGTTAGAGCTAGCAATACTGAATCTCGAAGCAACAAGTGCTTCTTCTGATAACAATTATTTCCCGTCGAAATTCTCGGTAAAAGTGGAGCTGATGAGCTTCGTTGATGTCATTGTCCGTATGATGCAATCAAATGAAAACTTGGTTCCTTTTTCCGATTAGGTGTAACCTTAATCTGAGTCACGTAAAAAACCAACTCCAACTTGGTTCCTTTTATATAATTTGGAACTGACTTAATAATCAACAGTGTGAACCAACTGCCTCTTGGTTTCTTTTAGAGATTCCTTTTTCGTGGTTATGCTAAAAAAAAAAAAAAAAAAAAAAAAAAAAAAAAAAAAAAAAAAAAAAAGAACCAAGTCACTTTAAACGCTAAAAATTAAATACCTCTCGTGCATGGGAAATTCCACTTTGCCGGTGTTAAAATGCAAAAACAAAACACCGTAACTGAATGAAATCATAACGTTAGTAATTCAAATCTTTTTGTTTAAAAGCTAGCTCTCCAACTTTGGACTCAATTTTCTCGAGATCAGCTCCATGTCACTTGGTTCTTTTCTGATGAATGGTGTCTAAATATCATTGCTAGCAAAAACATTAAAACTGTTCAGACTTTAGTGGCACGCTTTTCCAACACCTGCGTGTTGGAATTTTCCCTGCTTGTTTTTTTTTTATCCCCCCCCCCTGTTTTTTTTTCTTCGTAACTGAGCTAAAGAGTTGCGGTTCGGACCATTCTTCATGATTCTCAATGAATTTTCTTTTTATGGGGTCAACCCCCCCCCTCAGCCCCCCTAGGAGGCCCCCAGGGGGGCTATCTCAAAAATTTCAAACAGCAATCCCTATCTTGTGATACATCCTTCGAAGAAGTGTAAAATTCTAAGACTTTTGGCATAAATCGGAAGTTGATATTGTTTTTCGTTTTCGATTAATCTAATTTCAAAGTTCGATTTGGACCCATTTTTAAAAATCATTACTCCTCTTTGGAAAGTCGGAATTAGGAAAACTCTGGGTCTAAAATACTCTAAAAAGCAAGTATTTTTCAGATAACGAAATAAAATTGATGTAAATTTAGTCCAAAATTGATTTTTGAGCCCTCAATTTTTTTTTACAAATTTTGCCCCTAAAAGGGGCTCACTCAAAAATTCCCTAGCGCGACCCTTAATGAATGATACGTATATAAAAAAAACATAAGAAACTGAGAATTTTGGCGCAATCCGGATATCAATATCGTTTTTCTTATTCGAGATATCGAATATTAAAAGTTCAATTCTCACCTATCTTCAAAATTCGATATCTCAAATACGAAAAACAATATCGACATCCGGATTGCGCCAAAATTCTCAGTTTTTTATGTTTTTTTGATCGACGTATCATTCAAGAAGGGTCGCGTAAGAAAATTTTCGAGAAAGCCCTTTTCAGGGGCAAAATTTGTAAAAAAAAAACATATGGGGGCTCAAAAATCAATTTTGGACTAAATTTATTTAATTTGGTTATCTGAAAAGTACTTGCTTTTTAGAGTATTTTGGACCCATAGTTTTTTTAATTCCGACTTTCCGAAGTAGAGTAATGATTTTTTGAAAATGGGTCCAAATCGAACTTTGAGATTAGATATATCGAAAACAAAAAACGATATCAACTTCCGATTTGCGCCAAGTCTTAGAATTTACGGTCTTTCAAAGGATGTATCACAAGATAGGGGTTGCTTTTGAAAGTTTTGAGATAGCCCCCCTGGCGGCCCCTCTAGGGAGGCTGGTGGGTTTTGACCCCAAAAAAAGAAAATTCATTGAGAATCATGAAGAATGGTCCAAACCGCAACTCTTTAGCTCAATATTAGCAAGAAAAAAAACCCGGGGGGATAAAATAAAAACACCCTGTATTTTGTGACTGAAAGGATTAGTCACAAACATTGTCTAAAATTTAAGTCAATGGGAGTTTGTAACGTTCCCATGCAACGCAATTTCGGATATCAGTTAAAAGTTTAAGAAAACTCGTAATAAAACGTAGCAAAAAGGTTTTGAATAAAAATAACAGCAAATGGCGAAATTTAGAGAATAAAACTTGGTCAACCCAATGGAACTGCCTAGCAATGAAAAAAAAAAGAGAAGACTAATTGTAAGACCCAATATCCAAAGTCAATTTGTGCAATTCCGCAACGTTGTATTGTGTCCATTTAAACCCATGAAAAAGGTCGAATGCGAAGGTGTTCACCGAACACTCGGTAGTTCGATATTTTTCATCGGTTTAAATGGACACTATGCAACGTTGCCAAATTGCACGCTACGCCACACTATGGACTTGGTGCCGAATGCACATTTATTTTAACTACCAGAAAGTCTAGTTTGTCCAAAAAACTGGTGGAAGATGTTGGTAATATGGGTTTTTAGGTCGCTGATCACGAATTTGCAGTCTGTTTTTCAAAATTTTCAAATCCAAGGTGGCGTCTATACAGGGTGTCCCAAAATTCATAGTAATTATTTTTACCACGTATTTTTTGGGCTAAAATAAGACTTTGTTTCCTATGAACACGTGTCCGAAAATGCCCCCCCTCCCCCTCTGATCTACAGTCCCCCCAAAGTTTTAAAAAAAATCGGTTTTTCTTCGATTCTAGCAACGGATCTACGTAAAAATGGATGAAAATTGGATTCCGGGGGTTACTTTAGGCGTTATTTTCGATTCCGGGGTCGAAAATTCCCAAAAAGGTCGAGAAGGGGGGGAGGGGGGACGGTTTGAGGGGGGTTCAAATTTTAAATTGAATAATTTTTTAGTGCTCCGTAAGAAAATGAGAAAAGTAACAAAAGAATCTGAAGAAAAAAAAAACAAAAGGAACATTTTTGATCTCTCGTGTTTTTTTCATAAGACACACGAAAAACGAGTAAAATCGATTTTTCGCCGGGAGCGCACATCCCGATAGCGCTGTTTCAGTGCCGCGTTGCGTCGAGTCGATCGTTGAGTCAGTTGAGTAAACAGAGCAGCGCTATGGGGCTGTGCGCTCCCGGCAAAAAATCGATGGTACTCGTTTCCTGTGTGTCTTAAGAAAAAAACACGAGAGATCAAAAATGTTCCTCTTGTTTTGTTCCATCAGATTCTTTTGTTACTTTTCTCCGTTCCTTACGGAGCACTAAAAAATTCTTCAATTTAAAATTTGAACCCCCCTCAAACCCCCTCTCCTTGACCCTTTCGGGAATTTTGGACCCCGGAATCAAAAAGAACGCCTAAAGTTACCCCCGGAATCCAATTTTCATCCATTTTTACGTAGATCCGTTGCTAGAATCGAAGAAAACCCGATTTTTTTTAAAACTTTGGGGGGGGGGACTGTAGCTCAGAAGGCGGGGCATTTTCAGACACGTGTTCATAGGAAACAGAGTCTTATTTTGGCCCAAAAAATACGTGGTAAAAATAATTACTATAAATTTTGGGAAACCCTGTATAGCAAGCAACGAATTATGACCAAAAAACAGGTGGGATGAGTTGTTTGAGGGGTTCTTTGGGCCGCTGGTCACGAATTTGAAGTCTGTTTTTCAAAATTTTAAATCCAATATGGTGGCTAGACAAACAACACCTTTCACCCGTTTTGAGGTCAAAATTCGTTGCTTACGATACAGCCGCCTTCTTGGATTGGGAAATTTCGAAAAACGGACTTCAAATTCGTGATTAGCGGCCCAAAGAACCTCTGGAACAACACCTTCCACCAAGTTTTAGGTTAAACTAGACTTAATGGTATTTAAACGGGCATTCGGCACCATCAAATCTAAGCTCAGAACGCGCATACTTTGAAAAATCATAACTTTCAGATGGGGACGAGATTGGATGCGATATTTGGTGAATTGATAGATATAGATGTGGAGAACAATATTCTGGAGTCATTATAGCGTACAAATGATGACCACAAAAACTTTGGCAGTCCATTAGTTTTGACTTTTCAGGAAATTTCACGTTAAAATTAACGCTATTTTTGAGCACAAGCTGAAAACACTAAATTGAGGCCTAAAGTAAAATTATTGTAACGTAAAATGTTTGCCTTATCTTCAAGATTAATGACCTGGTCACAGAAATTGATTTGATCAAAAAATAAAAAAGTTTCAAGGAAATGAGTACATCCCTGTATTACGAGCGTTCACAGGCCAAGATTCGGAGTCCCGTGTGTGCATACCTTTGAAGGCCCATAGTTTCATAAGTTAATGTCCAATGTGTTTCAAATTTTACAGAGCTTATCTCCAAACTATCTAGTATTGACTAACATTGTCAGATTTTACTTTCTCTTAACTTCATTTTTCGACTTTATGGTAGTTAAAGGTGCATTCGGAACCATAGTGCGCCACTGAAAAACAGTCGGACGCGTCATGAAAGTCTCCCGAATTCGGAGGCCTCGCGAAGTCCACGCCTGACAGGATCCACCCGACGCCAACGCTCAACATACGCTGACGTAAGCACGAAGCCACACAGACGCAGAGTTAATCGAAGCGACATCCTCATGCTTGTGCGATGCTAGACGCTCAAATTAAGAGGAAAATAGATTGTCTTAAGATCAGGAATAGAGGCAACAACTTCAATCTATAAAAGAATAAGTTAAATTAAACTCAATCACAAGAGGGAAGAAAAGTAAAATGAAATCGACTAATGAAGAGTAGTTTTTTTTCGTTTAGCTTCTCCTCTATATACGTTAGTGGGTTATGGAGTATGTTTGGTTTAAATTTTGATTTGATCACTAGGTTTATTGAATATTTTGTTCAAATACGTAGAGGGTCACCTTCACTCACATGAGTCAGGTAGGTATTAGCTCGCGGCGCACTTTGGGGCCCTGATCCGAGGTCAACATTATTATTTTTTCTTTTTAATTTTTTTTTTTTTTTTTTCTATTTCGTTCATAAAGAATAACCAAAAATTGGATAGTCTAACTTTGCAAGGCTCGCAATTTTTTTTTTTTTAGAAGTACCTGTAATATGAGACCACAATTGGTGATGAATGTACCATTTTACGATTCTTTATTCTTAATTTGTCCCGATTTCCAAAGTAACAGATCTTCTTGAATAGTGCGTAATAGTGCAATATTGCTCTCGAATCACTTGTCTGCTCGATTGCACCAATCATGTGTCTTCCTGAACTCGCGTGAATTTTCTGTGGTGGGAGCCTCGTGCCCAGGTTAGGTTAGGTTAGGTGTTTAGATTGCAATTGTGTTTGAATTATGACTCGGACACTAAACATTTTTTGTTTGTATGGACCTTCTCAATGACCTCTGAAATTGACGGAAAGAACTTGACCAGCCTGTATATTGGTTATACTATCGATGGCAGTATCAATGGTTTTCACGCTCTTTTCCGTTTCCGTATGCTGTGATGCCGGTGCATTCCCAATAAGGCATGCAATATTTAGTCGATATTTAGCCATTATTGCTGGTACCTTTATGCTAATATTGAGCCAATGTTGAGCCAATACGATAATAGCGCTAAGAAGAGAACGATAGGTATTTAGCTGGCTTTTCAACATTTATGAAGTCTACCTTTTTTGAGTATTCGTTCAGTACTGCAGGAGCCTTCAAAAAGTATATTTATGAAATACTTGTGAACTATTCGACAAGTATTGAGTCAATGTTCAAAGAGTATTGAAACAATATTTATGCAGCACTAAAATAAGATTTTTAAAGGACTCAAACAGTATTGAGTCAACATTTATACGTCAGCCTTCAGTGAGTATTCGTTCAATACTGCAGAAGTCCTCAATAAATATTTATTAAATATTTGTGAATTATTTGACAAATATTTAGTCAAAGTTGCGGCTAGTTTTTTGCAAAGATTGAGCCACTGTTGAGTCAGTATCGGTGGAGCGCTAAGAAGAGCACAATTTGTAGCTGACTTTTCAGCATTGATGACTTCAGCCTTTTGTGAGTAGGTACTCAATTGTTATTGTATGAGCACTTGTAAAGTATTCGACAGAAGTTTTTACATTCCAAAGTTATCTTAATGGTTGCTTTGTTATTACTCCATATCTCTACTTGGGTGTAGTGATGGACTCTTTCCGATTGATACGAGGATTATCACTCTTCGTTTCAAGAGCTGTATGTAGCGAGGAAGGAATAATGTGGTTTACCACTCCTGCAGCTTCACACTTGAGTCAACGAGGGGAAGGAAAAGTTTGTATTTACATCACTTTAAATGGAAATTTTGTTCTTTGGATTGAGGTAGTCTTAAAACTACAATAGCCTCTATGGTTATCATGATAAATATTTGTTTTTTTAAGTACCATGTGGGAGGCTCTTAAATTAATAACTCTGTTTCATCAAACCTAACATAAGACTACTTTTGAGCTTTTGAGAGATTTCCAAAGATTTGAAGATCTCGCAAGAATCAGCGAAGATAAAAAGTATTTGTTAAATTGATAATATTTAGGAAGTATTGTTAATTCAATCTTAAAAAATCAACCTTTAAAGAATACCGTTATTTTTAGACTTTGTTGATAAAGTATTTAAATTAATTCGAATGTTGTTTAAATATTAAAACTAACAATATTGAACTAAATAATATTTAATAAATATTGAATATACATATTTATGATGCCAAAAATTTAAGTATTGATTCAATAGTTGTTCAATATTAACATTGTGAGCATTTATGGAGGCTTAAAGTAATTACTCCTGACGCAGTATTTTTGCAATACTAAACAAAATACAATTTTCAAAAAAATATTTATTCAATATTTTGCTAATATTTTGATTTAAGATTGTTCTAATATTTGTTTTTTTAATATTTAAGGAATGTTAAACTATCAACACACTGTTGCCTAGAAGTTAATTTGTATAACTATATGCACATCACTTACAGCAGCAAGTAACATTGTTTGAAATAGAAAGAAAGATAAGAACGCTAAGTAAAACCAATTTTAATTTTATTTAAATAAGAAATATAGATAATCAATATCATCAGGTTGAAACTCCAGGAAGTTGGATGGCATGTTCTTGGCGTGGTCGGAATCAGGTTGGCATTCAAGGAAATTGGTTGACATGTACTGGACAGGATGTTGAATATTGCCTCGCCAGTTTAAATTTGCAGTTTGTCCCCGCCAGATTGAAGAGTCAAGTTGATTTTGGTAGTTGCCCCGCCAGTTGAAATAGCCAGGTTGATTTTGATAGTTGCCCCGCCAGTTTGAATTTGCTGACCCTCTAGGGTTATTCTGGAACCTTCCTCGGTTTGATTGAAAGTAGTGATTTTGATTGTTGTAGTTACTACTTTGAGATCCATGATATGGCTGCGGTTGGTGATAATTCGAGTACTGTCTTCCTCTTGAAAAACTTTTAGAGTTTGTGCCTCTAGATATAAAGAATTCTTTTGAGGCCAGGAGTCTACAATATCTACGATGTGATCAAAACATTCGGGCAGTGTTAAGATAAGGTACGTTAGTTTGTTTTCATCCGTTATGGCTTCACCTGCGTTTCTAAGATCGGTGGTGGCAGCTTCGAAAACTTTGAAAAATTCTTTGGGGTTTTGTTAGTGTTTTAGTTTTAGTGCATAGAGCTTTCCTCTTGCAACATTGATTGACACTTGACTGGGTGTTACATACAACACAACGACTGGGTGTCATTTAATTTTGCCAACATACCTTTAGCAGATTGTTCGGTACAGATATGCTGTACCTGAGAGTTGGATACACAGCTGACGATATAGCTCTGCGCTTTAACGTCTATGTATAGCATTCCAGTTTACCTTCGGTGATGTCTCCTGGATTTTCATCTACCAAAATTACTTTATCACATTCCTTGCACTTCAGAAACAGCATGATTCGAAACTTCCAGCTAACGTATTCCAGTCCATCGAAAACAGGAATGGTTATATCCTTCTCTTTTGACTCTATGTTTCAAATTCGCGTTTCAACTTAGTAAAGAACTAAATACTTTTACGACAACGTGGTGATGGTGAACACTAGCACGAACTTACGAAGTCACGAGAGAGAAAAAAATAAATAAGCCACAGACTGCTGCCATAATTTGAAATAGAAAAAAAGATAAGAACGCTAAGTAAAACCTTTTTTTTTTTTTTTAATAAGAAATATAGATAATCAAGAGTTCAACATTGGAAAAGATCAGCCGGGCTCCGACCAGGCCTAAAAACAGAGTGAGGGTTAGAAACAAAAACAGTATTGCCAGATAAGAAAGTGGGCAGCGGCACATATCGCCAACTTAACAAACATGTTCTCAAAATTTGACAAGGTTTCGGAATAGGACATTATGACATTGGCTGGCGGATCCGGCCCTCTCAAATGGGGGGGGGGGGGGTCAACATTGTTTCAATGTTGAGCGTAGATACACGCAATTAAGATTGTTTACAAAAGTCTTCTCTGAAAATTTGTCAAATACTTTAACTACCTATCAATATTTTACCCGACAACTCTGACAATGTTGAGGCAATATTAAGTAAATATTGCGCCTTTTTTGGGTTTCCACTGGTATTGCTTAAATGTATTACCTATTCTAATAATGATGGTTTTCAAATTTACATCGTGAGAGAAAAGCCGCTGAGTTCATGAGGTAGGTAAAAAGGATGGTATAGGTTTCAGACCACCGACGAAGAATTAACGGGCTCGGTAAAGATTCAATAGAATACCGCTGGAATTCAAAATGAATGAAAGAGAAAGATACAGAAAATCAGAATCCATATTGTAAACTGCATGACCGAATGAAAATGAGAAACATGAATAAAAACAAGCTGTTGAATTCCAGCGTTGAGGCTCCCCGCTGGGCTCCTCCCCTGGAAAAGTTTAGACAAAGAATCGTCTCTCCGAGACACACGTTACCTTAAGGCGATCCACAATGAATATTAATCAACGTGTCTTCATTAAAAAAACCAAACCAATAGCGCCGCAATGAGAATTTTGGGTAAATGAGATCGCTGGAAAAAATAATTCTGATAAGCGTATCGTTATAATTCGGTGATGTTAATGGATCAGCGCCTGATATAGTAGAAGGGTGAAAATAACGGTGTACGTATTAACTGACGCCAAACTAAAAAAGCAGCCACATAACCTAAGCTTCTGATGTATTATAGAATTTCCTGATCACCGCATTCTCTCTCGTTCGTAATGTCGTCTCACTTTCCAAAACCTTCTTAAAATTAAGTGCGTATTTATCATTAAACGATAGTACAAGAGAGTCAAAGTCACTTTTGTACGTGTGATTTAAGATCCCCCTTTTGACTTCTATTCTCAGTTCTCCTGAAATTGTTACAAAAACCTCAGCCTCAGGGTTTATACCTCCTTTTCCTTATGAATGGTTTTCAATGAGTTGAAGAGAATTATTAATTTTTCACGAGCTGTTGCGCTCCTATTTCAAAACTTTGCATGCGATGACTCGATGAGTACCTATGCACTTCCGTCGTGGATTCTCTATTAAGTAACTGTTTCCATAATTTCAACAAGTCAGTGAATAACTAATGATTTTCCTTTTTTTTATGTAATCTGTTACAGAAAACCCATGGAGTATTTTGAGAAGAATTTGAAGACTGGTCTAAATTCAAGAACCTTATGTTTAATCAGCTGAACATTGTAAAAAGTGGATGGGTGAAGTAACTTTAATGAATGTGTTCTACGGCATCCGGTAATTTAGGGTTGATGAGACATTTTACTGACGAAGAATCTGGTCACCATTCAAAAGTTCTGATGGCAAAAAAGAAAAATAAATAACATGAGAGGTAATAATGAAAAAAAAAATTATCCTAGCTGACTCTCCAGAAAAAGAACCCGTATTGCAGAAATTCTTTAATTAAATAGTACTTTCCTCAACTTCATAGTATTTGAATCGCTTGCATATCTTATATTGTCAAAAACGTCAAGATATTGTCAAAGAGCTGAAGAAAGAAAAATTGCAAATAGTGGCTAGTGTCCCTTGACGAAAAATTCTTCAGGAAGTTCAGACCCGGCGTACTATGGTCCGGATGCTCAATCCAGCAAGCCCGTAAATACCACGAGCCTTAAAATTGACGTCTGAGGCTATTTTTGCATGATTTTTGGTCGCTGAATCTGATTTTGACCTCCATATTGCAAAAAGATAATACATTTTCCCTTTAATTTAAGATTTTTAAAGTTTGCAGTAAATAACACTGAAAGAGAAAACAGCAACGTATCATGCACTAGGATAATGTTGTATTCAGTCACCTCAAACCCATTTTCGTAAATACTAGACTCCTTTTTAGTGCTCATCGAGCCAATTTTGTCCCTACTGTTCGAATGGATCAAATGCAATGTTGTTTGTTTAGGTTTTAAATCATTTCCGACGCAATCGAAGTTTGGTTTCACAAGTAAAAAGACTTTATTTTGTAAATATTTAACCGAGCCGCTTGCTACATTCGCGGAGGAAAAAATACGACTGTAATTAATACAGAGAGAGCTAGAGAGCTCTGGAAAAAACAAAAAATGCTTATGCAGCAGTCTACACTCGCAGGTGAACTTTTCTGCAGTGTTGCCCTATCTTAAACATAATTAATTAATTAATCCGATAAATATTTCTACTTTTCAACACCCTCTCTTATTTTGAGGATTAATTTTAATTTTTACCTTAATTTCTAACAACCCCCTTTTTATATATATAAAAGGGAGTAAAAAATTGTTTGACAGAAGTTATCCAAGTAGATTTGCGCAGCAAAACCAATGCTTATTCTTATCCAAAGCTTTGGTCAAGACGTCAGCTACCATTTTTCAGTTTGTAAATATTTTAATTTGAGAGTTTTATCCTCAATTACTTTTCTTATGAAATGGTATCTGATATCAATATGTTTAGTTCTATTGTGTAGAACGGAATTTTCACCAAGTTTAATGGCACCCTGGTTGTCATTGAATAGATTAATCTCTGTATGGTTATTAAAAATCTCGATTAATAAATATGAAAGGAAAACGGCTTCTTTTGCCGATTCTGAGATGGCCATATATTCTGCTTCGGTAGTAGAAAGGGCGATGGTTTTTTGTTTCTTGCTCTCCCAGCTGATTGGCCCCTTTCCCAATTTAAACACGAATCCAGTGTAGGACCGTCTGTCCATCCTGTCACCGCCCCAATCAGCGTCTACGAACCCCTCTATCATAATTTCACCCTTTTCGAAAGTTATCCCCATGTCAATCGTTTTTTTGAGATATCTCAGGATTCTTTTAGCTTGTTTCCATTTGCTCTCAGTCGGGCATTTATTAATTGGCTGAGATGGCTGACAGGATAGGCGAGATCGGGCCCCGTTGCAGTGCAGTTTTATCCTATCGCTACAGGTCAGCTGATCGGTTCCATCGATTATGAAGAAATATGGCAGCTGTCACCGTGTTGCTTGAAACACTGAGAATCCACCTTACAGCATATTCGTTCGCGAAGGTATTACGTCATCACTAGAACAGCATTTTCGTGCCTTTATTTGTGACTCACACTTGAAAATTTCCTTTGGTGATTGCAGGAATTGCCTTGCGTGAACCTTCGCCATCGGCGTGGACTCGGAATGGTGTGCAATTTAAGCAATTTTGATTTTGCTTGCTGGAACCGAATCAACATGAATATCGCTAACAAGTCATTCCCATACGACGAGGCTTTTAAAGTTCTATTGGAACAGTCCATGAGCGGGACAAGGAATATGGACGACCGTACCTCGACCATCCTCACAATGCTTTACCTCTCCATGGTGCTCCTAGGCATACTTGCCAATCTCGTCGTTTGCTTTGTTGTCATTCGTCGGACTCAGATGCACACCCCGCGGAACTTATACATCGTTAACCTGGCCATCTCAGATTTGACTCTATGCGCCATTTGTATGCCTTTTACTTTGGCAAAACTTCTCCGACGCTCATGGGTTCTTGGTGCGTGCATGTGCAAGCTGGTGCCGTTCCTGCAAGGCGCAAATATTATGGTGTCCATTGGCACGATTACTGTCATTGCTCTCGATCGATATCTAACCATTGTTCGAGGTTGCGATGCAACCAACAGCAGGCGTCGAGTTATCTTCTCTATAGCGCTTGTTTGGATATTTTCGGTAGCCTTCGCTCTACCCATAGCATATTATCAGGTAAGAATAAAGTTTTTTTGAAAGTTTATGAGTCTTATGAAACTTAAAAATTCATGTCCCAGGCACTACTTTTTGATGGAGTGGTGCACCCTTGATCTTTCCGATAAAGTCTGCTATAGTCCGTTTCAATTGATTATACTAGGCGCTTTTCATATATGACGAAAATTGCTAAATGGCAACGCTGAAGTGCTCGAGTCGAGGGACGGGTCGGCCGTCTTGGGCGGCTCCGATCGTCCTAAGTCCGTACCCTCTTTTGTCAACGAGGTGTGTATTGCATTACATTATCACATGATCATAAGGTCCAACACAGTAGTGCCATCTACTGACAGCCATGTCTCTTAACCTCCACGGCCTAACGTCTTATGCCCGTACTTATTGTCTTACACGCGTCCTCACGCGTCCCTATTCGTTGCCTATAAAGTCATGTCTTCTAGTCACAATTAATTCTAGTATCATTTTTATTTTAATATCATTTCATTTCTAGTCAATCATAAATTCATAACATGGTGTCGGGTTTGGGTTTTTTCTAGTCATAATTTGAACCAAGTCTCAAAGTCATTCGCAATGACGATGATGCCGGATAACGCGAGTGGTACCTAACCTCAATTTTACGGGTAATGTCAGCTCTAGTCAATCGAATATTTCACTGCAGCCTGCTCCTAAAACGTTAATCAAACTCCAACCTAACATTCAAAATTTAACTGTTGAACGAGCTTCCAATGTTAGTCACAAGTGGAAAAATTGGTTTTATCAATTTAAACTTTAACTCGTCGCATCGGGCCTGGATTAGGAATCTGATAGACGTAATGGTATTCAACTCTCTAGGTCTTGATTGTAATAGCAGTACTTTCGATTAATTAGTCTCAAAGTCCAACTTACGTTTTGATCCAAAAAAGAATGTCATCGTCGAACGACATAAGTTCCCCACAAGGCGACAACAGCCAAATGAGGCCACTTCTATTGATGTACTAACGGAGACAAAGATACCAAGCCAAGGTATGCAGCAATAAACAATACACAGCATCCCATTCAACACTTGTATTAGGTGTGTTGCGTGTTGTATTTTCTGGCCATTTTCTTTGTCCCCGCTAGTATACATACCACCGTTTTGAAAAACTTAAGCATGTCTTGTGAGTTAGATACCATGAGAGACTACCACATCAAGGATGTTTTCATTTGTGGTCTTAATTCAAATCATTTCAAAATTAAGGAGCGTTTGCTCCAAGAAGATAATTTAAATTTAGATAGAGCGATTCAAATTTGTAAGTCAATGTAATTGGCCCACAAACAAGCTCAATCCGTTGAAAATTCTAGTTCTAATTCGAATATTCAAAAACAAGCAGTCACAATATTTTTACGATCTAAACATTAGAGTTTCCGGTTAAAATTAAAATATTAAGGAGGTTGATCCAGCTCCCATAAGAAGCGGGGCCCTCAAATTTTCACACCAAACCTTTCTAGATCGATAGAGCTACCTCTGAGTATTCTGAAAAGGTCCAGTTTTGACCACATCGCGACGACGGGGCGGGGGGTAAAAGGTGAAACCTTCAAACCGTTATAACTTCCACAAAAATTAAGTTATCAAAACGAACTTGACGCCAAAAAATTGAGCATACAAAGAGATTTCTAAAAATGTATAGGTTTTTAAAATTCAAATAATCTTAAGTCCAATTTTTGCCGATTTTTCGAAATTTCAAAATCAAAAAGTTTGATTTTTCGATTTTTTAAGAGAGGCGGATCCTGGCTACGAAAACAAAAAACTGTCAGGAAAGTAGCGAAAGTAATGCCCTTTTTAACAGTGTAAACCGTAATGTCGGGAAATGTTTCGTTTCAGAAATATAAGGCCGCAAAGTTGACGCGTCGAGATTTCTAGCGCTTCTCGAGGCACGCGCGATGCCTGCCGGCGGAAATTCACGCACGGGAAAACTGCATTACTTGCATAAAAGGGGAGGGGAACATTGGAGGACGCTTCTTATCTCATACATTCATTAGATTTTGGATTTATACTTCCATTTCATTAACCCTTTCAACCCTTTCAACCCATTCAATGTATGAGACAGGTAGCGTCCTCCAATGCTCCCCTCCCTTTTACAACATTTTGAGAAATATCTCTTTGTATGCTCAATTTTTTGGCGTCAAGTTCGTTTTGATATCTTAATTTTTGTGGGAGTTATATAACGGTTTGAAGGTTTCACCTTTCACCCCCAGCCCCGCCGTCTCAATGGGGTCAAAATTAAAAAACTGGACCTTTTCAGAATTCTCAGAGGTAGCTCTATCGATTGTAGAAAGGTTTGGTTTGAAAGTGCGAGGGGCCCACTTCTTATGGGAGCTGGATCAACCTCAATCGCACTGTCCCGCCATGATGACCGAGTTTCCAATGGATAAGGGAAATCAAATGTGCCCTCAGTATTTCAGTATTACAGTATGCAGAGCGACCGTAAGAGGCCACCCCGGATAAGGCAGGGGCGCGTCTAATATCTTTGAAAACTCTGTCCGCAATGGTTCCGAACTCTCGGTTACGATTTCTATTCTTATAAGGTCTGTAACGAATTCATCAATCCTCTCATGATTTTTGTTGCTTACGCGTAAAAATATTGTAACTTTCTACAGTCATATTGGTCTGAGGATCAAAATGCTCTATAAATTCAACAAGTGCCTCATACCTGACAGTGTCTGCGCCCAATCCAAAGGAATCAAAAATGTCAAGAGTTTTAGGATCTGCGCAGTGAAGTAAAAGTACTCCCTTCCTTCCATCAGGTTTGTCATATAACCTCCGGCTTGCATGAACATTTTGAAACTTTGATACCATTTCTTCCAATTTTGAGCAAGACTTTCCTCCAACGATAAGGGCTAAACAGATCCTAAGACTCCTCTGCGTGGCTGAGATTGATCAGGCTGCGATTGCGGCTATGATTGGGCCGGGTTTACCACGTTGACGGTTCAGGGGTTGAAGGAACGGTTAAAATAATGCTCATAACTGGCTGAAAGAGCTCAAAGACGAAAATTAATTCTACGATTTTTCGGAGAGGGTTCCTCAGAAATTTCAAGTATGCTCAAAAGTGCGTCATAATGATACTAAAAACCCTTTTTTTTTTTCCTTTTTTTTTTAAATCAAACGACTAGAAGTTACAGGGGCATTCCCGGACTTTTTGAAGATCCAAAGTAGATTGACCACTCCAGCATTTACCATTAACCCATGTCTCCTGTTTCTGTTTTATTAACGTTGACAGATAGTGATACCAGCGAAGATAGGCGAGGACTTTGTTATGTACGAAGTGTGCATGGAACAATGGCCGAGTAATTTCGGTCGGGTTACGTACACAGTGACCGTTCTCCTCTTTCAAGCGGTTGTTCCAGCGCTGGTTCTCGTCGGAGTTCATCTAAGCATTGTCACATACTTGAACGCACACGCAAAAACTCAGAGTGACGGTCGCCGCGCTGCACGAGAGTTGGCCCGCAACAGGAGAACAACTGGTATACTACTTGGTGAGTAGTTATTATTACTACTTTTTATTTCCCAGCTCACAGATTGTGTGGCCGTAGAAAGATGAAAGCATGAAATGTACACGATTAAAAGTAGTTTGATTAGAAAAATCTCATTACTTATGCTATATTTGCTTTAACAGTGTCGTTTGGCTCTAAAATCAGGTAAGATGGAACGCTGAAAGTTTTATCTATACAAGATCACGAGGAAAATGTCAAAACTTGCGTTCGAATACGCTGATGAGACAATGTAACTTCCTTTGGCGAATACAGGGGGGAGGGGGGGAGGCGAATGGAGCGATCGCCTCCCCGTTCGGGCGGAAAAGGGGGAAGAATAAAGAGGGAAAGTAGAGAGAAAAGAGAAAAGGGGGGGGCAAAAATCCCGAGTTCGCAGTCGCACCCCGGGGGCTGGATTCACCAGAAAACACTTCAAAGCTTCCAAAATTGATCCACGTCAACTTGATTTAAAGCCTTATTAAAGGTTTAAGCATTATTGAAGCTAGTTCCCACTTTTTGAGTGGGACCATAATAATCTTTACAACGCATCTTCAGTCGCGTTGCCAGATTTTGTTGTAATCACGGTCTAAATTGAGGTTGCTCATAGGCAATGTAAGTACTATCGCTACAAGAGGGAAAATAATTGTCCTCTCTCCCACTGCATGCCGGTATGATATAAAGTTGGAACATAGGGTCATCATCGACATTTAGGAGGAGCAGAATATCGTTCGCGGTAATTCGGGAAAACAAATAGGTTTCCATCAGACACCCCCCCCCTTCCCCCAACCGATCCGGAAAGGAACTAAGCCCGTTGTTACAGGTGTATGAGGTGCGTCGAGTCGCGCAATCTTTATTCTTTTCTACAAGTGGGTTTGGTCCACACCAGTTTTTTTTGTTTTGTTTTTTTTTTTTAGCGTGGCGTATACAATACAATATACATATACAGGGTGAAACAGATGTATCCCCCCCCCTGTCAAACTTTTGAACGAGTTGAGATAAATTGTTGCGGTTTGGACCATTCTTCATAATTGTAGTTGAGCTTTATTTTTTTGGGGGTTAAAACCCCCGATCCCCCTAGGGGCCCCCCGGGGGCTATCTCAAAAATTTCCAATGGCAACCCCTTATCTTGTGATACATCGTCTGAAAGGGCATAAAATTTAAGACTTATGGCGCAAACCAAAGGTCGATATCGTTTTTCGTTTTCGATATATCGAAATTCAAAGTTCGACTTTGACCCATTTTCAAAAAATCAGAACTCCCATTTAAAATGTCGAAATTTGAAAAACTTGGGGTCTATTTCAATGAGTCTGTTGCAAATTTTTGCTACAGTGTTATAGAGTTGTGATTCTGATGTAAAATCGCCTGAAATCTCATTGGCGGCATCAAAAAGTCATGAAATCCACTATTAAACCCACAAAACGCATTAAAAAGGAAACCAAAATGGCAGTCGTGTAGCCGAACAACCTGTGGACGCGCACGACGAACATCAAAAATAGGTGAAGTGACGATTCGAGAGGTTGATGGCGTCGGCCATTTTTGATGTTTCATTATCATGGTGCACAAGTGTAAAGGTTAATCGCCGGTTGGCTTTACGACCACCATATTGGCTTTCTTTTAATGCGTTTTGTGAGTTTGTTTGTGGATTTTACATATTTATGATGCCGCCGATGTGATTTTCACGCAATGATACATCTGAATCAACGCTCTATAACGCTGTAGCAAAAGTTTGCAATGGACCCATTTTTACGATTCATATACATATTATTATTTCGATCATGGAAATTGTGAATTTATGAGTTAAATTCCGCGAGCATTCGAAACTCGTGTATTTCTTCCAAATCTCGACTCGACTGGATCCGAAAATTCAATTTTCAAACATCTCTATATTAGTTATAAGAACTATAAACTTTCTCTTTTTCGCTTCATAAAATGGCGCAAGGGTTGGTTACGTTCAAAACATCGGGGAGCAGAGTACGCTGCGCTGTGGCGTGGCGTGGTCTTAGAAAACCGTATTTTCCTCTTTTTCGTTGAAAAAAGGGGGACAAGAAAATATCTCTAGAGTCAAACTGTGATTTTAAATTTTGCATGGTCAAGATGGTGTCTTCTATGAAAGGGGGGAGGAGGGAGGAGCAAAAGACCAAGAACAGGGTGTTTCAAAACTTAAGTGCCGAACTTATAGAGTGTTTTTTTGGGGTCAACATGTAAGACCTTATATTCCTATATGAATATGTGCTGCAAATGTTTCTCTTCTGAGCTAGAGCCCTCCAAAGTTTTGGAAAAAAAAAACAAAAAACAAAAAACAAAAAAAACAACTCCTTTGACTCATTTCCTTGGACACATCTGATCTAAATTTATTTTTTTCATCATTTCTCACCAAACAAGCTCCATGGGACAGCATTTGTCACAAGAGAACTAAGTGACATTTTTTTTTGTAAAACTGAGTTATTGGTTGTTAGAGCTAGCAATACTGAATCTCGAAGCAACAAGTGCTTCTTCTAATAACAATTATTTCCCGTCAAAATTCCTGGTAAAAGTAAGCTGGTGAGCCTCGTTGATGTCATTGTCCATATGATGGAATAAAATGAGAACTTGGTTTCTGTTTCCGATTAGGTTTAATCTTAATCTGAGTCACGTAAGGAACCAACTCCAACTTGGTTCCTTTTACAGAATTGGGAACGGACTTAAAATAATCAATTTACTTTAAACGCTAAAAATTAAAAACCTTTCCTGCACAGGAAATTCCACTTTTCCGGTGTTAAAATACAAAAACATAACACGGTAGTTGCATGAAATTAAAACATTAGTAATTCCAAGCTTATTGTTGAAATGCTAACTCTTCAACTTTGGATTCAATTTTCTCGAGATCAGCTCCATGTTACTTGGTTCCTTTCTGATGAATGCTGTCTAATTATCATTGCTAGCAATAGCATTAAAACTGTCCAGACTTTAGTGGCACGCTTTTCCAACACCTGCGTGTTGGAATTTTCCCTGCTTGTTTTTTTTTTTCCTTCTTCAATTTGAACTTCTTCTGTGAATAATTGTAAGCATTTCTAGAATGTTTTTGCTTTGATGAAGTTGCTGCCTTAAACCAAATTTTAGTCCTTTAAAGAAATCAAAAACAAGGAGTGGAATTCCATGACGCAAGTATTGGAGAAATCAGTCAATCCGGTGGACGAGTTGGGGTGCGATCAGCGCAACCTACACTCGTGACGTAAATTTGGCGCAGCTGAAGAGCGGGCGTGCAAATCTCTGAGTGCTTTCAAATAGAGAAAAGGTCCTTTTTCAAATGCGAATTATGAACAATTTACGTCAAGAAAACATGGTTTTTATTAATAAGAAGTAATGAGGAAGGTTTCTGCTAATTAATTGAAAAAATGAGTTAAACAAGGACTCATAGGTATGAAGCTATTTTTTTGAGTGAAAAGAAAAAGTTAGGTTAAAAGAAAAAAGGAAAGAACAATCATATGATATGAAATCATATGTTGCCAAGTTGACTGAAAAATAAACAATAATTTCAATACCCCCCTTATTTTATAGGCAACTTGTTCAGTTGGCTAAGCCCGCGTTTAAACAAATTTCTGTTAATTTTTCACTGCCCAAAGGTTTGGTCAACATGTCAGCCAGTTGCTTTTCAGATGCGATTTGTTGAATTTTTATTGCATTATCCAAGACCAGTTCACGGACGTAAAAGTGTCGAATTCGGATGTGCTTGGTTCTTTTGTGAAATTCCGGGTTTTTGGCGAGTTTTATTGCAGCTTCATTATCAACGTATAAAGTAGGAATTTCTTTCAAAGTTTCAAGTTCCAGGAGCATTCTTTTCAGCCATACAATCTCTCTTGCACCTTCACTTGCCGCAACGACTTCCGCTTCCGTCGTTGAGATCGCGGTTGACGCTTGCCTCTGACTTATCCAGGAAATAGGACCTCCTGAATACATACAAAGAACTCCACTCGTAGAACGACCCGTTTTAATATCTCCCCCGTGATCCGCATCCGTGTAGCATTTTAGCAAACCTTCGTCTTTTTTATTTTTGTAAATGATACTTCTGCCGCAAGTTCCTTTTAAGTAACGAAAAATTCGTTTTACGGCAATAACATTTACTTCGGTTGGGTTTTCCAAAGATCTTGACATTACATTAATTGCGTAGGCAATGTCAGGACGCGTGCCGCACATAAGGAACATAAGGGATCCGACTGCTTTCCTGTATGGGAATTCGGTATTTAAAGGGCTTTCTTCGATGCTATCGTTTTTTATTATCGGTGTCTTTACTGGGTTGCAATCTTTCATTCCAAAGCGTTCTAACAGGACTTCGGTGTAACTTTGCTGATGAATTTTAACAATTTCATCATCCTTATAAATTTCGAGACCTAGGTAATACGAGGCTGGTTTTGAAGTAATATCAAATTCTTGCTTAATTTCAAGGAGAAAAGTTCCAAAATCCGCTTCACAATCATAGGCAACTAATCCGTCATCGACATACAGTGCAAGTATAATTTGATTTCGGTTATTTTTCCTGATAAATAGGCAGGGATCAGCTTCGCTGCATTTGAAGCCTATTTTAATAATGTAGTTGCAGAATCTTTCGTTCCAGCAACGAGGCGCTTGTTTTAAGCCATATAGGCTTTTTAGTAGACGACATGTTTTCTTGGATCCATCGTGATACCCTTCTGGCTGTTGCATGTATATTTCGTCCGTTAGGTCTCCATAAAGAAATGCTGATGTGACGTCAAACTGAGTGAGTTTCATATTTTTATTCGCAGCCACGCTTAATAGAGTTCTAATTGTAGCCATTCTTGCAACCGGACTGAAAGTTTCATTGAAGTCAGTGCCCTTTTTTTGTGTAAAGCCTTTTACGACTAGGCGAGCTTTAAATTTGTCAATAGAGCCATCTGCGTTTGTTTTTATCCTATAAACCCATTTACAGGGAATCGCTTTTTTGTCTGGTGGTAAATCTGCCAGTTTCCATGTTCCACTTGTTTTCAACGCATCCATCTCTTTGTCCATAGCCTTTACCCACTGTTCTTTTTCTGGAGAGAGTATTGCCTGTGGATATGTTTCCGGTGTGGTCATATCAATAATATTAACTTCTATTGGTTTCGCTGGGTCGAGTTTTTTACAGTTTTCTCCAACTTGGATTTTCTCCTCTGTAATAAGTTCTTCTTGAAAGGTCACATCCCGAGATCTAACAAGCTTGCCATGACTCCATATTCTGTAACCTTCGTCGGAGTCGTACCCAATTAGTATCCCTTTATTGCTTTTTCGTCCATTTTTGTCCGCAATTGATTTGGAACATGCGCGAAACAAGTTGAGCCAGTAACTTTCAAATGTCTGATTCTAGGTTTTGTACCAAACCAGACCTGAAAAGGAGACTTATCTTTATCTGTAGATGGGCCGGTTCTATTCAATATGTAAGCTGCAGTTTTTATCATTTCTGCCCAAAGGCCTTGTGGAATATTACCATGACTATACATTAAGGCTCTTGCTGTTTCAACAATCGTACGATTTTCTCTCTCACTTGCTCCGTTTTGTTCTGGAGAGTAAGGCATTGTAAACCGTTGGGTCGTTCCGTTTTCTTGAAGAATTCTTTTGATCTCCAAGTTATCAAATTCTTTACCATTATCTGATAAAAGTTCTTTAATTACGGGACCTGCTGTCTTTGCCTCAGCGAGAAAGATTTTCAATTTATCTACCACCTCTGACTTGTGTCGCATAAAATAAATGTGCCTATACTTTGAAAATCTGTCTTTAAACAATACAAAATATTTGAAGCCAGAAATTGATGCTGTAAATGGACCACAAACATCTGATGTGATAGTTTCTCCACATGCTTTTGCCAATGGCTTTGTCCCAAAAGGTCGTCGGTGTGCTTTACCCAAAATGCAGCCCTCGCAAATTTTGGCATCAGATTTGACATCAATATTCAATTCTCTTTTGAGCACTCTTTTTATGTGTTGAATGTTTTGATGTCCAAATCTTTCATGGAATAATTTTAATTCATGAGTTTCATCTTTGACTGCATTGATTTCGGGATTTTCGGGATTTTCGGGATTTTTACACCGCATGGGTATTTTAAATAACCCACCAAAACGTTCGCGAAAACCGACGAAGACAACCTTTTTGTTTATTTTTAATTAGCAAGTTTTAACATCCGATATGAACTCACTATCAGGATGTTTGTCATGAACTGCGAGAATCGAAAATAAATTTTTTTGAATTTCAGGAACGTACCATACATCGGTGAGATGTATTTCATTTTTCCTCCCATTTACTACTATTTCAGCTTGAATCGTACCTTTTCCAACAGCATTGACGGTAACGCCGTCAGCCGCGGTAACTGAGTGAGGAGTCGAAAAGGTTTCAAAAGAACAAAGAAGATGCTTCTGATTAGTCACATGCCTAGTTGCACCATTGTCAACAAACCATTTTTCCTGATCGTGGGAGGTACCTGATTCATTGTGAAGTGATAAAATTATGGGATCCTCAGTGGAATCGTCAAAATCAGACGTTGAACCAATTTCTCTTATTTCTCCGGCATTTCTATCAAATTTTGGTTTACCGTCAGCTATCCATTTTCTGCACTTTTTTATAATATGATCAGGCCGTTTACAATAATTACAAATAATTCTGAAGGCAAATTTTCTCTGCTGGTTGTTTGATACAGCTAATGCATCGGAAGAAGAAGATCCATCTCTTTCTCTATTTTGCAGTGCTTTTTCAAAGGAGCAGAGCTGATTAGTCAAATTATCTAAGGTTTGCTCCTGTTTTGCCGCCAGCATCCAATTTGATTTAAAGGAAAAGTATTCATCAGGGAGCGTATCTAATAATTTGCAAATAATAAACAAATCGGCGTTTACTTTTTCGTCCTTATCCATTTCATTTTTGAGGGCATCAAATAAAGTTTTAAGTTTGGAGATATGCGTTGCCATATCATCGAGGCTATTTTTCTTAAAATTAAAGAAGTCAGAAAAAAGGCTGTAAATCTTACTTTCTGCGACTCCTTCAAATAATCGATGAAGTTCGAGCCATACCTCCCTTGCTGAGTGCAAACGCATCACCTTTTTGAGAGTTTCCTCAGTCATATTAGTTGTAAGAATTAGAAGAGCATTGCATTCCGCCTTCTCGTATTTTTCCCGCTTTGTCTGATAGTCACCATTCGCCGCAGCATCATTTTCATCTAATGGTGGTGGTGGTGGCAAGGTCGTTCCTTCCACAATACTGAGAGCAGGCTGCATTCCGCGAAGGCATACGGTGATTTTATACCGCCAAGTTTCCCAATTGGATTTGCCTTCTAACAGGCCGATGGATTTGTGAAGATCCATAATAATAAAAAGGCTTGATAAGCTCACGGGAGCAAGGACACTCAAAATCCGCAATTGATAGCGTCTGGGCCCATAACCCTGCTAATTAATTGAAAAAATGAGTTAAACAAGGACTCATAGGTATGAAACTATTTTTTTGAGTGAAAAGAAAAAGTTAGGTTAAAAGAAAAAAGGAAAGAACAATCATATGATATGAAATCATATGTTGCCAAGTTGACTGAAAAATAAACAATAATTTCAATAGTTTCATTTACAATATAGGAATAAGAAATGGACGTGTGTCTAGACTGGTTCTCTCAAAGCTAGTTTCACTGTCGTAAATTGTTCATAATAATTCGCACTTGAAAAAGGGTATTTTCTCACATACGAAAGCATGTAGATTTGAACGCCCGCGCTTCAGCTGCGCCGGCTATACGTACGACGTAAGTACGTCATCCTCTTCTTCACCCTACCCTTGATAATGCCCGCCAGATGGAGAGGCAGTGGAGGGTGTGCGCATTGACTGACCTATGTTGTTAGATCATGGGTGAGACGAATAAGGCCACCTTAAGCTTTGAATATCTGTAATTTCCGTAATACTCATCGTTAAAGATTGTGAAATTTGACTGACGTATTGTGCAGGGTGTATACCAGACCATCCGAATTGGACATTTTTCTCGAAATCTACTAAACCAAATGATTTGAAACCAAAAACTCAGATAGGGAAATTACCCCAAATTTTTCGTTTTTGATGATTTCAAAAGCCCCCAATAGAGCCCCTTGGGGGATTTGGGGGGGGGCGGCTCAAACACATTTTTCAAGTTTTCTCGAAAAATCTCCAATAAATTAGGTACCAAAAAAAGTTCATATTCGTAAATTAGAGGCAATTGGCGACATTTTTGCTCTTGTAAATTTTGTCCAGCAGGATGATTCTACTCATTTGGACGAGACGAGGCGAGATAGCAAGAAACGATCAATCCCATTGGTTTAAACGGCGTCACGTGACAGATTTGAAGTCATTAGAGTGGGATCGCAGCAAGCTCCGAGTCATCATTTCAAAATTATGACTCGAAGCTTGCTGCGATCCCGCTCTAATGACTTCAAATCTGTCACGTGACGCCGTTTAAACCAATGGGATTGATCGTTTCTTGCTATCTCGTCTCGTCTCGTCCAAATGAGCAGAATCAGCCTGCAGGCACCCCCAATTTTTTGAGTTATGTGAGTTTTAGGAAATGTTTTGAATCGATCCTTGTGACCACCCTGTTCACAATTTCTCCAAAACCATTCCAGATTCTGAAAGATCAAACCAAGACCTTCCGATTGATGTGCCAAATATGTTACCTTAAAGTGAAAAAATAAGGTGCTTTCCGCTAAATCGAAACAAGGCTTAGTTGTAAAATTGGCGCGATTCTAAATAAGGCCATTTTGACATACTTCGATATTTTGATCATTTTGATGTCTCGAAACAAAATTTTGTTGTTCAATGTGTGAATCGACATCTGTTCCAGGCGTTGCCTTCCTTTTTACGATGAGCTGGCTCCCACTGAATGTGTATATCCTCGCGGTGGATGTTATGTATCCTACCGACGACATGGATGTCAAACCTCCACAGGTCAAGTCCCAAGATTTATACCTCCCATTGGCGGTCTGCCACTTGATCGCTATGTCTTCGGCTGTATCGAATCCTATCATCTATGGCCTTTTAAACTCAAATATCCGTCACGAACTTATACAGCTGCTCCCTCGTCGATGTATGCCTACACGCCGGCATGTAGCAAGGCGGGCGGCCAATATCGAAGAGCAAACGACACGTACCAATCTCCAAACTTTCATCACAGGAGGCGCTACATCAACACAGATCAATCGGCAAGGATCAGAAGAGAGTCTGACGGCGGCGGATGCTCCTGCTTTAACGGAAATTATCGTTAACAACAAAAGCAACAGGATTGACGTTGTGACCATGCTCTAAATAAAATGTGATTGAGACAGGGAAAGAAATCAATTATCAAACACAGTAGGAGGCTTTAGGCTTTCTTACACGCTCAAACAGTTTGATTTCAGAGGTAGATAAGGAAACGTGACAATTGCAGAATTACAATTTTTTTGGGTGTGGTATTTTTTGATCCTTTAGTTTTAGTAGGTAGCCTCGGAAAACTTTATTCCAGCTAATTCTTTCGTCACCCCCTTCACATTCAGCCAGACTGGTACTACTTGTTTTCTTATGCCATTTTGCGGTCAAACAATCGCAGGTGTTTACAAACATATTTGCTATATGTTTGCCTTCACCTCAGAACAACAATAATTGGTCTCCTGCAGTTGGTGGTGATTTTGGACCAACAATTGCTTTGTATGATCAAACTATTTGAACGTGTACGGAGACTTTTTAGTGTGATTGCTCTGAAAATAAATCGATAGCAATAATACTCGAGGCACAATGGTATTTCAACCAGGGAATCACTGGTGCCATTAAGAGATTTCTAGATATTCGTACCAAAGTTCTTGAAAGTTTGGAGGAAGTTTTGGTACTGTGACTAAATTATGTCAGAAATTGCAAAATTTACTAATAAAAGCAAAATACTTTGGCCAAAATAATCTTGCCTCTGAGTCGGAGGAATGAAAAGCGCAAATGAAAACAGCGTGGTAGCAGCGTGGGACTGTCTCGTTCACTCAGTTCTCTAGTTTTATTGCTGTCCCATCAATTGCTATGCTTTTGACCGTTTAACATTTCTACTTTGTTTAACTAAGCTGAAAATAAAATGTTTTAGAACCTGAAAATTTTAGATTTCGACTCGAGATTTTGATTCCGCTTGATGCATTCAATAAGTGTTGTGTGCTTAACCTGATTTCATTTTGACACCTTAATCTCGAGCTGGGGTTTGCTAGACGCCAGCCTTGCAACCCTCTCATAATTTATTCCAGCTTTAAGAAATTTTCTGACAAGAATCCCGTTAAATCTGATCTAACGGGATCGCCAAGCTTCAGAAGTGAACAGGTTTGGGGACACACGTACGCATCCCTCTCAATCATGACTTTGAATTTGCGTGTCCTGTGGCTTAGACGCATAGATTTTCCATTTGACGACCAAATTATGTACCTAATATATATACAGGGTGGTCCGAAAGTCCCGGGACGGCTTCATAACTTTTGAACGGCTGCATATAAAAAAACCAAACTTGGGGGATGTTTATAACTTAATAGAAACTACTTTTTGGCGTACCCGAAAATTCCGGGAGGCACCCGTAAAGGGGGGTTTCGCCCCCAACTCCAAATTTTCAAACGGCAACCCCCATCTTGTGATACCTTGTTTGAAAGGGCATAAAATTCTAAGACTTTTGGCACAAACCGGAGGTCGATATCGTTTTTCGTCTTCGATATATCGATAGTCAAAGTTCGATTTCGACCCATTTTCAAAAAATCAGAACTTCCATTTGAAAAGTCGCACTTTAGTAAACTAGGAGTCAAAAATACTCTAAAAAGCAAGTCCTTTTCAGAAAAAAATACGGTTTTGATATTTGTCTAGTCTTAAGGCCCCCCAAAATTATTTAAAAAAATGACCCCTCAGGGGGGCTATCTCAAAAATTCCGAGCCACGACCCCTATCGTGTGATACATCGCTTGAAAGAGCACACAAAACTGAGCATTTTGGCGCAAACCGCAGGTCGATATCGTTTTTGGTTTTCGATATATCGAAATTTGCCAATGAGTTAAAAACCCAACTTTGTCATTCGATATATCAAAAACCAAAAACGATATCGACCTGCGGTTTGCGCCAAAATGCTCAGTTTTGTGTGCTCTTTCAAGCGATGTATCACACGATAGGGGTCGTGGCTCGGAATTTTTGAGATAGCCCCCCTGAGGGGTCATTTTTTTAAATAATTTTGGGGGGCCTTAAGACTAGACAAATATCAAAACCGTATTTTTTTCTGAAAAGGACTTGCTTTTTAGAGTATTTTTGACTCCTAGTTTACTAAAGTGCGACTTTTCAAATGGAAGTTCTGATTTTTTGAAAATGGGTCGAAATCAAACTTTGACTATCGATATATCGAAGACGAAAAACGATATCGACCTCCGGTTTGTGCCAAAAGTCTTAGAATTTTATGCCCTTTCAAACAAGGTATCACAAGATGGGGGTTGCCGTTTGAAAATTTGGAGTTGGGGGCGAAACCCCCCTTTACGGGTGCCTCCCGGAATTTTCGGGTACGCCAAAAAGTAGTTTCTATTAAGTTATAAACATCCCCCAAGTTTGGTTTTTTTACATGCAGCCGTTCAAAAGTTATGAAGCCGTCCCGGGACTTTCGGACCACCCTGTATGTTTGTGACTTGTGCATGTTATCAATATAAGATAATATACTCTAGAGTTACCAATTTGGGGTGATAACACAAGATTGATATCAAATCGTCGGAAGAAAAATAGTATTTCGGTAATGTTTTCGTTTTCTTTCAAAACTCTGCTTCTCGATTCTGATTAGCTCCTCTTTTCTCTTTCTCCCAACAATTTGGAGTCAATCTTCGCAACGAGCCAAGTAGAATCTGAATTTTCAGTCGGAAATGGAAAATCCGTAAATTCCGAAAAAAATAATTTCTACCTACCGGTTGTTTCACGGGAAGGGTGCTGTGGGAACTGGAAAGGGACTGAAAATTAGCGTCAGACAAAACAGGAATAACAACGAAACTAGCAAATTGAGTGGACTAGGAAGCCTCCGCTCCTGATGCGCTATTTCTACTAGGCCACGGTTTTTATTCCTCTAACCCAGACACTTGCGCTGTTATTTTGGGTGGAGTATAGAACCTTATCAGCTGGCATATCATTGTGCTTCTGGTAATATTATTATACTTATTTATGAATTATCCAGTTTAATGTATAACGTCACCAAAGATATGTACTATTAGAGGCATGGGTGTTGAAAAAGTACCTATAAGTAACTATTCTCGAATTTTTTAAGACCGGTGATAGTAAACGTCTATAAGTGTTGTGAAAGGTCATTCAAATATTCTAAAATGAATTGATAGTTCATAAGTTGAAGGTTCGATTGATATATTCGTCCTACATGAGAATACAGCCAAATGTATATTGAGTTCTCTAATCTTTAGGACCAGAAAACTTATCATTTCAATAAACCATTGCTTGAATATGTTACCAACAAACTCCGATCTCCAGGTAAAAGCAGGTTTTCAAGGGCTCGATAGGCAAATCCCGATATATTAAGGGGGAAAAACCTACCAGCTCTTATAGAGAACTTAGGTTTGACTTATATTTCTTAGGCAACCCTAGATTCGCCGTAGAATTTTCAGGAAATTCAGGAGGTAATATAAGAACATCCTAGTTTAAACCTACATTTTTGTGAGATATCGGAAGCTCAGACTGGTTCGTAAGAGATGCTCTTAGGTACTCGAGGTTTTAAATAAATTGAACTACCTATGAGTTCAAGATAAATAGGTACGTGTAAGTTAACCTGTTTAATTGTTAAATAGTTTTATATTTTTAAAAACATCAAAATTTTAGAGCAAGAGGCAAATGCTTCAAAAGTAATGTGATCTAAGATATTTAAAAGTTTTATAAAAAAGAAGGAACTGGAATATTGTCACAACGTTACAAGTTTAATGTTTCAAGTAACGAATAAAATAATAAGTATTTACCTTTTAAAAATGTATTACTTTTATCAATACAATCAATGAGATTTTAGTCTATTAAGGTTTTGCAGTTCTTAATCCAGAGGAGGAAATGTTTAAGTAATGAAAGGAATCGCCTTTTAGAATTTTAAACATAATCACCCCTCCCTACAAATGTTACAAAAGTATTGGCTATTGGTCCCCAATAGACTTTACATAGATTTTTTAAGCCATTTTAATTGTTGGAACTCGGGGAAAGCCATCGTTGCTGGGTTATTAGAGTTAAACGAACGACACGAGCTATTTTCCAACCCATTCGACAGAAAAATAAAAGGTTTAGCCTATTAAACTTTGGGGGTGCCCTTTTTGGAGGCCTAACTACCCTTACATTTATTCAATAGGCTTTTACTTTTGATTGAAGATCCAGGTTGACTTGAGGTCTGCTCCAGTGTTTTTCTCTTTTTATGATCCCTCTAGCTACGTATCTTCTCTGTTGTGGGTCCTTTTTTTGAAGGTCCCCCTCTGAGCCTCCAACTTTTTAAATGGTCGCCATTTTGAAATTAGTGAGTTTGGCGACTTTTGCGTGACATCTTCTTATCTCTTTCAACGACCTTTTGGGTGAAGGGCCACAAGCCATACCTTTACATTTGAAAATGTTTGCCTAGATTCCTTTGAAGCCCACGACATGACAAAATGGTTCAACAAATTATGACAAATCAGGGAAGATTAACTTTCATAATATTCTGGATCCATGAGTTTCTTCGTTGAGAATGGCTCAAAACGTAGGAAATACTTTAGGCGAGCAGCGGCCAACACGGATACGTTCCGTGTATTATGCCACCCTGTATACGTTCAGTGGATGGTAACTCCGTCAGTATACTTTACAGACAGAAAAAACCTCAATACTTACTCTTGAAACACCCCTCGTAGAACCCACATCAAATGAAAGCGAAAAAAACGCTCTACAACTTTAATAATTAATTGTGATATTTTTTTTTTTTTTTTTTCGATAACTGCAATATTCAAAAATCTGCAACTGTTTAAAAGAGAA
Organism: Trialeurodes vaporariorum; assembly: GCA_011764245.1. Classification (NCBI taxonomy): domain Eukaryota; kingdom Metazoa; phylum Arthropoda; class Insecta; order Hemiptera; family Aleyrodidae; genus Trialeurodes; species Trialeurodes vaporariorum. Next base: position 69,781,132 of record VMOF01000111.1, read on the forward strand.
AGAAATTGACAATTCAAATTTTTCTTAGAGAATTGCTTTGTGGATTGGTATTCATTCCATTTTCTATTTTCTAAAACTACTTTCAGCAAGAGAAACGCAAAGGAGGTTAGGATAGGACCGGTTCGAAGCATAAAAGCTTTATCTATTTGTGTTTTCCAAAAAATCATGAAGAGATTTTCATTTTGGCGTGGCTATAAAAACAGAGGCGCCCAGGGATTCGTGAGGACCCTTGGGGGAAGCAGGAAGCTACCTCTAACAACGAACACAAACAACAAGCCAAAGTCCAGCTTGATGTAAATGTTTATTATAAAAGGCGAGTGAAATACCCTCGTTTACCAGATTAACTTTCTTGCTCAAGTTTATTGATATTTCTTAAACAATAGCAGCAGTTAATTCAGCCGTAAATAGTGGCAACAAGTTGGTGGAAAATGATGGAAAAATAACAATAAACCGGGCATTTTTACGATCGTCTTCGAAAATTTACCTACACCCTCTCCCTAATCCTTCTAAAAGAGAAGGGAAGGGGGCCGCAGGCTTCGGAAAACATGAAATGAAATATTTGGGGGTCAATTCCCTGTATGAACTTTTAATTTCGAAACAATAACTGGCCGTTTTTTTGTTTTTTTTTTGCTACCGTGGTTGCTTGGACATGACAGTGAGGTAATGGGTGGGAGATTAACAGTTTTGATGTTTAGACTACACGCTGCGATGGAAACGTCAAACAGAGCCTTGCACTGCTTGGCACGACATATTGACTACCCGTGTCTCGTCTCAAGACATCTCTGTAGGTTACAAGGACGGCCTCAGTTTTCAACAACATCTCTAATCGGTTGTGCACTTCGAGACTGGGGATTAATGCTATTTCCGTGCCATTGTCACCATTTTCCCTCGCGCGTATTATAATTGAGAGAATAATATATATGAAGAAAATAACTGGAATGGGGTAATTTAACAGAAAAAATAATGAAAGTTAAATTAATTTCTTCACATCCAAATACTATTACTCATTTCTCGGTTAAGCTCCAGTAAAATGAGCCTACAATTTAAGAGCTCGACCAATTGTAATAACATTAAAGATGCTAGCAAGTTAAATTTAAAACAAAAATAAAAATGACACCGAGTATAAATTAACACGGTAAATTTTCGGACCACTGCTTCTCGCAAGACTTCGTCATATTTAGTGAACAGTTATTGTGCTTATTTTGAATTCAGAAAGAAGTGCAGACGACTTAAAGGGAATGCAGTGATAGTGAAACCAAGCAAATTAATTGCAGTCAATTATTTTTAATTGATTAGTGATGCAGATTCTTTCAAATTTACTAATGAAAACTAATACAAAGCTACGCAGGCAAGATTTGTCTCGGTCGTAAATTATGAAAGGTGCTTCTAAAATCCATATACTAACACCAGTGCGATAATTGCAAAATAATGAGTTGCGTTCAAGTCATTAGAAAGACATGATGATTCTAATTAAGTTGTTACGCGATAAAGGTTAACTTTCTCCGAATAAAATTAAACATTCTAAACATCACGTAGTGTACTGCCTTAAATGTGTCTGCCAAAACAACCGTCAATTGATCAATAACCAGCCAATTTGTCAATGCGTCATCGTATTAGTTGGCGCAGTCTTGTGGTCATGAAAGCTCATCGAATACTTTAAGAGCATATGTTCTGCTGAAGATATTCTACCATCTTTGGTTATCTGCCACGACAAGAATTTGATTATTTCGGCTGAGTGCGCTTCTAAAAGTCATTTATAGAGTGACTTATAAATGGGCAATACTGAGTCGAATGTTACCTCTGGTGTTAAGAAGCAGGCTGATACTTCGTCGATCTTAATTTACAAATTGGTCGATTTGAAAGGTAAGATGTTTTGACATCTTGCAGAATACCAGCAAAAATAATACTCTCAGACACCCTACGCCTTACGGGTGCCTTAAGGGGGGTCGGCGAAGTCAATATTTATCGAGGAAACGGCTCGATATGAAAAAAAGTTTAAAGATGACAAGCAATGATCCCTAAGACTTTTCGGCCCAGGCCGACCACCAAACTCCGCCCTCCGGGACACAAGTAGTTTTATTATTTGCCTGAGTAAAGCAAAATTTCAAACGCGTTGCTAGAAATTCATAATGGGTCTGTTGCGTACTTTTGCTACATCAATATAACTCGTTGTTTCTAACGTAAAATTCGGCGAAAATAACGATGCGCACATTAATTTTTTTCAAAATCCACTCATTAACTCAGAAAATACCTTCCATTTCAAACAACCCGCGCTACACTAGACACTATATCACCGACTTATAACTACATAGACGGAACCATCTCATTTATGTAAACATGAACAGAACTTACAAACATTTCAACGTTTCGTTTAGATGCGTACATTTCTTATAATACTTTGTAATCTTTGATAAACCGAAAAGACCAGACAGCAAATTCAGCTTATATTTCACGTAATAAAAAAGAAATTCCATCATTTTGTAGTTACGATGTTGTTTACTTACGCACGGTGCGGTGGTTCCGTCTATGTAATAGTATACCGGTGCAAATAGTGTCTAGTGTAGCGCGGGCTTTTTGAAATTGAAGTGATTTCCTGAGTTAATGAGTGGTTTTTGAACATTTTTAATGTGCGCATCGTTATTTTCGCCGAATTTTACGTAAGAATCAAGGTTCCATGTTGTTGTAGCAAAAGTATGCAACAGACCCATTGCCGTATCCACTCAACAATCGCAACTTATAGTTCAGGTGGGGTAAAAGTTCCCTTCATTTTTGGAATGACGTAATTCACCCTCAAAACAGCAATTTTAAAATATAGTTCACTGAACTAAAAGACTCTACATGTTTCGTTAGGGCTAGTTAGGTTAGATTTAAATGCTAAAGTCTATAAGTAAAATAGAGAATACAGGGTGTTTAACACCACCTGCCCACTAACTTTTTAGCGCAAACGGCGCGAAAAACGAAAATTCGGACCAAACTTCCCCATGAATACATCTAACCCAACGAATTCTGGGAAAATATTGTTAGGAATATTCAAAATTTCGTAGCCATATGGCAGTGACGATGTCATTAAAATCTGTTGGAAGAGAAAGCAGAAGATAACTAACGAACTTGTTGCGTATTAAGTAATATAAAGTAAATAGTTTCAGTACTTGGCAACACTGCCGCTTTCGCTCCCAACTCCCCACCTATGGCATGGCCTTCTCTGATTTTCTTTTCTCGTGCGTCCAATATATGTACATCCCTAGTAAAAGTTTTTCATTGACGGCCAATGCCACGTGGTCGAATATCCACGAATTCATTGGCGACCAGTAAAATTACTGGTCGCTAATGCATATTTCATTGGTTGCCTCTGCAAATTCCATAGGCCGCCAAGACAAATGCATGGGCGACCAGTGAAATTTGCATCGGCAACCAATGACATATGCATTAGCAACCTTGTGATTTCACTGGTCGCCAATGAATTCATGGATAAATTGGACCACATGGCATTAGCCGCCAATGAAAAACTTTTCCTGTAGGGATATAATAAAATTCACGTTCATTAAGTTATTCCATCTATACCGAGTTATTTCTCAAAGTGGCAATGACAGGACATGATAAACAACACGCCACACGCACAAAAATTAAAACGGTGCTGGTTTTGACTAAAATTTTGGATAAAACCGGCACGTTACCGCATCTTCCATTATATGATCACACTGTGGGCCGCCACTCGCCAGTCTATAACTCTTCGGTTCTAATTGGGTTCGCGGCTTGGTTCGTGCCACTTGCCATTTAGGTTCGCCCTGAACCGGTTCACTAACCCTTTAACCGGTTCGGAGCGGTTTAACCCTTTCATGCACGCATTTTGGGATTTGAGTTTTTTTGAGATTTATTTAGACCGTTCAAAAGAGGACACTTTTTTAAGAACTATGATTGGTCACACAACTTTTTGAAAAATGTCCATTTAAATTCCATTGAATCACATGTTACATAAAATGGTACACATGTGTACCACTATCCAAGACAGGGTTACCTCGAGAAAAATTGCTTTGCTTTTTTTATTTTATAAATATTTTTGTTTCTGTTTGCTTTGATTAAAAATAAATTAAATTACTCTTTTTCTCTTGTTAATTGATACTGAGAGAAGTGTTAACTCTGCATACAAAATATTCAATTACTTGAAAAAATGAGACTTACAGCAGACCTGAGAAGTAAGTAAGTAGATTGACTATCTTGACGTAGATTGACTACTACTACTTCTACTAGGAAAACTCTTAAAATTTCTTTACATCATCTGCGAGTCTTCAAATTGACTTCTCTTTGATCTCAGATCAATAAACTCCCGGCCTTCTAAGAAGATAACGATATGGATAAAATACAAATGTCTTGTATGGTTCGCACTCATTCAGTCTTTGTCATGCGTAGGGATACCACTCGAAACAAGCCATCCGGTTCTCGGTGCAATGTAGTGGTATCTAATTTTGAGCGGCCGCGGCGCATCGACGGGGCCCAGCCCCGAACCGATGGGCCGAATGGCGCGCGTGTCGCTGAGAGCCGGAAAACAGTTTTCGAACCCCCCCCCCCCTCCCCACCCTACTCACGAGGGCACGGCGCTCGGAGCTATTCCGCGAAAAGGCAAGAATTTTCCACTATCTTCGGAACCGTGTCGATGTTTCGGACGGGGCGGTGAGGTCCCCAGACGTCTGGGTTTATCCAAGACCCCCCCCCCCCCCGAACCAAATTATCCGGAAAAGCGTTTCCGGTTGCCCTCTCCTCTCCGCCTCCGGGCACCGCAAGGGACCGATGCGCCGTTGCGAAAACCTATACCTATGTGACGGATCGAACAGACCAAGTCCTGAACCACTATGCTAAGCCAAACGGTTTTGCGTTCAGAGCGGAAATTCGGTTTTCGGAAAATTGCCCCTCTCTTTGTCAAAGGTGGGGGAGGGAGCGAAGTAGAGTCAGGTTTCGGGGAAGCGAAACGCGCCATAGCGCCGGATTGCTGGAAGGGGCGTGGGACCGAACAAAGTACGACTTTATTTTATAACTTTATCTTTGAAAATGTAGTACTTTTCCAATACAATTTTAGTCTGGGACGGCATTTTTCTGATTACTCATTATGATTTCTTCTCTACTTTCAGAGTATCCATTTTGTGCGGGTCTTTCTGCACCTTTTGAAATTTTTGCCTATTTTTTCTTTTTCTTTGATCCGATAAACCGTTCATCTTACGAAAGGGGTGATTGCTAAGTCCGAACGATGCTTGAAAGTGGACAACAAAGACAAAAGTAAAGTTTTTTATTTTTCTTCACAACTTCATATTCTTCAAAACTTGCACATGTAACGTGGTGAATAGTCGAAAAATCGGAGTGAGGAGTGATGTGTTTGCTCGTCTCCGTGTGTTGCTATTGGTATCGTTGCAGTTGAAGGCGCATCTTGCTCCCTTCCGCTGTAGCGAATCCAGTGGTTCGACACCCTGGGACGGGCGACCGCAGCGCTCCCCACCAACCTGTTGTAACGAGTATCCACATTCCACTCTTCGTCGGACGCTTGAAAATGTAAGTGCGTTGTGCTTTTTGAAAGGGGTGGACTCCGGCCCATTTCATGAATTTAATTTTATTTGTGAACCTTCTTTTATATTTCTAATACGGTCAAAGTTCTCCTTCCTGTTTCGCCCTTTTCGTAAATCGTTAACAAATTGTTCCGTCTCTTTATTTCTTTCAAATTGTTTTTCTGTGGCCGGTGAGTCACTCGTGCTCTGGGATCTTTTATTAAGATTACCGTGTCACACACATTAGGCATTCACCCATTTGTATTACTTTCACTTATTGGCTCCGCTTTCTTTCATTTTTACAGGTGGGGGCTTATTAGTAGAATTGATGAAAAGAGCGGCAAGAACAAAGCAGTATGCTGAGCTGGACCACGCCATAAAAACTAAAGTAGAGCCGTTCCTTTATAACAAAGGACAAGGGAGGCTCATTCCGGTATCACACTTGGTTCTTCTTCGCAATAAAGCGGAGCGCCCTCGACACAAATGGGTGAGTGACTAACCTGAATGATTTGAGAAAATTAAATCATCCTTTCTTTTTGGAATGGCTAATCCAGCTATATCAGTTCTTGCCAACTTCGACCTCGGGACCGGTTCCACGCTTTCAATGTGTATTTTAGCGGCGGCTTTTATTTTCAATCACAGTTTCGATTCTGTCGTCCTGTAAAGCAGAGTGCTATCAGTCAATTTTAAAACTATATGAAAATATGTAATCAGGATGAATTATGACAAAATACGCGGTAAACCGTGACAAATTCAATGTAACAAAAAAAGGCACCAAAACACGCAAAAAACCAAGACAGTGTGGCTATGCTATAGCAAGACTTTGTCAACTGTTATCAAGATTAGACCCCAAAAAAAGACTTGAAAAATACGTATTGGGCAGAACGCAAGACAAGCTTTTTGTCACGTCCCCTATTTTTTTCACAGTGTTTTTGATAAGGGCGGTCATTTTTAAATTTGTGTCCAACCAGACTTCTAGATACTTTGATTCGTTCTAGACCTGAATCTCAGCGGAATCTACTTGAAGTGATGCATCTCTGTCCACCCGCTTTGCATTTATCAGCACAGCTTCTGTATTTTCCAGTGCGAGGGTTAAGGCTTTCTCTTTCATGTCATCATTTATATTCTCCGCTTCATTTTTGATCTTTGTCTCAGTTGGTATTTGTCTTTGGCCTCTACCATAACCACCAAATCATCCGCATACGCTATTTTGTGTACATTAGGTGGGGTCTATGCGGCGAAAATAGCGCCGTAGAACATATTTCATAGGAATGGTCCCAATACAGATCCTTGTGGGACATAGTTACCTCTTCCATCCACTCATCAATTGAAATCCGAAGGTCACTAAAGTAGCTTTAGAGCTACCACGATAGAAAGGAACATGTAACTTGGGTGTACCTACTAAAAATTCAAATATTAAATCACTGCCACAAAAAGATATGTATGTTTTTTACTGGTGAAATTATTTTTAAAGAAACTGAGGCCATGAAAGGGGGATTACAAGCGCACTTAAAGTGACGAACGAATGAAACAACAAAAAATCTATGTTGATACTGTTGAGATGTAACCTTGTGATGATTTTCTGCACTGGCCGATCAGACGGACCGCAAATGCTTTAAATGATGATTAACACTTAGAAAATCGATTATTCGAGATGAAACGGTGTAAGAAGTTTTGACAGACATTGATCAATGAGAAGTAATCACAGACATACTACAAATACTATTAGTAATATTTTAGTAAGCACAAGATGCATAACCTATTCGCAATCGAATGTAAACAAGTATGAGATCTGCCTCTCGGCCAGGGGGGTGATCACGGAGGATCGGATCTTTTTGGTATATATCGTTGTCGTCATCGTATTTACACATAACCTTATGGGTGGCTCAACTGATCGAATCGTTTTGAGCCCCTCGTAACGATTGAAAGTTGAAACGGTCGAAAGGAAGCGATGAGTCGGGGGCTGTCGTAATCTGAATCGTTTGAAGTAGGAAGAGATGAGGAGGGGATCACCTGCGTGATGTAGTTGCGCAGAAGCAAGCCCATTTGATTTAATGCAAACGATAACGATACCCAAAACGAGCCGATCCTCTGTGATCGCCTCCCAGGGAGGTGATTACGGAGGATCGTTATCGTTATCGTTATCGAGTAGAACAGAGTTGAAGAAGAAGAAATAAGATAATAGCCTACCACAGTGCGCGTTACTGCGCATCATCTTATTACTTTTTCTTCAACACTGTTTTACTCGATAACGATAACGATAACGATAACGTTAACGAAAACGATCCTCTGTAAGCACCCCCCTGCCTTGGGTTTTGACTGTTGTTGTGTTGCCTCGCGCTCGCGGCTCGCCGAATTTCGCCGAGGTGCAGGCGCGGCAAGTCCATTTTACTTTTATCTTGAGGGATGGAACTGTGAGACTAGACATACCACGTAAGAACCTCTGACGTGGTGATGACACAAAACGGCATGGGAGCGTTCTAGAATACTCCGATCCGATAACCCGGGAAAGTGCATCAGAATTTCCGGGGAGTGTTTACGATAAAGCCGACAATGTTTTGATGAAGCTCATCGCTCCTCTGATGAATTTCCGAACGATCTCAGGCTCAGCGTGTTATTGCTAAAAATGTCTGTTTACATTTCAATAACCTCCGAGACAACACCCATACCATAAGAACACACGGAAATAAGATATTTACTTCCTTGGGGTTAGTTTTCATCAGCTTTACCGGAGTAGGTACTTACTCCGATAAATTCAGTGCACCCCGGGGAAGAGTACTTCATCGGAGTTCAAGAACGCTCCGACGAACTCCCACGGGTTATAAGAAACGAAATCGGAGAGTAAAAGAACGACTTGGAGCTTTGCCGGTTTTGCGGGGAAGCTCCCCGGAGATTTCTAGAACGCTCCCAATGCGTTCTGTGAAACACTTTACAGCTCACACACGTTCATCAAGCGCAACATGAACTCTGACAACTGACAAGGAGGTACGAAAAGGATTACCATATCCATAGTACATAGATCTCATAATTCTAATTTTCTCGTGCTGGAAGATGCTTTTCCAATCTTTGCATATTTAGATCTAGTGCTCTGGAGGGGATCTTAAAGGGGAAACAAAAGGAAGGAGAACCGACAAAAATGTCATCACTTTTGATAGATTTACCAACATAGCAAAGGGCAGTCAAGTAAAATAAAAAAAAAAAAAAAAAAAAAAATTGCCCCCCCCCATCAAAAACGTAGATCCACTCCTGTATCGTTGGGAAGTAAAGCCGTTTCCATATGTTCTTTGTTAAGTAAAGTTGCGCTGTTTAAAAGTTCTGTTAGAGTCACTCCTAAATTGATGGCAATGTACTAACTAAAGGTGATCAAGTAAAAATCAATGCATTATTATTTGATCAGATCACTAGGCCCCCGTTGGATCACTTAAAATTCGGGAGAAGAAAAATTAAACAACAAAAAATAGGTAAGATAATAGGTGTCTGCCGCCAGTAAAGCCTGCGCGAATATAATATAATTTGCACGATGTTCCATTCGATCATTTCATTTAATGGGTCTGTTGCACACTTCGGCTACAACGTTTTAAAGTATCAATTCTTTTGTAAAAAGCCGAGAAAATAACAATGGCAGCATCGGAAAACACTAAAATTCAGTATTAAACTCACAAATTGCGAAAAACACCTGACACTATTCACCCCTGTATCTTTCCACCACGTGCACGATATTTCGCGAAATTAGCGCGGCACATTCAAATAATCACGGCCGACCGTCATCACAGCTGACTTCACAAACAAATAAACAGTAAACACTGACGGCGTCTGGTCGAATTCTTACGTTTCAATATCCTCAATTCCTCACAAAAGGTTGTGGAAGGCACGGAGACCGACATTCGTGTCGAAAACTTATCAAAATGAAACAATAACACACAGGAGTTCCAAGCATGATGATCGAAGTTGGAATCATCCTTGGAACTCCTGTGAGTTATTGTTTCATTTTGATAAGTTTTCGACACAAATATCTGTTTCCGTACCTTTCACAACCTTTTGTGAGGAATTGAGGATATTGAAATGTAAGAATTCGAGCAGACGCCGTCAGTGTTTACTGTTTATTTGTTTATGAAGTCAGCTGTGATGACAGTCGGCCGTGATTATTTGAATGTGCCGCGCTAATTTCGAGAAATATCGTGCACGTGGTGGAAAGATACAGGGGTGAATAGTGTCAAGTGTTTTTCGCAATTTGTGAGTTTAATACTGAATTTTAGTGCTTTCTGATGCTGCCATTGTTATTTTCTCGGCTTTGTACATAGGAATTGATACTTTAAAACGCTCTAGCCGAAGTGTGCAACAGACCCATTCCCTACAGAGCGTACCGTACGATATTTCGCAGTAGATTTTTGACTGATCTTTGAGGACTCCTGCGTAAATATTTTCAGAGAAATATAATTGGCTAGTAAAAATTGTTCTACCATTAGAGCATATTCCATCCACTATGTCTGGACTATCAAGAAGCGCACTCTCTGTATGATGTGGATAGCTCATTGGAAGGCATAAACCTCAACGCTTTTTTTTGTTCAGACTTTTCAGGTAAAATTGAGTTGAAAATAGCTTTTTCCCCATAAAATCAACTTTTCATGAGAAAGTATGGAAAAAACTCTCCTACCAAGCGATTTTCACACGATCTTCACTAGTTTTTTGTGAGTCTTCAAGGTTATTTTAAGCGTTGTTTGATGGGTATTTATCGTGTTTTTTTTATTATTCTTTTACGTGTGTTTCAAGAAGCAATGATTCTAGGGCTCAAAAAATTCCGTAGAATTTTTTCTGACCGCTATTCTCTGAAATCTCATTTATTTGTTTGTACAGTAAATATATAATAATCCTTGTAATTTTGTTTGGTTTTCAGGCGTTCTAATTTGCCTACTTAGTATATTTTTATGCATTGTTTTAGCTGCCATACCTGAAGCATATGGACGATTCAACAGAGCTAGATATCGATAAAATGCCAATAGATAACGATCCAGAAAAAATAGGTAGCGTATCTATAATACTATTTAAATATGTGTACTCACTGCACTCGAAACAAAAATCTTAAAGAAGCTTATACTCTGTTCGGGATAAGAAGTCCGATGGGAAGTCAGGTAAAAACGCACTATATTGCAACGCAGCGGTTCCTGTGCCGTCGATTCTCAGCCACCTCGTTCGTTCGCAGGAGACTGGCCTTTCAGACCCTTTTATTTGAAGAGAATTTTTTTTTTTTTTTTTTTTTTTTGAAATTTAGGGGTGCCTTTTTGGGAAACCCAACTACCCCTAAATTTCAATCGGCCGTAACTTTGGATTGAAAAGTCGGATTGACTCGCGGTTTGAACCATTATTTTTCTCTTTTTAAGATCCTTTTAGCCATGTATCGTTCAATTTTGGATCATTTTTCTGAAGGTCCCCCCTTGAGCCCCCTAACCTTAAAACGGCCGCCATTTTGGAAGGGGGTTGTTTTTACGACTTTTGGGGGGCATCACTTTTTTCGTCTCTAAAAGACCTTTCAATTGATGTATCACAAGCCATACCTTTACATTTGAAAATTTTTATGTAGGGCCCCCCGAAGCCCCAACATTTTGGGGTGAAGGGGCCGTGTACCCTTTTTCACAAAAAATAGGCATGTGACACATCAAAAGAAAGCCCTTGGTCTGCCCTTTCAGAAACGTCTCAGTTTTTTGAAATCCAATGATTTGGAAGGTCACAGCGGTCAATCAAAGATTACCCCTAAATTTTTTGAAAACCACCCCTAACTCAAAAAAGGGTGGTTTTTAGAAAAAAAAAACTTAGGGGTGAAAAAGTTTTATTTTTTTATGCCGTATTAGATTCCAATGTCAAAACATACCCTTTCTATTTGATTTTTTCGAGATACGGGTACCCACCCCCTAAATAACCCCCAAGGGGTGGTTTTGGGGGGCTGAAAATATTTTCCCCGAATTCTTTGGGGTCGATATACGTTACACGTGTTTTACCGATTTTTCATATTTGCCTTAGTTTGGCCACAATAAAAGCTGGCCAGGTGGTCTGAAACACCCTTTATAACATAGATGACGCGATGAAGAATAGGAATGCTGCTCTTATATTTCAGAGGTTCCAAAATAATCAATTAATAAGAGTTACATTGATAAGATGTAATGCGAATTCAGAGGTTGGATAGCATCTGAATTCTGCCGGGTTTGTAGGAATCTAGCATCTACAGTAAGTATGTCTCAGAAGTCCTGGCCTCTAAACCCTGTATCTCGAGAACGGTGCGGAATTGTTGAATTCTGTAAAAACCAAACATAGAAACAAACGCTGCAAACTTGTTAAAATTTTCTCTTTTTAACTTTCATCCTCAGATCCAAAGAAATGCCGCGAAGTCTGCTGGGACTTGAAGGAGAGAGGTGCAGTGGGGGAGACAATACTTCATCTCTGCTTGCTCAACGCTACCTCCATCCACGCGGATCTCGCCAAGAGGCTCCTCCGCTTTTATCCAAAATTGATCAACGACATCTACCTTTGTGACGAATACTACGGTAAGATCTAACGTAGAATGACCATTCTTAGGTCAGCCTAAGGCAACAATCTTTACCACAGTGAATGACGCTGTTGAAAACTTTTTCAATAAGTGATTAATGGGCCACTTAGATAGACTTAAAAAATTCCAAAAAATAATGATGGTAGCACTGAAAACTTACAAAATAACTTCTACAGTTCCCAAAGACTACTAAATGCACGAGCGCAGTGGCAACGGGACGTTGGACACTATAATAATGGAAGATTCTTATCAGAAAATATTGCCACTTCACCAAGCGGTTGCCAATGAGAAACGAATTTTCCTTTGCACCAATGTCACGGTACCAATGTTTGGACGTATACCTTTCTGATTGCTAGTTCCTTTACTTCTTCAGCATTTCAAAATAGACAAAATCAAGAGAGGAATAATCTCCTATTATTGATAGTGCCCAACGCCGCCATTACGCTTGCACATTCAAAGCCTTATGAGTGTTTCGGAATTTCATTTGTAAGTTTTCAGTACTTTTTTTGTAATTCTAGGAGCCCCGAGAGGCAGGAGGAGAGGAAGAGAAAATTTTGCTAAAATGTGTGAAAGAGAGAGATCCAGAAAGATAAATAGGTACACGTTTGATCGATCAACTCGAACCTGGCGGCCGTGAAGTGGGGAGGAAAGCTGACGCAGTATTGCAATGCGCATGTGTTTCCATCGTGACTCGTCGGGCGCCAGGCTCGATGCGCGAAGCGAGAGACAAAGGAGTGACGCGGGTTTTGGACTTACATGAATCTTTGGTTTTGGACTGATTGTGAGAAGGGAAATGACCTAGGAGGGTGAGGACTGCGTGATTGACCAGCACTAATGTGTCGTCTATTTTCTGTATCTGTCTTTGTATCTGCCTCTCTCTCTCCCTCTCTCGACGTGAAACGGCCCCATTGCAAAAGATATGAAAAACCATGAGAGCGAGCGACTCATTTTTTCAAGCTGGAACAATAGAGGTGTCACAAGCGAGGTTTTGGCTACATCACCTTTTTGCCCATGTGATGAGTCAAGTGTTGCTGTGAGTGAAACGGTCCCATTGTAAAAGATATGAAAACCCTTGAGGGCGATCGACTTTATTTTCCAAGTTAATTCGATGGATGGGTCACAAGCGGGGTTTCTGCCACATCTTTTTTTTGCCATGTGATGAGCCAAGTGTTGCTATGAGTGAAACGGTCCCGTTGCAAAAGATATGAAAACCCTTGAGGGCGATTGACTCCATTTTCCAAGCTGAATCGATAGAGGAGTCACAAGCGGGGTTTTGGTGACAACACCTTTTTGCCCATGTGATGAGTCTAGTGTAGCTATGAGTGAAACAGCCCCATTGCAAAAGATATGAAAACCCTTGAGGGGGATTGACTCCATTATCCAAGCTGAATCGAAAGAGGGGTCATAAGCGGAGTTTTGGCTACATCACCTTTTTGCCCATGTGATGAGTCAAGTCTTGCTATGAGTGGAACGGCCCGATTGCAAAAGATATGAAAACCCTTGAGGGCCATTCTCCAATCTGAATTGATAGCTGAATGTCAGAAATACAGGGATCGAGTTGCACATCATTTGAAAGGTACTGAAGATACAAACATTCAGGCGCAAACTAAAAGTATAGCTTCAATGTGTTAAGCCAAAATGGCGGCCGTTTGAATATTTAAGGAAGCCCCCCCCCCCTTGAACCAGAAATTAAGGCCGTAAATTTAAACATATCTCATTCGTAAGGTCATTAAAGAATCAAGCGAATGGCGCAAACCAGAAGTCAATTCGATGATCCAGTCTAAAATGGCGGCCGGTCAAAGTTTTTCGATCAAAACATTCCAGGGTTAATGGTCATAAGCTTGAAAAATTGTTTATCCTTTTCATACCTTCCGATTGATGTACAACTCGGCCCCCCGTTACTTTTGACATTTTAACGTCACAGGCCCTTAAACTAAAAAAAAATTGGGGGCTTTTTCCAAATTGTTAAGAGTGATACCTACATCGTTCGAAAAGTACTGATTTGGAGATAAATCAGAGTATTTTTCTTTTTTTGGGAACATTTGTTACAGCCCGAGTTAATGGGTCTCTAGTATGCGGAATTTTCTTGGTCAGCATTTCGTATAGGAGGTACCGACAATTTGAAAAAAACGAAATTGCCTTGTCCCGATTGGTGAATTAAAAAATACCCCTTGCCATTTAAAATATGCGATTCATCGAAATTTTGTTGGGTATCCAGGGGTCTGCACCTCTCTCTGGGGGGCGGTTGGAAGTTCTGACTTTAGTTTTAGGTTTCATAGAGTGAACTCAATTCTCCGACACCTTGTTTATTGTTTCTACAATATTAGGCAAAAATACTATAATAATCAGTCCAGCAGCATTGAGGGTACCATCCGATGCGTTTAACAAAACTGTGTCATCCGACTATTCGAGCGAATTTTTCGACAGTCAGAAAACTTTTCCCAAAGTTGTCAACACTCAAATATTCCTCGCCCAACACGGGTTTTTCTTACGCAATTTTTTTTTTCTAAACCACAGAGGAATTTGTCTTTTATTTAATGTTTTTTTTTTTTCATGGAACAATGGTCTTAGCGTCGATTTGAGTTGATATTCCTTCTTTTTTTTTTTTTTTTTTTTTTTGTATTTTTTTTTTTTTTTACTATATCCATTATCCAAGCCTTTAAAAATACAGATTTTCGATCATAGAATTGTTGGAAAAAAATACATTCCGGTACACTGGCGTATAAGTTGTTCCACAAAACAAGCATTCATAGACAGCCCTGATGAGGTAGGTAGACCTCTGAAAGTTGGCACAAATGTCCTGATATACTTACTTGCCCTTTATACTTTTTTTTTTAGTTTTTTGAAAAATGTTAAATACTTTTGAAATTAGTTGCCACTAAACTTTCTAATACGTTTTTCTCAAAACTATAAGTAAATTTCATCACACGCCTTTTTACCGAGCTACCTACCTACTACTTACTCATACTATTTTGTTAACAGACCAACAGTGCTTTTTGACGTGGAGGGCAACTTCCCTCCTCTCATGAAATTTTCGGGGATTTTTTAGAGATGATAGGTATTTTTCTGCTAATCGCCATTATTCACTTTATTACAACACATTTTGTATGCTCTTTTATTACTGATTCAGGAGAAAGTGTCCTACATATAGCCATTGTAAACGAAGATCCGGCAATGGTCAAATTCTTGTTGGACAGTGGCGCTGACTTCCACGAGAGATGTTCTGGTAATTTCATGTGTCCGGAGGATCAAAAAGCCACAAGACAAGACACAGTTGAGCACGAATGGGTTAAACTTGCACCAATTACAAACTATGAGGGGTAAATGAATTAAAATATACGACTCTCAATAGTTTTGCCTTCATTTGGGTAAACACTTTAAGTCACGAACGTTTTTCGAAGATTCACAACTTCAAAACTGCACCGTTTTGGGGTAGATTACTGACAAAACATCATCTATTGGTTAAATGGGTAGGCTTGGGAAAGTAATTTACTTTACAAAGAGAAGTTGGCTCCAGAGACAATATATAATAGAGACCACGCACTATCTATCTTGCCCATGTTTGCGCGTGGTGGCAACTTTTTTTTTTTTTTCGGGGTCTCAACAGAACACCACAAACATGGACGACGTCAAAATACGTTGGCTGATGAGAAAAGTCGTTGAGATTTTTGCCTAGTGAAACCGAAGCACCAAAATTGCATCAGTTATCGTATGGTCCATGTTGGATGATGCTCCCTATATTAATTCCTGTTGAGCTCTGAAAAAAAATGGTCGGCCACCGCGCCGCAACGTATGTCGTCCTTGTAACCACGAATTCTACAAGGTCAAAATAAGACTTTTTAACCCTATAAAAATGTGTCCGAAAATGCTCCCCTTTTGAGCTAAAGCCTTCCAAAGTTTTTTTAAAAAAAAATGATGGGTTTTTTGGAATAGCGACCACCAATACTAACTAAATGTCATGAAAATTGTTGTCCCGAGCCAATTTTAAGTGTAGAAAGCATTAATAGCCTCGAAAAATTCAAAAATTAAGTCTGGCTGTTCATTTTAGGCAACCTTGTATCTTCAATGGCACAAAGTATATGTTACGAATTGGAAATTTGAAACATAATTACTGAAATCAGATAAGGAAAACTATTGGGAAGAATTTTGCTCTCTTATTTTTGTCAAATACGACGCGATTTAAGCGAGATAATCGCGGCACCAGGTGGAAAAGTCAGCGCTTTTCCCATGAAGAGTGACAGTAAGTATGCAACCCGCCGCACTCCCGCGATAGTAAAAGCGCTGACTTCTTCACCTTGTGCAGCGATTATCTCGCTTAAAACGCGTCGTATCGAAAAAGAAAGGATATGACATTATTCATACTAGTTTTTCCCATCTGATTTCAGTAATTAATTTTCAAATTTCCAATCCGTAACATAAAATTTGTGCCGTTGAAGGAACAAGGTTGCCTGAAAAGTACAGTTCAGACTTAATTTCTTAATTTCTCGAGGTAGTTAATGGATTCTACACTTGAAATTACCTCGGGACACCAATTTTCATGACATTACATTGGTTCATAACGTTGGTCGCTATTCCAAAAAAAAAAACAAAAACAAAAACAAAAAAACACCCATTTTTGAAAATTTTGAGTGGCTGTAGCTCAGAAAGAGGGCATTTTCGGATACATGAGGCTTATTTTGACTTCTCGAATACGTAGTTGCAAAGACGACGTATGTTTCTGATACACCCTGTACAGTGCACATTGCACAATGGTCTAGGATCGAAAAAAAGTGGCCAAAAATCAGAGGAATAAAGTAATCAAAAATCATTGTTTTCGACCTTTTAAGCTTGATTTAAAATTTTCCAGTGACATTTCTAATATTTCTATATTTGAATCACTTTTTGTGTTTTTTGTGATTGAAGTAGGTCTTCAAAGCTTATAAATGAGAAATTTATGGGAAATTTATTTTCTGTTTTTTGGCCACTTTTTGAGGATCTTAGACCAAAGTGCATTGTCTCTGGTTGGCTCCAACCACAAACACTTGCTTCTTTTTCATTGACGCCTTGAAGTCAAGGCACGTAAAACAACGTATGCGCTATGCACGATATTCATCGCTAGGGTCGTTCCGATCGCTTGCAGGCGATGACGTAGGTTGGTCAACTCCCATGTTAATCTTATGGGATCAAACTGGCAACGTTTGCTGGTCATTGCTGGTCATCTGAGTTTGAAAATAATGCTGCCTCGCGGAAATCAAACTGCACATACCTGCACGGAAAAAAAACTACGGTGAAAATAACCATACGGATACCTGATTTTGGCACCTGCTATAGATGTTATGGTAATGTTAACCAGAAGTATACTATGTTTTGACTAGGTACTAGGTGATGTTACCTGATTGCATGTCGAATTTACTAAAAGTATCGGTAAATGTACCATACTTCTGGTCAAGTTTACCATAACATCTAGCCGGTGCCAAAATCAGGTATCCGTATGGTCATATTTTCACTAATCTTTTTTTCCGTGTGGTTTCATCTACCTTGCCTTGAAGTCTTGGAATAAAGACTGGACATTTTTTGAGATTTTTTGACTAAAATGCTAACGGTCACAGGAATACTTTTTTGAACAGTGTCCCGACGATAAAAATCCTTAATACCTCTACCTTACCTCTAACTATTACGATACCACTTCTTAAATCTATCTTAAACGAGAGGAGTGTCATTGGTATACACTTGTCGCAGAATTGAAGTATAAGTTATTTTAATGAATGATAAATTGCGTGGGATAATTTAATGTGTCTGATGCTTTAGGGTACTCATGGAAGTGGACGATGATTTTCTTGTCATCAATGGAATCCGTTTCAGTGAGGGCGGACTCCGCGGACATAGAACCAAATAGTCATAAAACTTACCTGCTTGACAAAAATGTCCGATTGCATTTGTTGGTTTTCATTAAGCTGAATATTTGAAACACTTTAAACCCGATTACTTTGTCAAGAGTAAATAATAATGGACTTGGCCTGGTGGCTACCGCCACTTATGATTTTTATTGAAGAAAAACGATTAACATTGCCAATAGGCACTTCGCACTTCAACGTCACAACTTTTTGGTTAGGTACGTCATAGAGAGTAATAATTAGATAGGCGACTGCAATGCACATGCGCAGACGCCTAGCTCCATAGGCAATTCCAGCACGCCTCCTTAATTTATAAAGTAAAAAAAAAAACTTTAGAAATTAGAAAAAGAAAAAATTGCTGGTTAACAGTGACTTCTAAACAGTAAAACGTCACTGATTATAATAATCAAATAAGACAAAAATATTTAAAATTTGATACAAGATAATATCTTTGAACATCAAAAAAGAGTTCATGACTTAGAATAGAGTCGCCAATCAACAAAAAAACAACACTCGAATTTCTGCTGCAGTTGGAAAAACAGTATAGACATCAGAAAGACGAACTTAACTGATCGAACTGTCTAGCAACTGTCAGAATTCTTGACTGATCTCTCTAGGTTGGTATCGTTTTTCGCATTCGAGATGTCGAACTTTGTAAATTGAACTTTGACATTCGACATGTCGAATACGAAAAACTATATCGACCACCGATTTGCACCAAAATACTCATTTTTGTATGCTCTTTCGATCGATGTATCATCCGGTAGGGGTCGTCACGCGGAAGTTATGGCTATCAGCCCCTGAGGGGCAAAAATGTTCAAAACTTTTGGGGGCTCTAAAACCTACGTTTGACTACAGTTGTGTCCAAGCCGTAATTTTTTCTGAAAATTACTTGCGTTTTAGAGAATTTTGGACTCCTAGGTTTTTAGATTCCGACTTTCCAAAAAGTGGTAATGATTTTTTTGAAAATGGATCCAAATTGAACTTGGCCCTTCAATCTACCGAAAACTAAAACCGATATTGATTTGCGGTTTGCGCTAAAAGCCTTGGAATTGTAAGTCCTTTAAACAAGATATCACAAGATGTGGGTTGCTGTATGAAAATTTTGAGTTTAGGGGCAAATTCCACCCTTACGGGCGCCCTCTGGAACTCGACTTCAAGCATCGAGGGCTGATACTTGGATTTTTGCCGATGAGAGCCTTGCAGTCCTTAACGTAAACCTTGAAGATACCGTGTGTAAGTCCGTCAAAGAAATCTCCAGTCGACTGATTTAAAACGCAGTCCAAACTGTAGGGGTTGAAGTCCACTTTTCGATATCACTTCCTTTGTATGCGCCTTTTTTATGATGACACATGAGAAAGCCTGGTTTCAATATGCTTCAGTCAGTCAATTAAAATGTACATAGAGCCTCAGAATTATGTACAGGTACAGATAGTTTCATCCTTGCTTGAGCAATGGTCTTTCGTCTAGCGAAGAAAATATTAAAATCTGCCGAGTCAAACTCCAGATGACGAGCAAACTTTTACTTGATGACTTTATTCATAAATAAATATTGAAGATTGATTTTTACAGCTCATGTTTACTCTGCTACAGATACGTTTATTGGGGAGAATATCCGCTGAGCTTTGCAGCTTGTCTAGGTCAAGAGGAATGCTATCGGTTGATGCTGGCTAGGGGTGCTGATCCAGACAACCAGGATACCAACGGCAACACAGTGCTCCACATGCTCGTCATTTACGAAAAACTTGTATGTATAAATATTAAATAGCCTGCCCCAGATGTTTAAGTGATAACAAAAAATCAAATTTTAATCAAAAAGATTTTCAATCAAATCAAGAAGGACCATTTCTCCTTGCCCTTGGCGTTTGTATTTCTTCAACTGTTTTTAGTTTGAAGATAAATACTATCAACAAATCTGCAGTCTCGCTATGGGAGGTTTTGTGTCTGCTGTATTAGCCGACATTGCAATGGACGATTTTGAAATTGATGTCCTCTCTTCAACACCATTTTTAATTTATCTTGACAAACGGTGGGTCGACGATTTGTTTTTGGTAGTTCAATACTCCGAGATCAACTCCATTTTTGAATTTTTCAACTCCAATAATAGTTCCATCCAATTTAAAGAGGAGGAAAACTGAAGCAGTCAATAGTGGCATTAATTTCTTGGATATGACTATTATGCATGTAGAGAGGTACCTTAAATCTCTTGGTATCAAAAACCAACATCATCTGGACGTTATTTAAATTTTTTGTCGGTTCAAACATCCATTAATAAACGGAGCGTCCTGTTCAATCTTGCGCAACGCATTCTAAGGCTCACCGAACATCCGTATAGAGCAGAAATGATGGAGGTGGAAAAAAAGCTCCTCATTGAAAATTGTCAACCCCCTCCGTTCATCGACAAGATGTTCTCCTTAGTCTGGAGAAAAGTAGAAAATCAGCAGTTCAATTGTATCACGCCAAGAAATAATGTTTTCGACACCGCTAAAATTATATCGTTAAGGCAACAATCGTTGATTTGTTGGGCCAGATATTAAATATCCTGCCAGAAAGAGCTTTATTGGTAAAATGATGGTTGAGTAATACCTAAAGAAAACTATTGTAACATTTGTTCAATTGTTATAACTTTCTGTGTCAGGAAACATTCGATATGGCATATGAAGTAGGTGCAAACATATCGGTCCGCAATGTGCAGAATTTAACACCACTTACCTTGGCAGCAAAGTTGGCGAGGATTGAGATGTTTTTTCACATATTGAATATAGAGCGGGAAATCTACTGGCAAATCGGTAAGTGATAATAAATCAATTATTTGAAGAAAATCAAATGGAGGTGTGAGAACGGTTGCAGGACTATTTTTCTACTGTATTTTTTCATCATCAAAATGGCAGAATTAGTTCAGTCGAAAAAATTTCCTCATACATAACACCTTTTGTTACCATTTCCATTCACGCTCCAGAAATGAGGAAATAACATACTTGACATGTTAGTGTTTCTTTTGTGATGTTCTCATTGTGTCTTTAGTAGACATGACCATCGCAGGATACCAAAAATACCATGAGAAAGTGGACATATCTATAGAGACTGTCAAAATTAAAGACTAACTTTGTTTGGACTTGCGAATGTATGGTCGTCCCCTGAAATGGCAGCGGAAATATTGTGGACTCGAAATATGGTGAACGTACGTTAAGTACGTTAACATCTTTTGGGGATATACAGGGTGTTTTACGTAACCTGCTCACTATGGTTTTCTTGAACGGATGGCGATAAAAAAAATCTGAAAAATCGGTTTTGTAGGAACTCGGACCTGAAGTTTCATTTGAAAATACTGCCACAACCCAATATTAGGTTTTTGGGGGGTTTTCAGGGGGCGCACTCCCCTAATCTCGAGGTTTTCAAATAGCAACCCCTATCTTGTGATACCTCATTTGTAAGGGCATAAAATTTTAAGCATTTTGGCTTAAGCCGGAAGTCTATATCTTTTTTCGTTTTTGAGATATCAAAGGTCGAAGTTCGACTTAGGACCAATTTTCGAAAATTCTTAACTCCTACAAAAATAGTCGTAAAACAAAAATCTGCACATGTAAAATGCTCTACTTGAAGAGTACTTTCAAGAAAAAATACGAATTAAGAATCAAATAAACCGGAAGTCGGCTTTTAGGCACCTTTACATTTTTGGCGGGAAAACCCCAATTTCTCGGGCTGTAATGAAAGGAGGGAAAGATGGACAGCTTTAAATATAAAAACTAGAGGAAGATGGAGAAAGGGTTATGGTTAATCGCTGAAATGGTTAACTGGGTAACACTATTAACGGTGAAAAATATGAACATAATTAAGAAGGAGCTACTTTACTAAGAAAAATTTCCTGTTGGCGTAACCGGGCGTCTTGTTCAATACTTAATTAATCAAAACGCCTATTATTTTAACAAGAAATTCCTGTTACTTCTGTAACCTAGTTGACCATTTTAGAGATCAACCATAATCCTTTCTCCACCTTCCTCTAGTTTCTATGTTTAAATCTGTCCTTCCTTCCCTCCTTTCACTATAGCCCAATCAGGACTCAGGATGGAGGAACTCCAGTGCGGCAGCAGTGATGCCATACCCACACTGGTACATACTGGTTGTGGGTGGCACCCCTGCTGCTGCACGGGGAAAGCAACGAACTAGCTCGTTGTGGGAAAGCCAATCCTAGTCAGTCTTCTACAAGTCTTGTTGGACGCGAGTCACTCAAAATGTGAGTAAGTTTAGAAAGAGTGTTAATTTTTTTAGTCGCAGATCGGGGTCGTTGAACTGTCGCCGTAGTTCGTTTAAAACCAACAACCTATCTTCTAATTTCATTTTCCTTCCTCTTGTTTCCTCTCAAAGTTCTTCGGAACATTTTGTGTCCGGGTTCCCCCTTGTGCTCGTCCCGGGCTCCACTTCAAGAGGAATTCCGGTCAAGTAAAAGGAATTCCTGTTGAAATACCAGTAATTACTGTTGGAACAGCAGAAATGCCGGTGAAGTAAGTATTAAACAGACGTCCGGTTGAATTAACTGGGAAATTTTTCTCAGTGTTGGAAGTGAAAGTATATACAAATTGCAATCACTTAAGTTTTACAAGAGGGGATCAAAGAAACCGACTTTACTTGCTGCACAGTGAACGTAGTACTCGTAGTGCGGCGCAACATGTCTCTGCACTGGCAGCAGCGGGGGCAGGGCGGTGCATGACCAATCCAGCAGGAATCAACTCAAAATTGGCTGGCAAAACTGTGGAGAGGTAAAAATGGGGGTTTTTTGGTCTCTGTAAACGAATCTGAAGTTCACTTTTCAAAGTTTGCAAGTCCAAGATGGCGGATTAGATAAAATAATAAATTGGCGGTCATAAGTGTTTGAAATTAGGTACACCAGGGAATTATGCACTTGTTAATAAACTTTGAGAAAGCTTCAAGGTGGTTAGATTATTACCTATACTTCATTATGTACTTAACTAGCATATTGCCCGTCGGGCTACCGACGGGTACTGTGGTTTCTTTTTTTGTTTTACTCGTTTTTTGTTGTTTCTTTTTTCTTGTGGTGTTTTCAATGGTTTTTTTAAGTTTGTTTGTTTTTTTTTTGTTTTTTTTTGTTTTTTTTTTTTTTGTTTTTTGTTTTGTTTTTTTTTTTTGATCCTGTCAGTGGTGTAGCGTCCAATTTAGCAACGTTGCAGCTCTTCTATTCAAATTTGTGAACAAGTTCGGAGTACACAGAGTGGCGCAAAAGTCCGTTCTCCCCCTTTTACTATCTTTTTTTATTGTCAAAGGTAGATTTTCAAAGATCGATATCTCGAATTCGAAAAATGCTATTGACCTTTGGTTTGCGCCAAAATTCTCATTTTTTTACGCCTGTTTTATCGACGTATCACTCGATAGGGTCCGTCTTTAGGAATTTTTGAGACAGTCCCCCTGGGAGCGTAAAAACGTTAGAAACTTTTGGGGCTGTAAAATGAAGTTTTGAATACATTTATGCCACAGCAGTATTTTTTCAGGAAAGTACTTGCTTTTTAGAGTATTTTAGACTACTGATTTTTTAAATTCCGACTTTTTACATAGGAGTAATGATATTTTGAAAATGGGTCCAAATCGAACTTTGATCTTCAATAAATCGAAAACGAAAAACGATATTGACCTCCGGTTTGCGCCAAAAGTCTTAGAATTTAATGTTCTTTTGAATTAGCTATCGCAAGACAGGGGTAGCCATTTGAAAATTTTGAGTTGGGGGCCTTCCCCCCCCCCCCTAAGGGGAGTGATTTTGGAAATGTTGACCCCCTCACGCGAAAGCTCTCAAAAGTTATGGAAGACCCCAAAGTTTCAATTTTTCATCTGCAGCCATTCAAAAAATAAAAGGGGGGGACGGACATTAGCGCCACCCTGTAGACTGTTTTAGTAGAGCGATATACCGTATCGATTGCTGTCCGAGGGCCTCTGGTTCCAAACAAACTCTGGTTCAATGTATTTTCCCCATAAGCGAACTTTTGAACGGAAATTTAGGGTATTAAATCAAACAATTAATGCGACCTTTTTGCGATTATGAATTCTACGTCCTTGAAAATGCTTAATTATGCCTGGTTCCTTGACTATAACTGCCGAAATTAATAAGATCTTACAGATTAAATTTTGCATTTGTAGGTTAGAATCGCCCGAAATCCCGCCAATTCCACAACAACAACAATAACATTTGGGTGATTTCAACCTCCAAACGCATCGTTTAATCTGTAATATCTTGTTGATTTTGGCAGTTTCACGGGTGGAACCAGGCAAAATTAAGCATTTTCGAGGACGTAGAATTCATAATCGCAAAAAGGTCGCATTATTTGTTTGATTTAATAGTCTACTTTTCCGTTCAAAAATCCGCTTATGGGGAAAATGCATTGAATCAGAGTCTGTTTGGAGCCAGAGGCCCTCGGACGGCAATCGATACGGTATATCACTCTACTAAAACAGTCTATTGGTTGTTCGGTGAACACTTCCTCATTCGATCTTTTACAATCGTTTAATTGGACAGAGTAGAACGTTCCCAAATTGCACGCTATGTCACTGATTTTTTGTGTACACAACACATTTAACTTACTTCTTTTATTACTTCTCCGTTAGTAGAGGAGAAGGAAATTGTTTTAAGTGAGGAGTGATATAACGTTTTGTGTTGGACTAACATTTTACTCATGATCGTACGTAGTCCAAGATAACCGTAATTTCTAAAAGTTGCACAGGAATACTTATTGACATTTTTGTTTCCGTATTTGGCCGAATAATGCTGTAGGTAGTTTAGCTTTTTTTTTTGGCCGAAGGTTAGTATCGAGTTTATGTTTCATTCCGTTGATGTAATTTTGATTGCAGTTTATCGCGTGCATTTTAGCAACATTTTATTTCGTACCGTTATACTTGCGTAGAAGGTCGAATCATGGGCGAAGCCAGCAATTTGGCAGCTGTGGATTCTACCCATTTGAATGTATGAGAAACAATAGATTAGATATTGGGCCATGTCCTCCTCAACAATCGATTTATTCTCATACATTCAAATGGGAAGCATCCACAGTTGCCAAATTGCTGGCTCCGGCCATGGGTCGAATTTTTGGATGTTTATAGTGCACTCCTAGGCATAGGCGGAAATAGGGGGGGGGGGCTACAGGGGGCTTAGCCCCCCCAGAGGTCTGCCAAGCCCCCCCCCAGAAACTTTTGGAAACAAAAAAACGTTTACCCACAACAACAAAAAAATATATTACAGTATATGATGTTTATCATTTAATTTTCTGATTGCCTAATTGTTTCGCACCCCAGCTAATAGCTATATGAGTACAATTTATTTAATATCTTAACTTAGGTGTGTATGATGTAGGTACTTACAGTCGACAAAAGAATGTCAGATGTCGCCTTATATTTTGGTTTAAGTAGACTACCTGCGATACCTATCACAGTAAAAAGCATCGCATGTGGCCTACTAAAGTCAAAATCCAGGACGTTATCTGACATTATTTAATTCGTCGACTGTAACTGTAAGTACATCATACACCTAAGTAAGTTGGGGGGTGGGGGGTCATGGTATACCCCTCTTGGAGGGGGGCGGTCTTGAGGTGTCTCTAAGATCCCTTGGAACTCAGCCCCCCCAGAAAAATTCCTAGTTCCGCCTATGCTCCTTGGATACGAACATATACATATACCTAAGCTTAAAAGGGACAAAGTGCAGCATTGGCAGAATGCAAGTGACGCTGCGGCGACTGATTGATCCTCCCACGCGCCATAATTACACGTTTAAAGAAAATGAAAGGTTAAAAATTGTATGTTTGCATTGATTCCTATGAGCAACTCTAAAACAGCTGATGATACATGATACATGTATAAAGTAATCGGAAGGCATTCGAACTGGTAACAATATCATTGCTAAGATGTGAGTAATGATTGACGTTGCCAAGCAACATGCATTTCCAATTTATCGTATACATCAGAACCCGAGCTAAGGAGAGTATCCATCAATCTGCGAAGGATAAATAAAAAAGAATCCCTACCCTCGCAGAATATTCCCTGCGTTAGTAAGTGAAATATTTTTGCGCACGGCGCACTCCTAAAAGAATCCATGAATATACCTCTTAGAGAAACTTAAAGTCCCAGAAGTTGGCAAAAACCCCTAAAAAATGAAACTACCCCTCAAGAGGGGATGTTATTCAAACCCATAGGCGGACCGTGACCAAAAAAAAAAATTGGGGGGGGGGTCCTAAAAAGTGATGACCCCCTTTTTTTCCTTTTTTTGTTTTTTGCTTTTCAAGTCTCAAATGATGACTTTATCCCGATTTTTAGCCCCTCCACCCACAAAAAGTGGGGGGACTACAGCTCCCCCTAGGCCCTGATACGGTCCGCCTATGTTCAAACCGCTTGAAAAAAAAAACCTCCACCCGCATCGTCTAGGAGAAACAACACGGGAAAAACCAGAACTTTCGGCCTTCGCACTTTCTAGGCTCCGAAGCCACTCCGCGAGAATCGAACAGCCCCAGTATAAAGGGTAGTTCAAAACTTGAAGCGCTGCACGTGGATTCGTTCTGCTACGCCTACTGAAGAGTTCTGCACGAACTCAATTTCAACGCGGCTGTCGCCGATTTTTTTCGAGAAGCCCACCGACCTGATTTCGGGAATGAACCCCCCGCGAGGGGTAGTTTTAACAATGGGACAGGTTCGGATGTGCAAAGATCGATTCGTGCATATCAGAGTGACTCCGGGTGCGTTATTAAGTAGTCAGCAAAGTCGTAGATTCCTAGATAAGATTCGTCCGATGAGAAAACCCACCCTAACAGGGGGTAGAAAAAGAATCGGGGGCGAAGAGCGAAGTCGCACGACCACCCCCGACCGGAGCACGATCATCAATCAAAATTTCGCCACCCCAAGTGATCCCGTGCCCGAAATAATCGGTAAAACCGATGCTTCCAAAAAACCACCCTTAGCGGGGGATGATATTCGAGCCACGCGAATTCGAGTGGAAACCTCCACGCGCTGAGTCCGAGGCTACACCCTCGTGGGAAGTCTCGATCACCATGGACACCGTCTCCGACCACCGGTTCCGCGATCCAAAACAACCCATCCCGGAAGGTAAATCGCCCGCGAGGGGTTGTTTTTAAGATCTGGTCGGTCCGGATGAGCGCGATCGTTTTCGAGGACCGGAAAAGCATATCATCGTGACTCCGGTTGTCGTATTAAGTCGTCAGCGAAGCCGTAGAATCCGAGATAAGATTCCGCCCAGTAAGAAAACCCACCCCAACAGGAAACCCACCCCAACAGGGGGTAGAATGTGAATCGGGGGGGGGGGGGTGAGCGAAGTCTCACGGACACCCCCGCCCGGAGCACGATCCTCACGGAAAATTTCGGCGCTCAAAGTGATCCGGTGCCCGAAATAATCGGTAAAAACACCCCTTTCAGAAAACCACCCTTAGCGGGGGATGATATTCGCGGCGCGCGAATTCGAGTGAAAAAGTCCACGCGCGGAGCCCGGGGCTACCCTCTTGCGAAGTGTCGATTGCCTGGGCAACGTCTTCGACCCCCGTTTCCGCGATCCAAAACAACCCATCTCGAAGGGTAGATCCCCCGTGAGGGGTTGCTTTTAGGGTTGGGTCGATCCGGATGAGCTGGATCGCTTTTGAGGACCGAGCAGCACCGGGGGCCAAAATTTCGAGGTCTCAGATACCATAGGGCCAAAAATGGGGTAAAACACCGCGATAAAATCCACCCTCGGGAAGGGATGAAAAAAAAAACGGGGAAAAGAAGCACTGTGTGCACACCGTTCGGTGGCGCAGGACCCGTTCGCGAAATTTCGAGGTCCCGCGTGCTTTAGTTCTCGAGATCATAGTAAAACGCGATTTTCGACGATTCTCAGCGGTCGCCTTTTATAAGATGGTTTCGTATGGTAGGGATTTCCCCCATTGACCTTCGATTTTTGATACTTCAAATACAAAAAACGTCGTCAACCTCCAGTTTGCACCAAAGTTATCGGTTTTCTTGTGTCTTTTTGATCAATGTATCACTTAATTGATAGGAGTCGACCCAAGGGATTTTTCAGAAAGCCCCCCCCCCCCCCCACGTTGGAAGCAAAAAAAGATAAAAATGTTTGGAGGCTCTAAATCAAGTTTTGACTAAATTTTTGGTGATATTGGTATTCTTTTTCAGAAAAATACTTGCTGTTGAAAGTATTTTAGACTCCTAGTCTTTTCAATTCCAACTTCTCAAAGAAGTGAGAGTAATGATTTTTTGAAAATGGGTCGAAAATTGATTTTTGATACCTACTTACATCGGAAAAACAAACCGATATCGACTTATACTTTAGGTTGGCACCGAAAGTCTTGGAAATTTATGCCTTTTCAAACGCCAGGGGTTGAAGTTGAAGGTATATTACAAGACTTTTCAGGGGTGCGGGAGACATCCCCAACTCCATGACCAGCCGCCACTGGTGGCCATTGAGTTTCTTAAAACCGCGATAACTCAGCAGCGCGTCGTCCGATTTTACTTTTCTTTAATTTATTTGAAAGCTCTGTTTAAGAGCATTTTGATGCAAAAAATCCCCCCCCCACCTTTTCCCCATGGTATTACCGCAATTTTGAAAAAAATCGAATTTTTAAAAATCTTGAAGGTGATTTTCTTAGCTTCAAAGTGAAATTTTTCGTTGCTGAGGTACTTACAGATTGAGAATTTATATACTTCAGTAAAAAAAAAATTTGGAAATTTTATCAGTTTTCTAAAAAATTTTAACACTTTGGGAATATTTTGACTTATTTTGATGTAACGAGCATTTTAATCCAACGTGGCCATCGTAGCCTAAAAAATATAGCTCATCACCCTGCGTGACTGGTCAAAGACGGCTCTTTTTTTGGCTACCTACCGTTGGTCTGATTTCAATTTTCTTTGGCTCATTTTGATGCTCTTTTAAAAAGTTATATGAAGTGTCATCCGGCAATCCGGCATACTTTACTTATATTTCAACCGTAAATACACTTGCGTGACTAATTAATTAGAAATAACGGAAACAATAAAAAGAAATAATTGCATAAACCGGCGAAACTTTTAACATTCCTACACCATCATGTTTGGACACTATTGAACGATTTTCATGACAGCGGATGTAGCTGTTTGCTATTTTGGTGCCAAATCTATGGCGCGCGTTGTGAACAGCTACAACCTCGCGAGTGTTTGAGACTTGATTCAGTTTTGATTGATATTTTATTGAATTCGAAGCTGGTACCTAATTAAAATGGACGAGTAATGAGTATATGTTAAAAAATCGTACAAAAAATGTGTGATGCGTGGAATTATGGTTCTTCATTATTGCTTGATTAGAATATGAGTGAAAAGAAAAAGAAGAATTCAGTTGATGGTTGTAAATAGGCTTTCGTGAGACGTGAATTGGCCAACGCTGATTGGCGGGAACTCACCGGTGGCATCGCCATCCGTGCCAGTTGAGATTGTCGCTTGCAAAGCTGTGGCCTTCAAGAGCGCGGTTTTTGATTGGCGCGAACTGACGAGCTGTACAGAGTTGACATTATTGCGCTGAATTTTAGTATGCTTTAAATTATTCGAGTCCCAAACATTACTGCCTCCTCGAAATGATCTAGATAATTTCAAAGAAAACGAAGAATGAAGTTGATCACTTTCACGACTGCTTCGTGATTTTTCCGCTGGTCTCCATTGATGCTCGGAAATGAGAACTAGATTCGTAGTAATTAGATTGGCGCTTGACTTCAACTGAATGTGCCGTTCTGAGTGGCTGTGTTTGAATATTTTCTGACAAATCGCTGACAAAATCGTTTTTTCACTAGAAATTGAGTTTTGACATTTTGTAGAATCAATAGAGATTAGACTGATTGATGCTTAGTTCTGCTCTGAATCTTGCAGGTTCGTGCATTTTCCAATGAGTATTCATCCATTTATGTTTTCGAGTGCTACTGGTCAATCTTCAGAGAAGATAAATTTTCGTCCGGTGTAAATTTACGGATAAATATCTGCTCCGATAAGTAAATCGATAGGTCAAGCTTTATTAAAAGTTCGGTCAGCTAACCCGAGGTTTCTGAATGGATGCTTTAAAGAGTTAGGTAGGTCGATGCTGGGTAGATTTGAAAATATTTGATCTAAAGCTTATGCTCCTGTGGTGTAGATTAGGTGCGATTAACCCTCTATGAGGACCAGGGACCAAATAATGTTACGTCCTCACGGTCCCGTACGCATGATGATCGGAGAGCACTTACGGGGGTTTAAACCACACGTAACCATACTTAAGTTACACACCATCCAACGTCTTTCGGAGGACCGTCAAGCCGTAACATAATTTGGCCTCAGGTTACTTCAAAAGAACGTCACTCTTCCGTTTACACGTAAAGGGGAGGTAGTTAACTATTCGTACTCGGGGGAGTTGGATTTGCCTATACGACGAATTGAAGGCGCCCGACTGAGTCTTATCTTGTAAGTGTTTTCATGGATAGTTGCGTTTATACGGAATGAAAGACCGAGACAATGTGAAATAGATTAGAGGAGAATGAAAGTATAAGTACTCGGGTTTGGCCCGTAAGTGGTTAAAATCGCGATTGAATTTGAGAATTTAACTGTTCCGTTAAAGTTGATGACTGGTTGATTTGCGATTTCAGTGACTCCTATGGTTTTTTGCCTCAGTCATTAATCCGAGTCTATCAGCGCATGATGTGGTGATAAATGAAATCGTACGAGATAAAGAGACTGTAAATTTTACAATACAGCATTACTGATTTGACAATTGAGATTGCCAACTCTGCAGATCAAATCACAGCCAATTTTTCAACTTGGTTAGCTAACTTTGCTATCCGAGAAATGCTCTTAAACAGAGCTTTCAAATAAATCAAAGAAAAGTAAAATCGGATGACGCGCTGCTGAGTTATGGCAGCTAGTTTTAAGAAACTCAATGGCGGCCATCAAACATGGCCAGCATGGTTACATCAGTGGTGGCTGGCCACGGAGTTGGGGATGTCTCAACCCCTGAAAAGTCTTGTAATACCTTCAACTTCTACCTCTAAAAAAGGCTAAACCGAATAATAAAATGCAGGGTTTCGTCGATTCCAGATTGTAGCCATCGTACTATATCCTTGATGTCATTGCAGTAAATGAAACTTTTCGGTGTTGTGTTTTAGAATAAAAAATATTGAGGTGAGTGAGGGGTGGGGGGGGCAATTGACCTCCAAACATAAAAAAGGAAAACTCCAATTTTGCGCAAAGAGACATGGTTTGAGTAAAGCTATTTCTCTTTTCTTATTTTATTATTCATTAGTGTAGTGCGAATGCACGGGTTCTTTCTCATAATCATTTTGATCTGTTTCAGGTAGTATTACTTGTGCAGCGTACCCTCTATCACAAATCGATACAATCGATATTGAAACAGGCCATATTAGCAAAAATTCAGCTCTGAATCTCGTGGTTTTTGGGGTAAGATATGAAACCATACCTACTTAGTGGCGGATCCAGAGAGTTTTCTTGAAAGAGATCGTAGAACGCATGCCTTTGAAGTTCAAAAATTTCAGCGTAGCATGTGACATACATAAATATTTGGTCTATTTTCGGAAGAAATGATGCTTTTTTGAGGCTCATACTCTATGCCCAAGATAAAATTGCACCTCATTTGAAAGATTAAAAACAGTAAATGGCAACAAGTTCGCCCGGAGTCGGACGATCTCTTCCACTTGTCTGCCCAGTTTTATTGCTATCCCATTCATTGCTCGAAACTAATATGCTGGGTGGTTGTAAACTGACTCTTATGGTCAAAATAAAATTTAAACTGACTCCCGTCTAAAAAGGGTTAAACTCGTGAAGCTGGCAACACAGGGTGGATGTATATTGACTTCCATAGTACATGTAATCACTCCTAACGACTCGGCTTTGACGACCCACTGTAGTCGCGGCGCATATACATATTAGAGTAAGGGGGACGACGGGACGTAAACTGACTCCCGTTGTAAACACCACTTCTGTCGTCTCTGCCTCGACGATCCATTTGTAGTTTGGGAAAAAATGAAGAATAACGTGGTAACCTGGAATAAATAACTACAAGAAAAGAAATTTGAGGCCAAAAAACATTTTCTTGCAATTTATTCCAGGTCACCACATTATTTTTCGTTTTCTTAACATGCAGTTATGATTTTTACGCCTTAACGACACAGTAAGTCCGGCTGTTATGAACGTGAAACCAGGTTTTCTCATCATAAGATACCTCTTTCTCACCCCTGTTGAGAAGTTTTCAAGCATTTTGACCCGCTGATTTCAAATTCGGCCTTAGTTTTTACTCAAACCTCACACTTTGTCCAGAATTTCGAATTTTTTGCTAAGAAGGCGTAATTTCGAATTTACGTAAAATCTAGGCCAGTTTAATGAAAACTGATAGCACTTTTGAAATCAGCGTCTCAATATACATGAAATAGCAATGATGAAGTGAAATTGTAGGCGTAGAATTTATCTAAAACACTAAAAATTAGTAAAATTAACACTGATGGATGGTGAATGTCGAGGACACATTAAGTCGTTTTTGATGCTTACTTTGCAGTTATACTTCATGTTTTTCTTATGGGTTCGCTTTGATTTCGGCCATTAACTGCCTGCGTTAAAATCGATATTTTTCGGTTAGGTATCGAACGTGCGTTGACAGATTGCCGCGCATTATGTCGTGTTTTGATTAGCGGTATATTCTGTTTGTTTCGATTTATTGCGGAGCGGCAACGCGAAAAGCTTCCCTATATCTTTTATCATGGAAAAAAACGAATCGCGCGATATTCGATAGTCTTTATCCTTCTTGTTTGGTCCGCCGCACTATGAACCCAAATCAAATCTCAGGCGGTCAAAAATCGATCGGTTCAAAGCAACGAACAAGAATCACTAGAATGGCCGACACAAGCCGACATGGAGTTTCGTTGAAGCCTCAGACCTAACCTCACTTTCCGGGCTAGAAGGGCAAAACGTTGGATTCTCTGTAAGACCCTGTGCTAGAAGGGCGAAAGTTTACGGTTGTTTTAAGCTATTACAAATCGAAATTTTGAAAGTGGATCAATTTTTTGTGAAGTTGGAAGGTCGGTTACCTTGAAAATACAGGGTGTTTCACGTAACCTGTTCACTATGGTTTTCTTGAACGCGGGACGATAACATAATCGGGAAAAATCGGTTTTATGGTAACTCGGACCCGAAGTTTCATTTAAAAATACTGTCACAACCCAAAATTTGGTTTTTGGGGGGTATTCAGGGGGGGGGCCACCCTTCTAATCTCGAAAATTTCAAATGGCAACCCCTATCTTCTGATAGCTCATTTGAAAGGGCGTAAAATTCTAATCAGTTTCGCTCAAACCGGAAGTCAATATCTGCTTTTTTCGTGTTCGAGATATCGAAGGTCGAAGTTCGATTTTGGACCAATCTTCGAAAATTCGGATTTCCTACAAAAAGAGTCGTAAAACAAAAACCTGCACATGCAAAATAATCTACTTGGTGAGTACTTTCAAGAAAAAATGCTACTTTAGAATCAAACAAACCGGAAGTCGACTTTTAGGCACCTTAAAAGTTTTGGCGGGAAAACCCCGATTCATCAAAATTTTCAAATGGCAACCCCTATCTTCGAACATCTCATTCGAAAAGGCGTAAAAATTTGTGTATTTTGGCGCAATTGTGCGCAAATTGGGAGTCAAACGAGAAAACTGCTTACCCAATTTTACGGAACGTCAAATTACCTACAAAATGAGTTAACGAACTTTAAAATTGGTCAAATCATAACTTCGGAAATTGCCATTTTCGCTTCACAGAATATTGTGAATTTCGCCCACATGCGCGAGTTTTCCTCTCTTTACATACTTCGACATCATCGGCTGTTTACTAATTTAACACTGATAAGGTAAGGAAATATGAAAAAAACTATTATCTATAAATCTAAGTCTTAACAAATTACTTCGTTAAAGTTTGGGATCTGAAATCTCTTTAAACAATAGCTATGCATACTTTTCATTTTCGGCGTAAATGCGCTCGAGATTTAAGAAAAATTCGAAAACAAAATGATTTGATTTGCAGAATGCATGCAAATAATATTTTCGACTTGTTTTTGGAGCAACACAGTGCCGTTTTTTGACTTATCAAAACAGATGCTAGTATTATGTTTTCATATTATCTCTCCTAATCAGTTGTTGAGCGTAGAATTTGTGATACTTGGGCAGTGGCGTAGCGAAGGGGGGGAGGGGGGTCCAGGGGGTCTGGATCCCCCCCCCCCTGACACCAAAATTTGACCTAAAAAAAAGGTACTTTTTTGGCGTTTTCAGACAAATTTGACCAAATTAGTATCTTCGAACCCCACCTCCCCCCCTTGACAATTTTCGGACCTCCGACACCCCCACCCCCTAGACAAATTCCTGGATACGCCACTGTACTTGGGTTAGAGGTGTTGGCTGCGTTATTTGCTTACTAAAACATTGTTATAGATGGGAAGGGGAGAGGTGTCCAAAACCAATTTGCTCCTCATGAAATCTCCAAACTGATCTGGAAACAAGATAATTGCCGTTATTTGAAGTTCGCACGTCTAATAGCTGCCACTGATGTCGACGTATGTAAAGAGAGGAAAACTCGCGCATGTGGGTGAAATTCACAATATTATGTGAAACGAAAATGGCAATTTCCGAAGTTATGATTTGACCAATTTTAAGTTCTTTAACTCATTTTGTAGGTAATTGACGTTCTGTAAAATTGGTCCTGGCAGTTTTGTCGTTTGACTCCCCATTTGCGCACAATTTGCAAAAAGCCATCGCGAAAACGAGAAAATGACAGTTTTTTGGAGAATTGCTGGCTTTTTTGCAAAACGACAGTCGGGATTTTTGAATTTGCGATTCAACCAAATTGAAAGTTATTAACTCATTTTGTAGGAAATTTGATGCTCTTTTAAATTGGTCCTTAGCAATTTTGACATTTGACGCGCCATTTGCAAAAAACTAAAAAACGGGAAAATTCAAGATTCTTGGCGGAAAAATGGGCTTTTCCCTTCCTTCCGAAAGGCAAACTTTGGCAAACTGTTGATTTGTTGTTTAGGACGTACTAATAGACAACTTTCAGCCATAAAAGCTTCTGAAGCAATTTATTCCGGGTTTTCAGCTAGTTTCCCTTTTCAGACGGGAGTCAGTTTACATATTTTGTTGACCGCAGGAATCAGTTTACAACCTCTCACAGCAAAGTCCTAACCTCATTTCAAACAACAACAGTCGTAACAATGTTTACAGTCACCAGTGTACGCCGCATTCCATACTTCGCATGAGTCGAACAACACTTTTTAAATCGTTTTGCCATTTCTCTTAGGCTTAGTAATCTCTGTTTGCGTCGCCGTCATATAACTAAAGATTCTAACTGAAAGTCAAGTGATCGGCTGGCGCAGTGGTGCGGGGCTGGACTTCAGAGTGCGCTGACCCCGGTTTGAGTCCCGCATCTGTCCACTACTTTTAGCGATTTTTCTTTTCCCAAATTTACGAAAATGCTTAGATGGTAACAATTAATAATAAACCTCCATAAATATCTAGGCAAGAGACTGGATTTTTTAGTTAAAAATTAAGGTTCGGCGGGGTTAGCTGATCATCTGTGAAGTTTTGGGTTTGAACTGAACGATTACTGCTAATATTTAAAAGCTAAATAAAAAAAAGATGGAAACAAAACTAGTCCTATCGCGGCACGCTTTACCATACATAAATTGTATCCGAGTTCCCCTGCTTGTTTTACATCATTATGATTAGTTCTCACTCAAAATGTCGATTCTGATAGAAATTTCCATTGGTATCTACCTACTATAGTCCGTTTCATTTAAATAGATTCTATTAGATCTCTAATGCGCCTTAAATTTGGAATCAACGCTATTTGTTTGCGCTCCATGTAAGTTTACTGCTCTGTATCGAAGGTTGTAGACTATATTTCAAAGGAGTGACCGAAAGGACTTTCCGTTCCACATGATATCGAACCTTCGAGAGATATATTGGAACGAAGTCATGTTTTTGGGGCGTGAGCTATAGACTTTCCATCGTCTTAGCACCCGAGACGGGTTTTTATCGGATTAATATTATATTAATTTTTAGAGGATTACCTTGTAGTGATAACTGATAATTGTTTGGCTGATAATGTTGGACAAATGAGAGTGAAATGAACCAAAGATATCACTCATGTAGAGGGTTCAATTTTGTTCCAGGACAAAGACGAGCATTTGGAGTTGATGGACGGAGTTTTGGTGGACCTTTTGAACGCCAAATGGAACGCTTTTGTCAAATTAAGGTCAGTTGTTGGATGCAACGGTCCAAAGCATATCATTTTCCTTCCCGTTCTTACATCTTCTTTTTAAATCTAAGGATGATTAATAATTATGATAGATGATCTAAAAGAGGATGTGACTGGAATTATACGAGACTATGAACTGATCTAAAACACAGCTATTTTAATGAGAGATTGATACAAATAGTGAGGTTAGGGTCGTTAGCGGCCTAGCGAAGGCTGAAGTCCCTTGCTTAACAATACCGACTTAAGACAGTGATTCTATTGCCAACTGAAGTACGATATTACAATCTCCGCATACATTCTTGGATACCAAGCAATTCCATACAAAAGGACTAAAATTATAATTGAGGGGATTAAAGAGATTACCCAAGAAAAATAAAGTTCAAAAGAATGCCATTTCAACCGAAGCCGAAGGTTCGCTGGAAGAATGTGGACGAAGATATCGTCTAAATCTGGTAGAACGTCGAGGAATTATTGCAGATTGAGGTTGCTGAAGTTTAGTCTGTTTTTGTTGAGCTCATACCTTCGGTTTAGGATCAGATAAAATAGGTGTGGATTGTGGAATACGACTGTGGCGTGGAATAAATCTGCGGAGAACTTGGATATGTTATCGGAGAACTTTGAGATCAATGCGAGGGATTTTGACTTGAAATTTTTCGAGTTAACTGAACTTTGCTAAAAGGTGGAGGCTTCAAGAGATTGCTTGCGGAGGAGTAACTTGAGCTGGAGAGCGTTATCTAATTTCTTGCAGTGGCGTTTCCTCCATGGAAGTTAGGGAAGCGGCGGCGCGGCGCATCCCTTGGCTTCAGAGAAAGGGGGGGGGACTTTCATAATTTCACTCATTGAACTTAGCGCATAAATCACTTAATACAGTAAGAATAATAACAAAGACGGCTCTAATAATCTCTCGAAATAACAACTTAATTATCAGTTATCTAACGAGCGTGTCTTCAGTCCCTCTCATGGTCAGGCATCAGAGCGGCTCGGGTGGCCGAGCGCTACCTGCCGCGCGACAGCGACATAAAGTAAGTATAGTCTCCTGTTACTTTATGCGACATAATGGTGATTGCCTAATTTGGTAGAGACAGTACCTTGCAACCATGGAACTGAGGTATTGTAAGCGCGAAACATGACAAAGTCGCCAACATTTAAAGAGCAGAGAGTTCTGAACGGTTTGATATTGTCAGATCGAATTCCAATTTGGAAAAAAATTGATAATAGTTTCAAAATTCAAAAAAGGAGGCTAGAATGAAAATATAAAAATGAATTATATCCTGGGCAACATGCACATATAAAGGAAGGGAAAAAAATCATATGTTGTACTCTGGCCAGTGTTGCCATTCTGGATGGAAAAAA
This sequence comes from Trialeurodes vaporariorum, assembly GCA_011764245.1. Lineage (NCBI taxonomy): Eukaryota > Metazoa > Arthropoda > Insecta > Hemiptera > Aleyrodidae > Trialeurodes > Trialeurodes vaporariorum. The sequence continues at coordinate 69,818,703 of VMOF01000111.1, forward strand.
TGCTACGTTTCCCATGACCTCTATGTGTAAAGCATAGCATTTTCTACCCGAAATGACAACACTGGTTCTATTCTCCTTTTCCCCGCCTTACTGCCCTGTATAAATAATTAGGCATTTTTCCACGGCAGACATTTTTCTCTAATTTGGAGACAGCTATAAAGGTAGACAAAAATATTCGGGGACAAAATGAGAGTAGCCTTTAATGCGAATAGACATTTTTGTTGTAGCCTTTTTTTTACAATAGACATTTTAAACGTAGACATTATTGCAGTACAGCCTTAAAAGAATAGACATTATGTCTGTAGACATGTTTACAGTGCCCACTGACTGTGAAGTGTCCGAAACGTCCGAATTCCGGCAAAATGCTCAGTTTTTGGTGCCCTTTACATCTATGGATCACTCAATAACGGTCGTCTTCCGGAATTTTTGGGATAGGCCACCCCCCACTCAGGGATTAAAACATTATAAATGCTCGAGGCTCTAAATCTAACTTTTGACTAAATTTATGTTAGTCTTATTTATTTCTGTAAATGTCTCTAAGTTTTGACGTTTTTGGAATTGAAAAGGTCACTTTGATAAACTTTTAATCCATCTAATTGATGTTCTCTATTTTTGTTTGTTTCGACAGGTTTTATCGACAGTTCTTCCAGTTTTTAATTTACTTTTTAGTATCACTAGTTGCCTTTACACTGAGACCTGGCCCACTGCCAAATGGAGAGCAATCAGCAACTCCTTCCAGTGACTCCTCAGCAAACGCCACTATGTTCCCGAAAGAGAACGGAACTGAATACTTTCCGCAAGTAGTGGTGGCTTTTAAAGCTATGATGACCGACGTTCATTATTTTAAAAGAAGGAAACGCCAGCCTCAAAGCCGCATCGATTCTACCTATAGTAAAATACAAGCAAGCTCCAAGAAATTTAACATTTCTGATAGCAGATTGCCTTTTTTTGGATTGGTGGTAACATCGAATCGACACATCGTTAAAACATCGATCAAAAGTAGCAGCAGTGAATCGAAAAGTAAGAACGCCGGCAACAGCTTTACAGGTAATTATGTTACCGGCTCCAAACCGGAGAGATGGAGAAGACTTTACAAACCGAAATCGATCAGAAATCTATCTTCCGTTAAGACCGGAAGTTTTGCAGTAAATCAATCAGGAGTACCATTGTTTACTCTGGAAAAAATGCAGACGGCCATCGGCAACGTTGAAGCGGACGGGATCGGAGATTGGTCCGATGATTCTAGAAAGAGACATGCATTTACTCAAACTATGCTCGATGATGAATGGCGGCGAAACAGAAGTGGCGCGAACCGTCCAATCATAGTTGACGTTGCCGACTTTGTCAATTGTTCGGATCCGAAGCAATGTTCCGGGCGATCAATAAACGATAATGAGGTGGTCAGTGAAGTCGGCATTGATTCAATAACCGTAAAACAGGTAAAAATTGCATTTTCTGTCAACAAACGTTTTCAGTGATGGCGTAATAATCGGGACGACAGTCCAATATATCGATTTTGCATGTAATTAAATACAAATACAAGCTGTCCTAAACCGCCCGAATCAGGCAATTTTCTCACGAAAGGCTGGTGTAAAAGTAAGGAGGAGGTTAAAACACATTTTCAAGTTTTCTCGAACAAATCCATAATAAAGGTCTAAAATAAATTCATAATCTGAAATATTATAGGCAATTTCGACAATATTAATTCTTAGAATTGTTTTTGCAAAAACACCCTTTTTATGCGTTCGAGGGGAGGGAAAAGGGGGTTGAATAAATGTTCAAACGATCGCTGAGGCCACAAAATGACAATTTTGTAGACAGCAAAAAATATTTTGAAATCGCAGATCAAGGCCTTTTGATTGATTAGTCACATATGGGGGTAGACCGGTCAAGTTTTATGAAAACAAAGTCCGCTATTTTTCCTTGATATTTTTTTCTTTTTTTTTTTCGTGGCCAAAGTGTCATAGTTTTATTTTTTTCTGAAAAGTACCTACTTGCTTTTTAGAGTATTTTAGACATGTAGTTTTTTCAATTATGAATTTTAAAATAGGATTATTTTTTTTTTTTTAATTAGCCTAAATCGAACCAGGACCTTTGATATCTCAAAAAGTGAAATCGAAATGAGTATGGGTATCAGTATAGGTAAACTTGTAATGTCTTTTGAAAGTTAGTCGCTCTGTGCAGCATTTGAAACACAAGGTTAGGTATTTGGACCAATTTAAGAGCATATTTGAAAAAATGTCCGTATTGGACTTCAACCTTCGATGTATCGAAAATGGAAAACGATATTGCATGGCTACAGGTTGGTGTTAAAACTTTTAGAATTGTATCATCTTTCCAATTATCTATTTGAAACAAATGAGGATCCCGGATTGAATAAGGAATGGATTTAGAAGGGCGCGTACGCCCGTAAATGCCCGCAGGAGGGAGGAGCTCCCAAATTGGTAAGCATTTTAAAAAATATCCTTCTTGGTATACTCGAAAACTTATTTTGGTAATTTTCAATTTTCGAAAATTTAATGAATATCCCTTTACATGATAGATGTTTCAGACCACTTGACTTGCTTTTATCGTAGCGTAAATAATGTGATTCGGTGCAATTAGTGATACGTGTAAAGTACCAGCCCCCCAAAACCACCCCTTGGAGGTTATTTAGGGGGGCTGAACCCGTTTACCGGAAAAATCAAATGGACGGGGTATGTTTCGATTCGAAAAAAGAAACACAACTTTTTAACTTGTGATTTTGTACATTTCCAATTTAATCATTCAGGACAATGCCAGTAATTTTATTTCCCATAGGCTAAGAAAAGTGACGCTGGTGATGATAAAGATAACGAAGAGGCTGATGAAGAATGGTGGGAAGATGGTGGTGAATGTCGTCTATGGAGAATCCATACCTACGAGGATGTGATCCGACTTACGGCAGAGGTTGCTCTCGAAATAGGGGCCCTTCTTTATCTGTTAGCTGCTATGCGAGAGGCGGGTTTTCTCGGTTTGCAAATGTTTGTCGAAAATCTTGTAAGTGCAGAAAAATGCTTTAAATTTGGTTTACAGGAAGGGAAGCGGGCACAGGAGAAAAAAATCGGCATTGAAGCCGCAAAGGTCGGTCCCTCATAACCAAATTCTAAACGCCGCGTTTGGAACATATAGTTCGCTTCGGCACTCTATTTAAGCCTCTACACCTCGATAGCTATTTTCGGCTCAAGAGCTAGAGGGGATCGGCTTTTTGACCAAACTGTCTATTACAACATGTAAGATTGAACCGCAATCGGTTGAGCTAGGGACTTGAACCGCTGAGAAAATGTCGGTTCGGTTCGGTTCAAGGTTCAAGCCTCCCTAAAATCTCGGTTCACGATTCGGAACCAGCTATCGGCGATTTTAGGTTTGGTTCCGACCGGTTCACAGAAGTGTGAACCGGTTCAGTTCCAATGAAGCACTTCATTTTGGCCTTTTCTCCAGGTCGATGCAATTTTCGGTAAGATAAGGATTTTTTGAAATAGAAAAACCCATGAAGTTTGGGTTTGAGTAATTACCCTAGAAGTGGTTGGTTGGAAGGTTAACCCCCAAAATCAACCACGATTCTAAACCACATGGCATTTTTTTTCCGAAACTTAAAAGGGGAATTCAAATAAGATTCTTTCCTTTTCTGGTCGGAATTTTTTCATAGAAAACCCGGGGTGAATGGGAAAATGGTATGAAATGATTGGGGGCTATAAAACCCCAAAGAATTTGGGATAATTTCGGGTTAAAAAAAAAAGTTTTTTCTAAACAACAAAATTTTTTTCCAAAACAAAAATTAGTTTCCCTTTCCCTTTTAAATTTTTCAGTAGCCAAGGGGGGGGAGAAAATGGTACAATTTTTAAAAGGGTCGAAATCGAATTTTTGCCCTTCAATATTGTTGAACAAAAAAGATTTTAAAAACCTTTTTTTCCATTTTTTGCCTTTTCCAAAATTCTTAAAAGGAGAAATGATTTGAAAATGGGCCCGGTAATCAACTTTGACCATACACCATATTCCAAAGCCATTTTGGGGACCTTCGGTGCTGCTCCATGGTCTTATTGTATGTTTGAACCCGATGTTGATGGTAACAACTTGCACCATACCCTGTTTCCAAATGGTGCCATGTCGCTGGCGCCATGACTGATGGTGCTCATGGTGGGCTATGTTGCTGGCACCATGATTGATGGTGCTCGGCTTCATGGTGCTCATGGTACTATGTTGCTGGCACCTTGACTGATGGTGCTTCGCTTCGTGGTGCTCATGGTGCTGGTGGTGCTATGTTGCTGCCACTATGACTGATAGTGCTAGCACCATTCTATGTGCTGGAGAAGTGTAACAAAATAATTACATAACCTGATCCAGGCACCACAAAAGTTCAAGAATCCATTACATAACTTCCAAGGGTTGGAGAAGTGTACAGGAGACCTGAGACCATTACATAACCTCCAGGCGCTAAATAAGCTCTGATCCATAACATATTTTCCAGGTTCCTGTTCAAAATTATAATCAGTATGACTCCACCATCAAACACTGTTTCGTTTATCCAGTTTCCCTGGTAAACATTTTAGCATCATAGCAACATAGCACCATGACCGATGTTGTGATCGGCACCATGGTCGATGATGCTAGCACCATGATTTCCATGGTGCTCTGTTGCTAGCACCACGACCGATGGTGATGGTGCTCATGGTGCTATGTTGCTAGCACTATGTTTTCCATGGTGCTCCTGTATAATAGTGTTTTGAAAGCCCTCCTCCATATATGTTCTGGTAGTTCAAAGCGTAAAGCACTTGTCTAGCACACCAGAAACTTGGGTTCAAGTCCCGGGGCGGGCACCGTGAATCGTTCCAAATATGATCGAATAACCTTCAGAATGGTGTCTCAGTCTCGTCTGAAGACATAACGTTCCCTGCAACAGCAACTGCGTATTTGACGGCACACTTGAGAATCATTTTATTTTTCCTCACCTAGAGTGCGCTGTTGAGAACAGCATGATACTATGTTGCTAGCACCATGAGCACCATGGATTTCATGGTGCTCATGGTGCTAGCACCACGGAGTCCATGGTGCTCATGGTGCTAGCACCATGGATTCTATGGTGCTCATGGTGCTAGCACTTTGGAGTCCATGGTGCCAGTACCATTCTGATCAGCACCATGATGGTGCTATGTGGCTGAAATTTTTACCAGGGAGGGGTTGCTGTTTGAAATTATTGAGTTTGGAGGATAGGGCACCTGCTCCCTCGTCCCTGGGGGGAGGGAGGAAGAGCCGTGACCCCCTTTAAAGTCACTCCCTCTAAATGATGGAGAATGGCGAAAACCGCATGTTTTTATCTGCAAATGGAAAAAAGTTATGAGGGGTGTGTAGTCACTTTCTGGCCACCCTGTAAGTATAATCCGTAACCTGCAATCCACCAATTTAATCTGAAGCGATAAATGTGTTGTGTGTTTTCATTTTTGATGAACCGGTTCGAATCGGAATTTTAAAAGTTGGTTCCGCTTTCGGTTCGGTTTGCAGTCCAACAACTTTTCATGAACCTTTCTGACCTAAAATACCACTACGTTTCGTTAAAAATCCCTGGTACCAATGCTTAAACACGGTTTTTTGAGCGGACGCAGTTGACTCGTGACAAAGCTATTTCTCAAAAATAACCTTTAAAGGATCTAGTTTACAGCAAAAAAGAAGGGGGAAACTTCGGGCTAGAAGATGGTTAGCAACTCGGATAAAAAAGCCGAAACGCCTCGCTACGCAGCTGAAAACCTACAAAATCTTAGAAGAAAGTATCTATTCTACTCCTCATTTTCATGCTTGATGACCAGTACCTACTTTACGGGGAAGCGCGTGAAATGGAACGCGTCCCCCCTACTTGCTACCGTGGACTGAACACAGCCTGACTAGATATGAATAGCTCTTAGGGGCGCCATGTATTGAACGGCATAAATGCGTTTCATCGCCTGAAATAAACAAGAATCAGCTCAGCGGAACAATTAATTGGAAACACTGATAGATTGTTACAAAATGTTTAATGAAAATGGAAACGCAAGATTTGGCAAGGGATAAACGAAAACCGAGACGAGCTGACGGACGCCTCATTTGATCCCTGGGGCCCGATCAAGTTGGCGAAAATTCGTACTTAACTTAAACAAGCGTAACCTCACTTTTCACGAATCCTTGCTTCTGATTGGTCGGTGGTGCAGATTCGAAGCATCGGTTGACCTTAAGTTTGACTTCGAGTGGTACAACTTGATTGGGCCCCTGCCGATTGACGACCAAGTCAGCAAAAGACCTGCTATGATCGCTTTCCACGGTCCACCCTGTTCGACCTGTGCTCTCTGCGATGCGTTCGGTACCTACTTCCCGACAATTTCGTCCCTCCTGCAATTTATTTTCCTTCTTCTCCCCTTCCCCTCAGCTATCTTGCCCTTTTTGAGCCTTTTTATCAGCCGCGTCGGCAGCACTTCTCTTTTAATACGATGCATAATCTCAAAGAATGAATGCGGTCAGCAACCTTTAATGCAATGCCCGGGGTTTGTCTGAAGTTAGCTAATAGGTCTGGACAAAGTTAGGATTGTCCTGGAAATATTCTCCTTCGATTCGATACTGTTGAAAAGTAAAAATGAAAAGTCAAATTGAAAAGTCTGTTGAGCCGTGGTTAGTACCATAGTTGTTCTCTATTTAACATCCTTTTAGGCATATGCATATCGCTCAATGGAAGATCTTCATTCTGAAGAGCTCCCTTCAGCCGGCAATAAAACAGCTAAAATGTAACTAGAATTGTAAAATAATTGAAAAAAGTGATATCCGGATGAAAAAGCTCCTAAAACACGCAATACAAACTCAGGTTTAACGCAAAAACGCCACAAATGAATTATGCAACAGAAAATGAAAGAATGAAATAATAGATTTTAGTTAAAAATTCGTGATCATTGACTGCATGTTTCTTCGTATTGCATTGAAGCGATACAAGATCTTCTGACGGATTGTTTTTTTTTTTTCTTTGCTAGTAAATTAAGGTGAACAAAAATTGAATAAATAAATGTAATCGAATATGAAAGGTTTGGGTATGATAGGTGCGGGGAAGAGGAGGAGTGAATGAATGAAATCGAATGAAAAAGGTTCTAAGCATGATGGGTATAAGATGACATAGGGAGAAGGAGCGCATCACGGGGAGCACGGGTTGAGCAGCGGAGAGGAAGGCGAGCATAGCAGGTTTTTTGCTGACTTGTTCGTCAGGGAACAACTGAAGCGTCCGTCCGTCAGCTTGTCTTGGTTTTCGTCAATGCGTCCCACAGCCGCGCCGCCGTCAATCGTAGCCGTTATAATTTGTGTTAGCCAAACTTGAGAACAAATAGGGGTACAAAAATCTATTTCTATTTGATGTTTCGCAGATGACCGTGCCCTCACGAGTAATGTTCTTATTTTCATGCCTCTTAATGCTGGGCGCACCTTTATTGCGATTATCATGTGAAGATGAAGTTGAAGATATTTTAGCCGTTATGGTCATGCTCTTGACATCACCCTACTTCCTGTTTTTCTGCAGGTAAGCCAATTTCCAGAGATCAATGTAGTAGGGGCTCTATTGCGCCTCTACTGCGCAGGTATTTACTTCGGGGCTTCGTAGGTTTTTTTCCTAGTTCATTCACATGCGGCAAAGCTAATTGCTGCTGGACTGAGGATGACCCTAAACCCCGATTGTTTCATATTGCTTATGAGATCTAACATGTAAAACAAGGCCCAGAATTCTTCTGTTTGAATTCATGTCTTCATAAATAGCTAATCTCAAAGCTGTTTTTCTGTTTCTGAGTGTTTCATCAGTTTCCGGAGGCATTCATACCTAACCTACAACCGGGATGTGATAAAAACACACAAAATAAAAATAAGGACACTTAATACAGAACAATAGAATAGCAACTATGCGCACGGCTTGGAGACAAACAAGCAAAGTAACCCAAAGAACATGAAAATGAACAATTTTACTGACAACTAATTGGTCAAATAAATAAAAACAGAATCGGGAATGCAGGTCTAAACAAATATGAAATACAAACGGTGGGACTTTACGAATTTTTAGCGTGTCACTATCAACATTAAGTTACTATTATTTTTAATTCGAGTGTTTTTAGAAGTTGACAATGAAACCATAAAGTTTCAAAACGTCGCACAGTTTCTATTTTAATAATTTTTTGTTTCATTCCTGATGGGATTTTTATTTATTTCAAGTCTCGCACTCAAAGTAATCAAGAGTTGAATTTTGGATAAAACATCATTTATATCTACTTTGTTGGGAATTTCAGAGGATTCAAAACAGTAGGACCTTTCGTAGTCATGATTTACCGAATGGTGATGGGAGATTTGCTGCGGTTCGTATCTATTTACGTTGTATTCGTCATGGGATTTTCTCAAGGTAAGCTACTTGTGGATTCATCAATTTCGCATTCCATATTACCATAATTTTCAGAGAATAAAATTTTGTAAACCCAACAAGCAATTATAATTACCTAATAATCTTTACCTCAGATAACACTGTAACGAAGGTATACACTATACACTACTATACAGGCCGGGTGTACCAGACCACATGGATAGAGCATTTTCCTCGAAAACCAATGAACCAAATGATTTGAAACAAGACATTCAAATGTGGAATTGACCCCAAATGTTCAGTTTTTGATATTTTCAATAGCCCCCGCTAGCCCCATGAGAGGGGGGGGGGTGGTTGGGGGGTTCAAACACATTTTTCAAGTCTTCTTGAAAACGTCTCCAATAAAGGGACATCAAAACGTCCATAGTCGTAAAGTATAGAGGCAATGGGTCTGTTGCAAACTTTTGCTACAACAATTAAGAGTGTTTAATTTAATGTAAAATCGCCTGAAAAGTCCATTGGTGGCATCAGAAAGTCATAAAATGCAATAATAAACTCACAAGAGGCGTTTGATGAAATCCAAGATGGCGGAGAGATATCGAGCAGTTCGTATGCATGCACCACGAACATCCAAGGATGGCCAACTTTGACAACCTCACTGGAGGTAGAGGTTATGCGTTTGTTTACATTGTGATTGGTTGTGATCGATATATTGTGAGGTTGGCTATGGTTGTGATCGATATTGTGAGGTTGGCTATCCTTGGATGTTCGTGGTGCATGCATATAAGTTGCTCGATATTTCTCCGCCATATTGGATTTCATTAAACGCCTTTCGTGAGTTTATTATTGCATTTTATGACTTTCTGATGCCACCGATAGACTTTTCAGGCGATTTTACATTAGATTAAACACTCTTAATTGTTTGTAGCAAAAGTTTGCAACAGACTCATTGGCGACATTTTTGCCAAAAAAAAAAAAAAATGTTTTTCCTAAAACCCAACATTTTTAAGTTACAGGGGCTTTTTGGAAATTTTTTGAAACGACCCTTGTGACCACCCTGTTTAAAACTTCTCAAACCTATTTGCTGATTCTGAAAGAACAGATCAATACACATCGATTGATGTGCCATATGTTACTTTTAAGTGAAAAAAAGTTACGCCAAATCAAAATTTTGGGGCTTCAATGGCTCAAACCATGGAATTACGTCAATTCAGCCATTGAAGCCCCAAAATTTTGATTTGGCGTAAAACACCTAATTTGAAACCAATATTCTGATATGTATTTCAAAAGTACATTTTCAGAATATTCTATAATGCGACCGTGATATTTTTTTGCCTGAAAGGGTTGTAACGCAAAATTGCATATCATTGATCTCAGAAACCAGGCATTACAAATTGTAGAGGCAAAAAAAAACTCGCGTCTCCTCTTTCTGTTGACGCGGCAACACGAATTGCATTTTGGTGGCATGTTTGCTCTTAATGCTTCGACTTCTTACTCAGAGCTACTGTCGAGTCTATTTGAGGAAAAAAATCAAAATACAGGTGTAACTTTCATGCGGAGGTGTTTCTATCTCTTTAAAAGAAATATTCAACCTGTTTGCTTGGAAAGCTTTCGCCAGCAAGAATTATGAAATGAATATTTTTAAATTTTTAGCCTATTACATAATATTTTTGTCATTTGACAACCCGAGTACACCGGATGGTGTGGATGACACGATGAGCAACCCAATGCCCAATCCAATGGAAGCAGCTATGGCGATGTTCCTCATGTCACTGACAAACTTTGGAGAGTATTTTGGCGCTTTTGAAAAAACAGAACATGAACTGGAGGCAAAGGTGACTAATTTTGTGAAATGTTTTCTACATAGTATATTAGAATAGTAAAACTTTACCTTGACTTTCCTTTCTTGGACCTCTGCAACAGTCAAGGTGTTGCTCGCAACCGGCTAACCCTTATTTTTCAGTTTTAGATCTTCATAGTATGTTTCCCTCAAGCACACGACGCAACTTTTCAAAGAAGCGAGGTACTGCTCGAAATTGTAAAGCCCTTTACAAGCCGCACTTCCGTCAGTCTTAAATTTTGCTCATTTCTGTGTAGTATCCCGACCATTCCAGCTGCTAACTACTTTCATTTCGGTTGAATCAAAATGTTTATCTTTGCACTGTTATGATTTCTTCCTTTTTCCTTGAAAAATAATGTTGTTTTTAGAAGGCGTTGCAAGGTATACAAGGAGTTTAAATTGTTCTTTCGTGCAGTGCGCACGAGTGTTTTGGTGCTCTGTGAAAATTCGTTTTAAACATTTCGCGAGAATATCAAAGTGGATGTGTTATAAGAGCGCGAAGATGAACTTAGGTCGAGCGAAAGTAGAGTAACTTATCTGCGCCTGATTTCAACGGCACGGTTGGTGGGTGCGGCGCGCTACGAGTTCACGTAGGTAGTGCAGTGAGTAAAAAAGTAAACAATTGAATGTCCAGTTCATTGCAAATAACTACGTATGTGCACATTCTTTACTGGGCGAAACAATGGCTTTGTCAGATGTTCTGAGAGTTTTGAAAGCGGGAGAACTCTCTGATTGTAAAATATAGAATCGGCCGATTTTTCACAGCAAGGTTCGAAAACGGATGATAAAATGGCGCACTGCTCTAAGAGTGGTCAAAATAAAAGTGTTACGACGAAAACAGAAACCATAGTGACGGACAAAGTCACTCCTTTAGCTCGGCCTGATAAAACATTTTGGAGGGTTAACTAGACAGCCTTCTCTCAGTTTTTGTTGAAGCAGTGATAGTCTCTCGAGTGACGTAGAACGCAGCGCGGTCTTCAATATCCTATCCTAAAGGGAGCCCATCTCGACAAAAAGGAATCTATTTTCCATTCCTTGTTTATTCATACATATTTGCGTTAAAGGAATCTATATTTCGTTCCTTCCTTCATTTTCTATTTCTTTTAAAGGAACATGTCTTCTGTTTCTTTCTCCATTCACAATCATAATGTCAAAGGAATCAATTTGATCCTTCATAACACAATTTATTTGTTCTATCATTTCATCATACAGGGTGTCCGAGAAATGAGTTCACACTTTCGCTGTGAGCGCCTGGTTGATTGTAAAAATCTGAAAAATTCAGGAATAATCTAGAACCCCTAAGCGACTTCAAAGAAAATGTCGGGGGGCTCCCACCCCCCTTAGGGAGGGTAGGCCCCAAAATGTACCCCGTGTTGCCGATATATCGCATATCTCAAATGGCTAAGGGTATTTTTTATTTCATCATTCAAAAGGGCTTAAAAACTAAGCAATTTCGATTTTTCAGATTTTCGGTAGCCCTCCTCAAAGAAAAATGGTGGCCAAATAGCTGCCCCATGTTTTAGAGGCCCATTACCTCAGTTCTAATTAAAATTTGTTCAAAAACTAAAAAGTTTCTGAATCCTCAGAACGTGTTATTTCCAACGGTGTGCCGCACTTCATCGTTCGGAAAGTGAAAAATGGGGCGCGGAGCCCCCCCCCCCCCCTACATTTTTTTAACTTGGGGGCTCTAACTCAAAAAGTCAAATGTAAAGGGGGTCAAATTGTACATCAATCGGAAAAGCTTAAAAAAAGGAAGAATTAGGCGCAAACTTGAAGTCGCTAAAATGCGTCTATCCAAAATGGTGGCCATTTAACAATTTGGGGGTGGGGGACCAACCCCCAAATAAAATCCCTCCATCGATTGATACCCAAATCGAAAGGTCTTGAGAAGAGAAAGATAATGGCGCAAACTGGACGTCAATACGATGCCTGTATCCAAAATGGCGGCGTGTGAAAGTATTTTAGGCATTAGACCGTGCAGGACTACAGACAAAAAACTTTCACCGGCCGTCATTTTGGATACAAGCATCGTATTTACGTCCCGTTTGCGCCATTCTCTTTCTCTATCCAAGACCTTTCGATTGGTGCATCATTCAATGGAGGGATTTTATTTGGGGGGCACGGTCCCCCAACCCCAAATTGTTGAATGGCCGCCATTTTGGATACCCGCATTGTAGCGACTTCGGGTTTGCGCCAAATTCTTCCTTTTTTAAGACCTTTCGATTGATGTACAGTTTGATCCCCTTTCACATGACTGTTTTGAATTAGTGCCCCACAGTTAAAAAAAATTTAGGGGGGGGGGGGCTCCGCGCCCCATTTTTCTCTCTCCGAACGATAAACAGTGGCACACCGTTACACGGACAGACGTTCTGAGGATTCAGAAACTTTTTAGTTTTTGAAAAAATATTAATTAGAACCGAAGGAATGGGCCTCTAAAGCATGGGGCAGCTCCTTGGCCACCATTTTTTTTGAGGAGGGCTACCAAAAATCGGAAAAAACGAAATTGCTTAGTTTTTTAAGCCCTTTTGAATGATGAAATAAAAAATACCCCATGACATTTGAAATATGCGGTATATCGGCAACACGGGGTACATTTTGGGGCCTAAGTTCCTCCCTAAGGGGGGTGGGAGCCCCCCGACATTTTCAGTGTATTGAATTTTTCAGATTTTTACAATCAACCAGGCGATCACAGCAAAAGTCTGAACTCCTTTCTCGGACACCCTGTATATTCCAAGATCTGTCTCAATACTGAAAAAATATTATACAGGGTGTTATTCCAAAATAGTTCCCCGTCTATTTAATTTTTTAACGGTTGAAGATAAAAAAAGAAACTTGGAAGAAGTTCATAACTTCTTGAAAGCTACTTTTTGGCGTATCCAAAATTTCCGGGGGCGTTTCTGTGTGTGTGTGTGTGGGGGGGGGGGGGGAGGGTTTCACCTCCTAACGCAAAATTTTCAAATAGCGACACCCCTATCTTGTGATAACTCGTTTCAAAGGGCATGAAATTCTCTAAGACTTTAGGCGCAAACCGGAGGTCAATATCGTTTTTCATTTTCAATACATCGAAAGTCAAAGTTCGATTTCAACCCATTTTCAAAAAATCTGAACTCCCATTTGAAAAAACTTCAAAATTTAAAAAACGCTGGAATACGGGTTCCAATATTTTCAAAGGTAATAACTTTCTTTGGGTCTACGATTTTCCGGCCCTTCAGGGGGAGTGAATGTGGTGGACACGATTCCCTAATCAGAAAATTCACCCCCCCCACCCGGGGGGTCTGAAAATAAGCGACCTCCGAAAAATGATTAGCGTTGAAAATAATGGTAGCCATGTTTCAGCGTTTTTTTTAAATTTCAAAGTCTTTCCTTTTTTTTTCCTCTGAAAATTTTGAAATTAGTACATTTTTTGAATATTAAGTATTTCTTTCTGAAAAATACTTGCTCCGTGCAGCACTTTCGACATTCGACTGAAAGTTTTTTTTTTCTTATACTTGGACCATTAAACGGAAAGTTACGAATTTTTGAAAACAGGTCCATATCAAACTTTCACCTTCGAAAAATCGAAAACAGAAAACGATATCGACTTCTGGTTTGTGTTAAAAGTCTTAGAATTTTATCCTATTTCCAATTATCAAATAAAAAATGGGGGTCTCTTTTTGAAGTATTCGATTTAGGGGGGTGGTACCCCCCTGGGAGCCCCCCATGGGGACCCTAAAATCGGCGACGCCCATAACAGATGTCCCCCTCGATATAATCGAACACGCGTGTTTCAGCGTTTTTCAAAATTCGGAGCCGTTCTCGAGATAATCAGCCTGGCTCCTTTATTAATTGACACCGTGTGTATGATGGAGATCACGATTGTTCTTGGTGCAACCTTTAAAAGAAAAGTAGCCGTTTCTCTACTAAAACTCTCGATTTCACTTTGCACGTTGATTTGTGATAGTAAAAGCGGCACACAGTGCAAGTAGGTAAAGACACGGAGCGGCCTGGAGGCGAACCCCCTTGGTAGGATAGTATTTATTAATCTGGGTATCGTTGATCCATTTTCTTTCTTGGCCCCCTCATTCAATTGAATTTAATTTAAATGTTCCTTCCCCGCTTTCATTCCCATTTAAAAATGACACAATTTTTCCCCGTGTACTTAATTACGCGTTGGTTCCCTGCCTTTTCATATAATATACAAATGGAAATCCAGCACGGGCGAATTATTACAACCTCTCTCTCCCTCTCTCCTTCTCCCTCTCTCTCTCTCTCTCTCGCTCCCCCCTCTCTCTCTCTCTTCTCTCTCTTTCTCTCTCTCTCTCTCTCTCTCTCTCTCTCTCTCTCTCTCTCTCTCTCTCTCTCCCTCTCTCTCCTCTCTCTCTTCACAGGTAAGCTTGCAACAGACTCTCATTGCTTCTATTTCTAACAGTTTCTTTTGTCATGTTATTAACATAGTTGCATTGTGAATTAAAAAACGTTAGTTCAATGAGATGACCGAATAGTTGGCATCAACTTTGTTACAAGCTTTTTAATTTTTCTTTTTTTGTTCAAGTTCTGTTTTGTGATGTACATGGGCATTGTTGCTATCCTATTGGTCAACATGTTGATAGCTATGATGGGTAACACTTATCAAAAAATCGCAGAAACGCGAAACGAGTGGCAGCGTCAGGTACGTGGAAAAAGTTATCATGCGTAAAACGTAAAATTCCGGCTATAATGGGTTTCCATTTATTTTGTCTACTATTACGGCGATGTCATTGCAGTTTCGAACAACGACTAAGACAAATTAAAGATGATTATCTTTAGATGGTTATCTTTGAGTAGTATAGAAATGAGTTGTCTAGGTCGAAATACACCAACTTGTATTTCCACCTAGACACCCAATATCACTATGAAGTTTCACGTATAAAAAATTTCACGTCTAAAAAAAGTGTCACATACAAAAAACACACCTGTGAGAATACACAAAACGGTTTTCCATTTCAACTTGTTACCACTTTCACACTGCAGCAGATTTCACTCGCGTCTCTTGTTTAAATTCTTCTCTCGCACCGTTCTCACAACGTCAGCATACTGAAGGTCATTGATGATTTTTTGTATGATTTCCCTGATGACTGATGAGAAAATGTCAGAAGAAACTATGAAAAAACTAATAAACAAAAAATTTTAAAAACATTTAGACGACGTAAAGGGCTAAAATAAATTGTCCGGACGTAATTCTGAAATCTTATGGTTTCACATAAAAAATAAGAGGAGAACATTACATAATAAGTCAATTTATAACTAAAAATCCAATAGAAAATCAATAATTCATACTTAGAAGCTAAGCGAAGTAAAAATGAATGCTTACAAAAATATACCCTTCAGAAAATTCTTCAGGGGATTGCAAAGGGAGCCTTCGGGGTATTCTTTTCTCCGCAGTAATCTAGCTGCCCTATCAAGTCTTTAATTCAATAGTTTACCCCCTTGTCATGGACTCACTATATAAGTCACCGCAATTCGGATTCATGAGAACTTTTTAGGGTTTGTAAAGCGTGGATACTATAGTATAACGCTCAACGCAACAGTTGGAATTTGCTTCCAATGTTATTCTACGAGGGGAGTTCGGAAAGTAATGATACAAGGCCTCTGTATCAGACATGACAACAAATATCAAGCAACCATCGAACGGTGGAATTTATTATAAGTGGCGATAGCCACCCCGGTCTAATATTACCTAGAGATGGGCTGGGCACAGTCGGAGGTCTATTGGATCATTACGCTCTGAGAAATCAGCGTTTTAGTGAGTGGTGTTTGAATTTTATCCGGCCGTAAGATGTGAAGTTCTGCATGCAATACTACGAACATTTAAGAACAGTGGCGCACCCAAGGGGGGCTATCGGGCTAAAGCCCCCCCCCCAAACCGAGAGTAAATTTCCGGACTGGTCTATAAATTACCGCACTCTAAGTATTGTGATGCTAACAAAAATTTGATCAAGAAGCGTCGACTTCCCTAGTAGAAATAAACCTCAAGCCCTCAAAAATCAAGTTCCAATTACCCTCAAAAACCTCAAGAATCTGAGGTTACCCTCAAAATTCTTGAGGGTTTTGACTAGTATTGAGGGTAGTTGGAACATGATTTCTGAGGGCTTTAGGTTTATTTCTACTAGGAATAATTATTTAGCCCTACCGAAAAAAAATCCTGAGTGCGCCACTGCAAGGGGGGTTTTGCAGATATTACGTTTTTGCCCATATGATGAGTCATGAGTTGCAATGAGTGAAAGAGCCACGGTTGCAAAAGATATGGAAACCCTTGAGGGCGATCGACTCCATTTGCCAAGCTGAATCGATAGAGGGGTCACAAAGGGGGTTTTGGAGACATCACTTTTTTGCACATATGATGAGTCATGGGTTGACATGCTTGAGTGAAAGAGCCTCAGGTGCAAAAGATATGAAAACCCTGGAGGGCGATAGACTCCATTCGCCAAGCTGAAGGGATAGAGGGGTAACAAGCGGGGTTTTGGTGACATCGCCTTTTTGCCCATGTTTAATAGTCATGAATTGACATGCATGAGTGGAAGAGCCTCAGATGCAAAAGATATGGAAACCCTTAAGGGCGATCGACTCCATTTGCCAAGCTAAATCGATAGAGGGGTCACAAAGGGGGTTTTGGAGACATCTCTTTTTTGCCCATATGATGAGTCATGAGTTGCAATAACAGAAAAAGCCACACTTGCAGAAGATATGGAAACCCTTGAGGGCGACAGACTCCATTTGCCAAGCTGAATCGATACAGGGTTCGCAAGCAGGCAGTGGCGCACCCAAGATGGGAAGGGGGCGGGCAAATTGCACCCCCTCCCCGTCGGGGCCCGTGGATAAAGGGGACCCTCAACGCCCCGAACCGCAGTGGCGGCCGGTCGGCGACGAGGATCAGACTCGACCGTTCGCGGCGAGCCTGGCATCGGGTATGCCGTCCCCCGAACTAAGTGTGCAAATCTCTCACCGTAGGATAACCCTTTACCGTGCCGGGTCTCGGCGTGTGTCTCTCTCTCGGGAGAGGCCGAGGTCCGCGCTCACCCCGGAGCAGGTACAGGCTCGGTCTTGCAGTTGAACCGCTACGGTTGAGAACAGGTGCACGGACGTGTGTCGCGTCTTCCGTGAGTGGGCCTTGCCCCCGTTTGCCTTGTTGGCTAGGCGAGACGCGGGCAGGATGACTATCCTGAAGTCAATCCAGCGAAAGGGGCACGCTTGAGCACGCAGCGGAAGTACGCGGTCCGGCCGGAGCGCGAAGTGCGAGCGCGCTCCGGTAAGCCGACCGGCGCATGACTCGCAGGGAGTCGCCGGAAACCCGAGGCCCGACCGGGAAAGCCCGAGCGATGCGAACGCTCCGAGAGGCCCGACCGGGGTAAACTGCGGCCCGGTCCCTTTTGTGTAGGGTCCCTGGGCGGCGAGCGACGGAGGAGGCCTCCGGGCGAAACCCGTTTAGCTCGCTGAAGGCCGAATCCGCAACATGGACCCCTATGTTGGCGGCTTAGGCGCCATGGTGCTGCGGGAGCAGTTGCAGGGAAAAGCACTAGCCTCGACGATTTCGGTCAGAGCCCGTGTCGCCCAAGTCGGTCGCAAGACCGAGGCTCCTCCCGGGGGTCGGTGAATCGGGCGTCGGATGCGGAGGGTGACCGCTGCGACAGTATCGGGACCCTCCGGCACGAAAGACAACCGAACAGGGAGGTGGCACCATCGGAGGTCACACCCCGGCGACCCCGTAAGCCGCACCGTAATAGTGCGCAGCCGGTCCGACTCGGCTCCAGCGGTGGTGGGCCGCGGTGTTGGGCCACCGGGCTTGCGAGTGGCGATGGGTCCGAGCGCAGGAAAGGGGATATAAGGCGCTCAAAGACCGGACCGATGCAACGGTGAGCTCTCGGCGGAGAGCTTGCACAGTTGGGGTCCGATGATCGCTCCCGGGGTTAAGGAGTCGATTCGAAATTCCTAGGGTAGCACCAGGGGCCTTCTGGGGCCGGTGTTCGCCGTTTAGCCCCGCTACACTAGGAATCACTACGGGTGACACGGGCGAAACAAGCCCCGAACGAAGCGCTCCCGGGCGCGGTTCACCTGCATAACTCCCCGTGTCGATGGGTACCAGAGGACCGAGACCGGCGGCCGCCGCCAACGCTTGTTTGTCTTGAAGGGGACACCGAGGCCGGCGGACCCCGCCATCTGAGACCCGCTCCTATAGGGCTATGAGCCAGAAGGCGAAGTTCTGGGACGACGTCGCGACTTAGTCAGGATGATACCGCAACCACTCTAAGATGGGAAGGGGGGGCTATCGGGCTAAAGCCCCCCCCCCCCCCAACCCGAGAGTAAATTTCCCGGCTGATCTACAAAAAAACGCCGCACTCTGAATTTTGTGATGCTAAAAAAATTTATGAAGAATCTTTGACTTTTTTACCCCCCCCCCCCAATCCTGGGTGCGCCACTGTTTAAGAACGTTCATACTGCAGAATACGATCTGTAAAGTTTTTTAGTTACCAGAGGCAAAATTCGGCGGAAATTTATCGAAAAATTGCGTAAGTGTACGCTGACAATAACGCGCCGAACCGGTGAAACGTTGCCAAATGGTGCCGAGAACTCAAACTTAGTCAGTAGGACGTAGGTGTGTGACGACCGGCTTAAAAAAAATGAAAGCAATGAGATGCATGTGACCATCCATCGCAGTTGAATTTATTCAACTTGTTTATACAAATATTCATCGTATTAAACGGTTTAATGGGAGAAGGAGGTCCTATGTTAAACAATGTTAAATATGCTTCACTTCTGGTGCACTTTTCTCAGGAACTATTTGACCTACAAGACTGCAATTTCGCACGAAGTTGTGTATGAGTGTTGAGGTTGACTATAAGTGGAACTTGGATTTTGAAAATTCATTGAAAACTTTTTACTCTTAAAGTTGAAAGTTTGGTTGATTTGTTCACTTTTTTTTAGCTTTGAATGTCTATAAAAAAAGCAAAGGAGCTACACAGAATATCCTAGTTCCACTTATAGAGCTTTTCCTGAGGAAATTTTTTAAAAAAAAAGTTCATGAAAATAGCATTACTAGTTCCTGAGTAAAGTGCACCAAAAGGTAAAAAAACCCAGGTTTTACAGTATCGCAAGAAGAAAAAAACTAAAAATCAGCTGACCTAGCTGATAAGGACTCTTCAACTTCAAAAAGTCATGAAAAATTGATTTTTCTTCTAAACTATACAATGTATTATATCATTTTAAAGCTGAGAACGTCCTCTTTCAAATAAAATGAAAAACAAAAACACATTTTTTTTTTTCATTTGGGACCCCTTTTTCCCCTAAAGCGCAAAGAGTTCTGCTCCTGAGAACAATTCTTTAAAAAATCATCATCTCTGAAAAGCAGGATTTTCGAAAAGTTCATGAATATCAGGCACCATTAGGCAACGTTTTACCGGTTTGTTGCCATGTTAGCGTCCACTTGAACTATATTTTGATAAACTTTCGCCGAATTTGTGCTTCCGGAGACTAAAAAACTGATTGTAGATAGCATTCCGCACTTTGAACATTCGCGAGTGCATCCTGCTTGAGTACTGCACGTGGAACTTTACATTTTCTGGCGGGAGAAAATTCAAACACTAATGCACTAAAATGCCGATTTTTCAGAGTGCAATGATTTAATAGACATCCAACTGTGCACAGCTCATCTCTAGTGTAAATCAGATAAGATTCCATCGTTGGTTGGTTGATATCAGTCGTTAGACCTTGTACCATTACTTTCCGCTCTTGTAAGTTAGGACATGCAGTTTTACAAATACCTACATTGCCTCGACTAATGATGTGTCTGAAGAGCTCGCTCGGTACAAGAAATAAGAAATATTCTATATATATATTTTAAAATTTGATCAATCGTTCTTAGTTTTAGAGTAATCATTAACCGTATAAACTTGGTTTTATGATGACTCAAGTATTTTGAGGGCCGATTGTGATCTACTTTTGGTCAACATCGCAGGGTGCCATGCCACTGCTCCCTCACGTCCGTATATTGGTACCACGCACTGATATCAATGAGCACGCCTTAAAAAAAGCACGCATTTAAGGGTCCACGGCAGAGGCAGCGTGCAATTTGGCAACGTTGAAATTTGTCTATTTGAAACACATGTAAAAGGTCGAATGCGAAGGTGTTCACCGAACACCCAATATTTCGATATTTTTCATGGGTTAAATGGACATTACAAGGTTGCCAAATTGCACGCTACGCCACTGGTGCACGGCGCGTCATTGGGTTAGAATTAGAGGTGGATCGTCGACCAGGGTCCCGATTGATAGGTCAATTTTGATCCCAAAAATTTTGGCCGTTCTTGTTGTGAATATATGTAAGTTAATCGCAATGTTCTGATCACGCAGTAACAATTAAAATCACAGTGCATGTTTTATTGCCAATTCAATGTGCTGTATCAAAATAAGTTTAATTTGTTTTCCCTTTTATTCTCCCAGTGGGCGAGGATAGTTCTCGTGGTGGAGAGAGGCGTCCCTCCTAAGGAACGGTTGACTAAACTCATGTGGTATTCTCAACCTATGTCAGACGGTAGAAGAGCTCTCGTCCTTCGACTGAACCAATCGGTAAAGTTTTGATTTTATCGCTGGATAAATAAATGGGTCTGTTGCACACTTTTATTACAGCGATATGGTGGGTCGATTCTAGTATAAAATCGCGTAAAAATCACATTGGAAGCATCAAAGAATCGTAAAACCCACTCATAAACCCGCTAAAGGCGTTTTAAGAAAAGCCAGAGATAACGGGCGAAGGGGCGAATCAACCCTGCATGCATGCACCACGAACACCAAGAGATGGCCGACGATAGCAATTTATAATGTTGGTTAGAATGTAAACAAACGTCTTACTTCCTCGTAGTAGTTACATTTTCTGTCATTCTGCGTGCTTTTATCCGGTCAATTTGACTTTCTCGTTATTGTTTGTGATTATTATGGAGTTAAATTACGTTCTTTGTCGACTTGCCGGAATCTTGAAACGGAAACGCCGGGCAAGTAGGTAAGGTACCTACTTAGTCGAATGCCGTCGTCGGCCATCTTTATACTGCTCGTGGTGGATGCATGTAAAGCTGGCTCGCCCCTTCGCCCGCCATCTTAGGATTTCCTTAAAACGTCTTTAGAGGGTTTATGAGTGGATTTTATGACTGTTTGATGGTTCCA
Organism: Trialeurodes vaporariorum; assembly: GCA_011764245.1. Lineage (NCBI taxonomy): Eukaryota > Metazoa > Arthropoda > Insecta > Hemiptera > Aleyrodidae > Trialeurodes > Trialeurodes vaporariorum. Next base: position 69,840,074 of record VMOF01000111.1, read on the forward strand.
ATGTGATTTTTACGCTATCTTACACTAGAATCGACTCTCCGCATATACCGCTGTAGCAAAAGTGTGCAACAGACCCATTCAAGTTTTGTGTCTAAAAACTAAGCAAAATAAAGTCCATTCCTCTCAAAGAGAGAACCGCGTAACTAGATGATTTATTTACTGTTTGATGTACAGACTGATTCAGGACACCTGGCCAGCTTTTATTGCGACCAAACTAAGGCATAGGTATACGAATATTCGTATGACGTAAGACGTATATCGACCCCAAAGAATTCGGAGATTATATTTTCAGCCTCTCAAAACCACCCATAGGAGGTTATTAAGGGGGTGGGTATTCGTATCTCAAAAAAACCAAAAAGAAGGGGTATGATTCGACATTGGAATCCAATGCGGCATTAAAAAATAAAACTTTTTTTCGCGTGAGTTTTTTTTCTTTCTAAATGCCACCCTTTATAATGAGTTAGAAGTGGTTTTTTAAAAATTTAAGGGGCAATTTTTGATTAACTGCTGCGACCCTGTAAATTACTAGGTTTGACAAAACTGACAAGTTTCTGAAACGGCAGACCAAGAACTTTCTTGTGATGTGTCACATGCCTTTCTTTGTGTGGAAAAATGTACTGGGCCCTCACGGAATAAAATTTCTGGGCTTCAGGGGCCTCACGTAAAAATTGTCAAATGCAAAGGTATGGCATGTGATACATCATTTAAAAGGTCTTTAAGAGACAAAAAAAGTGATAACCCTCAAAAGTCGTCAAAACCACCCCCTTCAAAAGGTGGTAAAACTTTTGTCCCTGACTTTCAAAAATTGAATACTTTAAAAACCAAACGCTATTTATGATACGTTTGTTACTCACTTTATGTAAAATTTTACGGCCTTCCAAATTGGTTCCTATCAATTTTGGCCTCCGACGAGTCGTTCGCAAGATATTTACAAAAATTCGTCGAAAGATTGATATTTTTGAAAATTTTTGGTTATTCTACCCATTGAAAATTTTCAATTTTCTCCGAAACAAAACAACGTAGGGATCCGAAATAAGTGTCATAGTGCAGAAAATTTTCTGTTCTTTCATTTAGGCCCGGTAAGTTTTGGTCGTCAGACGAACAGTTTTTATGATATTTGCCAAAAACCCTTTGCATAGTCGGCATTTTTTTTTGGTTTTTCGAGAAAAAGGGGGTGGGGGTTCCACCCCGAAAAATTGGTAGACTCAATGGACCTTAAATCTACTCCCCATTGTGAGCTTATATCCAAAATATCAAAACTTCATGAATTTTTTCCAGCACGAACCTTTTTTTCGTCTAATTTGACTGGACTATTTGTTCAAGAGCAATCACTTTAAAAGATTCTTCCATTTTTGAATTTTTGGTTGGAAAAGTAGATCTAATTGTTCTTTTCTAGGATTTCCTTCAATTTTGTGCTGCTTGATACGAATGTCAATTTGAAAAAAACATTTGCCACCTAACAGAGATGATTTCATGTTACTTCTTGTCTGTAGGAGCAAGATAAAGAAGAAATGAAAGAAATTTTGGAAATGAAACGAGTTCACAATAAAATAGTGGGGAAGCGACAGAAGAGACTTGCGAAATTGTCAAACAATGCAAGTCCATTAAATAAACCACTGGTTGATTTACCTAACTTATCGAATCATGACTCTCCCAACAAACTGTTGATTGATCTGACAAATAATTTGAGTAAATTTTAACTATTAACAGCTTGTCTAGATTCAAGACTAACAAGGGGAGGTCACGAGGTGTCCACTTCCAATTATAATGAAATTTGCATGAAAATGTAACTCAGATACGTCTATTTGAGGATCAAGAATAACTTTCAGCGAATGGGCACATGGGCAGGCAAAAATAACTGTCAAGTTTCGCCAAATTCTGAGAAGTTTGAAGTGTGTAGCACATTGATTAGATTTTCGGAAGCGTCTGCCAACAGCCCACGCGGTCAAGTGGTAAGGCGTTCGACCGACAACACTGCGATTGCGTGTTCGATCCTCACGTCAGCCTCATCATATTTTGCACTTCCCTCACAGCTGCTCCATGGGCGTCATTTAGGGGGGGCTGGGGGGGCGGCAATTGCCCCCCCCCCAAGGATTTGAAGTCAGGCTCAAAAACCAGCACGAATTATATTGATGAGCAAAGAAAAATAGTCATCCGATTTTTGCCCCCAAAAGACGGCTCTTTGGCTCTCAGATTATATTGATGAGCAAAAAAAAAAAAAAAGTCATAAGATATTTTGCCCCCCCCCCCCAAGCCGAACTTGAAATGACGCCCCTGAGCAGCTGCTGCTCTGCTCCTTATTCCAATGGTTGTAAATTATTGTCATTTTCTTGGTTGCATTTTAATTTTATCTCTCTCTCTCTCTCAATAATCAGTAAAATATCTGAATACTGCAATGAATATTTCTTCAACACGGCGAGCAGCTTGCAATTTAAGTACAGTTAAAGGATCGAAATAGTTTTGTTCCACTGTAAAGGCTTCTTCTTATTCCAAACTTTTGCTTGGAATCTCCTCGCGTATGGTGAGTTGATGAGCCACGGGGACTCGGTGACAATTAATTGAGACAGACTACGGTTGACGGGTCCGTAAAATATGCGGTGCTCATCAGGTGCGCTCTCTTTAAGCAATCAGCATCATGATGACACCAGGATTAATTTGAAAGAAGGCATGGCGTATATTAATTAGAGAGACAAATAAACTAAAAATTCAAAGAAGACAATGACAATGATTCACAATTATGTAATAAGGAGCAGAGCAGCTATAAACGGAAGCGCAAAAAATAAGCAGCTAATAACGCGAGGATCGAACAAGCAACCACAGTGTTTGTCGGTCGAACGCCTTACCATTAGTTGACCACACGAGCTATTGACAAAATCCAATGGATATGTCACACACTTCAAATTTCGTACAATTTGGCTCGACTAAGAATTTTTTTTCCTCCCATGTGCCCATTTACCGAAAATGATTCTCGATCCTTAAGCAGACATACTCAAACATTTGCATGCAAATTTCATTACAATAGGAGGTGGAAATCTCGTGAACTCTCCTTGTTAGTAAGTTATTGTTGCTTGAAACAAAAACCTCCAAACAGACAGAGCTAAACGTGTCATGGGTTGAATTGTTTAGGAGAGGCGTATACATTTGTAAAGTAAAATAAGTAAACTGTGTCAAAAATTCTGGAGTTGCAAAAATTGAAATCCACTGGAAACACTCAATAAAATGTAAATTTATTTTTGGAAACTTGTGTATTTTTTATTAAAGTTATGTTATAAAAGGACTCAATATGCAGGCGTAATTCAAGCATTGAGGAATACAGACACTCAGACAGTGCCCATTTACATCACAATAAATATATTTGAACTATAAAAGGAAACAATCAGTAGAATAGGTCACTTTTGTACTTTAATATTTTATTTCTTTTCATTGCATCAGACGAAGGTTTCTCAAAAAAGAGACACATCATACCCAATTATTAATCATTGATAGCCTTTAGGAAATTTGATGGAAATCAACCTAGTGTTTCCAAGCATTGACCCCCCAAAAAAAGAGCAGACTGTTAATTGCTTAAACAATTGAAAAGGTGAAAAATAAAAACTAGAAGACTAACAAACGGGTAACCTTGAAATGTGTATAGAGGGTTTCAGTAAAGGCGGCAGCCGGTGATGAGCGTTCCAAACATACACAGTTTGTCTCTCTCTCTCTCTCACGTAACCCCCATGTAGTTCCATCTCACTCTAATTTCAAAAATCGTATACAGAGATATCTTTCATGAAATTTTATGACTGAGATTAATTCCTCGAGGCTTTTTAACGCGATTTTGATAATAACATGTCGTAAAACAAGGCCGTGTGTAGGAATTTCGAAACTAGAAAGAGATGGGTATACATGGGGGTCACGGGAGAGGGAGTGAGATGGTTTGGAAAGCTCAACGAGTTTTATCACAACCAATTGCGACCGATGAGTGCATTGTTGTGCTTGTTGACTAGCCGTTGACTTTGCACTAAAATCGTCTAATGAAATTGCAAGGGAATACCCTTACAGGCGCGCTGAAGCAACACATATTTATTTTTGAAAATCTTTTTTTTTTTTCTTTCAATGAAAATGCAAAGCTCGCTCAACAGTCTTTAGAAATGCAGTAAAAATAGAATAAAAATATTCCAATTTTCGGAAGATCAAGATTAGACTACACGATTGAACTTTTTTCGAAAATGATTAGACGATAAAAAGAAGTCTGAGGAGATTAGTTGGCGAGCGTATATTACCATTTTGGACGAAGGAACCACACTTGCCTCTCTTGTACATTTTTGAAGAACTAATTGAATGTTTCAAAATAGGGAGACGGCAGTTCATACATTCAGACTGCATTTTCCAACCGCTTAGACAGCTAACAAAATACCTGCCACTGATGGGAGATTTACTGTGAAATTATGTGCACGATTGTAGAAATTACTTTATTTCCAATTGCATGATGAGTTAAATCTAAGCTGGGTTCTCTTATCTTTTCATCCAAAAGTGCTAAAAGTTCAACTTGCAGAGCCTTTAAAAGTTCCGCAACCTGCAAAAGAGAGAAAATAAAAACTCTTATATGGCTTGTTAAACTGCCCCTCAAATCGTCGAGTAATAATACAGAAATGGATGCAAAATCCAGGGAGTTTTCTTTCACTCGTACTATTGGAAATCTGAAAGAGTTAAGTTTCAAGCAATGGCGCTAAAATAACTTTTTCTTTCTAAACGTCTCATTATTCAGTGACAAAATTATAGAAAAAAGCATAAAAAACCGGACCGATCAGGCTGAAATTTTTGCTGGACCTCCGCCCTCGCGGATTTGGTCAGCTAAGAAACATTCCGCGATCCACCCATCTGGGCCCGAGATATCGAGGTCCGAAAGTCGCGTTTTTCATCGCCGTCGCGCCGTCCGCGAATGCCGGATTTCGTGGGTGGGACCCTTTTTGCCGTAGGCTCGAACGGTTGTATCGCGAGAACTTGCATCGCTTCGTCGTACCTTTCTAATTTGCTTCCAATTCGGTGACCCGATGAACGGGCGGGATAGCCTCCGCGTGAGTTTCCCGGGTGCGACAGAGACGGAAAATACGTTCTTTCGGCTGAGTCAGCTGACGAGCAGTTCGTTCTTCGTCGGTCGTGTTCGAAGTAGTCTTGTTTTTTTTTGGGGGGGGGGGACACGAAGTGGATTATGTTTTGTAACGAGTTACCAGTTCTTTGACTATACAGGGTGTAACAACACTCACGTGCCAAACTGTGGCTGCATATATTTGAGGCCCGAAGTAAGACTTTTACTTGTATACCTATGTTACAGGACAAACCCGATTTTAGGCCAAACTAGTTTCGCCTAGGTCAAACCGGTTTGGCCTGAGCGGAACAGGCAAAACTAGTTTTGCCTAGGGCAAACTAGTTTGGCCTGAAATTCTCCAGGCCAAACCTGTTGGGCCTAGGACAAACTAGTTTGGCCTAAAATTCTCCAGGCCAAACTGATAATGTGCTTCGGCCTGAAAATGTTCAGGCCAAACTGATTATGTGCAGGACAAACTAATTCACCCGGAAGTGACGGCACAGGACAAACTATTGGGCCTAGGACAAAGTAGTTTCGTATAAAGTTCGCATGTTCTTACACTGACAATGAAGAGTTATTTTTTTAATCCAAAGTACTTCAACACATTTATTCCTTTTTAAAAATAGTAATTATAAGAGAGGGTGTTTTGAAACACCAGAATCTACTTACGCCAATTCACATTCTGAGATGATTTGTTTTTAAATCCAAGGTGTATTTCGTTTGTGTTAAAGAAACTGCACCAGGGAAACATTGACTATAAGGGATAATTCCTTTAACCCAAGGAAAATGTCTGCCGCTGCAAGTAAAATATTCCTTGTTGTGACAGTGATTCTTCTTCATGCAATCAATTTTTACTTCTCACAAGGAAAACTGTCACAAGTAAACGTGTTTCCTTGTTTTTAAAGAAGTAACTTCTCTCAGTGTATGACAATATAGGAAAAAAATCCTATAAAAGAAACTCGGCGTTGGAATCGGAATCGAACCCAAAACCTTCGAATAATGCGCACTTTCTTCGTTCATTTTTACTGTTTTTAGCTTATTTTAACTTAAGTTGAAAATTTATCTCAAATACAGTTTCTCCTCCGTAACCAGTTCAATCATTCGCCTAATTGACTCATCTGCAGTAGAAAAATATAATCCAATTGGTCTAGCCTAACGATTTTTAGGCTGAAACAGTTTGTCCTAGACCCAACCAGTTCGGCCTAAAAATGTTCAGGCCAAACTGATAATGTGCAGGATAAACTAGTTCGGCCTGAAATTCTTCAAGCCAAACCTGTTGAGCCTAGGACAAACTAGTTTGGCCTAAAATTCTCCAGGCCCAACTAAATCTCCTTAAAAAAACAGTTCGGCCTATGCTAGACTAGTTTGGCCTAAAATCGGGTTTGTCCTGTAACATAAATGAACATGGGTCACAGAACCCCCCCCCCCCACGAAGATTTGAGGATTCCTTTGGGATAGCGTCTCCACGATTCGGAACCAAATGTCACGAAAATAATTTATTGATTTTGTTTTCGTAGAATTATTTGTCTTGAAGTCAGAAACACTCATTCACGGCATTCTTGACTCGTTCATTGTTGGTAAAATGTTGTCCAGCAAGACTTCTTTTCCGTTGCGGAAAATGTAGGAAATCACTGGGGGCACTGGCCCCCAAAAGCAAAGGCAACTCCATGACAGAACAGATGATACTGATTGAGTGATGCATGCCATGATAAGTCTGTGTAGGTAGCTAGGTAGCTATACTCTGTTCACGATAAGAAGGCGGGTGAGAATTCAGGTAGTAATGCACTATTTAGAATCAAAGGGGCTATTCCGCCTACTAGAACCCTTCGCAGTGGCCGTTGTTCTCCCGACCTCTCTCTTGGCACGGAGGATTTCCAAGAACCAACAGACTCTAAAATTTACACACGTCCAGTAAAAATTGCAAACGGTCAGAATTCCGAAAAATTGGACGAAATTTTCGCCCGAAAGGGCCAAAATTCGGAAAAAATAGTCGAGTTTGCATATTGATGACTCTCAGAAATTCGATATTAGACGAAATATTCTGAATTAAATTTGGACTGAAAAATATGAATTTCTGAGAGTCATCAATATTCAAACTCAACTATTTTTGCCGAGTTTCGGCCCTTTAAAGCGAAAATTTCGTCCGGTTTTTCATAAGTTAGACCGTTTGCAATCTGCTGCAATGAACGGTTTCATTTTGTTAAGAAAGCAGAAAGTACGTAATAATGATTGAATAAATAAACTCAAATGCCGGCCGTGACGATTACGGTTCATTCAGACTTACCACTCAACTCTGTTCATTGTTTTATAAAATCGCCAGTGACGTGCCATCTAGCAACACCGCACTTTCTCCATTTAAACTCATAAAATATATCGAAACTTTCTGTTGCATTGTTCATCTTCTGACACCGACTTTTTACATGGGTTTCCAAGGACGAAGTACTACGGTGCTGTATCGAATGAGACACCTCTATGCGGTGGCGAGGCGTAGACACGTTTCTTTTTCCATTAAAAATCATTGCAAAGGTCGAAACGGCAAGTTATGGCCGATGACTGAAGTGTTCGACTTTTTTGGTAAGCTTAATGGAGAAATAACTTCGTCACCTACCAAATTCCAAGCCTCGCCACTGCGCCGCTGACAATCACGAGTTCAGAAAAAGAGTTTTTGAGAAATTCAACTTCCGGGGTCAATGAGGTGACTCTCTGACGAGTTGTTGCACTTAAGGGCCAAAATTTTCATTCATTTTGCCGCAACTCCTACCGTTTCTGAATTGACTTTAACGCCGATAAAATTCATAGTCAACCGCTTCTTGAAAATGTTTCGTTCCCCGTGGAGGGTCGAATCGGCCGGTGTGTGAGTGATCGCAGCGCATTGGAATCGGGGTTGAATGGGAGCGACGCTGCAAAATCGTGCACTTCTATCTGAAAACCCAGAGCCCTTCTTATCCTGAACAGAGTATACCTGAATGCTCACCCACCTTCTTATCGTGAACAGAGTATAAAAACAGTTAGTACGAATCGCGGTTGTCTCATTTGTTATAGGAATACACCTTTCATCAGATGCGCCACGCGCCAAAGCGTGTACCTACATATCAGGTACTTAAACAAACTTGATCAGTGGTGTATGTACGGCGTACATGTACATGCGTGTATGTACATTGTACGCCAGTGGGCAGAGAGGTGGACACGCGGCGACAAGAAGTTCACTTGCAAAAAGTCCATTTTCTCGCCATTTAGTAGACCAATTCTAAACAACTTGGACCCTTTGGAAAGCTGAGGATATAACAAACAAAACCATTCATTTGGTTTTTTCAATCGCGCTTAGTTCTAGAGTTGTGAGATATAGGGACTCACTTTTTGGATGACCATCGTTTAATGGTAAAGTTGCTCTATGAAGAAACCACGTGTAACTCATTGAGTTAGGTATTATTATTCTCCTGAGCTGTTTCCAATGGAGAATAATTTTACCCGTTTGTACGTGATTTACAAAAGTATGCTCTTTCTAATGACAATTGGTTTTTAAAAATCGGAACGTTAGAATTAAAAATACTCGCGATCGAAATTTAAAATGAGTTTTTCTTGAAATAGCGTTTTTCGCTATACATGGTTTCTCCAAATAATGGCTCAATTATTGATGTAGGATTTACTTTTAAATGAAAAAAAAAAAAAAAAAAAACAAAACAAAACAAAAAACAAAAACAACTTACCATATGAGACTTTGCAGAAAACATTACCCAGCCTTTCTCTAAAGATATCACAAAGGTTCCGGATTGCAGTTCAACTTCAATTCCAGACCCACAAAATAAAACGAGGGGAAGACTTTTATTGATGTACAGTCCCGCACATAGATTTTGCTAGTTTTACATTTTTCTTGAAAAACTAAATAAGGACAAGAAAACTTGTTTCTCTTCGCTAAAATACTTGAGGGGTGGAGGCTCACCTGTAACGAGGACAAAAGAACATTATCGGGATGAATACAAATTACATTTTTCACGCACTTCTTTTAAAGTTCAGTTCATTGTCCTAGATATCATTCCATCTCCTGACAGTATATGGAAAAAAGTCAACGTCACTGGGTCATGTCAGAATATTTTGAGGATATCCTAAGATGGCACGAAAGAGTTCCAATCTCCAATTTTTCCGAAATCCTCAGAATATTATCCGGATATTGCTTTTCTTGACAATCTCTTTGAATGCGCAAAGTTTGGGATAGAATTCTCCATTCGCCTGTCAAGATAGCACTACCTCTATTTAAAATAAGTAGTATTGTTTTTTGATTTTTCTCAATTTATCTACGTCATCTGTTTTTCTCCAGCAGTATTTCTGCAGAGCCAGTTAAACTTTTTCTCATGTCTGTCTGATTGACTTTTAAGTTTCTCCTCGTAACACACACGAGTCGTGTGTCCTGGTAACTTCAAACATCATAACATCTACGGCCGTAATATACGACTCTGCTCAGATTTCGAACAAATTGTGAGTTTGAACAATTAAAATTTTAAATATACTCATTTAAGCTTATTTTAAATGATTGAGAGAGTATAAAGATTAAACGCGCAGATTTGCTGAAATCAGCGCTTTTAAACAACCACTAAAACGAACTCATTCGTACCGGCTACACGTTTTTAGAAACGCTTATTTTTATAAATTATTCGTTAAAATGTAAAAGAATGGATGAGAGGATCGTAAAATACGATTCGTAATTGCCGTCGGCGTCGCTGGCATGGATAAGTAGTTACCGGTGACAGTAGGGATATACAGGATTCCGAGCTGGCCAACTATCAACTGCCGGTGAGGCCACCCAACAAGGATCACGCGGCAATTCGGACATTAACTGCACATGACAAGGTAAAGGGGAAGAGTGAAGACTAGGGTAGTACTAGTGGAGGTAGTGCCACCCTTTACCCTTTACCATCACCGGAAGTTTACCGTCGTCGAAGAGGAAAAAACCTGAGCGTCACCACCGAGGTGACCGAGGCCTTTCACCGGTAACTGCCAGTCGCACGGCTCGGTGTCGGTGGGATTCAGTTATGTGAATAGGCAGTGCCATTCTCATTACAGCAAGTGATCGGCGCACGGCCGCGGCGCGGCGCCGCATTCGAAAAAACAGCAACCACAATCAGCACTCAAATACTCGGGCAACTTCGCTTCATTGGCCAGGACGGATTTTTTCCAGTGTATTCACGCACAGAATGGATACAGAAAATCGACAAACAATTTCCAAACTGAAAGACTCAAATAATTTAAATAAATGACCGAAAACCATCAACCTTTTACATAGGGCAACAAACGGCGAAAAGTTATTTCGGGCAAACTTGCACATAATAGGCTGGGCGGGGGTCGGGGGGCATCGCTCGTTTGGCATCACCATGCCTCATTGAAAATGCGTTTCTATTTTATACTCTTTGCTTTTGACATTCAATACCTCGAAAACGATAACTACCTCCGGTTTGCGCCAACACACACATATTGCTATGCCATTTTGATTGATGTATCGTCTTTCCTCCCGGGATGAGGGGAGTGGTCATAAAAAATAGCCCCTTCAGTTAGCGCCTTTAATATAAATTTAAATTATGGATAAGAATGTTCAAACCCGCAGCCTTTCATCTCAATTAGGAAAAAAGTTTAGAGGGGTAGGCGGAGGGGGAGTGGGGAGTGGGCATTGCTTATAAATAGCACTGTAGTTAGAAATATTATTGAGCTCCGGGTCATTTAAAACCCTGGAATATTTAAAAGCGATAAATACAAATAACTACTTACAAATCCATCTTGTTTTGTTTTGAAGCGGAAATCTGACGCATCTAAAGTCTTTGGGATGGTACTACCAGATGATAAATGTGTGTAAGTTTTTTCTGGAGTTAATACTTTAACAATATTCGGGTATAGAGCAGCTGCTAGCACAGCGGATAGCAGAATTTCATTCCTCCCATTTTCATTCAACTACAAAGTCAGAAAGAAACAAAAGGATCAAACATTAGCTCATTAGGAGTAAATTTTTTTTCATTAAATAAAAAATTATGAATTTTCCGTTTTGTCCATACTCTTCTGATTTTATCTCTCATTCATCCGTGTAAAAACATGGTAGAATATTCTAAATGGGATCTAAGCTGCCCAAAGCCCCCCCCCCCCCCCCCAGAACCTATCACTTGTTCAATCCTTTCAGTCAACTCACTTCACTCACATAATGCCGTTGATTTTGATTTGAGGTAACTTTAGGATATTTGTGAAGAGGATATGGAGAAGTGGACTTGAAATCGATGAAAGTAGAAATTCTTTCCAAAGTAAATATAGCAGATTTTGTAATCTTTTTCCAGTTTCTTTAAAAGTCCACCTAACCTATGATTTGAACAAAAATTAGTGAAGTAAAAATTAACCATTTTAGAATAATTTAAGCAACAGTTTTTTGCAGGAAAAACAATTTTGGAAAGCTTCATTCAGAAATGTTGTGATGGTATTCCAAATATTACAGCTTAGACCAATAGACCACAGCATCTACACCTGGTGGGAACTGCTGAAGTGAAGAAATTAAGAGTATAAGTAGCAGACTTTGACTCTTTTAATTGGCGACGAAAAAGATTTGTCTACGTACTATGGAGCTATCACCTGATTACATTTCATACACATGCGCTTGCATATAGCTCGATTGGCATTTACCCGTGTATTAAGTCCTGTATTTGAGCTTTACTATTTCAACAATGCCAACGTTGGATTAACGTTTAGTTATTGCATACTCCGGCAACGGTCGTCACTCATATTATTCTTTTGTTTACACTTTGTACACGTGTGATTCAAAAGGCAGCTCTCTTCAATCTTAAAATAATTTTCAAGATTATAATTTAACATGTAAGTTTTTTTCTGTTACTTTAAGTTGAAAGTAGTTGAGCTAAATCGTCCCCACAAACCTTTCTTGCATCAAAAGTCGAAATGAGTTCCTATTTTTCATGTATTTCTCATTGTTACTAATGAATGAAATGGTGGGGGAGGGGAGCGCTTCCCATTACATGACCATACAAGTAAAACCTAATCAAAGTAACCTATTTCTATTGAAAATACACCAAAGCAATGACCAGGATTGATAAAAAATGCAATATGCAAAAAAAGGCATTTCTCATATTTTGTTGTCCCTCATTTTCTTGATTTTTTAACACTTGATCTTCGACCTCATCTCGTAAAAAAACCAAAATCTGAAAAATCGGTCAGAATCGGTTTCTGTGCTTTGGGTGACTTAAAAAGAATATGAAGGGAGTACTTTAGCACAATTTTTAAGTCCTTTCAATGCCTTTCACAAAAAAGGCACTCCGTCAAAGTTGGAGTTTCTATTATTTTTTTTTTTTTTTTTGAAAATTAAACCATATTTGTGAATTTTCCTTCTCTCTCTTTTTCCATTAGAACTCATATGTTAGAAAAGGGGTTACAAAGAAAGGGCGAAAATCGTGTGACTGCCCCCCCCCGGAACTGCCCTTGTTTAACACTCGCATTCTAATGGGAAACGAGAGGGAAGAACCAATTCTTGCTTGGAAAAAAAGATATTTGTAAAATCAGTAACATGAAGCAAATGCTGATTTCACCAGTCACTTTTACGTCCTAGAAATACGTCCTAGAAAAACGGTTTTAGCGGAAAATGAAAAGTCTGATCGAGAGCTACAAACCCGCCACGTCTCAAATCTCTGCGACCCCCCCCCCCAATTAGGCACAGAGAGGGGGCTTACTATTGGTTAAACTTTCGTTCCCCCCTATTTTCTTCTCGAGCTGCATAAGTCACCGGAAATTTATCTTGACGGCTAATAGAAAATCTTTTCAAGAGCAACAAGACCACCAAGTCCTATCAGAGTTTAAGTGACTCCCCCCCCTTTTCACGGCGCTCGAGGAAAAAAAAGAGGTACAAGGTACATCGTTCAAGGCCAATCCCACCTTTTACGCTTGAAGAAGGGTGGGGGGGGGGGTAACTAGACTCTGATACTTGGTGGTCTTGTAGCTCTTGAAAAGACCTTTCATTTGCCGTCAAGGTAAATTTCCCGCGACTTTTCTTGCTCGAGAAAAAAAATAAGGGGGGAAACAAAAGCTTAACTAAAAGCAAGTACCCTCGCCCCCCTCCCCCCTTGCGCCTGGATGGGAGGTCGCGGAGATTTGAAACGGAGTGGCTTTGTAGCTCTTGGGGCTTTTATTTACCGTCAAAGCCGTTTTTCAGGACGTTTTCATCGCGAGAAACAAATAGGAAGGGGCAAGGGTCTTTTACAAACTTTGATCCCCCATCACTTTTGAACGGGAGGGAGGTTGAGAACAGAGACAAATAGAGACCGTGCACAAAGCTTGCGACAGGTGTCCACTTTTCTGGCTCAATTTTGGTCGGAACTCATTGAAGCAACAGCCAACATTCGCCTAATGTTGACTGATGAGCGCGTGGTTTGCATTCGCCAAGCAAAACCTGTTTCCGTTTCCGGGACCTCGAACTAATCACAGCTTTTCGTTGAGCTCACCATCTAACATTAGGCGAAGGTTGATTGTTGAGGCCGACGAGTCCCGACAAAAGTAGTTCACGAAAAGTGGATACCACGCGCAACCACGGGAAGAATAGGGAGTGCACGGTCTCTATTTGTCTCTGGTTGAGAATCGTGGTTTGCGCAATTTTTCATTATTTCTGATGAAGAATCCCTTTCTGAAATAAAAACACCCCCTTGCCCTTTTAAAAAAACGAAGTTGCCGCTCAACCCCCCCCCCCCCCCCAAGGAGGTGCCATCAACATTTTTTTAGGGCTTAAAAGAAACTTCGGCTACAATAAGGGTAGCCGTGTTTTAGCGTTTTTTGAGGAGAGGAAAAAGAAAAAAAACCGTTCAAAAGTTAAAAGAGGGGTCTTTCATACACCCTGAAAATAACTCAAGATTCGCTCAAAGGGCAAAGAACGCCAGTTTTGAGTAAGGTTTTTTATATACGTGTACAGTGGTGACTGCGATTGTGTAAGTGTGCGCAACCCTTTGTTCATTGTTTCCCCCGCCCGATCACTCCGATCCCATCATGAAGAGTGATATCAAAAAACATGACAAAATTAAAACATCAAAACATTAAATCATTAAATGAAACGAAGTTCCAAACTTTTTCCAAAAACACTTCGTCAAACAAAGACTAACCTCAGGACCTGTTATATCTAGAATGCAGTCAAGCCTTCCTCTCTTCCGAATGCGACCAAAATCGATAGGAATAAAACCAATACTTGCTAAAAGTTCTAAAAATTGAGCTTTAATATCACAGATGGCGGTCAAAGTTGAATAAGAAAGGAACTTAGCTCTAGCAAACTGTCTGCTTGCTGAGTGCCCTTTTTTACTAGCACTGCACCATGCCTGTAACACGAAATAATAAAAAAAAAAAAACATGAGGACTTTCATGGGAGCAATAAAAAACAAAAAAGAGCCCACACTAACCTAGAAAATTAAACTGGAACAAAAAAAAAAAAACGCAGCACAAACAGACCTGCCTCTCACACTCAACCACTTGGAAGAAAATATTCCTCCAATAATGAGTTCACAGAGCATCGTGGCATCACTGGTTATAGTTTATGATTTATTTCTTGTTATTTTTACGCCACCCATACACGCACCTCCTACATTCAGGATTTCCACTCCATCTGTTGAATTTTTTTCTTGACTCACAAGGGGAGGTCGCCGACTTGTCACCCTCGATTTTGTTCAAGTTTCGCGGAGAGGTAGTTCATATGAAACTATTAGACCCGCGTTTCAGCGTTTCTTTGAATAGACCCGCCTTAAAAGCTCCGAAATTCAAAGTTGAAAATTCGACTTTTTGAGCCGATTTTCGTCCCTTTACCGTTCTCGCTCTTAAGTGCGGCTCTTTCCGCCCTGCGCCTGTCGGAGCGGGTGTAGCGTACTGGGGGGTGATCACGGAGGATCGGATCGTTTTGGTATCGTTATAGTTTACATGTTACTTTATGGGTGGCTCAACTGATCGAATCGTTTTGAGCCCCTCGTAACAATTGAAACGGACGAAAGAAAGCGATGAGTCGGGAGCTGTCGTAATCTCAATCGTTTGAAGTAGGAAGAGGTGAGGAGGGGATCACCTGCGCGATCGAGTTGCGCAGAAGTAAGCCCATTTGATTTAATGCAAACGATAACGATAACGATACCAAAACGATCCGATCCTCCGTGATCACCCCCCTAGCTACGTGCTCGCCTCTCACCCGGTGGACCCACGTTCGATTCTGGCTGCGGCCATCGAATTTTTTGCACAGGTTTTCTTCCCCATTTTATGGGGCAAATTGATTGCGTAAGATACTTTCCATCTTTAAGGTATCAGTATGCATCGCAACAAATTTACGAGAATTTGGGACTTACGTCATGCGAGATTTTAAAGATGTGACAGCTGTACACTGTCAGTATCAGGCCATTCGCGTCGTTACCACGTAAGCCGCGAATTTAACGATAGTTTTTGATTTTTTTTTTTCGCTTGTTATGGAAACTAATGCGAGCACACAGTTCAGTTCGTTTTTAGAATATTATAAGCCGCAAGATGTTATGGACGCGTTTTATTTGTGCGAAAGTATTCTGCGCGATCAAAAGATTCTAATCGGTCACAAAAGTTCGGACGTATCACAAAAGGGACAACTTTTAGCACAACTTCGCACAAATAAAACGCGTCCGTAACATCCTGCTTCTTATAATATTCTAAAAGCGATCTGAACGGTATGCTCGCATTGGTTTCCATAACCAAGCGAAAAAAATCGAAAACATCGTTAAATACGCGGCACACGTGGTAACTGATACTTTAAAGATGGAAAGAATCTTACGCAATCAATTTGCCCCATAAAATGGGGAAGAAAACTTGTGCAAAGATTTCGATGGCCGCAGCCAGAATCAAACCTGAGTCCACCGGGTGAGAGGCGAGCACGTAGCCAGTACTGAATACGCTACACCCGCTCCGACAGGCGCACGGCGGAAAGAGCCGCACTTAAGAGTGAGAATCGGTAAAGGGACGAAAATCGGCTCAAAAAGTCGAATTTTCAACTTTAAATTTCGGAGCTTTAAAGGGCCCATTCAAAGAAACGCTGAAACACGGGTCTAATGGTTTCATAAGAACTACCTCTCTGCGAAATTTGAACAAAATCGAGGGTGACAAGTCGGCGACCTCCCCTGGTCAGAAAGCTAAAGAGATTTGTCAATTGGGGAAGTCAAGATTGAAGAAGAAACTTATCAACGAAAAGAGTACCGTTCAATCAAAACAAACCATAGAAAATCAGCAATTAAAATGAAGTTCACCGCATCTATTTCAATTGAACCATCAGCTTTGGACGCAGACCTACCAACACAAGAGTTGGTTGTTGGCGAAATGGTAAGACGGTAGTAGGAGCGTTACAATATGTTCTTTGCTGATTTAATCATTCACTTTACAAAAAATATCATAACGGCTGAGCCACTGTTAATTGGTACTTAAGCTCTTGGTGCTTAAAAACGTAACTTAAAGATACCGCGGAGGGTTATGAAGCTAACGCCGTTGTAGTTTCAAAGCAAAGAATAAGACAGCCTGAGGCATGTAAGCTTGGTCGCCGGACTCCCCTGCACGAGCTCAGGGGCCGAAAAATGTTGGTCCGAAATGGCACTCCTCCTAGATGTATGGTGAGGCCGTAAAGCTGTATGCTAGCATGCTCGAGTTCTCACCATCCACCCAAGTTGAGTGACCATTTCGGACCAACCTTTTCCAGCCCCAGCGAATATACTTGGTAGGAGCGCGGCCTACGCTATGAGAGGCCGCAACACTGGAGCAGTGCCCACCGATCAGAGGGCTTAAAAGCAGAGGATTTGACGCTCCAGACTATTTTTACCAATTTACTCTAGTCAATAGTTTTTTTTTTTTTTTTTTTTTTTTTGAAGATTTTTAACGATTTGGTCCCTCGGGGAGACCAACAAAGGAGGGGGGTGTAACCTCCGAAGTTCTAAAGGACGACTCCTGTCAACAGCTGCATCGAGGGGACTTACTAGCCAATCTGTATGCATGTGTTGGATTGAATACGGCGTTGAAAAATATTCTCATCAAACGCCTGATTTACAACTGTTTCATCGATAAAAAAAAAGACAAAACCACTGTTAAAAAGAACTGTTATTATTTCTATCGAAATCAGACTAATTCAAAAGTCTCCAAATATTTTGACGAATGGAATTAAACATACTAACCCTGTACGCACGAAGGGCTGTAATATGATCACTTTCTGCGGATATAAACTCTTTCTTGCACGCATCAGCTGATTCTCTATCATCAAAAGACGAGACGAAAAATGATTTATGAGATAGAATTGCAGCAATTGTTAGCGCTGAGTCCAAGCAACGGAAAATTGCACCAAACAACATTATTTTTCCTATGCGAACATCCACTGGTAAGGCAGCTAGATGCTTGCCGAGAGGCGTCAGATTGTTATGAGAGTCAAAAGCGCCTACATACTGTAATCTCAACATAGAAGATTCCACAAATTCAATCGGTGGAGGCTCAATAATACCACCTAAAATCAAAAAAGTAAGGAAGAATCTCACATTTTAGGAATATGAATACAAATATTGAATAAGAATACCTACCCTTACAGGGTGTCCCTAAAGTCCCTTCCCCCTTCTTAACTTCCACTTTTCCCTTTTATCATTTTTCAAAAAGTATTAAGTAAACACACGTCTATCCTCGTTTTAGCCAAAGTTTCTTTCAAGCCCCAAATTTTGGGGGGCCCCTCCTTGGGGAGTATTTAGGGGGCAACTTCGTTTTTTCAAACGGCAGGGGTGTGATTTTATTTCAGGAATCAATTCTTCATCAAAAATAATTAAAAATTGCGCAAACCGCGATTCTTAAATGTTGAATTCGAGAAGAAGAAAGAAACGACGAATTAAGAGGAAGACGATTTAGGAACTGCCAGTGGGTACGGGATCTCGAGCAACAGTGGCCAGCAAAGAGGCCCTCCTATTTTAGTGCAACAAAGAGGGGTAAAAGCGCCTCACTGTAACTCAAGCTAAAGAAACAAACAATTATCAGTATTACTGTTTACTACACACTGTTAAAAATGAACCAATAAAACAATAAAACGTGCACCTACCTAGAACATCCTCGATTTTACGATCCCGTAAGATTGGAATAGTTTTGATGTTAAGTAAAAGAGATTCCAAGGGAGCACGGTGCATTTCAGGCAAAGGTTGGGCTTCCAAAGTATGACTAAAACGATGGTGCGTGAAGAGGTGAAAACAGACGCCCTCTCTTACTCGACCAGCACGACCTTTCCTTTGTAGGGCGTTGGCACGTGAGACCCAGATCAAATCCAAGCTTTCCATGTTTTTGTTGGGATCAAATCTCTTTTCTTTCATTCTCCCGCAGTCAATGACGTATGTACAATCATTAATTGTGATAGATGTTTCGGCTATATTCGTTGATAGTACTAATTTCCTTTGGCCAGGTGGTGCTTTTCTGCAAAATTAAAAACTACAATAATTCAGGATTGTTCGATGGAGATCCATTCAACATTAACAGCGAAACTTTTAAGTAAATCGCATAATTAATTTTTCAAAACAATTACCTTTGGTTCAATCCTATGGAAAAGAGCGACGGCGAAAAAAGGCCGTTTTTCACCCCTTTTTTGAGTACTCACGGATCTTTTTGAGACATGTCTCAGACTATACCTTATGATGACCTAATACTTCGGCGAAAATATTAGCTGGAGTTCTCGTATGGTCCCCGAGATACAGGTCCCCTGGTCCCCCAAGTTTCCCCCTAAAAATCAAATTTCTCGTATATCTCGTAGGAATTTGCACCGATTTCCTTGAAAATTGGGATGACGGGGTATACTTACGCGTTCTTTAATCGATCTCAAAGTTAACAAGTTGTGCCGGTGCTGCGCCACTGCGTTCAAGACATCCAACATACATGACTCGAACACAACTTGTGAACATTGAGATCGATTATCTCGAGATATATCGATCAGACGGAAAAAACCAACCACATCAAAGTTCTTCAATTGTTGGCGTTCTTTTCAAAAATATATACCTATTTCTTATGTTTTTACCCTTTTCTACAAATTCAGCGATTTTTAGCACACACGAAATTAAAAAAAATGACCACCCCCAAAACCCCCCAAAAACGGACCCAAAACAATTTTTGACCCCAAAAATGAAAAGAACGCGTAAAAAGACCCATTTGGCCCAATTTTCAAGGAAATCGGTGCAAATTCCTATGAGATATACGAGAAATTCAATTTTTAGGGGGGAACTTGGGGGGGGGGGCTATATCTCGGGGACCATGTGAGAACTCCAGCTAGTATTTTCACCGAAGTATTAGGTCATCATAAGGTATCGTTTGAGACATATTTCGAAAAGATCCGTGGGTACTCAAAAAAGGGGCGAACTATGCCGTAGCTCTTTCACTCGTTCATACTTACACAAATTGTATTAATTACAAGCAGGCAGCCCGGCTTCGCTCGGATAAGACTGCTCTACCGAGGATCCTTATCTGTCTGACATAGGACAGTTAACGGTAATCGATAACTCGTTTTTCTATGCATTTTCAGAAGTATTCGAGGTGCATTTTAGTGGTACCTAATCAGACTGTATACTGTGCTTGATGAAACCAAAGTTTTAAGAACAAGAGATAAGTTGTTGTTTATCAACTGTTCGTTATTTCTCTTTGAAGTACCTCCAGAAACAGTTTCAGATTGAGCGTAACTGGCAGTCTTTAAGAATGTGTCAAGGTTCGTGCGTAGGGCTCCTGTTACTCTGTTTCTCTGCGGCTCTCGTTCAGACAAGTGCCAGTAAGAATGCGAGTGGGAATTTTCGCTGCTCGAAAAATAAACCGACAGGGTGTTAGAAAAACGGTTCCACTGCGGTGATTTGGAAAACGGCCAAACACGTGTCTGAGACTGCGTAGTGTAGTCAAGGCTTGCACATGGACACGGCAATGCTAAGATAAGAGGACTATTTTCATGATTCAATTACCTGTTGTTTGATTAGTTAATAAGTCAACTCAGTTGTTTGAGCAGAAAAATATGCACTTTAAAAACGTGAAGAGTGTCAATTAAGGAAGTCGACAAATGATGAAAAGTCTAGAGAAGTTTTAATAATTGTTACCTGAAAACCATTGCTTGTTCTTCATTTGTTAGGGTTGAATGCAATGGAATAATAATGAATTTGCCACCCCCTCTTGATGAACATAGCCTTGGGTTGTCACTTAACATTTGCATCATTTTCTTTATTTCAAAAAACCCTGGTAAAAATACCTATAGGAGGAAGTTGAAGGAATAAATGTAATTAAAAAGGATATGATACATACTTCAGTGCTGTGAGAAAGAGGAGGATCACATGAGTGGAGCAAAACACTTTTGAAACACTCATTATTGCGAGAAAAGTGTAAAATTATTATTTCTTGAGAACGAAAAATATTAGGCTCCAGGACAGTATATTGAGCCCGCAACTTCTGTCATGGCAGGCACTGTCGGCGTCGTTATCAAGTCGGCCACTCACCCTGTTGAAGAGGTAGCACAGGATTGACTAGTGGCGTAATCTTCGGGGGGGGGGGAGGGTGGTCTTTTTGCCCTTCAATATTTGAGAAGGGGGGATACTTTGCCTCCCCCCAAATTTTGATGAGAAAGAGAAAGGAAAATAAGGAAAAATAAAAGAAACGAAATTGAGAAAAGAAGAAAAACCAGAAAAAAAATTAGAAAGAAAGTAACACTTACAGTAGAAAAGAAGAAAATCAATGTCCTAAAATAGTTCTAAGTTTTCGTTAATCTGCGCCTAAAGTAAGCCTCCGATGAAAAATGTATCTTTTACAATGGAATGAAGAAAAGAAATAAGCGGTAAGTCCATTAACTTTTTCTGATAAAATTAAGTAGTAATTCTTTCCCCCTTGCCCTCATCCAAGATAGGGTTTGGCAGTTCACTTGACTCTTCTCAAGATGAAATAAGCTACAGCCATGTAATTAGGTACTTTTAAATTGTATTTCCCTGTATACACTACACAGGGTGTACCAGACCACCCGGATCAGGCATTTTTCTCGCGATCGGCCGGTTGAAAAGTTAGGAAACCAAAAAGTCAGATAGGGAACCAACCCCAAATTTTTCATTTTTGATACTTTCAAAAGCCCTAGGCCTCTTGAGGCGTATTTGGAAGGGGGGTCAAACACATCATGGTGTCAGATTGAGGTTTTGTCTTATAAAAATGTAAAATCCAATAATTTATCTAATTATCTCCTTTCTGTTTTCCCTCGTCGTTCATCGTGAGCCGTTATTGCAAAATGTCAAGATACGCGTTGTTCAGCAGTCCGAGATCTTGATTGCAGCCGGCTTTGTTTATTCTAATTGTCAAATTCTGTCAAGTTTGTCTTCAGTCAAATCGTTTTTATAGTTAACTTCGAGTCGTATTGCAATCGTCAATCTACTCTACAATTCGTCTAATTCTAAAATCAGCAGATCTCTGTCTCTGACTGCACTTACATTACCACCACTGTCGATTGTTCGTCTTTTCTCTTAGCAGTCCTTTGTCTGCTACCACAACAGTCAAGTCACAGCTTATGGTAACTTTGTCAAAGTCTCCTCATCAAACTTCTGAATACAATAATGCCTATGCTTAGTTGTCAGCAGTGTCAAGAGCTATTAAAAGTTTTGTCAATTCCCATTTCATTTCTCATCTATCGCAGAGAGAAAATATGAAAAGTGAAGTACACATAGGTAAGGAAAGAAATCACTTTTAATATGGTTACCAAAATAGATCCTTCTTGTGGGAAATCAGATGAAGGGTCCGTGATATTATTAATGAGAGCTTCAATCAAATCATAATTTATTTTTTCTGGGTCCATGATGAAGAGACTTTTCCTTGTAAGTTTGCTGTAATCTGAATTCAGAGTAAATACAAATTAAATTGTGGAAAGGGCAATTTCACACAAACAGAAAGAGACATAATACCAAATTTGAAGCACTCGCGCTGAAAAACAAAACATTACAAGAACTCAAATTCAATTCAAGAACTATTGCAAGAAATATTGCAGAAACATTGCTTCAACATTTTCCATCAATGTTACAAAAAACGTAGCGCACAAAATATAACGGGAACGTTTTCTCTCGATATAGCAAGTAAAATTGCAAAACACACTGCCGCAACGTTTCCTAGCCAAATTTCCCGCGGAGTTTTCAAAGAAATGTTGTGGGAATGTAAACATTGAACGGAAATACTGCCATGTTCACTAGGTATACATAGATTGTAAATCAGCATTTCCTCTGTTTAAATTAAGATTTTCAAATATTAAGGTTTTCCGACCCAAACTAGCATCAATGTTTCTCTCCTCCTCTCATCCCTATCATAAAATCCGCCAAAACAAAAAGTATGGGTAGATTTATCCATTACGAAGCTTTCTCAAAGTTTATGAACAAACGTGTGATTCCGAACTTCTTGGAAATCTGGCATTTTATCATTATAGCTAATCAGCCATTTTGAACTTGCGAATTTTGAAATTGCGGGTTTTTTCTTCATTTTCTCTGCCTGAACTTTACGAGTTTCGCGGACAACGACTCTTTACTCAAAAATTTTGCCTACATGTGTTCTGATTTTTCTAGCACTTCTTATTAATTATTTTGGGATTTTATCTCGCATTCCACTGCTTCTTCTATTTCCGAATCGGGTCCTCCAACTTCAGAATGCTCTTCACGTGGACTTTCTGACCACACACCGTTCCGCCGCGCCGTCCAAAGCATTCGTCTTCGTTGTTACAATATTTATTTCTTTTGATATTAATGTCGTTTGTTTCGTAAGGTTTGACTTTGTCCAAATGCACTCGGGCACTGTACCATTGCCCAGCCAAAGTCACCTAAATCACAAGTAAACCATCTTTGCCTGATGTGGCAGTGCAATGCTGACTATGACCGGGCACATATGTCCTTGCCCGACACCAGTGGCACCAGGGCCCCCCCCACTTCGTTTTTCGGGCCCCGGTACCAAGCCGGGCTGCGGGGCGCCTCCCCCCCCCCCCGGTGGAAGGGGTTTCTTATATAAAAAAAATCGCAAATCGCAAAATAAACGACAAAACATGGCAGACTACCCACAAAACAAAACGCGACCTATCTATCCCTGCTAAAAATTGATCAAGTAATGTTCACGATCATTACTTGAACGTTCATGAACATTACATGAACGTTCATGAACATTACTTAAACGTTCATGGACATATTACTTAACAACGAACTTAACATGAACGATCGATAAAGTTCATGAACAGATGATGAACGTTCGATAAAGTTCATAAACAGATGATGAACGTGCATACAATGTTCATGAACTAGAGTCAACGTTCATGAACTGAAGTCAACATTCATGAGCTAGTTCATTAACATTCAAAGATCGAGACGAAATGAGCGGGGCGATGAGACAGAGGCTGCCCCCCCCCCCCACACCAAGAATGTTTTTTTGTGTACGTTGCATTAAAAAGAAAAAAAAATAAGGATGTTGATTTGTATAGATATGAAAGTGCGAATTGTTGTTTAGCTGATCAAACTGACTCGAAGATACGCTCTTCAAGCAAGTCTAAAAAACAGAGAAACCAGGCGTGAGAAAGTCTGGGTTCGGCATTTGATGAAAATAGGAAAGGGACAAAGATTAGAAAGCCAACTACTCCCTATAACTTTCGCGAGCCTGAGACGGCAGCGGCCACTGATCATTTTGCAAATAAGTTTCACTGCTTCTGGGACCAAATAATGTTGGGTGCCGAGCATTAAATTGCGTGCATCTTGCGTGCAGTTTCGACCAATCAGAGAGCTTACGCACGGTCATGTGACCGTGCGTAAGTTACGTTCGGGACCTAACATTATTTGGTCCCTGAGCTCTGAGCCGAGCTCAGACAATGAGCCTACATGCGGCACTGCGGCAGCCGAATCGTCAAAAGAGGCTAAGAGAAAATAATAAAAAAAACCCAAGTTTGGGCTTTGGACGGGGTCTCTTTGCCCGGGAAAGACGGGAAAGACTGCCCTATTCCCGGTCTTTGCCCGTAACGAACGTATGTGTACAGGGTATCCCAGACCACCCGTCTGTGTACTTTTTCTCAAGAACGGCTGGGAGGTGAGAGCTATGGCAAAAATGTGAAGGAGAGAATTGATCCCGAGAAATTAAATTAAAATATTTTCACATCCCCTCGAGCCCCCCCCCCTCCCGGACGGGTTTTTGGGGGTTCGAAACACGTTTTTCCATTTTTGTCGGAGAAAAGCCCAAAAGAGGAAAAAATAAGTTCAGATCCTCATAGAAAAACTCATTGAGCACCTAAGAAATGAGATCAAGACCTTTCAACTGATGTGCACATGATACCTAAAAGTGAAAAACTAAGGGACCCCGCTAGAGTCTAATATTTGGGGGCCTTTGGGCCCCCACTTCAAAAAAATTCAAATCAGAAGGTATAGCTTAGGATACATCGATCGAAAGCCCTTGAAGAGTAGAATAAGCCGGCGCAATCCAAAATTGTTTACGATAATTTCTTTCAAAATGGCGACCATTCGAGAATTATGGGCTCTCAAAGGTAAGTCCTGGGAAAAGGGTACAAGTTTGACTGACACATGATCGGAAGGCATTAATAAAAGCAAACGAACGGCGCAGACCACAAATCAATCCACCTATGCAGTCAAAAGTTATGACCGATTGAAATTTAAAGGGCTCAATAATCCATATTTTAGGTTGTTCAAATTTCAATCGGTGATAACTTTTGATTTAGGAGGTATGATGATTCGTGGTTTGCACCGTTCGTTCGCTTTTATTAATGCCTTCCAATCCATGTGTCACTAAACCTTGTACCCTTTTCCCAGGACTTACCTTCGAGAACCCAAAATTGTCGAATGGCCGCCCATTTGAAAGGAATTATGAACTTCATTTGATACTTCTTTGGTTTTTTTTTTTTTTTTTTTAGAAAACTTGAAAATGTGTTTGAACCCCCCTAACCCCCCCCCCCCCCAAGGAGCCATTGGGAGTTTTTTAAAATATGAAAAATGGATTTGGGGTCAATTCCCTACCTCACTTTTTTGAGTCAAATCATTTGGTTCAGTAGTTTTCGAGAAAAATTTTGTAACCCAGTTGACCATTTCAGCGATCGACCATATCCCTTTCTCAATCTTCCTCTAGTTTCTATATTTGAATCCTTTCACTATAGCCCAAGCAGGAGGGAGGAACTCCGGTGCGGCAGCAGTGATGCCACCCGCACTGGTACATACTGGTTGTGGGTGGCACCCCTGCTGCTGCACGGTGGAAAGCCAGGCCTATTCAGTCTTCAACAAGTCTTTGTCGACAGGAGTCACTAAAAATGTGAGTAAAGTTAGAAAAAGGACTGGGGCCTTAGTGTCCCAGTTCAATTGTGTTTAATTTCTTTAATCGCAGGTCGGGGTCGTAGAGCTCTCGCCATAGCTCGTTTAAATCCAACAACCGCTCTTTTAATTTTATTTTCCTTCCCAGAATCCTCTCAAAGTTCTTCGGAACATTTTGTGTCCGGGTTCCCCTTGTGCTCGCCCCGGGCTACAATTTCCTATCCGGGTGGTCTGGTACACCCTGTATGTGCAGTGATATGACATCAATAGATTAAATTGATAATCAAGAAGGCATTCAATTAAGCAAATAACGAAAGGATGAACAAGAGTAAATAGTAGAATGCATTAAAACAAAAATCAAATCAAATACTTTCTACAAAGCAAAACCATACCACGATATCTGTGAAACAGCTGTCGACAACTCAAGCAATCATCGGCAGTTCTCTCATTGAAAAAAGATGCTCCTGTGAGTTGGTCCGCTGCCTCCAATTCTGATTCTATCATTTCTAAGTCTCTACCTTTACCTTTGCCAATTTTCCTACTATACTCTGAATTTTCTTCGACAGGAAATTTACACAACTCTAGCACATCTTCCAAAAAGTACTGATCGACAGGAAACGTTCTTCCTGCAACATCAAAATGGGTCATAATAGATTAATTATTGAAAACAAGCCAGCATGATACATTACGGGAATTAAAAAAACGAAAATCCCACACACTGTAGATAGCACCTCGAAAACGTTAAAAAACAAATGCCTCTGAAGAAACAAAAACTGGATTGTTCAGCAGAATGGCTAGTAAAACGTCTTGTTTCCCTAAATGTCGTGTTTCGTGTTTTCGTACTTAGGAAAAGTACTCAAAATCTCAGTAGTATACTGTGCGTGTATATTCAGTATACTATGGGGGAATTCTACCAGTTCAATTAATCGTAATTAATCGAATGAAAAACTCTGTAAACGGTAGAGTAACTAATACTTGAAGTAAATCTTATCTTAAAAATAAACCCAAACCTGACATCCAACGGTGTAACACGAAACGTAATAATCCAATAATTAAGACGAAGATGTTAGGGGGTTCCACTTCCGGTTTATTAACGAACGATTTAAAAACGAAAACTTCTTATCGAACTCTAATTGTAATAAACAATAAAGCGAAACAGTCTCAATCAAACAAACTCTCAGAAATACGTATCAATTCAACTATAGCATTATTTAACACATTAAAAACTCAGAACTCTCGAAAATCAAATCAACTCAACAATAAAAACTTGAAAATAAAAACTCTCTTAAAAATTCAATATTAGAAACTCTCAAAACTCAATCAAAACTCAAATAAAGTCAAGTCAACTCGAAAATAAAAACTCTCAAAAACCAAAAACTCAAAACTAAAACTTCAGAAAAATTACGAGCGCGAGACCTTGACTTGGAATCCCTCCAAAGCAAACGAAAATGACGGCTGATTTTCCAATCGTTCCGTTACCTACTCGAAGACTTTCAACGCACCACTTTCCGCGAGCGGGGCCCGAAAAAGTGCTCAATGCTCAATTTTCCTGGGGGTTCGTTCTCATGAAAAGCGGAGTTCGAAAACCTATGATCGGCATCGAACGACCGGATATGACATCAATTCTGTTCTACTTTCGATTGATTTTCCATCAAAGTTCACCTGTATGTGGCCCGGTGAAAACTCAGCATATTCTTACGATTTTCCACGGATCGGTGCAGCAAATCTCGAATTCGGTTGCATTCGAACCGCTCAGTTAACATGCAAACGAGTAAATTCTACGTAATTTCGAGCGCCCAAGCTTCACTTCAATGGATGATAAATGTAAGTAAATAATCTTTGGCCAAAACTTGTCCCCAAAAATAATCTCCCAATCAAAGATTTGGAGACTTTGTCGGGGACAACCCTTGGCCTTTATGACATTAAATCTTTGTCATGGAATGGCAACGCTGCATCCGAAAAACTTCGACCTACGTCGTAACAATCCAATAGTTTGGTTGGTGACACGGAATTGTGAGCACTTAGCATCCACAATCGTCGTTCATCTGTAGCTCCCTAGAATCTAGATATTGCTCAAGAAGGCAACCCGGCCAAGGGAATCTGTGACCAAACAAAGGGGGAAGGGTGACGCGAGTTATTCCCAATGACTGCCAACTACTGAGGTCTGAGAGTCACGAAAATGAAAACAAAAAATATACATAGCTCTACATGCCATAGAAAAAAAAGACAAAATATACCAACCTGGAATGTGAATCACGGGAACATTGAGAAAATATTCACCAAAAAGATCGGAGTTAAGAGTTGCACTCATCAAAATAATTTTTACATCTGGTCTTTGAGGTATTAATTCTTTCAGGAAAAGCAGCAAAAAATCGCTGGAAAGGTAAAATCAAACGATGATAGAACACGCAAAGGAAATAATTTCAGGCTATGATGACTTTTAGGGTTACCTATAGTTTGTCACCTGAGGACAATCAAGGATAATGATTTTACTCAGTTCAATTCCGGAGCGTCCTTGAGAAATAGCGCATTATACTCTGTTCAGGATAAGAAGGGCTCTGGGTTTTCAGGTAGAAGTGCACTATTTTGCAGCGTCGCTCCTATTCAACCCCGATTCCAATGCGCTGCGATCACTCAGACGCCGGCCAATTCGACCTTCCACGGGGAACGAAGCATTTCCAAGAAGCGGCTGACTATGAATTTTATCGGCATCAAAGTCAATGCAGAAACGGTTGGTTTACGGCAAAATGAATGCAAATTTCGGCCGTGAAGAGCAACAACTAGTCACAAACAATCAGATTTGACCCCTCATATTGACCCCGGAAGTAGCATTTCTCAAAAATTCTATTTTTGAACTTGCGATTGTCAGCGGCACAATGGCGAGGCTTGGAATTTGGTAGGTAACGAAGTAATTTCTCCATTAAACTTACCAAAAAAGTCGAACACTTCAGTCATAGGCCATAACTTGCCGTTTCGACCTTTGCAATGAATTTTAATGGAAATAGAAACGTGTCTACGCCTCGCCACCGCATAGAGGTGTCTCAATCGAAATGGCACCGTAGTACTTCGTCCTTGGAAACCCATGTAAAAAGTCGGTGTCAGAAGATGAACAATGCAACAGAAAGGTTCGATATATTTTATGAGTTTAAATGGAGAAAGTGCGGTTTTGCTAGATGGCACGTCACTGACGATTTTAGAATACAATGAACAGAGTTGAGGGGTAAGTCTGAATGAGTCGTAGCCGTCCCGACCGGCATTTGAGTTTATTTAATCAATCATTATTACGTACTTTCAGCTTTCTTTACAATATTAAACAGTTCATTCCGCGAACTTTTCACAATAAATGTAAAGCAAAATAAGTAGACAAATAAAACTCTCCGAGAGAACCAGTGAAGTGGCGGCTCGAAAACAATCGATCCATCTATTTCTTCCCCCATTGAATCCATGTAAGAGAATCGATTATCAGGAGGTTCACTTGAATCGCTTGAGGATCGATACTTTTCCGTGCGGTCTCAGAGGAATGGTCGATTCATCGACTTTTATGATCCGCCACTCCAAGGAACTCAAATTTGACTCCTGGAAATTTAATACCTTAAGAACTTGTTTTATGCCCCTGAAAGAGTTAACACTAAAAAATCACGAGTCCAAAAATAGAGCTTTTGAGAAATTCAACTTCCGGAGTCAATGAGGAGTCTGATTTGATTGTTTCTGAAGAGTTATTGCCCTTAAGGTCCGAAATTTTCATTCATTTTGCCGTAACTCCAACCGTTTCTGAATAATTAACTTAAACGCCGATAAAATTCATAGTCAGTCGCTTCTTGGAAATGCGTTGTTTACCGTGGAGGGTCGAATTGGCCGTTGTCTGAGTGATTGCAAGCACATCGGGAATCGGGGTGGAATAGGAGCGACGCTGCAAAATGGTGCACTTCTACCTGAAAACCCAGAGTTCTTATACTGAACAGAGTATAATGCCGAAAACTGGAAAATAGCAATATCAGACAGCCGCCAACAGCGACGATGTGAGGACAATGCTCGAAACAGTCAGACCTGTTGGACCCGTACTCAACTGTCCCTTTCTCACATTTCTCGAAGGCTAGAGGTACTATCAGTCAATTAAAGATTGGGACTAAAATATGCGGCTAGAAAAGAGCGCGCCCGCTTATCTGACTCGATTTGCTCAGAATCTAGAGCGGTGTTGCCATTCCCAAATAAATGTGCGAAAAATCCGAATCAATTGAGGTGGGCTATAACTGAACACTGAACGGTCTCAGGGGGAGATAACGACACACCGCAAACCTTCTCGCATGAGGAGCCAATTCTCCGCCGCCCGCAGCCGCGTCAATTCACTAAAATCTTGTTCTCTCACAATCAGTTCATCGAGATTCGGTGGTCGCTCCTTCTTCCCCATCCCTATTGGCCCTATCACACTCGATCACTCATACCACTCTTTGTTCGGCACTCAACATTTTAAACGTTTTCCTCCGGACCATGTTTCGTTCACCATTTGTCTAAGAATGAATGTAGTTTCCCGAATTGGAGCATATTGTAAAAATCTTGGATTTAGGAGTCTGGCCGTCTGCAGAAGAAATTTCCCGCTGGCGGGAGGGGGGATTTAAATGCACTTCCCAACTGATTTTCTCTAGAGTCCCTCATATCAGAGATGCCGTTTTGCGTATAATTAATTGTACTTTTCAATTCACCTATGATTCCACCGGTTGAAAAAATATTACAGAGTTCAGTTTAGTGAATGAGATGGTAATGCAATAAGATATTCGCATCTGTAATCTTTCCTTGACCCGTGGGGTTGCCGATGACTTCAAAAAAACTTGCAGATATTAGAATTAATTTACGGCGTTTCCACCGATTGAAAAAATATTACAGATCCAAGTATTTTTGTGCAGTGCAGTCATATACTGAACTGAACTGTGTAAACTTTTCTCAACCGGTGGAATCATCGGTGAATTGAAAAATACCATTGATTATGCGCGGAACGGCAGCTCTACCTCATATACAGGGACTCTGAATTTCTCTTAATTCGATTCACTCTCAATTTTTTATTTCCCAAGGAGGGGTGGGGGGCGTGTGTTTCACGGGCTCTCATTGGACTTCCATGATCTTGAATAATGCAGATTCTCATTTCTTCAGAAGGTAACGAAAGATTATTGTAAAGTAACAATTTTCGTCATTGTCGGATCCAGCCCTCGCGAACGGGGGGGGGGGGGAGCGATCTGGGGGGTTTTGCCCAGGTGATCCCCTTTTCCTTTCTCTCTCTGTTCCCTTCCCCTTCCTTCTCCCTCTTTTCCCATTTTTTGGCTGAACTGAGAGGGGGGGTCGCCCCCCTTTCCCCCGGTATTCGCCAATGATTGTCGTCGTAAGCGCCGAAACCTTTCCTCCTATAAAATGATTTCAACTCATTTGAGACTTAGAATAAAGCTTATATTTTCAGAGGCAGCTTGTGAGGTCGGGGGGGAGTCTTGCCTCGGGCGGCATTATGGTATGATCTATAATCTTTGACAAACTGGGTTTCTCGATTTCTCCATCGATCACTTTTCAAAAGTAATCGAGGTGGATTTCAGCCTTAATCAGGTGTTCCGATTTCATTGAAGTAATGATGTAATTCAATATACAGGGTGTCCCAAAATTCATAAAAAAATATTTTTATCACGTATTTTTGGGGTCAAAAAAGAAGACTTTTTTCCCTATAAACATGGGTCCGAAATTGTAGTCTTTTCGAGTTACAGTGTTGCAAAGTTTCCGAAAAACAAATTGAAAAATTGCCGTAACTCCCTTGTGAATTGTTCTGAATGCTCGTAAATAGGTGCTCTTATGTAATTTTCGGCGCTCTTGCCGATTTTGACCGTAAAAATGCTGTATGCAAACATTTGAGGGGGGTTTCGGGGGGTTTTCTTGTTTTTTCTCACTTTTTTTGGCCAAATTATGTAAAAACATGCTTTCGGTCTCATTGAAACCAAAAACAGTTAGCATTATTCAAAAGTTCGTCAAATAATATGCATGTTTTGTCCTCACAAGTTTTTCCGTTTCGCAAACCATTTCCGAGAAAATCGCCCCTTACGTTGGAGAAGTCGGCCAAGAATTGACAAAATCAAAGAAAAGGCGTTTATCGGCCGACTTCTCCAACTTCAGGGACGATTTTCTCGGAAATGGTTTGCGAAATGGAAAAACTCGTAAGGACCAAAAATGCATATTTTTTAAAGGACTTTTGAAAAATGCTAATTGTTTTTGGGTTTAATGAAACCGAAAGCATGTATTCACATAGTTTGGCCAAAAAAAGAGAGAAAAATCAAGAAAAACCCCCGAAACCCCCCTCAAATTTTTGCATACTGCATTTTCACGGCCAAAATCGGCAAAAGCGCCTAAAATTACATCAGATTACCTATTTACGAGCATTCCGAACAATTAACGAGGGAGTTATGACAATTTTTCAATTCGTTTTTCGGAAACTTTGCAACACTTTAACTCGAAAAGACTACAATTTCGGACCCACGTTTATAGGGGAAAAAAAGTCTTATTTTGACCCCAAAAATACGTGGTAAAAATATTTACTGTGAATTTTGGGACACCCTGTATACAATCAATGTAATTCATTAAAACACGATTAGTTCCATTGAATTCGGCACCCCTAAAAACTCCCCCCCCCCCAATCCAAATCTAAGAGGTTTGAAAATCAACACAGAAGTGAGGAAGCGATTACCATTTACCCCAATTTGCCAACCATTTACCATTTACCGACCATTTGCCCAATGCCCACCTCTGCTTTAAACCCCTCCCTAACGTTGAATAATGGGTGCTGGTGAATATTTATGCAAGTTGGAGAAAGAAATGCTTTGTTAGACGGGCAAGTGCGATTTAGTTAGGTAGAAGACGAAACTTCCCTGTCAACAATTGACAGTTAAAATCAAAGGAGAAAATTAAATTGGGTCATGAATTTGAGACGGGAAAAATTATGTCCTGATAAAACTGCAACCTTAAAAATTAAAAAATATTCTCCATGAAAAATTTGAGTCAAAGTTTTACGAAAGGCAATGTTAATTTCAAATCAGCCGGATTTCTCTCTCCCTCTTTCTTCAGACTGCAGTTTCTATCTATCAACTACAACTAACTTTTCTTGATAACAATCCCTTTCTTTTTCAGGTCTCACTTGAAAATCACTCTTTTATCCGAGTGATCTTCGGAACTCTCACATAAAAGGAGCTTTCAAGTGATTCGGCCCTCATAAGTCTCGCTGGTGACTTGAAATATCCGAGTGGTCTTAGGAACTCTCGATTATATTCAAGTCACCCGAGCTTTCCCTCTGGGGGTCACCCAAAAAGGGGGGTAAGCGGAGAAAGAGGGAGAAGGAGCAATCAATGATAAAAGGCGTTAAAAGGCAGACATTTTACATGGTGGAGGCGCCGGGTAATATAAAAGGCTCTAATGGCTGTATTGCCAGATTGGGCCAATAAGTCTTCAAAAATTCCCAAATCTGGTCAATACCTCCTTCCTCTACATCACGACTGTTTTTTAATGAGTGGTACCGTCCATTAAGGTAGTTTAGACTGATCCCACATCGTCATGCACAGCTGTTCCAACTGCGAAGATCCCATGATCCATTAATTTGTTGTAGAAATGAATGAATGCGCGAATTCTCGAGGCATAAATGCGAGGAAAGAAAGCTGTCAGGAGGAAGAGAATAGCAATGAGACCCCTTTAGTAAAAAGATAGTCAACGATAGTATGTCCCGTAAAATCATGAAATGAAAAAGTGACAGTAGCACGTAAGAAGAAATCGGACCGTGCCGAGTCATTGGTTCGTCTAGCTCTCTATATAGCCACTGTAAGTCCAGCCAGACCCTAGTGCTCTTAACAGCGGTTTGCGGAACTACTTTCATCCGCAGCGCAGCCGCACCGGTCTCTCAGCTCTGAGCAGAAGTTAGTCCATGTTGCCGTATACACGGCGCACTGTGAGACGAGTGAGCAAAACCCGGGATACTTAGCGGAAAGATGAAGAGCGACTTTTACAAGTTTTTTTTGCATGTTTTTAGGGTATCCAGAAATACCCAAACTATCCCAAGGGCAAGAACCGAAAATGTCAATTACGCTTAAAAGTGCGACCGTATGATACTTAACCACCTGCAAAAGGTTACTTTAAGTTTCATCGCCAAGAAATTACAAGAGCATTCCCAGCCTTTTTGAGAACCCTGAATACAATAAAACGGAGTTACCTTTCAATGCTCCGCTCATGAACTTCATCAACCAAGATGTGAGTGACTGAACGTAAAAGTGGATCATTTTCTAATCTTCGTAAGAGAATTCCAGTGGTACAAAACAAAAGACGAGTATGGGCAGACATGCAATTTTCTAATCGAATCTGAAACAGTGAGGAATACTTACTGTCAGTCATGAAAAAAGAAATTAATTAAACTTGGGTAAAATATTAGTAAATTAACGGGGCACAGCAGGATGAGCATGTTAAATAACAATACATTACTATAAACAGAATATGGAATATAGTCCAGGAACAATAGATAAGATAGCGGGAAAAAATAAGCACAAGATTATTTATAGCTGAGATAGTCCTTATGGCATGTATGTACTTTCACCAATAAAAGTCCTCTCAGATGTCTTGTCGGGGTTGCCAGAAAATGTGGCCAAAAATGTCTTTATATTGAACTTTATAAAAAAAACTATCGATTTCATCGAAAACATGATACATGTTTCTTTGTTTTTGTTTACGCTCTGACGACTCCTAAGATCGATTGTTAAAGTTCGATATCTCGAATGCGAAAAACGATACCGACCTCCGATTTGCGCCAAAATGCTAAGTTTTTTATGCCCTTTTCATCGATGTATCACCCGGTAGGAGTCGTCCCCAAGAAGTTTTGAGATATCCACCCCTGAGGGGCCAAAATGTCCAACACGTTTGGGGGTTCTATAACCTACTTTTGACTACAGTTGTGTCCAAGTCATAATTTATTTTTGAAAAGAACTTGCTTTTTAGAGTATTTTGGACTCCTAGTTTTTCAAATTCCGACTTTTCAAAAAGTAGTAATGATTTTTTGAAAATGGGTACAAATCGAACTTTGACCTTCGAGAACTAAAAACGATATTGACCTGCGGTTTGCGCTAAAAGTCTTAGAATTTTATGACCTTTCAAACAAGGTATCACAAGATGGGGGTTGCCGGTTGCCATTTGAAAATTTTGAGTTGGAGGGCGAAACCCCCCTTTACAGCCGCCCCCCGGAATTTTTGGGTACGCCAAAAAGTAGTTCCTATTAAGTTATAAACATCCCGTACCATTCAAAAGTTGTGAAGCCGTCTTGGGACTTTTGGACCACCCTGTACAAGGAAAAAAGACAAACGAAACTGGGTATTCGGGGAATGGAATTCGAATGAAAAGAATGTTTACCTTTACTTCCTCTCCTCACATACGCCGAAAATGAACCTTTTTTCTCGTCTTACTCCTACCTCCACCGCGCCGCGCCGCCTCACACGTTCCGACTCTTTCTCTCTTTAGGTCACATTCTGTCTATTATTTTATTTCAATCACAATCATTGACACACAGGCAGCCTCTTTCTCTCTTTCTCTTTCACTCATTCATACACCTCTGTTTTCGAATCTTGTTGCTGCTTCTTATGAATACACTGCGCCGCAACCATTCACCATTCCACTCGTGCTTATTCATTCAATAGTTATGATTGAAGCATCATAGCATCGGTAGTTTTTGTACAAGGCGGCAGAGGGAAGAGTAAGACGAGGAAAAGGTTCGCTTTCGGAGTTGTGAGGAGAGGAAGTAGAGGTAAACATTCGATTCATTCGAATGCCATTCCCCGAATACCCAGAATGCCCAGTTTCGTTTGTATTATTTTCTAGTATACGAACTGCAATGTCCAGTTACACTGACAGCTAGAGTCAAATCAAAAATCAAGTACTGAATAAATTCGCGACTTTGAGCTTAAATATCTTGAAAACGAACACATGAAGCGATGGTGCGGCCGTGAGGGCTTTTGTTCAGCGTAATTTGGAGAATAACATACTTTTGTATGTTATCTCATCAAATTTAACCGGGAGCCGGTCGCCCATAAGATCCGTGCGGTGTTCATTGTCGAAAATGTTCATGAGGCGATAGTCCAAAAAAAAAACAGTCCAAAGCCACAATTATGGCTCCAAAACTGTCCAAGTCATTGAGGGTGAAAAGAGCTAAACTACGCTCCAAAGCCTTCTTTCTAAAGTCTCACATTTTTCTATAAAATCACGATTTTTAGCCCAAATAACGGTCAAGTTTTGAATTTAATGACACCATAAGAAGGGCTAATAATTGGAAAAAGGGCACATCAAAGCAGATTTGGGGGTTTTGAGATAACCGGAAATGAACTCTACTAGGCAAGAGGCATACAAGGGAAAAAAGATACAGTCCAACCCTCCCTCTATACATATGGGTGAAAAGAGCGCATCAGTGTGGGGCGGGGGGCACTTCTCCCCTCTAAAATGCAGTAATTGTCTCTAATTGCATTAATTACAGATAAAAATAAAGCAAAATTCTAAGACTTTCGGCGCGAACCGCATATCAATACCTATCGATTTTCGTATTCGATAAGTCGAATCTGAAAGTTTAATATTGGTCAATTTTCAAACAGAATAACTCCTCTCAAAAAGGTCAGAGTAAAAAAAACCAAGAGCCAAAAGTACTCTAAAAAACAAGTACTTTTCAGATAAAAATACATTGATCACCTAAAATTTACACTGCTGCCGTTTTCGGGCCCCTCAGTTTTTGTCAAAATTATCGAACATTTTTATCAGGCGATGTTCTTGAAAAACGATAAAAATCCACAATTTTGGCTCCGGGATCTATCTACGGAGGGCAAAGAAGTTCTGAAATACTCTCATGAATTGCACGAAAGTCTAAATAAATCCTAGACAAACGATTTCATGCCGCATGAATGCTGTTACATACTTGATTATTTTACGTTTGATCTTCTGTAAAATGCTTTCTAGTAAAAAAAATAAAAAGTTTTAAAGAACCATGAACTATCAACCTGATATCCAACTGTATGACCGATTCGTTCCGCGCGTTCATCTGCCACTCTTTCACTAACTCCGATGGCAGATATTTTCCGAGGCTGAGTACAAACAACATTGATGTGATCACTGACATCAGATTCCGTGAACTGCTTTTCAATCCAATCATCTAATATGAATTGTGGAACCTGCCAAAAAAAAAGAAACTTCATTCCAATTAACAAGAAAAAAAAAGCTGGGTAGAACTTTCAAGAGAGCATTATCTATATTATTCATAAACCGAAATTAACACTACAGTAATAATGGCAGAAACAAACACGTCTCTTCAAAATCGGTCATTTTGTACTGAGGAAGGTTGAGTAAATGAGGTACACCAAATTATAAAGGTACTTTCATCTTAGCTACCACAATATGGCAAGTTCTGTACTTAATAAAAGCAGTGGTGTAGAGACCTTTTGAGGCCCACTCCCCACCTTCATGGAAAAGGGCACTAAAAGGGGAAACAAAGATCATAACACCTCAAGCCCCCCTCCACTTTTATCAGGGCTCAAGAAAAGTGAGAATCAAAAAGAAGGTCATAACATTTTTTGAAGCCCCTATCTTTTAAACCCACGGACCGCCACTGCCTTTAAGCCACCTAGGAATCGTTAGACAGAACCGTGCCAAGATAGAAAGGGCGGCATTCTCCCAGGGCTGCTAAATCGAAGTAAACAAGCCCCAATAAAAAGAGAGAAAGAAAAGCAGTGAAATTTCATCACGGAAGTGTTGAAAAAAGCGTTCCCAACATTTTTACTAAAAGTATTTTTTTCGTAGCAATTTTTGGTTGATCATTCGGTGTCGTATGTGAATGATAAAGCTATTATTAAGTAATATAACTTATTTTGCTTCGTGTTTGTTGCAAATGAATGAACTTGATTTAGTAAGGAGAGACGTAGCAGTGGGATGGGTAGGAATCGAATGTTTTTGTAATGAAATTCAGATTATTGAAACCAAGTGAAGTTACAGTTGCGAGTTGATTTATGAAATATGTAATTATTTTGGAGTTTTTGGGATCTTTTTTTAATCACAGGAAAAGAATACAATGATAAAATGATGGACTTATTAAGTGATAGTAAAGGGTATAAACAAAAATAAAGGGATTTAACCAATACCCAACAACTAAAAAACAACTCCATGGTGAACAATTGGTTACGAAAGTTCATTAGTAAAGAAGTTCAAGAAGGGTTAATCATGAAAGAGGCGTTGCCTCCGAAAATCCATGGTTTAGTAAAACTGCATAAGCTTGGTTGCCCTCTCAAACCTATCGTGAGTAATGTACAGTCACCATTTTACGAAAATGTCAAAGTATTCGGGTGAAATTATAGGCAAAGTTGAAGGAAAAACAAAATATCATGTGAAAGATTCTTTTAGTTTTCAGAGGTTTGTTAAGCATCAAACGGTCCCTGATGGTTATATGTTAGCTTCGCTAGATGTTGTGTCTTTTTACAGAAATGTTCCCACAGATCTTGCATTAAAAGTGATTAAAGATAAATAGCCTAAAATTAAGAAGTTCACTAAAATGCCCGAAAATGAATTTTTGTATGCTGTGAAAATATGCTTAAATTTAACTTTTTTCAGTTTGGAGATATGTTCTTTCAGCAAGTATCTAGGCTGGCAATGGGTGGCCCGATTTCGGCTTTCATTGCAAAGGAGGGGTTGCGATAAGGGCCGTTTCCGGCCCCCACCAATTTGACATTTTCATGTCCCAATACGTGTTCTAGAGGTAAAAACAAGTCAAAAAACCTCTATTAACATA
This sequence comes from Trialeurodes vaporariorum, assembly GCA_011764245.1. Taxonomy (NCBI): domain Eukaryota; kingdom Metazoa; phylum Arthropoda; class Insecta; order Hemiptera; family Aleyrodidae; genus Trialeurodes; species Trialeurodes vaporariorum. Next base: position 69,878,241 of record VMOF01000111.1, read on the forward strand.
ACCTCTAAAATGCATCCCTGTTGAGCTACAGCCTCTCAAAGTTGACATTTTTAAGCTGAATTTTACCGCGACATGAGTGACTATATCATATAGGATTTGAAAAGTATCGACAATATATCCACCTAGAACTTGTTTGTAAGTCTTTAATGAGTCATTAACCTCGGTTAGGGCCCAGATTTGACCACTTTTCCCGAGTTTTCACCTGAAAATATCGAATTTTTCCCAAAAAACTTGTAAAAATTAAGCTTTTTGCCAGCGGTAAATCGTGAATTTGATACCGATCCCAACGAGCATCAAAAAAAATATTTAAGTATGTTATGTAGTAGTATATTAGGTAAAAAATATCGAAAAATTGAAGTTGCGCTCGCTTGCGCTCGTGGTTAAAAGTCCACTTTACCGTAAGTAGGTCTACCGACGCGATTCAAACCATACGACCATTATACGGATGTGTGCGGTCGTGCGTGATAAACATGCAACCATCGATATTCTTCGATAGTTTTAGTTAGATTTGCTGCCGGGAATCATTTTAGAACATTCCTGAACCGGGGGGGGGGGGATTTTTTTAAAAAAAAAAAAAAAAAAAAAAAAAAAAAAAAAACAACACAAATAGGTTACTTGTGCAATTGTTTGATTGTTTGAGATGATGGTTGGGGGGGGGGGGGGCTGGACCTCGTCGACAGCCATACTTAAGCAGTCATGATGGCTTTGAAATCTGGCAACACTGAATTATCTCAATGATGAACCTGTCTAACTTAATTTCTATTAGTGCAGTGCGCACCATTCTTACATAATAATTCTCGTCCGTGGTATACAGGGTGTAACAAAAATATGTACAGTAATTTCCAGGGCGTGTTTTAGAGGTAAAAATAAGGCTTTTTTCTCCTATAAACATGGGTCCGTAATTGTAGTCTTTTCGAGTTAAAGTGTTGCAAAGTTTCCGAAAATCAAATTGAAAAATTGTCATAACACTCTCGTGAATTTTTCTTAATGCTCGTAAATAAGTGCTCTGCTGTAATTTTAGGCGCTCTTGCTGATTTCGGCCGTGAAAATGCTGTATGCGAAAATTTGAGGGGGATTTTGGGGTTTTTTCTTGATTTTTCTCACTTTTTTGGCCAAATTATGTAAAAACATGCTTCTTGGTTCATTAAACTTAAAAACGATTAGCATCATTCAAAAGTTCGTAAAAAAATAAGTATTTTTGGTTCTTACAAGTTTTTCCAATTCGCAAATAAAACCATTTCCGAGAATATCGTCCCTAAAGCTGCAGTGGTCGGCCAATAATCGTCTTTTCTTTGATTTTGTCAATTCTTGGCCGACCTCTGCAACTTCAGGGACGATTTTTTTGGAAATGATTTGCAAAAAGGAAAAACTTCTAAGAACCAAAAACGCATATTTTTTTACGAACTTTTGAATGGTGCTGATTGTTTTGGGTTTAATGAATCCGAAAGTAACTTTTACATAATTTGGTCAAAAAAAGTGAGAAAAATCAAGAAAAACCCCCAAAATCCCCCTCAAATTTTCGCATTCAGCATTTTCACGGCCAAAATCAGCAAGAGCGCCTAAAATTACAGCAGAGCACTTATTTACGAGCATTAAGAAAAATTCACGAGAGTGTTATGACAATTTTTCAATTTGATTTTCGGAAACTTTGCAACACTTTAACTCGAAAAGACGGACCCATATTTATAGGAGGAAAAAGTCTTATTTTTACCTCTAAAATACACCCTGAAAATTACTGTACATAGTTTTGTTACACCCTGTCTATCGCACTATCTTCATTGCGTGCCAATCTGATTGATATCAAAGAAAGCATTTATTTACACCTTTCTCCTCTTTGGGTCAGATCGAAGAAAGTACTACAGTGCTAATTCAGTATCCCGTGTTCCTTCCCGCGAATCTTCTTGAATTTTTTTTTTTTTTTTTTTTTTTTTTTTTTTTTTTTTTTTTTTTTTTTAACCCCCCCCCCCCCCCCCCCCCGCTTGAGGAATGTTCTAAAATGATTCCCGGCAGCAAATCTAACTAAAACTATCGAAGAATATCGATGGTTGCATGTTTATCACGCACGACCGCACACATCCGTATAATGGTCGTATGGTTTGAATCGCGTCGGTAGACCTACTTACGGTAAAGTGGACTTTTAACCACGAGCGCAAGCGAGCGCAACTTCAATTTTTCGATATTTTTTACCTAATATACTACTACATAACATACTTAAATATTTTTTTTTATGCTCGTTGGGATCGGTATCAAATTCACGATTTACCGCTGGCAAAAAACTTAATTTTTACAAGTTTTTTGGGAAAAATTCGATATTTTCAGGTGAAAACTCGGGAAAAGTGGTCAAATCTGGGCCCTAACCGAGGTTAATGACTCATTAAAGACTTACAAACAAGTTCTAGGTGGATATATTGTCGATACTTTTCAAATCCTATATGATATAGTCACTCATGTCGCGGTAAAATTCAGCTTAAAAATGTCAACTTTGAGAGGCTGTAGCTCAACAGGGATGCATTTTAGAGGTTATGTTAATAGAGGTTTTTTGACTTGTTTTTACCTCTAGAACACGTATTGGGACATGAAAATGTCAAATTGGTGGGGGCCGGAAACGGCCCTTATCGCAACCCCTCCTTTAGTTTTGGAAAGTGCTGAAGATGCATAATTAAATACTTTGCATTCTTTCTACTTTGCGCAAAATAGCGCATAACAGAACTTATGGCTAGACTGCATACATATACTCTGGCGAAGATTTTTACCATATTACGAAGCCATCATAAGGTGCGGCCAAAGTCATACTTCGAAGAAATCCGAGGGGGCCGACCGACAGAACCAACTTTAGGGTCGCTCTTTAATCTTGTGAAAAAAGGGGAAAAAGTGAAAAAAAATGAAAAATACAGATTCAAGAATAGTTTTCACATACCTGAGTACTTTTACCGCAACCTGTCTCACCACTGATAACAACTACTTGATGTTTATCTAAGGCACTTAAAACTTCTTCCCTCCTTGACCATGCTGGCAAATTTTGCCTTTGCCGTTTCATTTTTATATAATGTAAGTCTTTCTGCTTTGTTCTAAACTGTCTTAGCAAAAGGTCATTCCTAAAGAAAAAAAAGAACAACTATGTTACAAACGGAAGTTTGTGAAACTTTTTCAGACAAGGCTACGAAAACAAGGAACTTAGATGACTTAGAAACGCAATTTCTCACAAGAATCTGATTCAAAAGAAAAAAAATGGAGGAAATACAAACTTACGGATCAAAAAGATTTAAAACCACTGAGTCAGCTATTCTCCGCTTCAATAACGCACAGAGCGGTTCCAATGCTGTCTACCCTTGCACTACACGGATTATTGGCGAGGAATTACACACAAGACCCATCATCTCCTCACAATCGCATTCATTATTCATTCCTAGAAACTACCCTTCGTCCCCTTTCTGTGCCAGTGTGCCACGTGCCACTAGAAAATTCAAGACTTTGTCTAGAAAATTCAAGAATTTGTCTTTCTCAAATTGTTCTTATTCAAACGTGTGTTAGAAAGGAGCCGAGTATTTAATTTGGAGCCCCCTGACTTTCCCTCTTTCACCTCCTCATTTCGCATTCGATTGGAACCTTCGACCTTCTTCGGATCCTGCGGTACATTGTTTACGCAGCATATGACTTTTAAAACTTCAGTTCTGCACTGTTCGCGAGCTTGAAGAGGCCGCTAGGTAAGTCCAACTTAGAGTCTCTATATGTATGTGGAGAGTTAAGATAAATAAATCCATGGGCGCAGCCTTTGGATCTGTTTTTCCACATTAGTTTACATTCTGAAGGACGTTGTTGCATTTTTGTTCCATGCAAAGATTACAGCGCCGTAGAGTTTCTAACGGCGTAATCTTTCACTGCTTTTGTTGATCGACATCTCTTTGCACTTTAAAGATTATTTTGGGGATTATTAACATCCTCGAGGTGCATCATGATTCAAATTAACAAGTTCTTCGACAATGGAGCTCTTGCAAAGTTTTGCTGTAGACAAATGGCCTTTCAATCTTGATATAAAATGCTGCGAAAATAACGATGAGACCATTAAAAAAGTCTAAAACTCACTCCTCGCAGAGAAAACTTAACTTGAAATTTTGGGTGACCACCCAAGCATGTATGCACCAACCTTGGATTCGGACCCCATACAAAAGAACAGGATATGAAATTAAGTGCCGTCTTCCTTGTTTACTACGCAACGTACAGCTTTTCTGTAGTTATCACCGTGCTCTTGGTGACAAAATGTGTATAAATGGACCTTTAATTCCATCAAGTTTACTTTTTGAAAGCAAATTCATTTGTCTCATTGTTCAAATTCGTGGGTTATGTTCTTTTGTTTGGGGTGGCGAATCCAAGGATGGTGCATACATGCAAGGGTGGTCACCCAAATTTCAAGTTAAGTTTTCTCTGCGAGAAGTGAGTTTTAGACTTTTTTAATGGTCTCATCGTTATTTCCGAAGCATTTTACATTGGAATTGATACTCCATTTGCCTACAGCAAACCCGTGCAAGAGCTCCATCAACTCTTTCATTCGTGACATGCCATTGGACAGAGGACAGCTTCGTGTTCAAGCAAATGTAAGTAGAAACATTTGCAAGAGCGCATCCAATGGCGGGGTCCGTAGAGACTTAAGGTGAATCCCGATGAAACTGTTGCAGATTTCAATCCGATGAATAGCGGATAGCGCCAATAGTCGCTTTTGGAAAAAGTCGTGTTTTCGGCATTTTAAATTGACCGCAAAGAAAAAACGCAAAATCCAAGAACGTCCGCACCTGCAAAATTTTCGTAAGGATTTTTTGAGCCCAGAGCAAGCAAAATTGGTTCAGAATTAAAGCCGTAGGTAAATTATAAAATTATTTTCGTTATAAGCTTAGTGAGTGAGTGCGAGTGATAATGTGTATATCTGCCTTACTCGCACTCACTGAGTGATTGAGGCTTAGGGGATTTTCTGTATTTCATAATTTCCGACTCAATTTTTGAGTATTTCAGCTTGACACTTTCAGGGTATTTTCCTGAACTATGCTCGCAAGCATTGACGTTCCTTAAATTTGTACTTTCAGCGTAAATTCGTAAATTATAGCCAAGAGCTGTTGACTTTTTGAGCAGCGTGACGCGACGTAGTGTGCACGGTTCGAACTGATTGACCCTGGAATCATCTCAAACTCATGACCAATCAGAGGTCGACTACCCAACTGTCTCAATTCTCTACATACAGTGACTCTAGTCCAACTCGTTATTGACGCGTCATGTCGCTGGGCTCATAAAAACGGATTGGTCCCAGCGAGGTACTCCTGATTGACTGCCCTCGATAACAGACATCAAATCAATACCCAGTTAGCAAAAAGCGTCTTCAATCCGTCTTGAAGCCGTCTTGAAAGACAAGTGGAGTTGTCTTTAATCCGTCTTGAAGATGCATTGAAGACGACTTGAACAACCGTCTTGCGAATCCGTCTTGAAGACGTTTTGAAGACGTTTTGAAGACGGATTCCTAAGACTTCCTACGAATCCATCTTGAAGACATATTACAGGCGTCGCACAGTGCAGGGAGAAAAACGCTCCAAAATTGCTCTAGGCAGCATTACTCGGCAAATCATCGAGACAGTTAAAAACTGAAAAAAACACCTTTTTCTTTTGTCGAAAGGAAGAGATTGCCTTTTCAAATTCTTACGCAACTTAATTTTTGACCGAGAAATCCTGCCCTGAATAATTTTCCACAGGGGCAGCATTTCTCGGTCAAAAATTGAGATACGTATGAACTTAAAAAAACAATCTCTTCTTATCCACAAAAGAAAAAGGTGTTTTTTTCAGTTTTTAAATAACTCGATAATTTGCTGAGTAAAGCTGCTTAGAATGATTTTGGAGCTTTTTTTCACTGCACTGTGCGTCGGTCACAATGCGCTGATTTTAGAGGTTACATCTCGAGGAAGCCTAGCTTTCCAAGATTCCTTGAAAAAAGTCAACATTTTCCAAATTTGTGAAAATTTTCTTAGTTTTCAAAATGTGTGCGAATGTTGGTAATTTTCAAAATGAAAATTTTAGAGATTTTGGCAAATTATCACGATTTGCGAACTTCATATCGTTCGAGTCTTATCGACGCATTCAAGACAAGATTAAAATACGTCTTTGGAACCGCGACCGAAAGACGGATTTCAGACGTTTTAAAGACGGGATGAAAAGACATCTTACAAATGCCTATTTTAAGCCAAATCGGCAAGCCGGAAATTGTTATCTGGGTAGCGACTCCAAGGCTTGGGCTGGGCAGATTTTTGACGTATACAGTATTCTAACAGTGCCAAAAATATAAGTCTTGTATCTAATAAAACTCTGATGTGGACTGTAATTTTTCACATCTATCACGAAAATTCAGGGCAACGCTACAAAAATTACGAACTTTCAGTGGAACTTTCAGATTTGTCGATTACGTTGCAGATGAAAATGCAAAGACTACAAAATGCTGGTGTCCCCTTTATTTCAACACACCGCATTATGATCCTGCCAACTTGGCATTGATGGCTGCCTCTACAGGGTTGTTTCGTCTAGCGACATCAACAAAGCTCAACTGAGCGCTCTAAACCAGTCAGAAACGCCAATTTTATGAGCACGACCGATCCAAATAACTAAACCACGATTGGGCGGTTGTATGCACCCAGTCTCGCTATGATTAACCGAGTTCCCCGCCCGAATCTGGCGGGCAATTCAAATTTCTCGTCTTACTCCCGCGGTCACCACTTCCCGCGCTTTCTATAATTTCTCGCACAACAGTAAACAGCAAATGCTGATTGGCGCAAATATTTGTCCACTTTTAATTACTTAAATAACAACCGCGATTAGAAAATCAGTCATTTGCAAAGTAGACTCTCTAGGACTCGGACCTCTGTGATGCTCATTGGATTTGCTGCTCCATCTCTGACTTCCAATCTTTTCAAGGATGTCTCTCTTTCTCTCGGTCAGCTTTCCGAATCTTTGTCTTCTCTATTGCTGCTTGGATTCACAGACTTATTTCTCAAGAGTTCCTGTAGTCCAGCAGTCTCCTTCTCAAGGTCATGCCCCATTAGAACATTCGCTCCCTTTTTTTTTTTTTTTTTTTATTTCAAGACTGCTGGCAGCAAGCAACTAGCTGCCTATTTCTCTTTCTAGCAATCTCTGAACTCTTCAAAATTAAAATAGTCTTCCTCATGACTCCCGGTATCTAGAGTTTCTTTCTTTTTCAGCTATCATCTTTAACTCTTCTAAAGTACAACAGCCTTTTTCATAGCTATTTTAGAACAATCTCCTCCAGAGTTCCCGCAGTGTTCCATGACACTTTTTGAAGAAAATAAGTCTTACTTTGATTTTCTCGCGAACAGCTTCGCATTTCGAAAAATACCAAAATCCATCTGAAATATTATCGAATATTATCTGAAATAATATAATTATTATTATTATCGTCTGAAATATTATTATTATTATTATTTAGAGGGGGGTCCCGTTTCCCCCTCCCTTAACTCGAATGTTTCAAATGGTGACCCCCCCCCATCTTATGATACATCGATCGAGAGGGCGTAAGATTCTAAGACTTTCGGCACAAACTGGAGTCCTTTCGAACGATGGATCACGAGAAGGCGTAGAATTTTGAAACATTTTAGTCAGAGGGAGCAGATGAGAGGCCGTACCACCCCTTTCTAAAGTTACTCCCCTAAAATATAATGAAAACGTGTTTCAGCGTTTTTTGAAGGTCGCAACCGCTCTTCTTTTTTCAGAGCCTCAAAATTCATAGAATCGAAAAAAAATTGGGAACAATTTTGGAAGCAACCTATAAAACTTGTCTTTGAGTAATGTAGGCCCAACGTTGTTATTTTCCGCAAAGAACTTGAAAGTTAGAGTATTTTACACCCACAGTTGTTTAAAATGCGACTTCTTGACTCGAGGTATGATTTCTAGAAAATTTGTCGAAATCAAAATTTGACCTTCGAAAAGGAAAAACGACATCGACCGGTTTGTACCAAGAGTCTTAGAATTTTACGCCCTCTCGATCGATTTATGGTAAAATGAGGATCTAATTTGAAATCTCCGAGTACGGGGGTGCCTCCTGCGTCTCCCGAGGGTAGGGAAAATAAGCCGTCCACTTCGAAAATTTATTAAACGGGTATCGGCATTTTTCGAAATTCGAAGCCGTTCGCGAGAAATTCGCGGAGGGACATGTTTTCTTCCAACACCTGTATTATCGGAAATGATGTTTAGAAAATTGGAATACCTACTTCGTCTTATCACAGTCAATGAATTTTCTCTCAGATAGAGTACCTACACCAACTTGAGCTTTTAAACTTTCTTCTTTGTCTATTTTCGTAGGAGACCGTCCTCTTTCGTTAATTAAAGAGCTTATACTATCAGGAAAGATCACAGAATTCGTTTCTACAATAAAAAATAAGGAAAACAGATTAGAAAATATGAAGACCAACAAAGCTTGCGACAATAATGACACAGTGGCAAGACAAATTCAATTTAAAAATTCACAGCGTATTTCCTGTCAGTTTTAGGACTCCCTGATTATACGGTTATTTTTAAAAAATAAGGTAAGCAAATCATACTTCACAGTGGCGTAAATAACGGACCCGCAGGGCCCGCGGCGCGGGCGGGCGCCACGTCTTGAGGGGGCGCCTTGGGGGCGCAACAACAACACCAAAAATTACAGAAAATTCAACATTTGCAAGAGAACAGAACAACAAAATGCATAAATAAGAAACTGAAGAAAGGATAAATGAGAACCTATATTTCTATAGAAATTTCTATGATTCTTGACACTTCTTATATGATCATTCACTTAACTTAAAACCACCACTGACCCCCCCCCCCCCCCCCGGTCCGGATAAACCCCTCTTAATTTTTTCATTCAGCAGAAGATAAATTTCGTTTTATTACTTATGCATGTAACGAGTAAATAAAAAAAGCAAGCTCCCTTTATTTACTTACATTAATTTTCTTTGTTCTAGAACAATGAAAATTAAAAAGTATAGTTGAAATTTTTTTGAAGAGGGGGTGGCTCAGCTCACCAGTTTGCGGGCGGGCTCCCGATTCTTATTTAGGCCACTGAATTACTACATTCTTACGTACGTAATTTACAAAGTGAGCAGCAGAGAAGACAGTAGAGTTAAGAGCAATGCGGAATCTCTCTCAAAACAAACAAAAAGAAACAAGCCGTGACTTCAAACACATTGGTGTTGGAAAACATTGTTAAAAAGCCGTCTGAGTGCACCCAACCCGAAAAGGAGAAAAAGAAAGATGGGAAGAATAGGAAAAAAGAAGAAATGGGAAAGGAAAAAAGATACAAGAGAGAAACAGAAAACTAAAACAGAAGAAAAATACAGAGCAAAGGAAAATAGGAGAAAGAATAAGACAGAAAAAGAGAACAAGGAAAATAATTTGATTTTTTTTTTTTTTTTTTATGGTGAAAAATAAAAAAGTAAAATTCCATCACGCAAGTGTTGGTAAAAGCGTGCCCATCATTTTAAATACAGTCTTACCTCGCCAATCGCAGGGGTTTCGTTCTCCGATGACCCCGCAGTTGACGAGACCATTGATCAAATGAAAAATAAGGGGTTAGGAACGCGGCAGAAAAACCAACGATTTTAAGACTGATTTTCGCGACGAACTTCTAATGTTTCTGCTGAAAGTAAGATTGCAGCTTTGCTTGCTTCATGTTTCTCCTGAGGTATTTTTGCAATTCCAAATATGCCCCCGTCTCATCTACGTTGAATACTTGAACCGGCTTGTAACCCTTTCCGTTTATAAGTTTCAGAAATTCAGCAGGGTATGTTTCCTTCACTTCTATGGCAACAGAATTTGGATTAACATTAGTCCAGGCAACAGGGGATTTCAGCTTGCAAGTGTTGGAGAATTATGTCTGAGAGTCGATTCTCGTGTACTTTGGGTCACTGAAACTGAGTCTGAACTTTGCGTACGAATCGCATATATATTTCTGAAAGTAAGACGTTTTTAGAACGACTCCCCTGAATTTTCCGCCATCTCAAAACATTTGTCCAGCTAAAGTTCAGGTCGGAACCTGAGTCCGGCGAATGAGAGGGGGTGCGTCGTGCGACCACTGCGGACGATTTTTGGACGAACCCTCTGAATTTCCCACCACTTTAAACAAATGTGTACAGCAAAAGGTTGGGTCCGAACCTGAGTGCGGAGATAATAAATATTAAAGTATAATTTTCAACCATCTTCAAAATTAGATACCCGGGATACAAAAAAAGGATATCAATCTGCAAATTGCACCAAATTGCTCAGTTTTTTATGCCCTATTGATTGATGTAACACTTAATATAGGGGTCGTGCGACGGAATTTTTGAGGAGGCTTCTTTGAGAGGCAAAATTTTTAAACATAGGTGTGGGCTCTAGAATCAATTTTTAACGCAAATTATGTTGAAACCATTTTTTCGTCTGAAAAGTTCTTGCTTCAAGAGTATTTTTGACTCTAAAAATTTTGAATTCCGACACTTTAAATAGGACTGTTGATTTTTTTGAAAATGATTTCAAATCGAACTTTGACCTTCTAAAAGTCAAAAACGAAAAACAAAATATAGCTTTTCGGTTTGCGAAAAAAGTTCCAGAATTTTACGCCCTTTCGAACGATGTAAAATCACAAGAAAGGGGTTGCTATTTGACATTTTGTAGATAGCCCGCTTGGTGGCCGGGGGGGGGGGGGGGGTTAAGGGGGTACCCGGGTCAAATTTTCGAAAATGTTGACTTTTTTTTTTTTTTAACCCATTTTGTAGACGAGATTCTCCTGGTTAAGACCATGTATTTATTTTTTTCTCAACTTACAAGGGGAAGGCAAAGGTGGGCCCGCTCCAAATGGAACGGGACTTGCGCGAAAACATAGTCCTTGGGGTCCTAATGAAGGGACTTACTGCACTTTTTGTGAATGGGCCCCTGAATTTGCAAAATTTTGATTTTAAAATGAGCCCCAGGGACGGCGGATCGTTATGTAGCCGAGAATCAAACCCTCGCTCCTAACTGCAGTCGTGGCTCAACGATAGTGTAGTGGACTCCGGATTGCAAAAACCCGAGTTCGATTCCTGCTGGCGGAGTTAAATTTTTCACGACAGTCGTGCTCATCTTTCTTTGCCATGTTTTTATGTTTCTTTCTTGTTGAATGTTCGTAGTTTGGTTTTGTTTTGCTTTTTGTTTTTTGTTTTTTTTTTGTTTAATACTGTTTGAATCGAATTATTCCACATCTTTTCGTGCTGTATACGCAGTTACTTCACTGTGCTTGTATGTAAAAGTTAAGAAAATATTAGAAAATCAAAAAGACGAATGGAAATTGATCAACGAAACTTTTTTTCCCGTCTGTTTTCTCAAGCGCTGTTGTTTTTCTTTTCCAATATTTTCTTAACTTTTATATATAAGCACAGGGTAGTAATACCTGATGCATGAGGATGAAAATAGGTGGAATAACTCGATTCAAACGGTTTTGGAAAAAAAAAAAAAAAAAAAAAAAAAAAAAAAACCCCAAAACATAAAGCAAAACAAAACTAAAATACAAACAAACAACAAGAAAGAAACATACCAACATTGCAAAGAAAGATGAGCACAGCTATTGTGAAAAAATTAGCGCCGCCAGCAGGAATCGAACTCGGGACCATGTAATCCGGAGCCCACGACACTGTCGTTGCGTCACGACTGCAGTTATGAGCGAAGGTTTGATTCTCGGCTACATAACGATCCTCCGTCCCTGGGGCTCATTTTAAAATAAAAATTTTGCAAATTCAGGGGCCCATTCACAAAAAGTGCTGTAAGTCCCTTCATTAGGACCCCAAGGACTATGTTTTCGCGCAAGTCCCGTTCCATTTGGAGCGGGCCCACCTTTGCCTTCCCCTTGTTAGTCTGAAATATTTTTAAACATTTTTGAAATTGGATAGTTCCTACAATATTTTTATTCCTACATTTTTTTCGGTGACTTTTGCATCTTGGAACAGTCATATCTCACGATCTTTAATAGCTAGAGACTTCAGGTTTTTTTTTTTTTTTTTTTTTTTTTTTTTTTTTTTTTTTTTTAAAAAAAGCAGAATTTTCTGCACTTTGGGCTCACAGAGCCGTTTTTTAGGTGTTTACAATAATTGAGTGGTCAAGTCACTTGAAATATAAATATTTATTTGCACATTTTATTGAGTTTTTTAAAAAATATAAAAAAAATAGTATATCATAGTTATCTCTCTCTTCCTCTCTTTGATCCCATAGAGCAAACTCTCACCTTTAATTAGAGCCTATGTAGAAGTAAATTGAATGCCAACAACTTGAGATCTGATTGTTCCAGTAAAAGCATATTTTTAGACATTATTTAACCATATCAGGGGTAGGTATACAACCAGCGCAACAAACAAAATTTTGGTATGGGTTTGAATGTGTACCTTGACACCCAAAGCATTTTGGGGGTGGTAGAATCAATGGGGGGGATTATTTTGACCTGGGTACCCCCTTTACCCCCAATGAACGAAAATCCACCCAAAATGATTCAGAATAGTCTCCACCCCAAAACTTAATGTCAATTAGGGGGGAAATGGGGCGGAGAGATTAACAAAAAAAAACCCGTCTAATGTTATAAATGTGCAGAGTCAATAATGTTGAGTTTGACGCTAACCCTTGCTCGCTTCTTCAAAATCATGCTTATAAGATGAAACTGAATCAGAATCTTTGAACATGCATGCTTATAAGCTTTCAAGCGTCGGTAGAGCTACTTTACACGAACAAATAGACCATTTAAAATATTGACCAATTTTGGGGCCAAAAACCGGCCTTATTGGCACTCCGCCTGTGCTTAAAAGTTGGGCTATTCCTTGTCGGGTAGATTTTTACCTTCCCCTTCAAAATTGACTGCAAAGTGCGAATGGAGTCTAATTGTGGGGGATATCAGGTACAAGTCATTTTCTTTTTTTTCTTCTGAGGAATGTCAGATCTACCAAAGCATTCACAATAAGGTGGGCCGAAAAATGGCTTTTTGGGAAATCAGATTGCTTCTACCTGGGCGATTGTTCTTTCTGGTGAGTAATGAAAGTGTGCAAAATTTCAGCTCAAATTATTGACCCCTGGAGGTTCCGCAAGAGCCCCAAAGTTTCGAATTTTTCGAATAATTCACGTTTTTTCCTAAGAAAAAATTCTACAACCTAAAATATCAAAATTTTGTTCATGCTCTAGCAAAAATATGTTTCTAAAGCATGCAAAAAATGCGCTATAAAAATCTGAGCCATATTCGTCAAGTTCTTGAGGTTCCGCAAAGCCTATTTCGCAATTTACGGGGAAAAAGCTAAGAAATCACGATTTTGTCCGATTTAGCAACGACGCGTCAAGCCAGTGATTTAAACCTTCATGCTCTTGGGCCACATTGATGTTACACATGTTAATGAAGAGGTTTGCGAAGAAGCCACAGCGAAAAATATTAACTCTTTGAGGTTCCGCAAAGGACAGGAAGCTCAAGAAAATCGGAGCTGACCCGAGTTTTTCGTCCAATTTTTGGCCGGAAAAAGTTTCTGAATGTACCGCAACACAGCAATCACGTATGCTCGGGTTGTGAACATACTTTTCAACACAAGTAGAAACGTTTTAAAGCAAACTGGTTCATTTCCATCGTGATTTGGGAGACTTGAATAACACGTGACAGAGGTGCCTCAGATTTCCAATAAGAGACGGAATCATGCAGTGTTTATAAAGTACTAAAAAGTTATAAGCAATAGCCTGTCAGGGCCGCAGACAAAATTGAATGAAAATAGTGAAAACCATACTTAGAAAATGGATGACCTCTTCATGCCTTTGCAGTAGCTCAATCATTGAAAAAATGCAAGGCTCGCCGTACTCCGATCCTTTCATGGCTTCTTCTAGTAAATAATAAGATACATACAATGACACTTCAGCAGGAAACTGCTCATTCAGCGACGTAATTGTTACCAGTGGTGGCTCTTTTGGATAAAGGCAACCTGGAAAGGAAATTTGCTGAAGAATTAAACAATTTAATTGACGCCTCGTATGCAAGCTAGCAACCGACTCCATGACAAAACTTTGTTCTGCGAAAATTGCACATAAAGTTTTGAACTGTTCCTATTCAGTATCCAAGAAGGAAATTCTTTCTGAATATATTGCACTTGGTCTACAAATCCTAACAAAATAGGAGAGCATATAATTTAAATGGTTATGAAGTGGAAACACGCTTTGAAAAAGCAATATAGTGCGTGGCGCGAGACTGTTCTTGTACAGGGGAGAGCAGACCTCTTTCTTTCAAATGTACAACTGAATCGGTGAAAAAAATGTCGACCCTTAATAAAACTGATGAGGGATGAAGGTTCTTGAAACTGAATTTCAATCAATTTAACGATCTTTTGATTGTACCCTAGATGTTCCAAATCACTAATCCTGGTCCACTTACCCCTTATAACGGGCCTATGCGGCCCCCCATGGGCACCCTATGGGCCCAAGTGGACCATTCTCCACACCGCTAAATATAAGTCATATCAACTTTCGACAAATTTTAGTTGACAACGTTAGAGCATTTTTGAACCAGTTTTTGAGAGGACGAGGCGTCGACGCAAACCTTGTATAAAAGTCACTTCTGTCCACTTTGATCAAACTTTGGATCTTACACAGGGTGTTGAGGAAACTATGTACCATCTCGAAACCGTCTAAAATATTTTCGAGGGGGACAAATTTTTAGGGAGGTTTGGTTTTCCCCGCCCCCGAGGGGCGCGGGGAGAGGGTCCCACCCCCTAACTCAAATATTTCAAATGAACAACCTCCATCTTGTGATACATCAATCGAAAGTGCATGAAATTCTAAGACTTTTGGCGCAAATCAAGAGCTCGATGTCGTTTTTTGTTTTCGATACATCAAAGTTCAATTTCGACCTATTTTCTAAAGTAGGTACACAGCTCGCGTTTAAAAAGTCGTAATTAAAAAAACTTTGGACCTAAAAAACTCTGAATCGCAAGGTCTTTTCAAAAAAAAAAAAAAAAAAATACAGCCTTGGGCTGAAATGACTCAAAATTAAATTGTATAGCCAACAAAATTTGTTTCAGTTTTTTTCCGATTTTACGGACTTTGAGGTCCTGAAAAAGGAGGAACGGTTGCGAATTTCAAAAAACACTGAAACCCATAACTTTGGGGGGGGGGGTCTTCGCCCCGCTCTTCAGGGGTGGGGAGCACACCCCTAACTATACCAACTACCCTGAGGGGCGGGGATAACGACCCCCCCCCCCTGTTACTCCTCTAAAAAATAATGGATACGTGTTTCATCGTCTTTTGAAATTCGCAACTATTCCTCTTTTTTCAGGACCTCAAAATTCGTAAAATCAAAAAATATTGAAAAAATGTTGTGAGGTAAACAATTGAATTTTGAGTCATTTCCAGCCAAAGGTTGTTTTTTTTTTGTAAAGACCTTGCAATTCAGAGTATTTTAGGTTCGAAGTTTTTTTAAATTACAACTTTTAAAACTCGAGCTATGAAGTTTTGAAAATAGGTCGAAATCGAACTTTGACCTTCGATACATCGAAAACAAAAAACAGTATCGACCTCCGGTTTGTGCCAAAAGTCTTAGAATTGTATGCACTTTTGACCAGTGTATCACCACATGGGGGTTGCCATTTGAAATAATCGAGTTAGGGGGTGCATTGAACTCTCTCCCCTCACCCCCCGGGTGGCGGGGAAAACAAAACCTCCCTAAAAATTTGTTCCCCTCGAAAATATTTTAGACGTGTTTCGGCGTTTTTTGAAATTCGAAGTCGTTCGCGAGAAATTCGAGATGGTACATAGTTTCTACAACACCCTGTGTAATTTTTAATGCTCGTCAAAAATCTCAAAGGCCACAAAGTACCTTCATCAATAGTTTCAGAGAAATGGGGGGGGGGGGGGTCGAGGTCCCAGAGTTTTACTCTTCTGAAACGAAGTATTCTAGCCATGATCCCTGGAGGCGAGGCGTCCGTAGACACCACTAGCATCGCGCTCCGGGACGACACCCAGATCACTCACCGAGCGCGGGGCTCCGTTCAATCGAGGAAGGGGTAATCGTAGAATAGACCACGAAACCAATCGCAAAAGTTTAATCGTGGACATGGCAAAACGGTCAAACATCAACGCAAACAGCAACAGCCGAAGATTCCCGAAGGTATTGCACCGTTGCCAAGTAATCAAATAGCTCTCTTCCAAACATCCATCTGTTGTTATTATTTTTTGGTTATTGTTACCGTTCATGGTTATGTGTTCCTTCATAGTTCGTGCGAGAAATCAAGGAAATAAAATAAAAAAAAAACCCATCTAATCAATTACTTTTTGCGGGCCACCAATTTAGTGACACGATATTAGAACACTACCTTTATTTCATTAAACGTGGCGTCGTGAAGAGCTCCGGTTTTGTGCATTTGATGCTTTCTACTCGTGATCTTGCGTTTTTTCTAATGCTTACTTAGTACGTTTTACAAGTCGTCGTACAAGTACAGAAACTGACAAACGAACGAGGCTGTAAGGTCTAAAAAGTAAAAACTATCTACCAAACTCAATTAATGCGAGAATTTTTTGAATATCCTGGATCGGCTATCAAAATCTGATGAAGTACGGAAATACAAGCCACAAGCATCGAAGCTCACAATAGTTTGCCTACAAGTGCTGAGCATAGAGTTTTTCTCATCTCTGCAGTTTTTTGGACGTCAACTAGACAAAAAAACAAAAAACAAAAACCTCAGTAACTGGCGATGGGGCTCTTGCAAACTTTTGATATAGGGGATTGAAGAGTTGGTTCTTGCATAAAAATCTGTAAAAATGACGATGAGCACACTGAAAAATTACAAAATGCACTCTCAGAATCGGGCTTAATGGCGGTGAGATGCAGGTATCATGAGAGATATCTATCTGAATTGAGACATATTTCTGTGTTTCCGTAGAGCAAGTGACATAATAGACAGGAATCTCCCATGATACCTGCGTTGAGCCGCCGCGGCGCACTGTGGATCGTCCCCATGGTAAGCAGCGGACATAGGGCCAAAAATCAGAGTGTTGCTATAACATATTTTGGGGAATTTTTCTTTCATTTAGGGTACCTACATTAGCAAAATGCCATGAAATGGTCTAGGAAATGATTTTGGAGGCTCAGGAAACAGGTTAATGCAAAAGTTTGTCGCTTCATTATTTTGTGTGTGAAATTTCGAAGTGAATTTCGCACATTTACCGTAGCTCCACGTCTAAACCTCGCATCAATTTCAAATCAATGCTATTTCTTCATGTTTAAGGGATGTTTAAGGTTACAAAAATGCTGTTCTTGTATTTTTTTCTCAAAGTTTGACCATGAAATGTTGATTCTAAAAAATGGCCTAAAATTTCTCTTTTTACGGATATAAGTGGAGTTTTGAACATGATTTCGGGAGAATTTCCAGTTCACAGACCCATCAAAATGTTCCTTATACCCCAGGGATCCTAGATCAACCGCCAGTAAATGCCCGATTTTGCCCGGCCGCTCGTGGGGCTTAGAAATGTAACAATAGAACTCGTGATTTCGCGCGCGCAAAAACCTCAAAATCCAGCCATATGCTCCAAGTTCTTCCTCCATTTTCAGGTAGAGCCGATAAAAATCAACGAGCACTTTTTCCAAAGGCTGGATTATATTTTTCAAGTCATATTTTTTCGAAATATGTAATTATTTCGTTGGAGGGGGAGGGGGTCAACTGATGCAATATTGCCAAATTTCAGAGTGCGTAATGAAATCTCCCACTCACGAGTTTGTAATATTTTGAGATTCAAGTTGAAATCTGGCAACTAAAATCTATAAAGTTAAATTACTTTGTCTTCAGCTGCACCAACTAATGTAGATACACATCGACTTACAGTGTTGCCATTTTCTGGTGGAATCCCGTCAAATTAATTTCACATCTTAGACATAAATTACGCGAGAAAACAAACAAAAAAATCAAAACTTTTCTCCAAAGCAAGCTCTTTTTGCCTCTTATATTTTCTCGCGAAAGTTTTGTTGAAGCTATTTTTGCTCCTCCTTTTGTATGTATTATGAAAAATTGTAAGTTCATAATTTGTTTTCCTTTTCTGACTATCATCAATAGTTCAGGTACCTTCAAAGGGATATTGTGAAAAGGATAAGTAGTTATGGGGAAGAGGAGGGGGCAGGGGTGTTTTTTTGGGTGGGAGGACGGCAATTTATTGTAAAATAACGAATTTAATCAGCTCTGTATTAAAATAGTCACTAATGATAATTAAATCATTAATTATGCAAGATTTCACAATTTACAATAAGAGGTTATCTGGCTCTAGAATTAGTTTATTCAAGTCTTAGCTTAAATATGAATAAAGAAATGAAATCTACGTCAAATTTCAGTCAGGTTACATGTGCCGGATGTCTTTCTGTAATGTTTTAAGCGTGCAGTGTACCTATGTCCGCTGCTCCCCATTGACACGATCCACCGTGCGGCGGCGCGCCGTTACGATCTTGCCGTTATAGCAGTTGTGTGAGTTTATTATTGAATTTTTAGCCTTCTTTAGTGTGATTTTCGTGATTTCCGCTGGTCTAAACCTACGTCAGATTGGACTGTTTATTTGCTAATAGCAAAAGTTTGCGAGAGCCCCATTAAGTACGAGGGTTGTCCGTAAATTAAGGTCTCCAAAGCTGTTTCACATAGAAAAAATCATTTTATTGAAAAAACAAGTACAGATTCTGAAAGCTTAAACTCTTAGCTTTTTTTCTACGTAGTCGCCATTACGATCAAGATATTTTTCATGTCTCTCAGAAAGCTTTTTCAAATTCGCGTCATACCCCTCTCCCGCCAACTCGCATAGTGAGGAATTGACAGCTTCTTCGAGCTCTTCAAGATCCCCAAGTGTTGTTTCAAGTTGGGGAACTAATAATAGTTGCTTGGGGCCAAATCAGGACTATATGGAAGGTGGTCGATGGTTTTCCACCCGAATTTGGCGATGCGAACTGTCGTGACGAGGAGGACGTGAGTTGAAATCGGGCGTTGTCTTGGTGTAAACGGACTCATTTGGTCAGCCAACCTCTCCTTTTGTTCTGTATGGTCTGGCGCAGTTTTGTTGGTGTCTTGCAGTACCTTTCCTCGTTGATTTTCGTACCTTTTTCAAGGCAGTCGACCAGCAAAACGCCTTTTTTGTCCAAGAATACAGGCCACAGGGCCATACAGAACAAAAGGAGAGGTTGACTGACCAAAGGAGTCCGTTTACACCATATGATAACGCCCGATTTCAACTCACGTCCTCCTCGTCACGACAGTTCGCATCGCCAAATTCGGGAAGGAAACCATCGACCACCTTCCATATAGTCCAGATTTGGCCCCAAGCAACTATTATTAGTTCCCCAACTTGAAACAACACTTGGGGGTCTTGAGGAGCTCGAAGAAGCAGTCACGTCCTCACTATGCGAGTTGGCGGGAGATGGGTATGACGCGAATTTGAAAAAGCTTTCTAAGAGACAAGAAAAATATTTTGATTGTAATGGCGACTACGTAGAAAAAAAGCTAAGAGTTTAAGCTTTCAGAATCTGTACTTGTTTTTTCAATAAAATGATTTTTTCTATGTGCAACAGCTTTGGAGACCTTAATTTACGAACAACCCTCGTATATTTATGACCTTATCAAACTGAAACTATCTGCAACGAATTCAAGCTTTGTTCATTTTCGGATCACACTCTAAGATATTAAGCTGGACGTAAAGCCCAGCTTAATATCTTATGTGTCTACAAGCGTTTTACGTAAAAACTAGGCTTATTTTCTTTGCAATCAAGTAGGGGTTCTGCTACACCAAAATTGGGGCAAGAAAGGTTTGTTCAGTGAACTACTGAACTACCTACCTTACATATTCAACCTGCTGCGCTCTTACTCTCAGTGCGCAGCAAGCTAGGTATGTAAAGTTACCCTCCGCGGAACCTTTCATTTGACAACCTGGCTCCTCCAGCACCTACTTCAGCACTCGCTTTTGCTTACAGTTAATTGTAACTTGTGAGTAGGGGAATGCATTTTGCTGTTTCGCAACCAAGAAAAAAATCAAGCAATGTTTGGAATGAAGCTTTCTTTCATTAGTGCAGAACCATCTTAAGTATCGGGTTCCGACAAGTAGCGGTACCTGCTTCCGAATGGCATGGAAGCGCATTGGTGAGCGGCTGTGCTGTGTATTAAGTAATAATAAGTAAATAGTGGTAGTACTTGGCAACACTGCCACTCCCGCTACAACTTCCCTCCGTTTGTCCCCTGCCTGTTCGTCTAGCTATGGCATGGCGTCCTCTATTTACCTTGTGTGTTTCATCTATACAGGGTGTAAGTAACAAAACTATAAACATTAATTTTCAGGGCGAGTTTTACAGGTAAAAATAAGACTTTTGTTTCTTATAAACATGGGTCCGAAATTGTAGTCTTTTCGAGTTACAGTGTTGCAAAAGTTTCCGGAAAACTAATTGAAAAATTTTCATAACTCCCTCGCGAATCGTTCTTAATGCTCGTAAAAAGGTACTCTAATGTAATTTTAAGCGCTCTTGCCGATTTTGGAAGTGAAAGTGCTGTATGCAAAATTTTGAGGGGGTTCGAGGGTTTTTCTTGATTTTTCTCACTTTTTCTGGCCAAATTATGTAAAAAAATGCATTCGGTTTCATTACACCCAAAAGCGATTAGCAATATTCAAAAGTTCGTAAAAAAAATATGCATTTTTGGTCAACACAAGTTTTTCCATTTCGCAAACCATTTCCGAGAAAATCGTCCCTGAAGTTGGGGAAGCCGGCCAAGAATTGACAAAATCAAAGAAAAAGCGATTATTGATCGACTTCTCCAACTTCAGGGACGATTTTCTCGGAAATGATTTGCGAAATGGAACAACTCGTGAGGACCAAAAATGCATATTTGTTTACGAACTTTTGAATATTGCTAATCACTTTTGGGTTTACATAAAAAACCAAAAGC
This sequence comes from Trialeurodes vaporariorum, assembly GCA_011764245.1. Lineage (NCBI taxonomy): Eukaryota > Metazoa > Arthropoda > Insecta > Hemiptera > Aleyrodidae > Trialeurodes > Trialeurodes vaporariorum. Next base: position 69,899,177 of record VMOF01000111.1, read on the forward strand.
TTGTTTTCACATAATTTAGCCAAGAAAAGTGAGAAAAATCGAGAAAAACCCCCAAAACCCCCCTCAAATTTTTGCATACAGCAATTCAACGTCCAAAATCGGCAAGAGCCATTAAGAACGATTCGCGAGGGAGTTGTGACAATTTTTCAATTTGTTTTTCGGAAACTTTGCAACACTGTAACTCGAAAAGACTACAATTTCGGACCCATGTTTGTTAGGCAACAAAAGTCTTATCTTTACCTCTAAAACACGCCCTAAAATTTAATGTACATAGTTTTGTTACACCCTGTATAATAAAGTTGTCTCGCGGTCCCTTGGCGCTCCCGTTCTTCGGCCCTATTCCCGCCAATATGAGGGACCCGCGCGCCGCGGTCCAACACCCTGTCTGACGTGTCCGGCGCTGTGGCCCGCACCTCTTCCCCGAGGGCCGGCCTTCTTGCGCCCCTCCTGCCCCAGGGAGGAAACAGTTTTCCCGCTTTCTCCGCCACACCATTCGGCTTAGCCGTTCGGGACTAGGTCCGTTCGATCTACCTCGTCGGCCCGCAATTCCCGAGGGGCGTTCCGGCCCCGTCCAGTGTCCGGAGAGGGAGGAGCGACCGGAAACATCGTTTTGGAAGGGAAATTTTGTGGTCAGGGTCAGGGGCAAGCCCGAGCCTGAGCGTTTCGGGACCTCCTTTTTCCCTCCGATGGACTGGCCAGGGTTTAAAACGGTTCGGAAATTTGTTCGGTTCCCGTGGAATCGCTTAGGGGCGCCCGCGGGAGGTTCGGTTTTCACTTTGCAGTTTACTACAGTTTTGGACCACGCGGTTAAGCCTGATGCCCAGGATTTCTCGTGTGGTCCCGTGGCGGGTAGGCTCACACTTGTGGTGAGGGGGGTCTCTATCGGGAGGATCCACCCTCAGCTTGGGAGGGGCGCGGAACGCCCGGAACGGTCCCGGTGAGGACCCCGGAATGACTGTGGAGAGCTCGAGTCTCGGGGCTACGTTCATCGTCGCCCGTGACAACGCGACGGCAATTAGTTCGTCTCGGATCGATCCGTGTTGCCAGGTCGTGCCTGGATCTGCGTCCTGTATCAATGACTACTGTTTATTTGTTGAGGTTACAGGAGGAAAATGGAAGCTGTCGCCTTGTTGTCTGATCCACTGGTATTTCTCTCGTGGACTGTGAGAGGAAATTTGATTTTCGGGCACTATTTGTCTCCGCTCCAAATCTTCGTTGTTGGATATTGTACCATGAACCACCAATGTTTGCCAAAGGCATTATACACTGTGTGGTCACTTTCTGGCCACCCTGTATAGTTACCAAATTATTAGTAATTTATTGTTATTGATATTACATTAAATTTTTCTAATGTATCGTAAAGAACTTCTTATAGAGGTTAAATTCTTCTTAATATTGTAGTCTTCTACATATCTGTAGCTACGTTGTCGGGCGCGTTGGCCACTAGAGCGCACCTTAACAGGGATCACTGATTTTGGGGCCCCCTCCAGAGGACCTCCATGGGAGTCACCAGCCTTTTAATGGTGGGAATTCTGGGACGGTTGTCAAATATTTTAGAGCTCACATCGGTGACCAGCTTATAAACAGCAGGGGGTAGGATGTAAGGGTCCGCCAATCGGGCATGCAAAGGCCCGGAGGCTCTCTTCTACCTTTCAATTCATTTACTCTCTCCCCCCTTAGCAGCGTAGGCTCTTCAAATTTCAACACGATACTTCCTGTGTCACACACAAATATTGGAGTAAATTATGGTTTCCAACATTTCAGAAGATTTCGAGGTGTCTGAGGATTATGAGGGTTTTAAAGAATCTGGTCTTGGATTTTTATACTATAGAAAGACATTTTAAACTGCAGAGATTGATCTCTCTTCAAACGAAGAAGATAATTGACTGTACTCTATTCCAGCTGAATTGGCCGGCTCTTAAGTGAGGTGAAAATGCACTACTGGCAACACAGCAACGCTAGCGCTCGAAAAGAGTCAGCTTCGCTGGGCGAGTGAACGACCGAACTCGGCTTCTTGCCGACGTCTACGTTGCGTCTACGTTGTTTCTTTGTCTACGTTGCGGTCTTTGTTTTCCGATTTGTACCTTTTCCATCCCCGTTTCCTTATGCCTCACTTTTTAACAATTTTGCTCAATTGTAAAAATTCAAACTTTTTTCTTCAGATTCGGCCTCAGCGCGAAAAAGACATCTAAATTTCGCGCTGAAACTTTGGATGAGTGTGAAACAGACTTAGCTTCAAGAATATGCTGATCAAACATTTGAACACTGGGCATTTCAGCTTCACCGCAAAAAGATGGCTCTGTCTTGAAATTTAGCGCTGAGGCCAAATCTGAAGAGAAAAAGTTTGAATTTTTACAATTGAGCTAATCTATCAAAAACTGAGGCGTCAGGAAATGGGGATTAAAACGGTACAAATTGGACAACAAAGACCGCAACGTAGATAGAGGCAAGTGGCTGAGATCTGTTGTTCCCTCGCCTGGCGAAGCAGACCTCTTCGAGCTGGAGCGTTGCTGCGTTGCCATTAGTGCATTTTCACCTCACTCAAGAATCCGCCAATTCAGCTGGAATAGAGTATGGACTAAACAGCAAGATAATAATGCAAAGTGTACATACCTTGTGGAAATCGGATTTCAACTGTGAACTGAGTAATTTCGATTGATTCCTCTTTCTCAACTTTTGGTAGCTGATGTAAGAATCTACATTTATTACCAAACCTACAAGGCAAATTTTTTTCAAAATACCGACAGACATTTTTTTTCACAAAACTCTTGGTTTGCTTAGTCTTCTTGATGTTAAGACCTAATTTTTCAAACAGAACGTAATGAGTTATTTCTGGTAAATTTACATTTATCAGCCATACTTTATCAGTGATTTTTTCATGCACATCATTTTCATAAATAGACTTCAATGATTCCAGCTCATCTTTCCTCAACTCTAAAAGTTCAGATGGAACTTCTTGGTTTGGTTTTGGCAATTTAATTTGAAAATATTGTGTCATGAGAAACTCGAAAGCCTTCCCAAAATCAGAAGAACTGACAGTTAAAGCCTCTATACAGTGTTTTTCATGGAACCCATATCTGAAAAATGAGATGAGGATACAATATGAGTTGTTTTAACAAATTTCAGGATAAAAATAATAGATACCTATGGACATGAACAACCATGTCAAAGAAATACTTAAAGAATTCAAATGATTACATTAATATACAAAAGTAGTGAAGCCTACAGTTTGTCAGCTTCTGTTAGACATTCTTGGTTTCAGTTCATAAATAATAATTTAATAAGTTACATTCTCTTGGGTCCAAACCAAACTAAATGTCCTAAACAAAGCGATGAAAACCAGCAAGATCAACGGTAATAATTTCAAGAACTATGCGTCTTCAAAAGTGTGAGACACGCTGTTTCAAAAGTCTCCCACCCTCTAACTTTTTACTGTTTTAAGCTAAAAAGTTGATAAATGAGAGCTGTTTATAAGATAAGATGAGATAATACAAGAAAAACTTGATTAGAGTTTGAGTACGCACAATGCACATTGGCTACAAAGGCGTCAATTTTACAGCTTGATGCACATGATTCAAGAGGACATATTTAGTTTTATGACACTCGAATGGAAAAAAATGCGGAGTTTTTTGTTTTTCTTCTATGTAAAAGTCTGGAATTTCGAGGTTAAATTTACCAATTCGAATCAATATGAACACGGCCTTTTCTTAAACGATTTCCGTGACTTATAATAATGCAAACGGCCGAGAAACGGCCACAAGCCCCTAGTCGACTATAATTTAGGCTAACATTTTTTATTTTAAAGAAAAATGTGAGATCATTGGATGCTTCTGAGTGTAAACAGGCATTTCCTTGTCCTCAGCAGACAACTACAAAGCCAAAATTGAACATGCGGGCTTTTCAAGAACATAGCTTGATCGGAAATTATTTAAAAATGTTGATACTTTTGAAAAAAATGAGCGGCCTGAAACTGGCAACATCGTAAAGGACCTTATTCAAAATCGGCCTTTTTACTCTTCAAAGTGAAATGTGAAGTACTTTCAGGGATGATAGAGAATTAGATCGGTGTTCCGAATCTGGCCTATTATTTTATTTTGGACAAAGGGAAAGGGTGGAAGGGGGTTCGAAGTTAGACACTTCAAACGCCCATAGCTTTTGAACAAATGAAGATATGATCATGTATTTTGTGTGGAAAGATAGATCTTTTAAAGACCTTTCGATTGATGTGTATGATATTTGCCTGATTTTAATTTTTAATTGATTTATCAAAGTTTTTCTGATTTTTTTTAAATCGGGTTTTCAGTTTTTTCAATCATGGAAGTTTGGCAACACACAAATTATCACAAATTGTTTTCATGATAAAAGAAGACGCAATTTTCTAAAAAATGGTTTAAACCGCATGCTGAGGAAATGCTTTGAAGCGGAGTTATGAGGGTTCAAAGTTGGCGCTTTCACGAAAAAGACCGCCCCGAGGGGGATACTACAGGTGGTAGAAGTTGGCATAAACTGTTTTTCTTGTCCAAATGACTTAAATTTGCTAACAGGGGGTATTTTTTAACGTTGAATTCACATTTTGCATCAGTTTTACAAAATTCGAAAATCCAAGTAGACTGCCAACCAATTAACCGAGAAAGCTGTAGGCAGCCATCTTGGATTTTCGAATTTTGAAAAACTGGTGCCAAATTTGAATTCAGCATTGAACAATAACCCCCAAAACCAATTCCAAGTCATTTGGACAGGGAAAACAGTTTATGCCAACTTCTAACACCTGGAGTACGCCCCTCGGGATGGCCTTTTTTGTGGAAGCGCCAAATTTTGAACCCTCATAACTCCGCTTCAAAGCATTTCCTCAGCATGCGGTTTAAACCATTTTTTTGAAAATTGCGTCTTCTTTTATCAAAAAAACAATTTGTGATGATTGGTGTGTTGCCAAACTTCCATGATTGAAAAAACTGAAAACCCGATTTCAAAAAAATCAGAAAAACTTTGATAAATCGATTAAAAATTAAAATTAGACAAATATCATACACATCAATCTCAGTCTTTAGAAGATCCATCTTTACGCACTAAGTACATCATCATATCTTCATTTGTTCAAAAGCTATGGGCGTTTGAAGTGTCTATCTTTGGACCCCCTCCCTCCCTTTCCCTTTGTTCAAAATCAAAAAATAAGCCGGATTCGGAACGCTGATTTAATTCTCTGTCATCCCTGAAAGTATGTATTTCACATTTCGCTCTCAGGGGTAAAAAGGCCGATTTTGCATAAGGTCCTTTAAGTTGAACAATGCATATTTATCTCAAAAGTACTTGTTTAGGAGAGTGAATTAGGCTCTTAGTTTTTTGAATTCTAACCTTCTTTTAGAGGAGCTGAGTTTTTCTGAAAATTGGTCAATATCTAACTTTGAGGATCAATTTATCGGAGACAAAAATCAATATTGACTTGCAGTTTGCACCGAATTTTGCGGTCTTTCTGAATGCAAACTTGGGTCCTCTTTGAAAATAACCAATTTGAGGGGTAATTCCCCCCGCCCCCAGGGGTTGCCATAAAAAAAAACCTAAAAGATGCCCCCCCCCTCTAATTAAGAAAATATGTGTCAGAGCGTTTTTTGAAAATGGAAGCCATTCGCGAGAAATTCAGCCTGGCTCCTTCTTTTATACACACCCTGTATATCGTGAAGATACACGCCAATCTCCTAGCCAAACTTTCCTCAACTCTGTGTGGAATGCCCATTTGTGATAAATCCGGGTGTAGGAAAATAGAGATCAACACACAACTTTTTAGATTTGAAACCCTTGTGAATCACAAATATAAACCCAAATCGGTAACTGAATCACTTACTTGTGAAGATTGGCAACAGCAAACGCTTGTACCTGATCACTGGGAGAATTCTTTTTTCTATTTGGATCTGCATAATTGATCAATTCTTTGATAACAAGTTCTCCACGATCACACCAGTATTGATCGTTCAACTTTTTTCCTTTATCTTTGTATGAGCCTGCATCAGGAACAACAAATTCCTAAAACGTCATAAGGACATTGAGCTTTCATTGGAATGTAAAGAGCACTTTAGATACAAAAAAAAACAAACAAAAAAGCAATTCTTAAAACATTTAAAACACGCGTTCATTAAGAGAACATGGTGTAACAAAAGTCCCCCCCCACCCTGCTTCGCCCTTTGACAATGGAGCTGTTGCAAATGCTACAGGCTTATTAAAATCAACATTAGCTTAATCGATAGAGGAAAGTGAGACATGAATGATGGTGAAATCTGTTTCTCGAAACTCGACTTTGTTGCAAAGATACAGCCGCCGGAAGATCCGGCGCTGACGTCATCTGCTCCAACCGCACGATGCAGTACCATTGCGGTTAGCGGGAAACGCAGCAACCGCACCGTTCCCCCTCAGTTTGTGAGGTTATCGGCACTCCCACATAAAAATTGCTAAGGACCAAAATTGAAGAACAGAAAATTTCCTTTCTGTGTTCTAATTTTTTCTTCAGGATCTTTTTTAAATAAGATATGAACGAAAAACTGCAGACTCCATTCGAGTTTCTGACTTTCCGCGTTCACAAAGCGCCGTCTTTCTAGCCAATCAAAGTTTACCAATAAAAACTGTTGATGTACCATTTATGTAGAGAATTTTACACTCTTCAAATTTAGTCCCCTAAGTTTTTAGCTTACGGTAAGCCGTTAGCACGAATAATGCCAATATAATTGCCAATTTTTGGATTCCGACACGTTTTCGTGAGTGGTTTTTTCCTAATTCCCTTGATACCAGTCAATTTTTGGTGGAAAATTGTGAGAGGTAAAGTTAAATAACCCAAAATTTCCTAACAATTTATTGCATAAAAATTTCAATTATGAGTTTTCTGGCCGACAATCTACCGTTTTCGAGGAATTGAGAATTTCAAGACGTTAAATCAGAAACTCGAAATGAGTCCGCAGTTTTGCCGTTTTTGTTCATATCTCAGTTAAAAAAGATCCTGAAGAAAAAATAAAAACACAGATAGAAAGAACTTTTTTTGTTCTTCAATTTTGATCCTTAGCAATTTTACAACCTCACAAATTGTGGGGGGGGGGGCAGTGCGGGCGCTACGGTTCCCACTAAGCGCAATGGTATCGCATAAGGTTCCTGGAGAAAACCTCGGGTTTCTCTAGGGACCTTAGTACCGCATCGTGTGGGAGCAGATGACAACAGCGCCGGATCTTTCGGTGGCTGTATCTTCACAAGGAAGTCGAATTTCGAAAAACGGATTTCACCATCGTTCATGTCTCACTTTCCTCCATCAAACCGTGCTTAACTCAACTACGATTTTTGCATCGATACCCATAACTTGCAGTTCACACTCCCTCACACAGAATGAGCACAAAGGCAATATGTTTTCTTACAATAGTGAGACGGCTTTCAAACAGGCAAAAACACCATCACAAATAAAATTGGTATTAGGGCCAGTGACCATGTTGCTCAGCCCAAATATCTTTCGGATTAGGGCTTAAAGGGTTGATACTGTTGATAGTAAGTCAAATTGGTTTGATGGTGTACATATAAAAATTAATTCAGGATTAAGCTTAGCTTAATAAAGTTAAAAGTGAACAGAGGGATCAACTTCTGATAAAAGAAAGAAACAAATATATTCACCTGTCCTTTGGCTCGTTTTAGGGTATTTAAAATCAAATCTACTGATTCCTTAGTCAAATCTAAACTTGACATTTCACACTTTAACACGGTCGGTGTTTCAGTTCTGGAACAATTATAAGAAACAGAAGAAATTTAAGACAGCTATAAACTTGATGACAAATATCCATGCATAAAAGAAAATATTTCTTAGCTCACAGGATTTATTTTCTTGCCACATTACATTTGACATTTTAAATGTATTGATAGTAACCATTATATTTTTACTTTCTCGCTCCCCCCGAAGGTGAGAAAGTATTGTCATCATGAAAAATTTGGAAGTTAGGGGTTTTCCACTTCTTAAGCCTGTGCCACACCTAAGCGAATGCGGGTTTGCGTTTGCTCTGGTGTGGCATACCTTGCGACGCGACGCTACGTATCCTGCAAGGTACATCTTCCCGCTTTTGTCCATTTGTAATCCATATAGTTTATGTTATATTTTCCCCCAAAAACGTGAACATTTTATAATCAAAGCTAAATAGCTTAATAAGCTCTAATATTAGAAACCTCTCCTCTTATTTTTTCTGATATTTATGTCATTGATTCCTAAATAAAAAAAAGTGGAGCGTCACTTTGTTTATTGTGATATTTATGGTTCTGAATTATTGCAGAAAATACAAGAAAATGGTTTTTTTACAGCCTAAACGATGCACGAACATTCATCGGTCAATATCTACTCATTACGTCAGTGGAAGTCACCTATCAATGACGAAACACCTTGAATCCCTTGCGAAACGCCAAAACGTTTGCGAACGCGTTCGCTCTGGTGTGGTCACTTGCATTGAAATACATAGCGCGGATTTTTTTAGTAGCGTTTGCGTTCCCTTAGGTGTGGCACGGGCTTTAGAATTGCATGTCCTCCTAAGTTCAAAAATCATATTCCCAGTAAGTAAATGTATGTGTGTCTGTCTGTGACACATCATAACGACAAACCTGTGAGTCCATTTGCATTCAAATTTGGCAAGGAGAGTTATTTTTAATAGTCCTAGAGGCAGCTTTTTCGTTTTCTCCCTAAACTACATTTTACAGTTGTTAGGGGGGTTTTACCCATAAAATGGGATGAAAATTGAAATTTCTAAAAAAACTGGATCCAAGGATAGCCTAGAAACTTGGTGAAAAAAGACTCCGAAGATAGAAAAATCAAACAGCATCATTCATTATTCCAAGAAAACACAAATAAGGGTAGTTAAAGGAGAGGGGGGGGATGGTGGAAATCGTGCAAAGTATCCAGTTCCGAGGAGTTTCAAGGTTCTGGCTCTGGCTCCCCCAGTTTCAAGACTTTTCACCCCCCAACCAGGTCTGGGGGGTATGGAGCTACCCCCCCTGATTTTTTTTCCAGCTTCAATCATCATTCTTAGAACCCTTGTGTGTTTTGTTTCATTTTGATAAGTTGTCGACACACATATTGGTTTCCGTACCTTTCACAACCTTCAGAGAGGAATTGAGGATATTGAGACATAAGAATTCTAACAGACGCCTTCAGTGTTTGCTGTTTATTTGTTTATGATGTAAGCTGTGATGGCAGTCAACCGTAATTATTTGAATGTGCCACGCTAATCTCGCGAAATATCGTGCACGTGGTGGAAAGATACAGGGGAGAATAGTGTCTATTTTTTTTTTTGCAATTTGTGAGTTTATTAATGAATTTTGGTGTTTCCTGATGCTGCCATTGTCATTTTTATGGCCTTATACATAAGAATATATACTTTAAAACGCTCCAGCCGAAGTGTGCAACAGACCCATTTGCACTCAGGGCATAACGCGTCGATTCCAAATAAAATCCTCAAAATAAGACGAGAAGAGAAATCAATTCTGAATAATGATTTTAAAAAATACGTACCCAGCATCCCACAACTCAGCATCCTTCATTGAGGCAGACAAGGCAGCTGCTCTCGCAGATGCAGAAAAGGGAGCCTGCTTTCCGCCAACAGAAAATGTATCACTCTGAAGATCAAGAAGACCAGAGTGTCCTTTACTCCACTTGGACATGTTGAATAAATGAGTGATTTTTATCAACTGGCAAGAGTGGAGAAAGTTTAATTTTGGCTAAGTTGATGAGGAAACAGAGAAAAAAAATTTACTAAACAGAGGGTGAAAAATCAAGAAGAGACAACATAAAAAAAAAGTTGATGAAAAACATTAAAAGTTGAAAACTACAAACTGAATACCTAAAACAGTGAATGGGTAAACAGGCAAAAGTGAAAATTACAGTCAGCAGGGGCGTGCCGTGGTTTCCAGAGAGGGGGGGCAAGAATGAAATCTTGCCGCCCTCCACAAACAAAATTATAAATTTCATGACCTTTTTTTTTTTTGGCTTTTGCCGCCCTCTGAAATTAATTTTGAAATTTGATGACTTTTTCTTTTTTTTTGGTTGTTCAACCTGATTTTGCCGCCCCCTGAGATTTGCCGCCCGGGGCAAGGGTACCCACATGCCTCCCCCACAGCACGCCCCTGACAGTCAGCATCTCCTAACTGATTGTGAGTAGCATCCCGTGGTAGCTGCCATTTAAACAAATGCACTCATTGTTTAGGAGATGCTGACTTTGCTTCAGGAAGTTACAAGATAAAACTTGAAATAAAAGTAATTACTTAGCTGAACTAAATGACTAGAAGCATGCAATCCCAAAATAAGAAATTATTATTGACAGTTGTTTCTTAGTTTGGTCCGAACTCTTGGTCATTGCTATGGCTCACATGCGTGTCAACACACACGGTGGTGTCATCACTGATTTTTGGCTATAATAGCTAGGGACCCAATCAATTTAAAAGACAGTAGGTACCCAGGACCTGGCATTTCTCCTTGGGTCACCTTATGAAACTTCTCACTTGCCTAAAGCTAATTTTTTAAGTAATAAGTACAAAATACAAAGTACTAAGGCTTGCAGAAGAGGGATCCCTATCCACGGCAAGAGGTGATATTTTTCAACCACAACTCTACTGCATGGACGCTGGACAATGATGAGTGAGCTTGTCCCGTAGACAAATAATTGAACAAAGGCATAGGGGTCGGTCGCTCCCGCTTTGTTCTGAATCTATGCACTTGTCATTATTATTACCTTGATACAAGCAGCCATTTTTAACTGACATGCGCCACCGAGCCGGAAATTTTGTCAATAGTTAAAAAAAAAAGGCCTCCTTGATGCTTTTAACAAAGAATCCTGCACTATTTCACACTTAAGTTTGCATGCAAGTCCAGTTATGGGATGGGCTCAGAGTAGTATATTTTCCTTTGGGAGGTATCGGCATGCAGTTTACTACAGGTCCTAGTTAACACAACTTGTGAATAAGATATTGCATCTGATTGTGAGTTGGAAAGCAGATACTCAGAACTGTTAGCATTCAGATCATCTGTGGATGGTGGAACACCCAAGACGGAGAGGACAGGCAATCACTGTCTCATTTAGCAAACATCACCGTGTGGTTTGATTAGTAGAGACTTGAGAGGGCAATATATCCCCTCTCCCGTGATAGAGAACTTCCTTCTACCAGCCTTAGTACGATAAGATGGCTTCAAGTGCTATGAAATTCTTCCTAAAATCCTTCTAGAGAAGTTTCTACCCTTATTCAGACATTCCGTTCAATTGTGTTTGGGAAATTCTGTTCCAATCAGTCAAATTTTTTCCATAAGCCTTGATGGTAAGAAATCGCAATCTTGCCCAAAGCTTGTGCGCAGGATTGCATTGTGCGCTCAGGTACACTCAATTATATTTCTGGACTGAATGGATTGGCAGTCCGAAAATCAGCGTAAAAGTTGCGAGTATGGTCCTCAGATTAGCCGGTATGCAACTTAACCACCAACCGACCATCCCCATCCCGTTGAGCTCCTGGACCCAAATTATGTCTTATTTTAATTACTCTGATTACTTTCTTAAATAAACTGCTCAAAGAGGTAAGATAACCTATAGACTGATTTAGTGAGTCCATATATCGTGCGATTATATGCAATATACTTGTCTGGACCTATCGAAGTTCCGACTGGTTCGATATACACGGGTTTTCCCATAAGGCATCGGAATGCGATTTTCAAGCGGAAATTTCGGCCTTTTTGAGAAATTTTTTACAAGTCGGAGGCTGCGATAATGGAATCTACATATCCTCAAGTGCCAGGAACCAGCATAAAATAGGGCGATAGCGCAAAATTTAAGCTAGTTATGCCGCATATGTCGAACCAAGTCGTGAAAGTGAGGTTATGGCACCCCATTGTTTACATCCTTACTTCCAACCTCTATGAACTGCAAAACTTCAATAAATTTTGTCATTTAGCTGTTATTTCTTTAGAACTTCTGGAGGAATAATATACCAGACTATTGTAGTTCACCTGCTTTGAAATTTTGAGCTCCAATATGCTTGATATTACTCAACAAGTTAGTGTTTCCTCATCACCGCAACGGTACAGAGTCTAAGTAGGTACTTTATTGTTGTTTGCCTAGTCTAAAATTTTATCGCTGGGTTACTAACACATATAAATTACAACAATAGGTTCTTACCTTCTATCTGTAATTCAAATCTAGACAAGTAAAAGGGGGGAACACTCAAATAAAGCTAGAGGAAGGCTACAGTCAGGAGCGCGTAGGAGGACGGTTGATTGATGACGGGACTGAATCACCCTGCCGAAAGGTTCTTAACAGTCGACAATGTTTTTAGAAGTATGTGATTGAAGGGTAAGAGGTAAATGAAGGATACAAGCATCAAAGAAACGTATGAAACACCGGCAGGATGAAGAATATGACTGAAAAATTCAAACGAAGACTCGGGTAGAGTTACAGAACGTGCCTTTTTCTAAAATCTGTAGTAATGTCAGGCATTACAGGACTCAAAATTTTAGTGCAAGTGTGCTACTATACTCTGGCACATAATGCCTCCAAAAGTTCCGAAGAAATAACTGCTAAATGTCAAAATTTTTGGAAGTTTTGCAGTTCATAGAGGTTGGAAGTAAGGATGTAAACAATGGGGTGCCATAACCTCACTTTCACAACTTGGTTCGATATATGCGACATAACTAGTTTAAATTTTGCGCTGTCGCCCTATTTTATGCTGGTTCCCGGCACTTGAGGATACGTAGATTCCATCATCGCAGCCTCCGACGTGTAAAAAATTTCTCAAAAAGGCCGAAATTTCCGCTTGAAAATCGCATTCCGATTCCTTAAGGGTAAACCCATGTATATCGAACCTGTCGGAACTTTGATAGGTCCAGCCGATTCAGTAAATCAGTCTATTTTAAAAAACAAATTTAGTAAGCCTCCAACAGCAACCCATAGTCACACGAGTTCTAAAAAAATTGACAATCTTTCTTACCGAAATGCTGCAGAAACAATCTTAGGTAGTAATATAATGTGAACGGAAAAGCCGAGAATCGCTTTTCCGCTGAAAACTTTAATTGAGGGCTGTAATGAACATGAAATGAAACCCCGTTGTTGGAAGCAAGATAAATAAATACTTACAGGTAAAAGCAGCACAATAACAATAATAACATACCGGTGACCGGAGTCCGTACCTGAATCCGGGGGGGTTTGAGGTTATGTGATTAATTAATAAGTCACGGACGAAGTTAGCTAGCAGCTGATCTGGCGAAAATGCTGTGTTTGAAAAGCTAGCTAGTATAGCTGTAGCTACTAGCTAGATCATAAGATGACTTCTACGAGGTGCTTCCGCGCTAGGTTAGCGTACGGTAAGCGATGACCGCGGTCTTTTTGAATTATCAAATGAGTAATTTCCCTTTTTTCTTTCCCTCTTTCTGTCTTCTTCTCTTGTCTTCTCTTTTGCAATTTATTTCATTTTAGGGGAATTGTTACGCCCTTCGGGCGAATACGCGCGCTCCGCGCTGCGTTTACCTCCCGCTCGCTTCGCTCGCTCCCGGTCTTTTTTATGATCTAACTTGGGGTTGTCTGCACTCGAAAAAGGGATTTCTTGGGGGGGGGGGGGGGGGGGGATTACAGTTTTGTGAACATAAATCGGGGTTCGTAGATGGTTCGTCGAAATCACGTAAACTTAGGTTCAAAATTGAACGTCTCCTTTTTTGAGCTACACTGGAGATAATAATCGATGTGTAGGACAAAATTGCTATAAATTGATAATAATTAAACATTTTTGTTAATTGGAGAATGGCAAAAAATAAGATTTACCAGACGGACTCGAAACCGTGGTGTCGTTTTCTCCAGTCGAATCCTGTACCACTAGACCAACAGATAATACTGAGAACAGACAGCAAAATTTTAATATAAAAAGAAATCAAATGCATCGAACCACCTTGCGTCGAACCCGCCATTTGTCTCGTACCAGCGCACACTGGACGAAAAGCCCCTTATGCTCGGACATGGGGAGGTCAAGTCAATCTGCAGAAAACCTCAACTTTTTGACAAAAAATAGTCTTTTAAAACCCAAATGTAACTTTTCTGACATTGTTTTTTTTCCTCGCGCCAGCACTATACCTCACCATTGTCGAAAAACGGGTTCTTGGGGCGGTTTGAAATTTGACGCTAAAATTGCGTGTTTTATTTTGCCTTAAAAAGATGTGTTAATCCATTTTTCAACAAACGCCGATACAATAATCATTTTCACCATTGCGTGGAGATAATTTTCGACCGATAGTTTTTTTAAAATCATGCAAATACAGGGTGTTTCACGTAACCTGCTCACTATGGTTTTCATGAACGGGTGACGATAAAAAAATCAGGGAAAATCGGTTTTGTAGTAACTCGGCCCTGAAGTCTCATTTAAAAATACTGCCACAACCCAAAATTTGGTTTTTGGGGGGTTTTCAGGGGGGCACCCCCCTAATCTCGACATGTTCAAATAGCAACCCCTTTCCTGTGATACCTCATTTGAAAGAGGGTAAAATTCTATGCATTTTGGCTAAAACCGGAAGTCGATATCTTTTATCGTTCTCGAGATATCGAAGGTCGAAGTTCGATATGGGACCAATTTTCGAAAATTCTGAACTCCTACAAAAATAGTCGTAAAAAAAAAACTGCACATGTGAGCTGCTCTACTTGATGAGTAATTTAAAAAAAAAAGATTTGAATTTAAAATCAAATAAACCGGAAGTCGACTTTTAGGCACCTTAACATTTTTGGCGGGAAAACCCGCATTTCTCAAAATGTTCAAACAGCAACCCCTATCTTTTATTACCTCATTCAAAAAGGCGTAAAAAGTTGTGCATTTTGGCGCAATCAAAATTCCGATATCGTTTTTCTAATTCGATGTATCGAAAATCGAAGTTTGATTTAGTCCATTTTTTGACCCTGTAAAAAATGGATCCTATCGTGTGATACATCATTCAAAAGCACATACAAAACCAAGAATTTTAGTGCAAACCGAAAGTCGATACCTTTTTTCACGGTCGAGATATCGCAAGTCAAAATTTAAGGTAGGCCCTAACCAGAGACTAAACTTTGACTTGCGATAACTCGACCGTGAAAAAAGGTATTGACTTTCGGTTTGCACTAAAATTCTTGGTTTTTTATGTGCTTTTGAATAATGTATCACACGATAGGATTCATTTTTTTCAGGGTCAAAAAATGGTCTAAATCAAACTTCGATTTTCGATTTATAGAATTAGAAAACCGATATCGGAATTTTGATTGCGCCAAAATGCACAACTTTTTACGCCTTTTTGAATGATGTAATAAAAGATAGGGGTTGCTATTTGAACATTTTGAGAAATGCGGGTTTTCCCGCCAAAAATGTTAAGGTGCCTAAAAGTCGACTTCCGGTTTATTTGATTTTAAATTCAAATCTTTTTTTTTAAAGTACTCATCAAGTAGAGCAGTTCACATGTGCAGTTTTTTTTACGACTATTTTTGTAGGAGTTCAGAATTTTCGAAAATTGGTCCTATATCGAACTTCGACCTTCGATATCTCGAGAACGATAAAAGATATCGACTTCCGGTTTAAGCCATAATGCATAGAATTTTACCCTCTTTTAAATGAGGTATCACAAGATAGGGGTTGCTATTTGAACATCTCGAGATGAGGGGAGTGCCCCCCCCCCCCCTGAAAACCCCCGAAAAACCAAATTTTGGGTTGTGGCAGTATTTTTAAATGAGACTTCAGGGCCGAGTTACTACAAAACCGATTTTCCCTGATTTTTTTATCGCCACCCGTTCAAGAAAACCATAGTGAGCAAGTTACGTGAAACACCCTGTATAGATGTATGTAGTGATGGTTTTTGTACAAAGGACACCGCGCTTTGCTTATGGGAACTGGCTCCCAGTCAAATTTTTTTAAATTGAAATATGTGTCGTAAAAGTGTCTCCTGAGAAAAAGCTCTCACGGGCGGAAAAAAAAATAATGACAGGATTTCGAGATATTCGCGTCTAAAGTTGGGGACTATTTGCCCTCCGCTTCGTATTCTCGTACGTAGCAGGCCTCTTAACTACTACGCCAACTGGAAACCTTCTCGGTCGAATCGCCCGACTCAGCGCGCATTGATATTTGCAGTCCCTCCCAACTGCTTATTTGTTTACCGCACACTCACTGCTCTGCCTTGACCACTCCCTCAACTGATTACTTACCTACATCAACATTTTCTTTTTCTCTGCAAACTATCTGCTCCCTCCCTCTCTCTCCCTCTCTCTCTCTCTCTCATTGTAAATGTAGTTCCGATTAATAATAGTTCATTGTTGTTTCTCTCGCAATATTTGACACCTAGTTTTTGCGTCCTTTTTTTTTTTGTTTATTTGTTTATTTCTCTTTTATTATTCATGGATTTATTTATTTTGATTGAGGGGGAAGGGGTCGTTAGCAGACGACGTAGTGGTTCATGAGCATTATACTATCGTTCTACTTCCAAAGCGATGTTTCAAGCGATGTGATACAAGTTTTCTAAAGAGTCGTCAAAAAAGAAAAAATGAAAAGAAATAAACAAAAACAAACCTCTCCCCCCCCCTAAAAAAATCAAACCAAAGAAACGTGATTTTTGACAAGTGTATAGAGCCGTACTGAAGTTTAATAGGAAAGGGGGGTTGGAGAGAAAAAAAAAAAAAAGTGTGCCACACGAACGCGGACAATCGTGTATCTTGGTGTATCGATGGCTCCTCCATAAAAATCTACCAAAAAGAATCGATCCGATGGCGACAGTGACAGCGGCGGATCGTGAACAGTCAACTGAATTTTCCATCCCATTTGAACCTAAGGAAATGTATCGATTATTCGGAAGCCCAAATGAACAGTCTGAAGATCGACTCTCTCTTGTAGGTTTAAATAGAGGAGATATCGAAACGAACATCGCTTTGGAAGTAGAACGATAGTATAATGCTCATGAACCACTACGTCGTGTGCTAACGACCCCTTCCCCCTCAATCAAAATAAATAAATCCATGAATAATAAAAGAGAAATAAACAAATAAACAAAAAAAAAAAAAGGACGCAAAAACCAGGGGGGTGATCACGGAGGATCGTTATCGTTATCGTTATCGTTTTCGAGTGCAGCAGTTACTCGCGCTGTAGTAGACTATCCTCTTATTTCTTCTTCTTCAACACTGTTCTACTCGATAACGATAACGATAACGATAACGATAACGATCCTCCGTGATCACCCCCCAGGTGTCAAATATTGCGAGAGAAACAACAATGAACTATTATTAATCGGAACTACATTTACAATGAGAGAGAGAGAGGGAGAGAGAGGGAGAGAGCAGATAGTTCGCAGAGAAAAAGAAAATGTTGATGTAGGTAAGTAATCAGTTGAGGGAGTGGTCAAGGCAGAGCAGTGGGTGTGCGGTAAACAAATAAGCAGTTGGGAGGGACTGCAAATATCAATGCGCGCTGAGTCGGGCGATTCGACCGAGAAGGTTTCCAGTTGGCGTAGTAGTTAAGCGGCCTGCTACGTACGAGAATACGAAGCGGAGGGCAAATAGTCCCCAACTTTAGACGCGAATATCTCGAAATCCTGTCATTATTTTTTTTCCGCCCGTGAGAGCTTTTTCTCAGGAGACACTTTTACGACACATATTTCAATTTAAAAAAATTTGACTGGGAGCCAGTTCCCATAAGCAAAGCGCGGTGTCCTTTAACATTTGAAGGTTTAAAAAAATTAGAATACAGTTTCAACAGGGTATTTAATCGTATTTAATGTGAACTTTGAGCTAGTAGTGTTTATTACAACTTGGAAAAACCACCTCAATGATTTTTAGCTGCCAGAAACTGCCGATTCGAGAAATAATCGTGTAATAACACGACGCGGCGCGCATTAGAGCGAGTCAATGGGTGAGGGTCGGACACGAAATACATTACTGAAAATAAAAATGCGATTGGTTTTACAGTCGAAAAACACATTAAATAGGGTGATTCTTGTAGGAAACACACAAAAATTCAGAAAAAATAAAAAATAAAATAAAATAAATAAATAAAAAAAAAAAAAATTAATATAAGTTAAACGGTTGTCGGTTTTAAAGAAAAACAGCCAAAACAACTCGAAAAAACAAAGATTGGATAGCGCGAAACCAGCCATGTCCGGACACAAGGACGTTTTCGTCTACAGTGACTGGATAAACCACAATGCGGCCATTTGCCTTCCACCCCTCAATAGTGCACCCACTTTAGCATGGGCAGCATGGGGAGTATGATTGTTCTTGGGTTTCGGAATGGAATTTTCTCTACCCCCTGTCTGAAAAAAGTCATTAATGCTATGTCTAAGCCATTCATAGGGCGGGAGGTTGCGTTATTTTTTGCGAGTAACTCAGGAACACACACCTTCTTATGGCGCCCGTGTTAAGTTGGGTGCGCGTCCGCGGGGGTCAGTTACGGGGAATTGTTGATTTCTCCTAATTTTGCGCACCATTATGTTTCAAATTTGACAGAAGCCCTTCAGTCGTGTCTAACTTGCCTATGAGAACCCTATGAAACTGTAAAAATACTTTTAAATGCTCAAATTCGCGATCTAAGGAATCCGACCAATCAGATAGAGGATAGAAATGGCCGCACTGTGGTCTATCCAGTCACTGTATTTTCGCCTTTCGTCCAGTGTCCAGCGCTCCGTAGCGGCCATAGCTTGAACTAGCTAGCAGTTTAATTACAGCATTTTCGGAAGTAAGTAAACATCGGACGCGCTCCGTAGCGGCCATAGCTTGAACTAGCTAGCAGTTTAATTGCAGCATTTTCGGAAGTAAGTAAACATCGCCAACATCGGACGTAGCTGGGTTGTCTCTGGGACTGCCAGGGGACTGCCGACTCCTTATCTCCGCCCGTATTAAGGTGGATCCTCAGCGTTTAGTTCCATTTTCTGCCACCAGAAAAAAAATACGTTCTTATAATGGAAAAAAATAATAGTAAACGCAAATAAATGAAAAAGAAGGCTTCGATGGAGCCTCGAAAACAATCTAAGGAACATTTTAGTACAATCAGTATGCTAAAATGTTACGAAATAAGCGAGAAACTATTGAATTTCGGAAACCCCATGATGGCGTCCAATTCTATTTTGGACACACATGCATATTGGACGCCATTAGGGAGTTCCCGAAATTCAATAGTTCCTTGCTTATTTCGTAACATTTCAGCATACAGTTTGTACTAAAATGTTCCTTAGATTGTTTTCGAGGCTCCATCGAAGCCATTTTTTCATTTATTTGCGTTTACCATTATTTTTTTCCCTTTAAAGAACGCATTTTTTTCTGGTGGCCGAATATTGAACTAAACGCTGAGGATCCACCTTAAAGTAATTCCATGGCAAACTCCCAAAAATTTTAATCTGATAGATGGCGTTACTTGTTGCTAGCACCGAAAATAGCCGGTTTTTTACGGTTTTCGGCTGTTATCTCTGAAAAGACGAATAAGAGACGAAAAATCGGAGTGTCAGCAACTTCGTAATCCCTAGGTTGACTGCACGTTATCTTGTATCGCTGGACAGCGATACAAAATCCGCTGACTGCTTGTTTTTTTTTGTTTTTTTTTTTGTTTTTTTGTTTTTTGTTTTTCTTTTCTTTTTCCAGGTGAGCTCTTAAAGGCTTCTCGCAGCCTATTTTACGGAGAATATTCCATACTCTAATAGAGAAAGTTCTTAGCTATTGAGGGGACGAAAAGATGGACAGAATTAACAAACTC
Organism: Trialeurodes vaporariorum; assembly: GCA_011764245.1. Taxonomy (NCBI): domain Eukaryota; kingdom Metazoa; phylum Arthropoda; class Insecta; order Hemiptera; family Aleyrodidae; genus Trialeurodes; species Trialeurodes vaporariorum. The sequence goes on from VMOF01000111.1 coordinate 69,918,890, forward strand.
AACAGTTAATTAGTGCAAAAAAAATTAAGAGAACTACACGGTTTATCACAAATTCTTATTATTTTGAATTTAGCAGATACACCAAATAAATAAGCAAAAATATAGTAAGTCAGGTATTTATAAGACAGATGCAAAATATCTTAAATATAGGTAATGAAATTCAACCATAGAGCTCCTTTCACGGAAGTAAAAAGTTGAACGTTCTCAACTTGATTAACAAGAGAAGGGTCATAGTATTCCACCGAAACCTTCATTACGACGGAAATCATACGATTGGAAAGATGATTCTATCAGAATTGTCTGCTTCATTCTCTTCGTTATTTGAATTCAAATAGTTTTTCTCAGTTACGTTCGATGTGTGATCCCAATTGAAAGAGAGCTGCTTTTTCATGCATTTCGATAGAAGAGGAACATAACTCCGAGGTAAAAGGAACGTTGATATATTGAAAAGGTCCAAAAATACCTTGTAACGATCGCTGCAAATAAAAAATTATAAAAGTTAGATTACACGACTTTTGACAAAAAAATAAGAGAAAACAGAGATGGTTGAAACGATCATCCACTTAAATGAAGGGTAGTCCTTTTTGTTTACTTTTTCTCTTCCCGAATTTTAAGTGATTCGACGGGGGCCTAGTAACCTGATCAAATAATGCATTGATTTTTGGTTGATCTCCTTTAGTTCATAAATTGTCATCAATTTAGGAGTGACTCTCACAAAACTTTTAAACAGCGCAACTTTACTTAACAAAGAAAATATGGAAGCAGCTTTATACTTTACAAAGATGCAGCTGCGTACCAATGTTTTTGATAAGGGGGACAAGTTTTTTCTTACTTGACCGCCCTTTGGTAAATCTATCAAAAGTGAAGACATTTTTTCGGCTCCCTCCTTTCGGTTCCCCTTCCAAGTGCTCCCCTTCCCCCGACCACTAGCTCCAACCATGCAAAGATGGGAACCTTCCAGCGCGAGAAAATCAGAATTATGATGAGGCCTACGTATTATCACTATAGAGGGTTTTAGTAATGGCGACTACCGGCGATGAGCGTTCCAAACAAAGCCAGCTTGTCTCTCTCGCTCTCACGTGACCCCTATGTACTGCCATCTCACTCTAATTTCAAAAATCGTATATAGAGACTTCTTTTATGAAATTTTATGGCAGAAATGAATTTCTCGAGTCATTTTAATGCGATTTTGATAATAATATGTTGTAAACCAAGGCCTTGTGTACGAATTTCGATACTAGAAAGAGATGGATATACATGGGGGTCACGGGAGAGTGAGTGAGATAGTTTGGAACGCTACGCGAGTTTTATCACAACCGATTGCGACCGATGAGTGCATTGTTGTGGTTGTTGGCTAACCGTTGACTTCGCACTAAAACCGTCTATAGCAATGCAGTTTCGTGTGATCGCCACGTCAGAGGTACTTACGTTACGTGCATGGCATGTATAATCTCACAGTTCCACCCCTCAAGATAAAAGTAAAATGGACTCGCCGCGCTTGCACCTCGGCGAAATTGTCTGAGTCTCGAGGCAACACAGCAACCGTCAAAACCCATAGCAGGCCGAGGCCGAGACGCAGATCTCATCCTTGTTATCATTCGCTTCATTAGTTGAGGGAGAATAGGATATGCGTCCTGTGTTTACTACAATATAACTAATAGTAGTTGTAGTGTCTGTGATCACTTCTCATTGATCAATGTCTGTTAAAAACTTCCTACACCGTTTCCTCACGAGAAATCGATTTTCTTAGTGTTAATTTAAGTGCGTCATTCAAAGCATTTGCAGCCGGTCTGATCGGTCACTTCAGAAAATCATCACAAGGCCTCATCTCGACGATATCAACATATATTTTTGTTGTTTCATACGGGCATCATTTTGAGTGAACGTGGGTGCATTTGTAATCCCTCTTTGTTGGCCTCAGTTTCTTTAAAAATAATTTCTCCGGTAAAGCATGAATATCTCATAGCAGTGATTTCTTATTTGAAGTTATAGTGCACCCAAGTTACATTGTTCTCCCTATCGTGGTAGGTCTAAGCACGAAAAACGTAGAAATCCCACACGTGGGTTTTAATATTTTCTTGTTTAAAGCTGCTCAATGTCGGCTCTAATATCACCAAATATTTACTTTTCATTCTCTATTATTGGAATTATAACAGTGAGTACTTACGTTTATACTTTTTAAATAAAATCAGCGGCGTCACGTGCAATCTTGCACCGCTGCATTTAGTCTATTTAAACCCATGCAAAATATCGATTCGGTGGAGAGCACTGTGTATGTAAGTACCTCTGGTAGTTTGACTTTTTTCGTGCCTTGAAATGAACTAAATGCAGCATTGCTGGAATTGACGTTTTTCCTGTTTCGTCGTGACCTCCCCCCCCCCCCCCCCCCCGGGAAGCCTCGGAATTTTTTACCCCCTGAAAAGGTGTAGGTACCTTTTAAAATAAGCGAACTTATGTTTTAGGGTTTTTTGAAATGCGAAGTCGTTCTTTTTTTACAGCCTCTGAAAATTTCAAAATTTTCAAAAAAATGTAGGGGCTCAAAAACGCCCTTTGATTAACTTTTCCGGAAAAAGGGGTTCATTCAAAATCGGCATTTTTCGCCCACTGCTTGTTTTTGACGAAACTTTGAGGATCGACTGGAGTTACTATTAGTAGTGGATCCTGAAATTTTCGCGACCTAAAACCAATTTTTAGAGGGGGGGCGGGGGGTCAAAGTTGAAACCTTCAAACTCAAATATCTCGCTAACGAATAAAGCTTTTGAAATGTGGTTTGCGTGAAAAAACGCGAAATAAAATATCCTTTCTTTTGACTACCCACATGTTCCACAAAATTTTAAAAAAACACTTGCAATTTGCAATTTTTTGATTTTCAGGCTCAAAATTTTTTACAAATTTTGAAATTCTGAAAAAACGCATTCTTCGATTTTGATCTCTATAAGATATGTTATTTTCTAGAAAATTTGCTACAATTTAGTCCAAACCGCATGTTGGGGAAACTTTTCGTTTCTGAGTTATGAATTTTTAAAGTTTCAAAAATCGCAATTTTAGCGTTCTCAGTGACAGCAACGAAACCTAAAAAAATAATTTCTCCGCTTCTAATCAACAAAACTTGATGAAAATTGGGATTTGGGGGTTTTGAAGGTCGTAGAATTCAATTCTGCTATCAGATTTGAAGAATTTTGAAATCCAAGATGGCTGCAAACCCATTTGCTTGGTAGCCATCTTGGATTTCAAAATTCTTCAAATCTGATAGCAGAATTGAATTCTACGACCTTCAAAACCCCCAAATCCCAATTTTCATCAAGTTTTGTTGATTAGAAGCGGAGAAATTATTTTTTTAGGTTTCGTTGCTGTCACTGAGAACGCTAAAATTGCGATTTTTGAAACTTTAAAAATTCATAACTCAGAAACGAAAAGTTTCCCCAACATGCGGTTTGGACTAAATTGTAGCAAATTTTCTAGAAAATAACATATCTTATAGAGATCAAAATCGAAGAATGCGTTTTTTCAGAATTTCAAAATTTGTAAAAAATTTTGAGCCTGAAAATCAAAAAATTGCAAATTGCAAGTGTTTTTTTAAAATTTTGTGGAACATGTGGGTAGTCAAAAGAAAGGATATTTTATTTCGCGTTTTTTCACGCAAACCACATTTCAAAAGCTTTATTCGTTAGCGAGATATTTGAGTTTGAAGGTTTCAACTTTGACCCCCCGCCCCCCCTCTAAAAATTGGTTTTAGGTCGCGAAAATTTCAGGATCCACTACTAATAGTAACCCCAATCGATCCCCAAAGTTTCGGCAAAAACAAGCAGTGGGCGAAAAATGCCGATTTTGAATGAACCCCTTTGTATTATTCTCTGGAAAGAGCGGTGCGGGATTTTTTAATTCTCTAAAATTCGATTTGAGGGTTTTTGGGGATGAGCTTTTAAGTGAGGGGGTCCATTTTCCTCTAAACCCTTCGGCCTTCCCCCTCCCGGTTTTTGGCCAATAACTTAAGGTTCCTTCCTTTTCTAATCATGACCCCTACTTTGTAATACATCGTTAGAAAAGGCATAAAAAAGTGAGCTTTGGCGACAATCAAAGGTCAATATCGTTTTTCGTTTCCGAGTTTATCAAAGGTCAAAGTTCGATTTGGACCCATTTTCAAAAAAATCATTACTCCTATTTGAAAAGTCAGAATATAAAAAAAAAACTATAGTATAAAATATTGTAAAAAGCAAGTACTTTTCATAAAAAAATACAACAATGACGAAAATTTGGCCAAAACTTCGGTTTTGGGTCTCAACATTTTTTTAACGTTCTTACCCCCCCCCCCCTCCATTGTGGACTATCTCTAAATTTCCGAAGGACGGCCCCTCATCGAGTGATGCATCGATCGAAAAGACATAAGAAACCGAGAATTTTGGCGCAAACCGGAGGTAGATATTGGTTTTCAAATTTGCGATATCGAATTTAAAAACGAATATCGACCTACGGTTTCGCCAAAATGCTCAAACTTGTATACCTTTTCGATCGATGTATCACAAGGTAGGGGTCATGCCTTGAAAATTTTGAGTTAGGGGACAGAAACCCCCCTAAATTTCTGGGGGGGGGAGGGTTCAGAGGGAAATGGATCCCTACGATAAGTTCACCGCTACAAACCGTATGTTCGGATTAAACAGAATTCAAACATTCCACACCGTTCTCAAGATGCGGGGGGGGGGGGGGGTTGGCCAGGACTTTTGAAACAATATATATATATACCGGGTGTTCCAGACCACCCGTATAGGCTTTTTTTTCTCGAGAAGAGCTAGGCAACTTTTTTCCTTCAAGAAAAAGTCATACTGAAGATTGACCCCAAGGAATTCAATGGAAATATTTTCACAGCCTCTTGAGGCCCCTCGGGGTGGTGGGGGGGGGGGGAGGAGGGGGGTTTCGAAACTCATTTCTCAATTTTTGTGCTAAAAAAAGTCTACGTATAAAACGTTAGGAAATAAGTTCAGATCCTGATACCAAAACTCATTGTTTAATTTTTTTGGTCTTATAAATTTTTCCAAAAAAATGTATGTTATTGGTGCGGTAAACTGAGACACTTTGTTTTTGGCAACACTACTTTACTTCTTTGTATGTTATGTTGAATTGCGTGTCGCATATGCCCACTCTCTAAAACACCAACTCGCTGCACAGTGGCACAAATACTGACCAAACTGAGACACATTTCTTTCGGCCAATCACAGAGTATGTTTCCGTATATGCCATGATGGTGGCCGTGTCACATACGCCCTTCATGACAAGTATAGCTCCTAAAACATCAACTCAAAACAAAGCTCAGGAGCTCAAATGATGACCAAACTAGGACACGTTTCTTTCGCCGCACCTATGTTTGGACCTGAATTTTCGGTAAATTTGAAGGGTTCGTCCTAAGATCGTGCAGTATTCGTACGCCTATACCACTCACCGCACCCAGGTTTTGACCTGAACTTTTGATGAAAATTTTTTTTGAATAGGTGGGAAATTTCGAAGGTTGGTCCTGAGAGCGTCCGTGGTGATCCTAACCCCGCCCACTCACTGCACTCAGGTTCGGAGCCGAACACTGGTGCTAGACAATTTTTTTTTTTTTTTTGAGATGAAGGAAAATTCAGGGGGGTCGTCCTTTGATCGCCTGTAGTGGTCCAAACCAGTTCTTTCATCTCTTTGTGAGGGAGGAGTCCCGGCAGTTCAACTTTCGATGGGTGCAATGCCTGGTATCGATTGACGATGGACGTCATTGAGAGTCGATCGGTTCCAAAAGCGAGCGCGGTGAGTCCTTCGGTGACGTATCAGATGGGAAAAACATGCATGTCTGGAACAGAGAGTTGAGGAGGTTTCCCCTCCCTCTCGACAGTTTCAGTACGGCTCTGGAGAGGAGTATCTGGTGGGACGATAAAATGTTGACCCTAGTTGTCTCCCTAAATCCTAAATACTTTCGGCGCGAATCAAAGATTAATATCGTTTTCGTTGGATCATTTTTAGAAAATCATATTGACCTCCGGTTTGTGCAAAAACTTTTCAATGTAATTATCTTAAAGAGGTATCACAAGGATGTGAATTTCCTTTTAAAGTTTTTGAGTTGCGGGAGATACACTCTTAAGAAGAGTTCCTCCTCAAAATTTCGGATACGTCATAAAGTAGTTCTCATCAAGTTATAAGCATCTATCAAGTTTAATTATTTTTAACTGCAACCGGCCAAAAAATTTGAGGGGAAAGCATTTTTACCACTCCCTGCAATAAGCAATGAAAATATCGATTTTTAGATAGAACTCTATCAAAATAAAAACAGGGTCACGAGAGACTTATTTCTTTAAACTAAAACATTTTTCGATGCAAAATTTAAAAGCAATCAAACCCTTCATCATGTTCCAGTGTCCGGAGGACGGCTGCACTGAAAAAAAAAATATTGCTAAAATAACTGTGAGGATAGCTAATTTTGCAAGCCTGGATTGTAAAAAATCGTGACAGTAATCTTAAACTAACAAAACCATGGATTGTAAAATTTCCAAGATCTGGCATTGTAAAAAGTGCAACCCAGAATGAAAAAAACGGGACACAAGTGTGCCAAAAATCATAAAATTTCACTATTTAAAAGGTGCCGTAATAGGTAAAGCTAGTGAGCTCATCAAAAACATTGAATTTTCCGAACTCAACTATTCTGTTGCATTACAAGCTCTGATTGATCGATATGAAAATAAAAAGAAATTTGTTCAAAGGCATATGCAAATTTTGTCCAAACTAGGTAACATCTCTTATGCTGAAAAGGGGACAAAATTAACTGCAAAACATTTAGAAACTATGTACAATCAAGCCGCACAAACTTTACAAGCACTGGAAGCCTCAGACATCGATACCTCAAGTTGGGACCCTTTTGTTACTCATGCCATTATCTCTAAATTCGATGAGGGAACGTTAGCCGAATGGGAAAACACTGCCCCTCCGAAAGATGTCCCTACGAGAAAACAAGTTTTTGATTTTCTTACCAAGAGAATTAGGATAATGGATAATGTTTTTCTTATATTGAAATAAGAAAAATATATAAAAAAAAAGAACCAATTTATTGAGTTTTTACAACTTGCTTTCACGATATATCAACTCTTGAATGAGATGGGAAAAATTATAAGGCTTAGTTTATTCACAGCTGATGACAGCGTTGCCAATGTGGACATCAATTGATTCTTGAATTAACAGGTATATGATGAACTAATGAGATGATAAATTCACCAGATGTCCCGAGATTTGAACCTGGGTTGCTGTGATGCTTGTCCAGCACTTTACCGCTAGGCTATCACAGCAGATAATAATTTAGAGTGTAAAATACGCATCTTAAGGCACGATTCCTTACAGATGAGCGTAAACTGCCGAGTGAGTACAAAACGAAAGAGCACTTCAAACTTTGTCAACCAGAGAGCGCAATCAAATGTTTTTGCGTTCTAAAGATAAAACTTTAAAATCCAAGAATTGCTGATTTTTCATTCTAAATTGTAATTCTACAATCCAAGATTTTGAAAATTTTACAATCCAAGAAATTGATGCTTCATCATTTTAAATAGCAGTTTTTACAATGCCAGGTTTTGTTAATTCTACAACCCTATATGCTGTGAATTTTAAAATCTAAGAAATTGTTGCTTTATCATTCTGGACAGCAGTTTTCACAATACCAAACTTTGTTAATTCTTCAAACCGAGATTTTGGAAATTTTACCATTCATGATTTGTCAAGATTTTCCATTTGTAAAGTTCGAATTGCAAAAATTTAGAACGTAACAAAGAGGGTAAAATGTAATTTTAGCATAATTTGTTGACAAGACTAACATTCCGAAATGATAAAACAACAAAATCTCTGGCCAGTTAACTTAGCATCTACAGTGTTTAGCATTTCTAACAAAATGAAATTGTTCGTTTATCTACGCACATGCTTAATTTTCCCAGACAAAATAAATGTAAATTTTGCAAACGACGTTTTGTTATCCCAGCAATTCCTTTTTTTTCCAGTATGAGTTGACCAACACTTATACTACATAGATTGGCCCAGCCTTTATTACTAAAACTACTGTATTTTTATTTATGTTGATTACCGGGTTTTTTTTTCTAATATTTTTCAGTTCTTGAACCTACAAAAATGAAAACCACTGAATGTTTACAAGGCTGCGACGTTCATGGCTAAGTTTATTGATGGAACGCGCAGAGAAAATATAGTGTGCAAAAGTGCTCGTAGCATACACAACTCCTGTTAATTATTTTAAAAGAAAGCTTGGTAGAGTAAGATGGTGTTTATTTCAACAATCTCGCACGCTTTCCAGCACATTTTTGCTGGAGTTCCTTGCTTATTTTACTTACGTTCGCCGGCCTTAATTTTTTGAGTAATCGTGTTTTTTAGCGAAAACCAAATACCAAGCTAACTTTAGGCTGTCTGTGAATTTTTGTAAGTAATACTATTCAGTGCTATAGAAAATGGTCCAAGCATTTAGTGCTTAGTTTTGCGCTGGAGTGCCCTGCTTCTTTTATGCTTATGACCATTACTTTAGCAATGTTTTCATCGAAAAACTTTGGCCGCCGCATTTTAGACTGGAGCATCGGATTGGCTTCCGGTTTGCATAAATAACATGCTTTTTTAAAAACTTCTCAAAATGAGATATTATTGAATGTACGGCCTTTCTTTCTAAGGGGCGGGCTCCCTCCCGCAAATATTCAAACGGCCGCCATTTTAAATTGACGAATTGTAGCGACTTTTTGCTAGCGCCAAAATGTTTGTCTTTTTAATACCTTTCGATTGATGTGTACCTACAACTCAATCCCCCTTTATATTATTATACATTTTTGAGTTATAGGAGGCCCTTAAACTCAAACAAATTTTGGGAGTAGGTCCCCTAATTTGTTAACACCAAAGGATTAAGTGAGACATCGTTAGAAAGGAGCTGATTTTAAGATTTCGAATCTTTTCATTTTTGAAAAAAACATTTGTTACAGCTCGAGTTATGGGCCCCTAAGGTATGAGGGATTTCCTTTGCCACCATTTTGCTTAGGGAAGGGCTGCCGAAAATCTTAAAAAACGAAATTGCTAAATTTGTTAAGTCTTTTCGAATGGTGAAATAAAAAACACCTCTTGCCGATTGAAATATGCGAGTAATCGGAATTTGAGGAGAAAGGTGGGGGTATTTATGGGTCTGTGAATCTGGCTTTGAAGTTTTGACATTTTTTCTGAGGTCATTTAGGGATCTTTTATTATTTCTGAATTTTTCAGATTTTAGCTTTAACCGTGAGTTCACAGCAAAAGATTGAACTCATTTCTCAGACACCCAGTAAGAAGTTATTAGACAATTATTATGAATCCGGAAAACCGTAATTTCTTTTTCTTTCCACCGTTCCTATTCATTCGATAACCTATTGAATTGTAAAATTCACACTAGATTGAAACAAAAAAATTCCCGCACAGTGAAGTGTGAACCAATTTGGAAATGAACCTCATTTATAGTCTATTTAGCGAGTTAAGAGACTTGGGCTGCCGAGCGAAAACGCATTATTTGACAACACTGCTAGGCATTCAAGAAAGATGTGAGACAAATTAAAAGGGTCTCTCATTGTCAGTTCCTTCAAAGGCGAGTTTGAACGATCTGTCCTCGGACCATCTTTTGTTCAACGGCTACCGCTAACTCTATTGTTTTGTAACATTTCCTGTAAAGTCTGTGTTATATCCGAATTTTCTTGCCGCGAATTTAAAGACAAATTCTGACCACATGCATATTCGATCTAAGCGCAATTTTTCCTTGTGAATGACTCAAAATTTCAAGCAAATAACTCGAGATTAAGGTGGATGATGAGTTCGGAAAAATGCAAAGTTCAATCTGCTACTACAGACAAAACTTGGCCTATTTGCGTGAAATTTGAAGTCAATCTGAAGGAAAAATTGCGCTGAGATCGAATACGTGGACAGACTTTATGATAAAATTCGTGGTAAGAAAATTCTGATAAAACACAGAATTGAAAGAAAATGTTACAAAACAATATAGTTAGTGGTAGCCAATGAACAAAAGATGGTCCAAGGATGGATCGTCCAAACTTACCTCTGAAGGAACTGACAATGAAAGACCCTTTTAATTTGTCTCAAATCTTTCTTAAATGCCCAGCAGTGTTGTCAAATAATGCGTTTCCACTCGGCAGCCCAAGTCTCTTAACTCGCTGAATAGACTATATAAATATGTCCTTGTTCGACTGTTTGGAAACTAACAAGGGGAGGTCACAAGGAGTCCAGCTTCGATCGTTATGAAATTAGCATGAAAATGTAGCTGAGCTGCGTCTATCTGAGTATCGAGAATCATTTTCGGCGAATGGACACATAGAAAGGTAAAGAAAAATGTCAGTTTGGCCAAATTCGACGAAATTTGAAGTACGCGACATATGTATCGAATTTTCCGACCCATTAGTCATCATTTCGTGTGGTCAACTGGGGGTTCATTCTGCTCTTTTGGACGAGACAAGACGAGACAGCGGGAATCGATCGTTCCTTTTGGTTTAAACGGCGTCGCGTGACAATTTTGAAGTCTTTCGTGTCGTTCATTTCAGACCAAATGACTCCTTGTGCCGTGAATGACTCGCAATCTGACACATTACGCCGTTTAAATCGATGGAATTGTTCGATTCCCGCTATCTAGTCTCGTCCAAAAGAGCAGAATCAGCTACCTACATGATTACGCACTCGACCGGCACCCTCAGAAGATTCGGGTATCACCCCGTATCAGCCACGGCCTCTACACGATCAAGTTCCAGGGACCAAATAGTGTTAGGCCGCATTGAATTGGTTGCATCTTGGACCAATCATAAGGCTTACACACGGTCAAATGATCGTGCGTAAGTTACGCTCGGGACCGAACATTATTTGGTCCCAGGACTTTGCCTTGTCGCTCATAGTCCTTTAGAGACGTGTCTCGGGTGGCGGGGGTCTGCTGGCCTTAGAGACCCCTTCAAGAACATCCAGGGCGTGGGTGGCGGCCCACCAGCCTCTCTCCTATTTTTACCCTTGGCACAGGGAGTTATTGGCGGAGCCGCGCCCGCGGGAGCGCTTGCTTTGAGTCTTGTTTCGACTGGTGTCCTTCCGTAGTGGCTCTCCGAACAGCGGTGATACGCAGCGAACACCGGCCGTGAGAGTCACCATTACTGTCTTCGAATTCGCCGCCGCGCCGCTTTGATTCCCCTGAAGCGGCCTTATTAAAGGGGTCTCTCCACCTGCGAATTTAAAAGCGCGAATAAACTGATTCAGCCAATGAGTTGCCTTGAAGTCGATAGGTCGAATCCGATGCATCGACAACAAAGAAGCTCATTGGATCAAGCCGTATATTCGCGCTTTTACATTCGCAGATGGAGAGACCACTTTCAGCCCCAGGGACCAAATAATGTTAGGTCCCGAGCATTGAATAGCGTGCATCTTGCGTGCTGTTTCGACCAATGAGTGAGCTTACGCACGGTCATGTTACCGTGCGTAACATTATTTGGTTCCAGCTATATGAGTATCCCCGACTGGAGGCTCCACTACTTTGGCTTGAGGTTGTGAGCGCTTTCATTCCCCTTTACCTGCGCTCGGACTCATTTTGCACGCTATGCAAGTTCATCTGCATGTATCAGCCCCACGGTCTTTCTAACAGGGCCGAGTGTGCGTCTACATGCCATAGCCTTGGTGTAGGTAGCTAGATCTATGACGCACCTGGGGTGACTTCCTGTACCCTGTATGCTCACCACCCGTCTTTCGGTAGGTTACCTGCTTGATTAGTCCGCAATCGTGCTGCCCTCTCCAACGGCTCGTCTGATCTGATCCTTTTTTGATCGAGCCGCTTGATGCGCGGTCTCCGAGGACGACCCTGGTGGATAGTGGAGGCCATGCGTTTGATCCTCGCATTACCCGTACTTCTTGCACCTTCGTTTTTAGCTGCTCTCCTACACTTATTGCAGTGAATGCGAATCATTATTATTTCTTTGATTACATTTCAATTTGATCTTGTTCTCAATAATCAGCAAAACACCTGATGCATTGAATACTTTTGTAACGCGGCTAGCGGCTTTCAATGTACCTAGGTATGTACATTAGAAGGTCCGAAATTGTTTCGTTTTACGGTGAAAGCTTCTTCTTATTCAAAACTTTTGCTCAGGATGTACTCGTGTATGGTGAAACATAGAGACTCAGTCAAAGTGATCCTGATGTCATCATGTTGCTGATTACTTGGAAAGAGCGCATTGCATAGTTTACGGGCCCGTCTACTGGAGACTGTCTCAATTATTTTCAACGAGTCCTTATGTTTCACCATACACGAGTATATTCCAAACAAGAAGATCTTTTTACCGTAAAACAAAAGAATTCCGGACCTTTGAACGTGCGTTGCAGAATTATTCGATGCATCATTCAGGTGTTTTACTGATTATTGGGAGAAATAAAAAATTGAAGTGCAATCAAGTAATTGATACTGATTCAAAATCATTGCAGTAAGTAGTGGAGCAGCTATAAGCGCAAGTGCAAAATTTAAGAGAATGGCGCGAGGATCCCGAGCACGGCCTCCAGGTCCCAGGATGTCCACCGAGCGCGCTACGAGTTGATCACATGAGCTACAGATGGACTTGTCGGAAAATACGATACATGTGTCACACAATTCAAATTTCGCCGAATTTGAGAATTTTTTTAAAAAAAAAATACCAACCTTTCTATGTGCTCATTCTCCGAAAATGATTCTTGATCCTCAGATAGACGTACCTAAACAACATTTTAATGTGCATTTTATTACAATCGGAGTTGGATACCTCGTGACCTCCCTTGTGAGACTTGCGGTGAAAGCGTACTATTCTCTGAACTACGCAGTTTTTGCTTCTCATCGCAGTATTTCTGATAAAAATGAGGAAACGTTTCTGAGAATTTTTACCTGAGAGTTGAACGAAGGTAATGGTACCCTGAAGATCCACCAGTTCCCAAATTTTGCGATCCTATCATTCTCTGAACCATTAAAACATGGTTATCTACAACAGTAAAATCCAAAAGTTCTTAAAATTGGAAATAAAACATATTGTATGAATCTGAATAAAAGCTGTGCCTGTAAATATTGAAGGGGTTTACTAGACCACCTGGCAATCCTTCATTGCCGCGAATCTTTGGTTAAAAGTAAAAACAGGAAAAAGTAACATTTTTTGCCGAATGCCGAATCAATGCGGCTCTACGGAATCTGGCTTTTCTCTTGATGAGGAAGAAGTACTTTATTCAGAACTCAAAGATAAAAAAAAAAACTACCAGTAAATTAGTAAATAGTATTTTTCCCCAATGAGATACACATCAAATTGAAGCTTTCAAGAAGCTCCATCGTTCCAACAAAAAAAAAAGTTTTATACCAATGGAACCAATGATGTACTCAAGATTTTCGTCAGACAGGGGAGGGGATAATATAAATCGTGTGTGAGGGGTCTGTTGTATCTGTACTTTAATTTAGCTTGGCAACACTGGATTCAGTCTGTCAGGCTATCCACAGTTGTGATGTAACCTCGACATTGTATCTATCCGTGTTCTCGCTGTCAAAATATCCGAATAAACCTTTAACTTTCGTTCTCAACCGTAACCATTGTTGTTAGTCGATAATCTTTCTAAGTTCCGAAAACCCCTACTCGTTAGAACATAACATTTGGCGACGAAGAAAAAAAACGAAAAACGCGTCCACTGTCCAACCGTAATCAAAAAAGAAAAAGTTAGTCAACCGTGTTCTTTGTCAACCTATCGTCTACCATTGTGTCAACCCCGTGCTCTTGTTGAAAAAAAAAAAAAAAAAAAAAAAAAAAAAAAGAAGGAATAATTCGTCAAGAAAATGTTCGTTCTCTCGGTGTCTCAAAAACCGAGATTTAATTGAAACCTTTTCAACCAAATGAAAAGAAATCTTCTAACCGAAATTCCAAACCTTTAGTCCACCGCTCTAGTTCGTCAACCCTGTTTCTGTTCTGTGACCAATAATGTCTAACGCAAGAAACGAGCAAAACCAGCTAAACCAGGAGATTATCGCTACGAATCCATCAACTGTAAAGCAAATTGGGCGATATGGCTCCTTGGAATCATTTGATTCAACAAAAACTTCCTTCTCGGTATGGTATGAACTATTTGAAAATTATTGTGACCTCAATGATATTGCGTTGTCACTCAAATGCAAAAAAAGTTGTTACTCAATTACTTGGGCCTAGAAACTTACAATATTCTCCGTACTGAACTCTTTCCTAATAAACCTAAGGACAAATCGTTCGCAGAACTAATCCAAAACCTTAAAGCTCACTATGGACCAGCGACTGTCAAATTCTCTAGTACAGCAAAGTTTGAAGCAAAAACTCAATCTTATGATGAATCTGCTTCTCAATTTTTTAAAGAACTAAGAATCCTTGCTAACACCTGTCAATTTGGAACCACCTTAAGCGAGAGGTTGCTAATAAAATTTGTCAATAGCCTCAAGTCAACAAGTTTGAAAAAAAGGTTATGGAATACCCCAGATTTAACGTTTGGGATTGTTGTTAACACTGCAATTCAAGAAGAATCCGTTCAAGCTGAATTAGACTCCGTAGATGTACACAAAATTGGACACCGGAGAACCAATAAATACAGCAAATACGCGAAGATGGAGATCTTAGAATAGTTGTCAATTTTCGAAAAACTGTTAATAAGCAGCTTAAAGTTGATCACTATCCCTTGCCGAAAATAGATGAAATTTGGATAGGTAACCTTAAGAGATTGCAAGTTTTTCACAGTCATCGATTTATCCGTAGCTTATCTTCAATTAGAAGTCACCGAGGATTCGAAAGAAATACTCACCATTAATACTCCCTGGGGCTTATTCAGATACAATCGACTAATTGATGGTATAAGCAGTGCCCCTGCAATTTTTCAAGGTGTCGTAGATCATGTACTCCTAAATCTTCCCAAGGTTGGCAAATATACTGAAGACATTTTTGTCGGTGGAAAAACAGGTAAAGAATGTACGATTAACACAACCCAGACAGTTAAACGTTTAACGATCATCATGTTAGACTAAATCTTACCAAAAGCTTATGGATTCAAGAAGAATTGGAAAGATTAGGACACAAATTAAATAAAGATGGTGTACACCCAACGAATGAAAAAATTAAAGCTATTGTAAATGCCAGGCCCCCAAATAATGTTTCAGAATTAAGAGCATTCTAGGATTAGTAAAATTTCATCGAAATTTTTTAGCAAATTTAAGCTCCTTGTTGAAATCATTGAATGAACTTTTAAAAAAAGGACAAAAGTTTGATTGGACTTTTCAGAGAAATGAAGCATTTCAACTTGTAAAACAAAACATTTCAAAAAAACCTGTACTCACAATTTATGACCCAAAGTATCCTATCCTTGTATACTCAGATGCTTCACCCTATGGGGTAGGAGCTGTTTTATGTCATATTATTGAAGGTTCGGACAAACCTGTAATGTTTGCCTCCGCATCATTGACTAAGTGTCAGCAAAATTACTCACAGTTAAATCGCGAAGCGCTTGCAGCCATTTCCGCTGTGAAAATTTTCATGCTTTTCTTATTGGTCATCGTTTTAAAATTATAACTGATAGTCAAGGATTGAAGTCTCTCTTTGATCCCAAAAGAGGAATACCAGTCATTTCATCATCTCGCATGGTGAGGTGGTCGGTAATTTTAAGTGCTTATGATTATGACATAGAATATAGGAAAAGTACCTTTTTGTGCCCAGCAGATGCTCTCTTACGGTTACCTTTAGAAGTCAACGTAAATAATGTAATAGAGAAAAATGTAAACGACGTAAATGTAACTTGTGAAATTTCACCAGAAATAGCCATTAGTAGTGATCTCATTGCTGAAGAAACAAGAAATAACCATGAATTTCAACAAATCTTCTTGTTCATTTTAAATGGTTGGCCCCAAGCAGTAGAAAATGCTACATTGAAACCGTTTTTTATCATTCGAAATTACTTATCGCTACAAAACAACTGTATTTTATTCGGAGATAGAGTTGTTATCCCTCCAACATTGCAAGATAGGGTTGTAGAATTGTTACATGACTGCCATCCCGGAATTTGTCGAATGAAAGCTATCGCCCGAAAAAACGTTTGGAGGCCTACCATAAACCAAGATATAGAAAATGCAATTAGTAAATGTGAAGCATGCCAGATTGTCAACTTCCGTCCTTGCACAAATGTAACTTTCCCTGGCCAAAAACAGACCACCCATGGGAACGAGTTCATTTAGATTATTTTATTTTCCAAAAACTTATATTTCTAATTTTAGAAGACACTTTAAGCAAATGGATTGATGTGTGGACAGTTACGTCTACAAATGCAGACCAATTACTACATAAACTCAGAATTCATATATCGACTCATGGTATAATGAAACAAATTATTACTGATAATGGCCCACCCTTTGACTCCATTGGTTTTGTAAATTTTTGCGTCCAAAATGGAATTGTGCTGGGAAAATCCCCTCCTTACCATCCCAAAAGTAATGGTCAAATAGAACGTGCGGTTCAAACAGTGAAAAGAGGGTTGAAAAAGATTATCATTGATTTAGGAAAATAACATATTTCATGTTTAGATTTAGGTACCAAATTAGCAAATTTTCTCTTCAATTATCGAAATACTCCCTCAGCGGCTACAAACAAAACTCCTAGTGATTTAATTTTGAGACAAACTCCAAGAACTAGACTCAGCCTGTTAAATCCTAAAGCTCAGTGTAAAATTAGCAACTTGCCAAAATTCGAAGAAGGAGACAAGGTCTCACTAAAAATCAACAAAGAAGTTCAAAAAGGGGAAATCTTCTTAGTCCTATGACTTAATTATTATCATGTGTCGATAAATGGAGCGACAAAATTGTGTCACCTGAATCAATTAAAGCTAAAGCTTCTCTCTGAAAATAAATCAGAGAATATAGTAAAATTTCCATGCGATAACCCTGTGCCATTACAACCAACGAATACCTTTCAAAGACCCAATCCCCAGCTTCCTACAACATCCTCTGAAAGCAATACCGATGTTGGAATAACACCTAATGTAGACCACTTTCCCACTGCAAATAATTCTGGAAGGAATAATCCAGAACAACAAACAGAGAGAGAGGAAATAAACTTAAACACAAATGCTAACGCAGATGTAAATTCCCAAAATGAGGTTGTTCAGCCCCTTGTTAGAAAATCTACCAGAATGATTAAGAAACCGAACAAATTAGATGTGTAAATAAATTCAAAAGTGACGTGGAGAAGAGTGTTGTATCTGTACTTTAATTTAGCTTGCATGAATTGGCAACACTGGATTCAGTCTGTCAGGCTATCCACAGTTGTGATGTAACCTCGACCTTGTATCTATTCGTGTTCTCGCTGTCAAAATGTCCGAATAAACCTTTAACTTTCGTTCTAAACCGTAAACCATTGTTGTTAGTCGATAATCGTTCTAAGTTCCAAAAACCCCCTCGTTAGAACATAACAGGGTCTAAGGAGAAACATTTGGCAGAGTAGGGGTTTGAGGGTCCATCCTCCAAAAATGTTCGATATTAAGATACGATATGTGCAATTTGGTGGTGTTCATGAAAATGAAAGAAGCGATACTACAGTTTTTACGTATTGACTTTTCCCAAAAAGAAGACAGTACTTAAATCGCGTTTATTCGTGCATTCTTGGCATTCAAGACAAGCGCGCAGCCGAAATTAGGGGTGGGGGGGGGTGGTGATTCTCGTGGGGGGGGCTGATTTGTCACAGTATCTCCCAGCTATAGTAGAGCGATTTTTGTTTAAATTATAACCTCTTACTGTGAGGTTCATTCTGACTGTCTTCGGAATGTGAAGAAGCGACTCCCACAAATCGCACTTCAGTCTTAAATAGATGATTCATCAATATTGGTTGTGAATTAAAAATACTAGGTCCATGCACTTCTAATTTGATTTCTTGAATGCAAGTAATTCGAAACTGAAATACGTGGCGCTGACGCGCCGCATTGTCTGTCGGTTAGTAGACTATTCAAAGGTAATGTTCTATCATTTTCTTAAGGGTCATTAGTGATTATATCCAAGAGTTAGAGCCCATGAGATAGTGCCCAGGGACAAAAAAGCCCAAAACATACAGAAAGTATCCACGAGAAAAGATCTAGATGTGTAAATGTCCAAAATAATATTAGTCTCAGATTAAAAAAGTCGAAAATCAAACTACCTAACCCTAGATTTAAAAAGTAGAAAATCGAACTAACCCTAGATTTCAAAAGTGGAAAATCGAACTAACCCTCTAGATTAAAAAAATCTAAATAATTACTGCCGCTCCTTCCCCCCAAGTGAAGAAGTCCAAAACCAAAATCGAAGTTTTTTTAAATCATATTTTGGAGAAAATGCGAGAAAATATTTAATAAATGTAATTGGCATACCTAATCATCCTCCATCTCCTTTGGATTGTTAAAATATTTAGTAAATGCAATTTGCATACCTAATCATCCTCCATCTCTTTTGCATTGTTGAAATATTCAGTTAATGCAGTTGGCATACCTAACCATCCTCCCCCTCTTCCTCATTTTTATTCTCATTCCTATCGTATCGCTTGCTATTATTATTTTCCAACTAAGTCTCACAGTCCTTGTTCGCGCCGCCTAACCCTAGTAGAAATAAACCTCAAGGATTCTCAAGAGCCCTCAACGATATTTTAGGGTACCTTCAAAAATCATGAGGACACCCTCAAGATTCTTGAGGGCCCAAAATATTGTTGAGGGTGACCTCAAAAATCACGAGTACGCCCTCAAGGTCTTAAAAACCAATAAAAACTGTTTGATGACGTCCTCAAAATGATGATGCAACGTTCTCCCAAGCTTGAGGACCATCAACAATTGTTGACGATAACAGCTGACATAATGTCCTCAGAAACTTGTGGGCATCATTATCAAGCTATATGATGACAGGGAAGCATAAAATGTGCGATCTTACGATTCTTGGATTCCGATCCAGGGTGAGTGTTGTATTTTTTCAATGAAACAAGTGAACGATTTTTGAATTTTAATTTTTTTGCCTCTTGTAGGTAAATTATGAAAGTTTTGAAACTTCGAAAAAATAGTAATTCTTTCCATCCAATGGATCCAGTGATTCCCCCCTCCCCATTAAAGCAGTAATTTTTGCCTAGTTTCAATACAAAATAGCCCAAAATTGCTTTCTGTGAAGCTTCAAATGTTTAAGGCACCCCTCCCCCAAAGAAAAACTTTCTAGATCCACCACTGCTTCCGCTTCATTGGAAAACCAATAGCAAATCAATAGTAAATCAAATAGTTACAACAGCATTTGGTATGTTATTTTAAGGCAACAATTATTTTATTTAAAACATTAGAGACACCAGAATCTAGTAAAGGTATTTTGGATAAAGCTCCTTGATCCAATTGCATATGCATGGGTATTTTTCATAACAACACAAACTATTCAAATATTCAAATGCACTATTTCATTTGTTTCATTAAAGAAAACAAATAATTAATAAAAAAAAGAACTTGGGGTGTTGAACTGGAACTTGTCTAACGGAACATATTTAACTATTTCGAATGGTTGGACTCATACAATTTCCATGATAGAAGTTACGTCTCGGAAAAAGTTGTATTAAGTATACCTAATCATTTTCAAACGTTCTTTTAATGTAATCAACTTTTATTACAATAAGGAATAAATGGAACCAAGCATGTCAGAATAAAAATGAGTGAAAATAAGTTTTTCTCAGAAATGAAAGAGCCCACTTCTGAAGTTGAGCGATGTGCGTCCCAGGAGAAATCCGAGCACTATTAAGTTACGGATTTTTAGAACATCAGACTTCACGTTACAGAAAATTTTAGAAAACGTATTTGACTTATTTAGACGGAGCAAATATACATATGGCATACGCCATGCGATTAGCCAGGTTCGAAGAGCGGACGAGCCTCATTTCACTTATCAAACTGCCGGTTACATACTTTTCTCATGCGTGAGAGGCGGCATGCTCACGTGATTTAGTCAGTACATTGCTACCTAGCGTCAAAGCAATGCAGCTGAGCTGAGAGATTCTGCAACGCAGCAAGTGGTACCCCGCAGCCAACCGGCGAAAAGATGCGACTAGATCAGTAGTCTAGGAATTTACTAGACTAGTCTGGCTGCGCTATACAGGAATATAGCTATGCCGAAAATCAACTCGCCGGTCTAGTAAAAGAGGCTGAATTCTGAGCAAATGTCGCGAATCATTTTTTTCCGTGTGATAGAATTCATCAAAAAGTTGATTCAGTAGCGTCTCGTGCAATGTGGCAACAATGGATTCTCTCCGTTTAAAAGTAAACCTATGTACAGGGTGTCAATAAAAAAAGGAACCTAGCTGAATACCCCGAGAATAGCTCCGAAATGTGTAAAACGATGAAAAACGTTTTCGATTATTTCGAGGAGAACATTTTTCAAGGGGGTTGCAGAGTTCGGGGCGCCCTCTCCCCGAGAGGGCTTCCAGGGGAAGTGCCACCCCCTAAATTCAATACTTCAAATGAGGACTCTAATTTTTTATTAGATGATCGGAAGGAGTATAAAATTTTAAAACTTTTGACTAAAACCAACAGTCGATATCCTTTTGCGTTTTCGATCAATTGAAGGTCAAAGTTTGCTATGGACCCTGTTGTGACTTGTGTCAAAAGGGATGAATCGAAATAGAGAAGACGCATTGGGAATGAAGCGCGAATAATAGGTAACAAACCCTAGAAAAACCACTAATACCTTTAACGTCAGTTGGCCTTTTTGAGTCGATGATGGCGCTAATTTTTCTAGGATCTTTGAAAATGTTACTGCCCTGTATAACGTAGCCTAGATGCCCTATTTTGGTTTTGTAGAAGGAACATTTTGGCAGATTGATATGAAGATTATACTGTTGCAAACGTTTTGAAAGAGCTAGCACATTTAGTTTGCAATCATCGTAATTTTTGCCATGCAAAAAAATGTCATCGAAAAAGATAATGATGCCATTCAGATTATGGAGTAAACGTTCAATTACCTGATGAAATTGGCTCGGTGCTGTCTTGATTCCCAGGGAGAGTCTATTCACAAGAAACGTAGCCCGGTGCGTTGAAACTGTTTTGCTTTGTTTTGCTTCATCGTCTACTTCTAAGTGAAGGTACGCCTTAAATAGATCGATTTTGCAGTAAACGATAGAATCCCTGAGTTTGCTGATCAGGTCGTCGATTCGAGGAATAGGATGATGGTGAGTCTCCAGTTGGGGATTGTCGGTAGATTTATAGTCAACACAGAGTCGAATTTTGCCAATTGGTTTTGAGACAGGAACTAGCGGAGAACCCCATTCACTGGTGTCAACGGGTGAAAGAATGCCGTCATTAATGAGTTCATCGATTTCATTATTGACAAGTTCCTAGATGGCGTAAGGTAGATCTCTGGCTTTGATGAATTTTGGTTTCGCCGTTGGCTCTACAGGTAAGGGACACTTGATTTCCGGTACTTTCCCTACAACCTGTTTACAAATATCTGGAAATTGTCTGGCAATGCCATCTAGCGTTCAGCTGTTGATTGTGTTATCATAGGAGCAATTGATAAGATGAATTTGATCGTCAAAGTCATGCAAACTAATTCGAAAACGTCTAATCCACGAACGACCTAGGATCGGAGAGAAATTTGAGGAAACAACAAAAAGCGGCGCTTTGACAGAAATGTTATTAAAGAAGACTCTTACTCGAGCAAAACCGAGAGGTTTTATCACACCGTGATCATAGGATTTGAAGATTTGTTTCGTAGGAGACAATTTCACTCTAGAACCCAGTTTACGAAATTCAAATTCTGGAAGTAAAGTGTAACCGCATCCGGAGTCAACTTCGAGAGAAACTTTCTTGCCCTCCATAATCACAGAGGCAAAGTATTTTCTCGTATAAGCGAAATATTCTGAAAAGGGATCAACGTTGGCTATGGTGGAGATATGGGCGCAGTCATGTGATGGGTTGAAGTCGACAACATCGTTGAAGAATTGACTATCGTCTAGGGTTTTAACATCTCTAGATTTAGAACTGTTCAGCAAGGTAGTGATACAAACTTTGGAAATATGACCTGTTTTATGGCATGAAGAACATCTCAATTTGTTCGGGAGGACCCTGCACTCATTTGAACGATGATTATTTTTTGAACATTTGATGCAAACATCAGCGATACCTAATTTAACATTGTCTATTCTAGACCGAGATCTGCTGCGCGCAGGAGTGAAACTTCTATGTTTTATATTTCTATGGTTGCTTTTAGACCTAGAAAAATGGGAAAGACTAGAGGAATGTGAGCTAGAGGAAGTGGATCTGGAGAAATGTTGCCTGGATACTTTGCAAACATAATTGTCAAATTTATGGCTTGAACCATTTTTGATTTCTTGGTTGTCGAGGTACGACGTTTCTAAAGATAAGGCAATTTCAAGGGCCTGGTTAAAAGTGAGCTCTTTTACGAGCAGCAATTTCTCCCGAATATTTGTTATTTTTCACTCCACGAATAAATTGGGCTCGCAGAGACAGGTCTGCAATCGAAGCATTACAATCACATTTAAAATCACAGTGAGAAGTGGGGTTTCTCAGGGCGGCAACATAATTACCGATAGATTCGGTTTCATTCTGGAATCGAGACAGGAATCGATGTTGCTCCATCAACTTATTAGGAGGGGGGCACAAATATTGATTAAGCAATTTGGTTACCTCATCATAAGTCAGGTTCTCGACACAAGTTGGAGCTGCGATGGACTTCAGCGTGTGGTATGTTTCGCTTCCCATGCAATTAATTAATCAGAGTTTTCTTCATCAGTGGTTTACCCTCGATGATACCTTTCATTTCGGCGAAGTTGCTGAATCGTTCGATGCATTGCGAGAATTTTTCATTTCCTTTGTCATAAGGCTCGAAATTTAGAATTACTGGAGCTGGAATTACTGCTGGAGGCACCGGCTGAACCTGGATTTGTCGAAGGGATTCGGTGAGCGATTGGGTAAAAACGCTTAGAATTTGCTGCAGTTGCTCAGGATCCATCGGGATTCGCGAAAATCAATCGGATTTGACCGGAGTGGAGAATGAAGCCGAATTAGCGAAACGGAAAAAATGTGCACGAGGTGAGGTTACTAGGTTATCGCAATCGCGGCATGGACGGCGAAACCTTCGAAGACTTGAAACCGAAACCGGAATATCGCGACACGAAATCGATCCGGAAACATTATTTAGTTTTCATTAGTTTAAAATCCTCGTCGCCAAATTGTTGTGACTTATGACAAAAGGGATGAATCGAAACATTAACCACATGATGTCGAATTTGGAATAGCACGCGTCGCAATGTATTGAACCCAATTAGTACAATGAAAAAAAGCGATGGCAGAGCTGATCGCGCTGCGTAAAAAGCAGCCTACAAAATACCGGGTGCCCCTCTAAGGCAGAGTGGAGATTGATACTCTAAAAATACAGGGTGGCCAATAAGGCAGAGAGAAGATGGATATTACAGACCCATTTCCAAAAATTCGTAACTCCCCATTGAACAATCTTCAAGAAAATGTCGGGTCTAAACTGCTTTAAAGAAGAAGCGATTTTCAGAAAAAAATGTGTCTACTCCAAAAATTGTACTTGAAGGTCGATTTTAAGCCCCTATTTTTTTAAAAATACCAACATTTTCAGAGGCTGCAAAAAAGGAACTACTTCGAAATTTAGAAAACGCTTAACTATGGGTTTCATTAACCGTTTCCCTGGCCACCGATTCTTAAGCGGCCCTTAGGTGGGGGGGGGGGAGGTGGGAGACATTTTTCGATTATCGGGGATCGTGTCCCCCAGCCCCATTACCTTCGGGGGTCTGAATATCGGTGCCCCCCGAAAACGGTTTCCTTTGAAATTAATAGAACCGGCGTGCTTTAGCGTTTTATGAATTTCGAAGTCGTTCCTCTTCTTTCAGCCTCTGAAAATTTTGAAATTTTAAAGAAAACTTTAGGGGCTTGAAAGAACCCTTTCAAGTGAACTTTGAGGAGATGATGTATTTTTTTCGAAAGGTGCTTGCTATAGCATCTTGGACCCAACGTTTTTTTTAAATTTGGACCATTCAATGGGGGAGTTACGAATTTTTAAAATTGGGTCCGCGTCAACCTTTGACCTTCGATATATCGAACAAAGATAAAGACTTCTGGTTTGTGTAAAAAGTCTTGGAATTTTGTTATCTTTCCAATCACCTGATTAAAATCAGGGATCCTCATTTTCTAGTCTTTAGTATTGGATTGAGGGGTGTGACCTCCCCCTGGAAGCCCGCCCCCAGGGGTATCCCCTTAACAGATGTTCCCCTCGACAAAATCGATTGACTTTTATACACATTAATTGAAAGCTCTTTTAAAGAGGAATCATTCAGCGCAAATGAAAAGTCAAAATATGGATTTGGGTGGCAGTTATATGGCTTTAAAGGTTTTGACTTCAAGCTTCCCTCCCTCCATCTGCAGTGGACCAAAATTAAAGAATTTGGCATGATTCAGCGGTATCTCAAAGAGATCTATATCGACCCTGAATTTATGAGATTTTTGTTGGGATAACGCATTCCTGATGGGAGCCGGATCAACCTTTTTCTGTTCTGCGTGGGTGTCACGACGCGACGCTTGCTCTTAAACACTAACAATAAGTACCAAATAAATTGTAATGAACAAAATTACAATCATATCATGGCACGCTTTACCAATACATAAATTGTATTGGAATCTCCCTGCTTATTTTTTCTTTCTTTTGTATCCGCAAGCACCAAATTACATTTTCTACTCCCAGTATTCAGTAACATAATTTGCTTTGTCGTTACAACTATAAAAATTTCTTTCACTGTACAAAATAATAGTGAATTCGGGCAAATGATCAATTGGGCATGGTCCTGTATATTGCGTTGAACTCGCTCTGAGCATTTTCATCGTAGCCCCATTTATGTAGGTTTGATTTGCACTGGGTTACTCTCGTTCGCAAGCGATTTAGTGATCTCCAAAGCATCAAAATACGGCACCTACCCCCCTGCAAAATCCCAAGGGATGGTTTTTGGGGGCTGAAAATATTTTCCATGAATTCTTCAGGTTGATATACATTACATGCGTTTCTCTGAATTATCGCTTTTGCCTTAGTTTGGCCTCAGTAAAAGTTTGCCAGGTGGTCTGAGACACTCTGTCTACACAAGTCTAAAATAAGAGCTTCTCCTCATTGACTTTCCAAAGCAGAGCAAGTAAGCAACTAAGCTGGGACTAAAGAGCTTACATCGCCATTTGGTAATAAGTGAGTCTACGTCCATGAAAAGGGAGAGGATTTGAAATGGCTGACTGAAGCGAGGTTCGTCGCGGTAAACATTGATCATGATGGCTCCTTGTAGAGCGCCGTATGAAAACCTTCTTTCTCCTCGAGCCATCATTGCGTTGTGGATTTTTAGATCGAATATAGAATCGAAAATTAATTTCCGCTTCTCGTAGTCAGCTAAACGATGAGTTTGTTCGGCCTCAGAACTGCATTTCTGAAATAAAACCATAGTATATTAGAGTGAAGCGCATAACATTCCAAAAAATGTTCACTGAAATGAGTAGCAGCAAAAAATAGAAGCGCAATTTATTACACAAAGCAACGACGTTTTTTGCATCGAGCCGAGACTCGACAAGTATATTCCTCGCAATTCTCGTTAGTTTATTGCATAAAAAATCGTGTAGGGTATTTGATTCGGTTTAATCTTGAGGGCTCACTTCAAGTTTAGTTGCTTTAATCTGACGAGAGCGGCGATGAAAATTGGTGTAGGTACAGGAATACTGCGGAGGTTTCAGCCGTGTCCAAGAAGTAGGTATGATATTATTGTAACGAAATACTAAATAGTCTAAAGGAGTCCCTCCACCTGCGAATTTAAAAGCGCGAATCGACTGCTTAAGCCAATGAGCTTCTTTGTTGTCGATATATCGGACTCGACCTATCGAATTCAGGGCAGCTCATTGGCCCAATCAGTTTATTCGATCTTTTATATTCGCTGGCGGAGAGACCGCTTAAAGTGCGTGTTACATCGTATATGTTAGGTTGGTACTTTGTAAGTTGGCACACCTGACTGTCAAACTCATATCAACACACAAGAGCTGTTCTATCTAATGTTCTTATATCGTATTAAAAGAGTCTCCAATCGTTAAATTGTCTCTCTCTTTTTCTATTCATTATTATCATGATATATCCACGATATATTAAATGGCAACGAGTCTTTATTTCGCGAACTCGCGTTTCTTCTCGCTCGTAAGCAGTAATTCGGAGTTTTCGGTCGGAAATTGAAATCCGTGCGGTTCTCGTGTCGGTTTTTGCACTCGCATACTATCTCTTATCACATTGTGTAACGCCTAAAAGATACCGCGTGTGATCTCGCTAAAAAAATGCCAAACGAACTGGATAACCAAGCTAATCAAGCCAATCCTGCTGAAATTGCTCAAAATGCTTTCAATCCAGCATCAACTTTGGGGGACAAACTCAATGCCCTGACTAATGTGGTAACTCAATTGGTTCAACTCCAAGTGCAACAGGTATCAGCCTCAACTCCAACCACAAGGTTCTCATTCAACCCATTCCAAGAAAACTCAGAAGAAATTGGTGACTATTTCAATCGCTTCAACTTACAACTAGAACTGTATAAGCTCCCAACAGCTACCTGGGCTTCACACATCCGAGTGCACATGGGTTCACACCTGAACTCAATTCTTACAAATATTGCCTATCCAACTCCCGTTGAAACCCTTAATTACGAAGAAATTGTCTCCAAATCGACCAGCTACTTCTCCAAACCACGAAAGTTTAGTGAAATTATAAATTTTAGGAAATTGCTACAAAAAGCAGGGGAATCTGCAGTCGCATATGCTACCCGTCTCAAAGCAGCAGCACGTTATTGCCAATTTGAACAGTTTTTAGATTGCTCCCTTCGAGTCCACTTCATCCATGGTGTGTAAGCCGAGATGACATCCGTGATAAAATTGTCAGCAAACAACCAGATACCTTCGAAAGCGCCTTAAAGATAGCATGTGACTTGGAAGCGACAAAAGAAGCCTGCCTCCAACTGAAACCGAAACTTGAAGAGAACAACAGTGTCAACCGGTTCTCCCACGACAGTCGTCCCGAGCTCGAGCAGTCTAACGCACAAACTTCTCGCTCTCACAGCAATAATCGTTCCTACAGCAATAATCGTTCCTACAGCAACAACCGTTCTTACAGTAATAAAGGTAAAAGGAACTTTAAATCTAATTTTTCTCAACCCAATCCAAATGACGATTCTTCTTGCCTATCCTGTGGTGGCAATCATGCCTGAAATCTTGCAAATTTTCTAATAATCAATGTGACTCCTGTCATCGTAGAGGTCACTTGGCGAAAGTTTGCATGAAAAAATCCACAAATAGCTCTGTTAACCTACAAGCAACTGAGTCTCATAGCTCAAATTGTTCTCAATTCTCAGAAGAACCTTGTTCTGAATTCTTGCAATTTTCTGTAAACAAAATTAATACACCAATTAACCAACTTGATATCAAGAGTGT
The DNA here is from genome assembly GCA_011764245.1 of Trialeurodes vaporariorum. Classification (NCBI taxonomy): domain Eukaryota; kingdom Metazoa; phylum Arthropoda; class Insecta; order Hemiptera; family Aleyrodidae; genus Trialeurodes; species Trialeurodes vaporariorum. Next base: position 69,946,406 of record VMOF01000111.1, read on the forward strand.
AGATATTCCTCCACCACCTTGTATGTTGAATATCCTCGTTAGCGGCAAGTCTCTTCAAATGGAACTTGACACCGGTGGGGCATGCTCAGTTATTAGCTCAAAAGTTTTCAATCAACTTCTCCCTAATACCATACTCCAACGCACCAGTCGCTGCTCTGTCAGTTTCACAAAAGAAAAAATCGCATGTATCGGTTACGCCAAAGTCAAAGTTTCTCTCCGAAATCGAACAAAACTGCTAAACATTTATGTAGTAAATCAACCTGTCAATAATGTGTTTGGCAGAGAATGGATCGTACATTTCAAGGATCTCCTCCCCTTCACTGATCTCTTTTCACCCTCAATTAGTCAAGTGAAAACAACTCTAGATTTAAGTACTCAAACAGATGAAGTACAAACTCGCCTTAAAAACTTGTTAAATAAATATGATAAAGTATTCAGTGATTCTACAGGTACTTCAGAAGGCCCTCCTACTCGATTATATTTGAAAAGTAATGCAAAACCTATCTTTGTACAAGCCCGTCAAATACCACTTGCTCTGAAAGCTCGTTATGCAAAAGAAATTGACTCAAAACTGAGCTCAGGTCTCTATACTAAGGTAACCCACTCTGAATGGGCATCGCCAACCCATGTTGTAATAAAAAATGGTAAGCTAAAGATCACAGGTGACTGAAAATTTACTTTGAATCCTCAACTGATTATAGAAGAGTATCCAATTCCTAGAATAGAAGATTTATTTAACAAGGTGCTAAACTCTATAAATATTTGTGCAAGCTTGACGTTTCAGATGCCTTTATGAGTATTGTTTGTGATGAGGAAACCTGTGAACTAATGACACTAAATACTCCAACTCATGGTCTCATAAGACCTCGCCGCGCACAGTATGGAGTCGCCAGTATACCTGCCATCTGGCAACGCCGCACTATGGTCCAGAAGTCCGGTTTAGGAAGACATTAGTTTGCGTTAGAATCGTCCAATATCTTGAAAACGGCTCATCTGACACCAAAACTGGTGATTACAAAAAAGATAGAACGTAAACCGTTCTAACTTTTTTGTCATGACCATTTTTGATGTCAGATGAGCCGTTTTCAAGATATTGGGCGATTTTAATGCAAACTAATGTCTTCCTAAATCGGACTTCTGGACCATAGTGCGCCGCCTTGAGGAACTTTTACGAAACATTGATGGTTCTCTTAACTTTTTTGATGATATTCTCCTGTTTGCTGTTTCCATCGATAAATTGCTTATCATTCTGGAAAAAGCTCTCGATTGTCTTTTTCAAAGTAGGTTTGAGACTGAACCATTCCAAATGTGGATTTCTTTTAACCTGTGTCGAATTCTTAGGTCATTTAATTGATGGATTAGGTTTACATAAATTAGGTAAGCATATCAGTGCCATTACAAAAGCCCCAAAGCCAAATACTTCCAATGAACTCCGCTCATTTCTCGGAAAAGTGATCTAGTATCACTCGTTCATTCCGCTTTAGTCAAGCATCACATTCCCTTTGCGGGAAATGCTGAAAGAAGAAGGTAAACTCAAATGGTCCAAAGAAGGTCTGGATGCTTTTCAAAAACTCAGAGATTTGCTCATTTCAGATCAAATTCTATTTCCATATCAGCCTGACCTACCCCTTATTCTAGCAACAGATGCAAGTCCAGTTGGCCTAGGTGCAGTCTTGTCTCATATAATGCCTGATCAAAGTGAAATACCTACAGCTTATGCAAGCAAATCTTTAAATTCAACGGAAAAAGCATACTCCCAAATTGATCGTGAAGCTCTTGCAATAGTTTGAGGGTGTAAAACGCTTTTAACAATATTTATACGGTCGTAAATTCACAATCTTCACAGACAATAAACCAATCTCGCACATTTTTGCACCAAATGCACTCTTGCCTAGGTTTACTCTTTCCCACTCTGCTAATCATGCTTCTCATTACTTATCCAATTTTGTTTATGACATCAAGCATTAACATGCCGACAAAAATCAAAACGCAGACTACCTATCCCGGATTCCAAGCACCAATGATCATTCTGGCAAGTCCTTCAAAGATGATTCTATTGCTCTCAGACAACAGCAGATCTCTGATGATTTTGACACTTTTATACAAGAACAAACCCTACAACTGCCTGTCACAGCTAATGATATTGCTTTGGAAACCAAAATTGACCCAGAGTTAGCGCCGTTATTGCTCGTCTTACAACAAGGTAAGAATTTAACTGATCTGAACTGCAAGGGAAAAGAATTAGATTGTTCAATCTCGAATGGATGCCTCATGCTAGGTCATCGTGTCATTGTGCCGCAATAATCTGCTGAACGAACTGCACCTTAGACACATTGGTATCTCTAAAATGAAAGGAATTGCCCGTTCACTCATCTACTGGCCTAAAATTGATGTAGACATAGAGAATATTGCAAAGAATTGTGTTACTTGTGTACACTCAAGAATGCCGCCCAAAGATAACTCATATTTGTGGGAATACCCAAATGCACCATGGTCGCGTATCCACGTTGACTATGCTGGTCCCCTTCTCAGGAAATTTTTGCTAGTCGTAGTAGACGCATTCTCCAAATGGACTAGACTAATTGTTACTTCTTCATCGACGTCGGAAACTACTTGTCAAGTTCTACAACATATTTTCTCTCTCTACCGTATTCCAGACACTGTCGTCTCAGACAATGGCAAATAATTTACGTCGGATGAATTCAAAGATTTTCTGCGAACTCAAGGAGTACGATACCACAAGCTTACAGCTCCATACCATCCATCAACGAATGGATAAGCTGAGCGATTTGTTCAGACTATCAAATCAGCTATAGCCCGTTTGAACCCGACACAAAAGACGTTGCAACAGTGTATTGATTCATATCTCCAGAAATACCATAGATCTCCTCATCCATTCAATGGAAAACCTCCTTCGTTGCTCTTTTTTGGATGTATCATTAAAACAAGACTTGATGTTGTTGTGCCCGAAGTCAAAATTCCACCTTCTCAGTCTCAGTCACCATCCAGCCGAATTCGAAAAGCTCCCAAACTTCGCTCATTTGAAGTTGGAGACAAAGTATTGTTTCGTTGGTACAGAGGTTCGATTAGTTGGTTACCAGGCATTTTTGATTCCAAATGGAGTAAGCTGCATTATTCCATTCGTTACCAGAATTCTTCTCATAAGCGACATATTGATCACAAGGGTAATTTGGGGAAATAGGAGGATACGCTCCATAAGCCCCCGGCCGCTGGCTTCGTGCTATACTTCTTTTACTAGCGCAAAGATGTTACGGGTACCTACACACGTGTCTTTCACCAATTTGCCTGTACTTCACATGTATACATAAACATGGTTATAGAGAAAAAGGGCTCCCCTGCGGTTTTTTCGAAAACGGTTGCGAATTTCGAAAAACGGTCAAACGTGTGTCCAATAATTTTGAGATGGACTCATTTTGGGGGAGGATTTTTAGAGCCCAACTAGGGGCGGCGGGGGAGATGGTTACCTCTCTTAAAATCGAACTTCTCTTGAGGCGGCCCTATTTTTTATTTCAGGACCTGAAAGAGCATATCCAAAGAAACTTTGTGACGCAAACCGCACATCAATATTGTTTTTCGCATTCGATACATTGAAGGTCAAAGTTCGATACTGACCAATTTTCAACAATTCATTACTCCCATAAGAAAAATGGGAATTTAAAAACCTGGGTGTCTAAAATACTTCAAAAAGCAAGTTGTTTTTAGAAATAAATACAATACTAACAATACTTTAGTCAAAACTTGGTTTTAGAGCCCCCAAATATTATTTGGACGTTTTTACCCCTTCCCTCCAGTAAGGGGCTACCCGAAAAATTCCCTGGAATCGTTTCTATCGAGTGATACAGTGATCGAAAAGGCATAAAAAATTGAGCATTTTACAGCAAACTGGAGGTTGATACAGTTTTTTACATTCAAGGTAACGAAGGTCGATTTACAAAATTCGATAGCTCGAATGTGAAGACTCATATCTACTTCCGGTTTGCACCAAACTTCTCAGCTTGTTATGCCCTTTCGATCGATGTATCACTCGGTATGGGTGGTCCCAGGAAATTTTTCAGGTACAGCCCGCGTGGGGAGCAAAAACGTTGAAACACAATGCAACAGCCATTTTGTCCACGAGTTGAGACCTATTTTTTTTACTCCCAGTGACCAAAGAAGGCAGAAAATGGTCATAAAAGTGCCGGAAAAATTTATTTGCGTCTATAGGACACCGCCATTTTGAAAAATCAGAGATTCAGCCAACTTGCCGTCGGTTTTTTGAAGCTAGCATCCTTAGTTTTTACTCAGAGTAAAAAAATGTGCATATAAAATGAAAGAACACAAAATTTCCTACAAGATGAGTTACCTTGATTTGTTTTTGATCAGCACAAAAATACAAAACTGAAGTTTTTTAATTTATTTTTTTTTAAAATCGAAAATTTGACGATTATTTGGATAAATTTTAGCGCATGCCGTCAAAAATAGAAAACATAGAAAAAACCAGATTAATGCATTAAAAAGAGCGTTAAAGTGGCAACAAGATGATGTGCTACGAATGTTTCTTTTGATTAGTTTTTGCTACTTTTTAGGCATTAAAATGATTTCCCCCAAAATTCAGTTTTCTCCCTCTATGCTCCCTAATTTATTAAAGGTATCGTTCAATAACGTCAATTTGGTTCCTCTCATTCACCCTCGAACCAAAATAATCCGTTTTTCCATCAAAAGTAACCTTGAGTAATGGCGAATACCGAGTTAAGATTTATGAACCAGTTCTCTCCTTAATTCATCATGAATTTCACCATGGGCGGCGCGTGGGGTCGAAAAGTGGGAGGGCTAAATATTTTTTTTTTTTAATTTATTGTAATATTATTTTCAAAAAGTGTTAGCCCCGCGTTCTCAAAAATGTTAGGGATGGGGGGGGGGAGGCTATAGCCTCTATAGCCCCCTTCCCCATACACCCACCGCCTTGCTCACACTTCGATGTAATGAAAAAAGACATATTTAATTTTTAAGAATTTGATTACTTTTGCTCAATTGTAATTCAATTGTTCAGAAATTCTGAACTTCATTTGGTGGCCCTGAGAAGGACCTTTCTGAGAACATATTTGAATTTTTATAAAATGCTTTAGTGAATGTGAAGCGCTGGACTTGTACAGAAGGCTGAAGTTAAGCATCATGTATGCGTGGCTTTTATACAAGGTGTTAATTAAAATAGGTTCCACTCAAGTTATCTGAAAAACGGTTGCGAATTTTGAAAATCGCTAAAACACGTGTTCAATGATATCGAGGGGGACACCTTTTAAGGGGGTCGCCAATTTTGGGGCCCCCTCCGGAGGAGTCTTAGGGGGGCACCGCCCCCCTAAAAACAATACTATATCAAATAGGGACCCTCATTTTTTATTAGATGATTGAAAAGAGGACAAAATTCTAAGACTTTCAGCAGAATCTGGAAGTTGATATTGTTTTTCGTTTTCGATGTATCGAAGTTCAAAGTTCGATATGTTCCCATTTTCAAAAATTCACAACTTCCTTTTATATGATCCAAATTTAAAAAACTTTGGGTCCAAAATGCTCTACAGAGCAAGTACTTTTTAGAAAAAAATAAAAACTTTCTGGAAAATTTACCCAAAGGGGGTTTTTGGGCCCTTAAATTTTTTTTGAAAATTTCGAAATTTTCAGAGGCTGTAGAAAAAAAAACTACTTAGAATTTCAAAAAACGCTGCAAATGGGCTCGCTAATTTTACAAGCCGAACATTTTGGCGTAAATCGGAAGTCTATATCGTTTTTCGTTCTCGAGATCGAAATTATTCGAGCGAATTATTGAAATTTGATCAACATCGAACTTCGACCTGCGATATCTCGAGAACGAAAAACGATATCGACTTCCGGTTTGCGCCAAAATGCTTGACTTAAAACGTGCTTTCTAACGATGTATAACGCAGTAGGGTTTCATGACATCGTCATTATTGTTAGTATTGTATTTCTTTCTGAGAAGGCTTACTTTCTGGAGTATTTTCGATACCCAGTTTTTTAAATTTCGAAAATTTTTGTGGGAGTTATGAATTCTTGAAAATCGTTCAAACGTCAAACTTTGACCTTCGACAGATCAAATAAGAAAAAATGCGGTTTGCGTCAAAAAGTTTCTTATTTTATGCTCTTCCAGATACTGAAATAACAAAATAGGGCTGCTGTCATAAGAGAAGTACCTACAATTTTCGGGGGGGGGGGGGGTAACTCCCTCCCCTACCGGCGCCGGAAAAACCAACCCGCCATATTGGGTCCCCCTCCATATTATTGGACACGTTTTTTGAAATTCGTAGCCGTTATTGAAAAACCGCAGTGGAACCTTTTTCCTTTAACATCCTGTATGATTCAACTAAGCATTAAGCTAAATTTTTCTCCAGCTTAACAATACTGTTCGGATAGCATATCCAAGGAAGAATAATTCCAAGACCAACTCAACTTTACTTTTAAGCATACTGAATGCAAGAGGAAACAAGCTATACTTGCAAAGCCTGTACGGTGATTCTAAGTACGAGGGTCCTTTCAAAAGTAAGTATCGTATTTAAAAAAAACAAAACAAAACAAAAACAAACAAAAACAAACAAAAACAAAAACAAACAAAAACAAAAATAAAGACAAAAAAAAAAGAAAAAACAAAGCATAGAAGCCAGAAAAAATCTGTAAACAGTATTCGGCGCGTCATACTTTCAGCTTAAAGCCACAATATTTGGATTTTCAATAACTCAAAAATTAAAAAAATGGCGGAGATTTTACCGTGACCACCTCCCGTCACAGTGGGCTCAAAAATGTACGCAATCAAAGCAATCGTTATTCAGACATGAGACATGAATATAGTTTCAGAGAACCAAAAAAGGTAGAAAAAAATGTAAAAAATGTATTAAATGGTGTCTCACCTTACTCTTCAACATAATCTCACGTTCTGTCGAGACACTTTTGATACCGTGCAGCTCTTTTCTCATTTCATCAGAAAAAAATCTTTACCCTGGTTTCGAATCCAAATTTGAACCGCCTTTTGGACTAGCATTGCCCACAAAATTGTTGCCACAGAGATACAATTTTAACTGACAACGAAAGGAAAGATGAAAGTAACTAGAGGCAAGGTCTGAAAAGAGGGAGGCAGGAGAAGGGGAGAATTTTTCATTTTAATCGCTGCAGCAATGATTGGATGGTGGTGGTAAAATCAAAAACGCGGTCAACATTTGGATCCGGAACCAGGATAAATATTTTTTTCTCCGATGGAATAAAAAAACTGATGTCGATGTATCAAAAATCTCTCACAAAGCACGAGATTATGTGGAAAATTAACGTGAGACGCCATTTTATCAGTTTTTTACATTTGTTTTACATAGTTTTTTTCTCTGAAACAATATTCATTTGCCATAACTGAATAACGATTGCTTCGATTGCGTAATTTTTTGGACCCACTATGACGGGAGGTAGGTAGTCGCGGAAAAATCGTCACCATTTTATAATTTTTGGAGGTATTGCATTCATAACATGTTCTCCAAAGAAGGCCCAAAAACTTAAGGCCAAATAGACTTCATGAGTAACTAATTTGATTCATTTTGCTTTCGTTACATATTTCTTGTCAACACTCTCAATTTTCTTACGGCCAAAGAATCAAATCAGGGAAACTTTACAAGTATGTTTCTGTAATGCTACAAAATGATTCTATCAATATGCAGCAAAAGTTCGTCTTATGCAATTATACTTTTTTTTAGAGAGGAAAAAACTCGTCCATAAAAAATGTATCTTAACTTACCAAAGCTGAATCCCGTAAAGCGTTTAACATTTTATTGACTGCATTCTCATACTTTGACCAGAATCCAAACCCATCTGCGCTGAGTCCTGGTGTTCGTTCCAGCCATTTCTGAACTAAATACATTAAATTCGGTTCAGTTTCTGATGCCTTGACTCGTGAGAGAGCCTCTTCATCACCTCCGAATGCTTGAGCGTAATGCTGATTGTATCTCACCCTGTGCTCCTGCCATCAGATCAAAGCATTCGAATAATATGAACAGGTGACGTTACTTCACGAGAAGAAACAGAGACGGAAAGGGAAATCATAGTTACATTAAAAAAATAAACAAAACAAAACAAAAAAACAAGCCTTGACATCAAACACACAGACGTTAGAAAACATTGTTGGAAAGCCATTAGAGTGTACCCAACCCGAAATAAGAGAGAAATGGAGAACGAAAACAATAATTCAATTTTTTTTTCCAAAACATTCTTAAATTTTACTGGTCATATGGGAAAAAGAGAGACAAATTACTGCACTCATTTCAATATACCCGACACCATTAAAATCAAAATCCAAAGTTCGAGTCCAAACCTGGTTGCGGCAAGTGGGACGGGGTTAGAACCACTACGGACGATGTAAGGACGAACCCTCCGAATTTTCTACCACCTAAAAAAATTGTATGGTAAAATGTTGGGTCCGAACCGGGGAGTGGCGAGTGTGGGGTGGGGGGGGATTAAGACCACTACGGTCGATCTTAGAACGAACTCTCCAATTTTTCCACCACCTTAAAAAAAATTGTCCAGCAAAAGTTCGGGTCCGAACCTGGGTGCGGCCAGTAGGAGGAAGGTAGGACTACAACGGACGATCTTAGGACGAACCGTACAAATTTTCCACCATCTCAATACAAATTTTTCCAGCAAAATTTAGGGTCCGAACCTGGGTGCGGCGAAAGAAATGTGTCGTAGTTTGGTCATCATTGGAGGCACGGAGCTATAGGTCAATATTTTGGGGCTACCATGAAGGGCGTATGCCACACGGCCACCAACATAGCATGTACCTACGGAAGTATACTGTATACTGTGGCTGTGAAAACGGAATGTGTCCCAGTCTGGTCAATATTTGTGCCAAAGTGCGGCGCGAGTTGGTGTTTCAGGGAATATTCTTACCATAAAAGACGTACTCAAAAAGAAAATATTCAATCGCGTGTGGCAAAAATTAGCAAGAGCCCAATTGTCAAGTCCCTGAATCATTGGTTTAAAGATGGGCAATTCGCAATACATCACTTTCGAAATTTAACGGGAAATTCAAAAGAGCTTGATTCAAAATGGGGGTTTTTCTCCCCCCCACCGATTTTCTTGAAACTTTGTATTTTTATAGTACTTGATAAAAGTAGTCTTTTTTTTTCAAATAAATTTTTTCCGAAAAAAATTCATAACTTTCGCGTAAATCATCCAATTGAAACGCGGTTTTCACCAAAAGATGCGGATTGTAAAGCACTTTCATGCTATTTAAACGAAATTCAATTTCAATCATTTTTGACTTAGTTATCGTCATTTTTGTGATTTTTAGGCCACTCTAAATCTACTTAAAGTGAAATAAAAAAAAATGGTATTTTTTGATTTTGACCGGGTTGCAATATGTTATTCCTCTTTGAATTCTGCGTGAAATGAGCCCAAGCAGAATGCAGGGCGATTTTTTGTTCCGGAGTTATGCAGTTTTTAGTAAGCGAAAAACGAGTTTTTTAGGGTGCCCATGAGCGTTCGAGAGAGAGGCTCAAGTCAAATAAATGGAAACACTATTTTTTGATTTTGATCAAATTAAAATATGTTATTCCTACTTAAATTCTGCGTAAAATGAGCCCAAGCAGAATGTGGGGCGTTTTTTTGTTGCGGAGCTATGCGCGTTTTAGTAAGCGAAAGTCGAGCGTTCTATGGAGAGGCTCAAAGACGTGGGGTCGTGGGTAGCCCGGGTAGCCTCAACCACTCGACTTTCGTTTACTAAAACACGCATAGCTCCGCAGCAAAAAATCGCCCCACATTCTGCTTGGGCTCATTTTACGCAGAATTTAAGTAGGAATAACATATTTCAATTTGATCAAAATCGAAAAATAGCGTTTCCATTTATTTGACTTGAGCCTCTCTCTCGAACGCTCATGGGCACCCTAAAAAACTCGTTTTTCGCTTACTAAAAAATGCATAACTCCGGAACAAACAATCGCCCTGCATTCTGCTTGGGCTCATTTCACGCAGAATTTAAAGAGGAATAACATATTGCAACCCGGTCAAAATCAAAAAATACCAATTTTTTTTTATTTCACTTTAAGTAGATTTTGAGTGGCCTAAAAATCACAAAAATGACGATGACTAAGTCAAAAATTATTGCAATTGAATTTCGTTTAGATAGCATGAAAGTGCTTTACAATCCGCATCTTTTGGTGAAAACCGTGTTTCAATTGGATGATTTACGCGAAAGTTATGAATTTTTGAAAGGTGCGACTTTGCAACACTGTAACTCCCCCCCTAATTATTTTCGGGAAAAATTTATTTGAAAAAAAGACTACTTTTATCAAGTACTATAAAAATACAAAGTTTCAAGAAAATCGGTGGAGGGGGAGAAAAACCCCCATTTTGAATCAAGCTCTTTAGTAAGATAGGGAAATGCGTACGCAAGACGCCAGCCTACGATCTAACGCTGGCTACTACAAGAGAGTGTCCTTCTCTCACTCTGGCTATTTGAATTCCCAAGAATTTTATTTGTTTGAAAAACGAACAACAGAACATGTAAATAGGCGTTAGGAAGGATCATATGACCTCTTCGGCCGCAACATGCACAACTCTGCTCAAATTTCAAACAAATTTTGAGCTTGAACGATTAAATCTGTTGAATTTACTGATTAAAAGCTTGTTTCAAGGGATTGGGAGAGGAAATTTAAAGATTAAACGCACAGATTTTCTGAAACTAGCGCTGAAAAACAAACACTAAAATGAACTCAGTCGTATCGGCTACACGTTTTCAGAAACGCTTATTTTCGTGAATTAATCATTTAATTTGTGACTAATTTTTCATATCCACGCGCAGGACGGATACAAAAAATCGACAAACACAGTTTGCGAACTGAAAACACTAAAATAATTAAAATACCTGACCGAAAACTAACACCCTTTTTACATTGGGAAATAAAGGGTGAAAAGTTGTTTTGGGAAAACTTGCATATGATAGGCTGGGCGGGGGTCGGGGGATCTCGCTCGTTTGGCATCGCCCTTCCTTCCCCATTGAGCCTGCGACTCTATTTTATACTCTTTGGTCGGAACTCAACGTCTGACTTGGCGCCTGGGTTGAGCTTCACTGGGAGCGAGCACAGATGGTGATCGCTACACCGCAGCCGCAGAATGGTTAGAAGTTTGACCATACTTACCGTGGAATGATTAAATTCACAGATGTTGCGTGGCACCTATAACGAATTTATACGTATGGTTATACACAATTTAAATGGTCGATTAAATAATCCACCTACCTGTTTTAATCCAAGCTTATTTTCTAAGAGTCTGAATTGAAGACTTTGAAACCCTGAGGCGGGACACAGATAGTCACGAAAATCCATAAAATCTAAGGGAGTCATTGTTTCTAGAATCATGACTTGATCCACAAGTAGCTGTAACAAATACGGATTAAAACATTTTTAGAGCTAGTATTTAAATTACAAATCAACACAAAATTTTGGCAAATGTTGTGAAGCAAAGCAGGGATATAGTATACTCGAAGATGAAAATTTAATCGATGAATGTTTTATTCAATTTAGTTTGATCACTTTCAGTCTGGTAAATAAGTAAGTAACAGCGGGCATAAATTATTGTGAGAACCACACAAATTAATTGTAACTTGATCAAAACCCACGTCTCCATATGACCAAAACAATTATCTTATACCTCTGCTGCCCTCAAACACTGGACGCTTGTTTTTCGGGTATTTCCTTCCACTCTGTTCAGGATAAAATGAGAATTGGCGGATCAGGTAGAAACGCACTACTTTGCAACGCGACCCTTTGAGTTCTATAGCCGTTGCACTCACTCGGGCTCTGTCCGACTGGTTTTTTCTTCGGGAAGAAGCAATGCCGAGAATCGGCTGACTATGAATGTTATCTGTGCAAAAGTCAAATTAGAAATCGTTGCAGATACGACGAAATTGACGAAATGTATGGCCTATGGGCCATACTTCTTCAAAATTAGTCGAAATTGACTCCTCAACACCCTCGGAGATTTATTTGTACAATTGAATTATTTACGAAAATAAATTTTCGAGGTAGATGAGGAGTCATTTTCGGATAACTTGGACGAGTTATAGTCCTTTGGGCATATATTTCATCCATTTCGTCGTATCTGTGACGGTTTCTAATTTGACTTTTGCACAGATAACATTCATAATCAGTCGAATCTCGATAAGGTAACCCCCTCATCACCATCGCCACTTCCTACTTCAGTTGAATTACAATTAGATGACGACCGCGGTCTCCGCTCATCGGCTCTGTTCGTCCGTTTTCATCGAAATGAAGAGCTCAAAACGATTCGATCAGTGAAACCACCCATTAGGTTATGTGTTCGATCCGATTATGATAACGATAAGGATCCGATCCTTCGTGGTCCCCCTCCCCAGATAGCGCGTGAATCGTTCCCTCGCTCACATGACCCATCAACCGGCTCTTCTTTCTACATAATCCTGACAACTTTCGTCAACTCAAAGTTGGATACAACATAATTGCTCGTGTAAACACTCGCAGCAAACCCTCTTGGCGCCCAGGAACAATTCCTCAAAAATATGGTCATTTACACTACCTAGTACAACTCTTTTGTGAATATAAATTCAAACGTCATATCGACCAGTTGAAAGCAACTAGTCTTAAATTTCCTTAAACTTCAAGAACCAACTTGCGCAGCCACTGCTGTGCCACAGAAGAATGCTTCATTTGCTCCTACGTTCAAAAATGAAGATCCAGACTTTATTCCAGATTTAAATCCAGTCTCGTTTCAACAAGCTCCTGGAACCTGGAACTACTCAGACTTGTCCAACCTCTACGAGTCAACCTTGCACTTCCACCTCTAAATTCAACGTTCCAGCGGCGCAACCGACTCTTATCGATTTAACCGAAGATAATCATCCTCTAGGTCAAAAACGTCCGACAGTATAGGAACTGGAAGAGGAATTAAATCATGTAGTCAAACCCCTCCGTAGACTTCAAAGCGATATATTTCAGTTGAGCGTCCTGCCAGAGTTAAGAAAACTCCGTCTTATTTGCAAGATTTTCAATTAAGAGTTCCTTATTATTTATTGTTATTTGTTTTGTGGGTAGAGTTCCTAATTATGTTTTTTTTTTGGGGGAAGACTGTAATATCCTGCCCATTAGCTACTTGCGGGTTGCATAGCTGTTGGGCGTTGCCCGTCTGAGGGACATGCCAGGTGTGAATGATCTCTCTGTATTCTTCAATATATTCTTACTTCGATCCAAACAGATAGCTCGTGTTCTCTCTCTGATTATTCCTTTGTTTCCTAATTCTAGTATATATCACCTACGATCGAGTTTGCATGCAAACGGCAAAGTGCGAGGCGTAGTGCCATAGTAGCCTCATCCTATGCAGTAGCGAAACTCTATAGGAGCGCTTTGGCAAATGTCGTTTTCCAAAGTGATCAAATAGGAAAATTGAGTTGTTATCCTCCGACTACGTGGGGGGGGGGGCGCCACCGTCGCGTCCAATGCAAATCAAATGGAATATGGTAGTTTACCCTTCCAACCACCAGGGGGGCATTTGCCGTTTTTCTAACATTGAGTTTCGCTACTGTGTAAGATAAGTATACTGTGGCAGTGCAACGAAAGATGAAGGGGGAGGGGGGTGGGATTCACGCTTAACTGCCACAAAGAGTGGTTAAAAATTGCGGTTCCTGCTGTACGAAGCCGTGATTAGCCTTCGTTTGTTTGGTCCATTCAACGCAGAAATATTAGGGTCAGTGTTCTTAAGTCGGGGAGGAGCGTAGTCGCAGAGAGTTCTCAAACCGATTCAAAGTATCTACTTACAATGAACCTAATACTTCATGGGCTTCCCGTTTCCCGCTTGCATGATAAAACTCGGCTAGATAATGTGCATGCCAGGATGCACACTCTACGTTTTACAGCATTGCCATCTTTACTTCGAGCCAATTGCTGTTAAAAGACTGTCAATTCGGATTCCAAGCTCCGTGGCCTATTGGCCTAGTTGGCTGTATCAATCCTATATTACCCCTGGAAATCGTCTTTAAAGCTGTTCATAGTGAATGTACGGTAAGATACAATTAAGTAATTTGGGAGTATAGATTGTATGTACTTACAAAGTTTCAACCCATTTTTGATTAGATCAAGGTTATTTTTCACGTTTGTTGTATTCATCGGCTCGATCGCACCTAAATTGATTTTTCAGATGGTCTCAGGGGTTCTTTGCTGTAAAGATAAATGGGGTAAGTATTTTAGTCTACTGGTTGCGAACTTGTTGTGCTAATTTTCATCCTACTTACTTAATAGATCCACCCTTGAAGTTCCTTTCCACATTGTTATGGTTCTATTTTTATGAGCTTAATCTCCCATATTTTTGCTCCATCGCAACTACGCGCTGCTCCTTAAATGGATCTTAAACGTTGTCAATGGTCCCTCTGTTTTCATGACTCAAACAAAGGCGTAGCGTTGGTGTCAAAAGTGGAGGGCCTTTCGGACCCCCCCCCCAAGCCCCATACATGCTCCGCCTATGTGTACAAGAGGAATATTTTAATACTTTGTTAGTACGAGTATGAGGGTCGTTCAAAAAGTAAGTTTCCCCATTCTCGTTCTCGCCTCCAAATGAAGTTGAACTCACTGCGTCCTCAAGATGAACTCACTGGCGTCCTCAAGATGAGGAGTCTTATCATACCTGAAAAAAAGAGATAGCAAAACTACCAGAATCACAACGATATGTATGTGAACAAAGGTTGGGGATGGTACTTTTACCGGAATTTCTAAAGTTTGTACCTTATTAATTCTTGAAAATTCTGAGGAAATTTTGGCTCTGTGACCATATTCTGATAGTAACACCAACATTTTCTGGTAAAAGTATAGGTACTAGACTCTCCATTATTCACTTATCGTCGTGCTTTTGGTAATATTACTATAATTTTTTTTCTTTTTGGTGAATAATATTTTTTGCCTTTACAGAGTGGGAGACCCGATTATTAACGGTTTTTTTTTTACTTCAATCATACATTTTTTAGGTCTAAATGCGTAATGCAAAAAAGACTCCAGACAAAATTTCCATTTCATTTTATCTACAAACCTACATTTCGTTTACCTACTGAGATACAAAGGTACCCGTGTAGCACAAATCACTTAAAATTCGCTAGAAATCGGAAGAATATTGTCGATTTGTTCATAATGCACGAACCATGCAAAAATCATGATTTTTTCCCCCGTAAAAGATGCGACTCTTCCGCAATTTTTCGGACTCAGTTGTGGGTACCACGATAAATCGCGATTATTTCGAGACTTTTTAGCGACTTGTTTGGTCATAATACCTATATGTACCACGCTAATTGCATAACCGTGCCTTTTTGAGGGCACTTTAAAAATTCGCGGTCATTTGGGGTGAAGGGCAGTGACTGCACTATCCTATGTAGCACAATCAAGGAAAAAAATCGAAGACTTATCGAAAATTTGTCGCAACATTTTTCCGAAAAAGTTTCGAAAAAAACGCATAAAACCGTCAATTTCCTCCAAATATGTCCCACTTGTCAGCGATTTTTGTGTGGTTTTTTCGCGATTATTTTCTTGCAGAAATTTCAAAAAAATGAAAATTTTGCCAAAAAATGTGAACTTTATGTTGCACAAATCCTCAAAAAATAAGACAAAATCACGAAAAATTTGACGATTGAATCGTGCTACATAGGACAGTGCAGTCGCTGTTTTTCCCCCCACACGAACGCGATTTTTAAAGTTCCTTGTATTTAATGGACGAAATAAAAAATCCTGCATTGACTTTTAAAGGTCTGGGGCATCAGTGATTTTGAAGCGATGAATATAGATTAAATTGAATTAGATTTATACAGGGTGTTTCACATAACCTGCTCACTATGGTTTTCTTGAACGGGTGACGATGAAAAAATCTGGAAAAATCGGTCTTACATTAACTCGGACCTGAAATTTTATTTGAAAATACTGCCACAACCCAAAATTTGGTTTTTGGAGGGTTTTCAGGGGGGGGGGGGCACACCCCTCATCTCGAGATTTTCAAATAGCAACCCCTATCTTAAGATACCTCATTTGAAAGAGGGTAAAATTCTAAGCATTTTGGCTGCAACCGGAAGTCGATATCTTTTTTCGTTTTCGAGATATCAAAGGTCGGAGTTCGATATAGGACCATTTTTCGAAAATTCTTAACTCCTACAAAAATAGCCGTAAAACAAAAAACTGCACATGTAAAATGCTCTACTTGATGAGGACTTTCAAGGAAAAAATACGAATTTAGAATCAAATAAACCGGAAGTTGACTTTTAGGCACCTCAACATTTTTGGCGGGAAAACCCCCATTTCTCAAAATTTTCAATTGGAAAATCCTATCTTTTAATACCTCATTTGAAAGTGCGTAAAAAGTTGTGCATTTTGGCGCAATCAAAGTCCGATATCGTTTTTCTAATTCGATATATCGAAAATCGAAGTTCGATTTAGACTATTTTTCGACCCTGTAAAAAACGGATCATATCTTTGATAATTCATTCAAAAGCACGTAAAAAACCAAGAATTTCAGTGCAAACCGTAAGTCAATACCTTTTTTTGCGGTCGAGATATCGCAAGTCAAAGCTTAGTCTCTAGTTAGGGCTTACCTTAAATTTTAACTTGCGATACACTTGGTTGCCGTTTGAAAATTTTGAGAAATGGGCGTTTTCCCGCCAAAAACGTCAGTGTGCCTAAAAGTCGACTTCCGGTCTCTTTGATCGTAAATTCGTATTCTTACTTTGAAGTACTCTTCAAGTAGAGCATTTCACCTGTGCAGTTTTTTTTACGGCTCTTTTTGAAGGAGTTAAGAATTTTCGAAAATTGGTCCAATATCGAACTTCAACCTTCGATATCTCAAACTCGAAAAAAGATATCGACTTCAGGTTTCAGCCAAAATGCTTAGAATTTTACGCCTTAAATGAGGTATCACAAGGTAGGGGTTGCCATTTGAAAATTTCGAGATTCGGGGTTGCCCCCCCCCCCCTGAAAACCCCTTCAAAACCAAATTTCGGGGTGTGAAAGTATTTTAAAATGAAACTTCAGGTTCGAATTAGTATCAAACCGATTTCTCCCGATTTTTGTATGGTCAACCGTTCAAGAAAACCATAGTGAACAGGTTACGAGGAGGTTACGAGCAGGTAAACACCCTGTATATGCAGTTGGATGACTGGAGGAATGTTAGACGTTTCTTTGAAGTAGGCCACCCTCGATACTTATCTCAATGAATTTAAGTATTGAAGGTGGCCTGGTCGTGTACCTCAAGGAGTCGTTTGACATTCTTTCTGTCCCCGACTGTACAAGTAAAACCACTCATTTCTGAAGGATGTAGGTGGATAAGTTATGCGGGTGGGTTTAACTTATCGGCTTGGGGTAGAATTTTACGCTTTTTCGAACGGTTTGGTTTACCTTTTTTTTAAGCAAAATATTCCCTATCTTTCAGGCGAAAAACTACAAAAAACACTCCTCTTCCAAGAATGTTTCTAACTGTGACCACCGTGCGCAAGGGTCAAACAATTACCAATTTCAGTTTTTTTTTTTTTTTTTATTATCATTATTATTTTTTTTACAAACACACGCGTAAATGCTAGGTACATGTTTTTTTTTGTTTGTTTTTTTTTGCCTTTACATTTGCGAAGTATTGAAAATCTTGAATTTTTGACCTCTTACCCTAGACGGCGCGTACGATCTGGCACCGAAAAACCTGGCATCGGGATCTGGCCTGGGATCTGGATCTGGCATTTCGTCGATTTAAACCCATTTAAATTATCGTTTCGAGGGAGTGCACTGTGCACCGGAGTTGGGCAATTATTATTCGTCGAATTATTTGTCTATTAGTATGGCAACGCAATAAAATCAGATTACTTATTCGACAAATTATTTGATCAATTTCACCATACCTCCTCACAGGCAATGGTGACACACCTCAACCATCCACTCTGTTGCCATCAGACTGATTTCATTACTTCTGATTATTCGGTTGCCCAACTGCTGTGCACCCCCAATATTTCTACCTTTTTCATAACTTTAAATGGCCTAAATACAACGTTGCTATATGGCACGCGTCACCACCATTGTGAACATTAAACATCAGGAGTTCCGGAAATGTTCAGTTTACTCGGAGAAAAAAACTTCGGTTCATATGGAACACCGAGGGGGTTCGGTTCCAGTAACCGAAGATCTCGGTTGTGAGTACCAAACTTCAGTTAGGAGTACTCGAGTACTGAAATCTTCAGTAGGAACATAATGTGAGTCACAGTATCAGTCACACTTACCAACATCTTCGGTCCTCCTAACTGCAGAAGTTCGGCACTCACAACCCAAAACATCGGTTACTGTGATCGAACCCCTTTGTGTTCCATATGAGCCAAAGTTCAATTCTCATGACCTATCTTCTTTTTTCTTCGTGTATGTTCCACCCTCCCCCTATTTACCTCTAGGCCAAAACAAAATTACTGTTGAGTAAGTACCCCTTCGAAATTAGATCGAAAAGAAAAATTCCATACTAACGTAATCCCCCGAAATATTCCACTTTTGATGATATTTATTTATAATAAAGTCTGAAGGTTTATTGTGGAGCGAAATTAATTACTTACTTTTGGGAGAGGGGAGATGGGGTTGTTTGACGTAAAAAAAGAAAATTACATTTTTTGTAGATAATTGTACGATCTATTACTTTGTGCCGAAGTATTTTTCCTCTGAGCTCCAGTTTTTGAGGTATTTTTAGGTTTTTTTTTGGCCTTCTAATACCCCCCGGAAAAAACAAGACAGGTATCCTTTGGAATTTTAACTGGTACTCACCGAAAAGAACATCTCTGCCAAAATTCAGCTATCTTGGAATTTTATCCGCTTTTTTCCAAAATATAACCTGATGTTCCTGAAGGAAACCAAACGCGAGGAGCATGGAAGGTTTACAGTAGGTACACCGCATACATTACAGTACATGAAGAAGGTGAGGTTAGGGAATATCCATTTATTTTGGCTGAATAGGCAACCATGCATCAAGGTATGAGTGAGTCGAATTAGCAAAAGCGGCAGGACTACAATGACTTATATGTGAGTGAGTAAGTAAGATTGGGTGTGTGTGTGTGGTGGGTGGGGGATCTGGAAGCAGCGTTGCTAGATTCGACCGAAATTATGGTAGATTCTCATTAAATACCTAGACCATTTTCCCGCAATCTATTAACGTCGCGCTGGTTTGTAGCTTAAACAAAACTATTTAGAAGAAAACAAATGTTCATGTATTCGGTTTATTATTGTGGCAGTGTTTTGATCAGAAAATTGATGCGGGGGAGGACATGCTTCTCAGATCTCCCACGCGGAGCTCTCATGCGCACGCTTATTCGGATGGCTTTCTGAGGTTCATGAGAACGAACGTGACAGTGACCGTATATTTATAAGTGTTTTGAAGCCTTTAAACGAGGAAAAGCTTAGATTATTTTCAGGGACTGGCAGGTTCTTCTTCCTTGATTTCTGCGGTGTGGGTAGGAAAGCCGTACTTTCACTAAGTTTTGTCTGTTACTGGGACACATAAAGGCGTTGACCTCAATACGTATATCTGGTTTCAGCGCTCACGGTATTCTTGCGTTTAAAAGCTTACATAACTTTTATTTGAAAGTACATACGTTTATACATGCAGTATCTATTACGTAAGCAACATAATGATTGACAGATTGAATGTCAGTTTCCGGTGATCAAACTGTCTTGAGATTTTCAAAATTCAAGGCAAATGAAGTGGAGAGGGGAAATTTGACCTTCATTCGTGGATAGTCGACTGAGGTAGGGACTTTACGGAGGTCAAACTGCCGTCAAGAATATTTTCATTAACAACCGCAATGGGACAATTCCACCTGATTTTCCGTTCGCACAGCATCAAACGCGTCATATCTTCAGCATTAAATACCTTCCTTGGTTTTTCAATACCTCCAAAATTAAAGAAATGGCTGCAAAATTTTTACTACTGCGACCATCTACCGTCACGGCGCGGCGGGCCAAAAACTTTATGCAGTCAAAGCAGTCGTTGTTCAGCCACGGCAAATAAATATTGTTAAGAGAACAAAGAAAGGATAGATAAATTATATTGGTCGGATTCCTTAGATCGCGAATTTGAGCATTTAGAAGTATTTTTACGGTTTTACAGGGTTCTCGTACGCAAGTTAGACACGACTGAAGGTCTTCTGTCAAAGGACGGGGTATTCCTTATGGAAATGGCCCCTTGCCAAAAGTTGATTTTTTTACATGAATCGACGCCGCTCGTCGAGCTAATCAAAAGTTCTCACGGCACCATAAAAAGTTACCGTGCCGGTTTCGCGCAATTTAAGCTGAAAGTTGAAAAATGACAATAGAAATCGGCATCAGTACGGAGTGCATTTCTCGGAAAAGGACGGGTGATCGGCGCTTCTGTCTCTTGTAAAACAATATATTCTATTGTTCACAGTCGGACCGACCGCACGCACGCATAGTGTCCGTTCTTCACCCTTCTACCCTTTCACACATTTTCCTATGATGAGCAATGATGAGGCTCTTGGGTGGAGGGAAATGCGGTCAGTGAGTAAAAGGAAAATGTGTGAAAGGGTATAATAAAGGGAGAGGAACGAACACTATACGTGCGGTCGGTCCGACTGTGAACAGTGGTATTGTTTTACGAGAAACAGAAGCGCCGATCACCCGTCCTTTTTCGAGAAATGCACTCCGTACTGATGCCGATTCCTATCGTTATTTTTCAACTTTGAGCTTAAGTTGCGCGAAAACGGCACGGTAACTTTTTTGGTGCCATGAGAACTTTTGATCAGCTCAACGAGCGGCGTCGATCCACGTAAAAAATCAACTTTTGGCAAGGGGCCATTTCCCACAAGGAATGTGCCCCGTCCTTTGAAACATATTGGTTCGCAAAATCGAGGGAAATCAACGATTCCCTGTATAGTGGCGTCATTTGGGGGGGGGGGGGGGGGCAGGGTGGGCATATGCCCACCCTGCCTCCTGATTCCCCAGATTCCCCCCCCCCCCCCCCCCACAAGCCGGCTCTAAGGCTCTAAAATTATATTGATGAGCAAAAAAAAAAAAAGGTCATCAGCTTTCTGCCCCCCCCAAGCCTAACGCGAAATGACTCCCCTGTCCCCGTAACAGGCCCCCCCCCAGTTGCTCACCCAACTTAACACGGGCGCCATGGGGAGGAAGTGTGTTCCTGAGTTACTCGCAAAAAACATCGCAACCCCCCGCCCTAAAAATGGTTCATATATAGCATTAATGACTTTTTTCAGACAGGGGGTAGAGAAATCTTCATTCCGAAACCCAAGAACAATCATACTGCCCATGCTAAAGTGGGTGCGCTCTTGAGGAGTGGAGGGCAAGTGACCGCACAATGGTTTATCCAGTCACTGTAGAGGTGAACGCAGCGCGGAGCACGCTTATTTGCCTGAGGGGCGTTTAACGGCTCCTTTATCGAACTATTTCCGAAATGAAAACCTTACTAAACCAAGCTTTCCCTAAAAATTGAGGCTATGATAGGCCAGGCAAGCTTTAATTAACCCCTTATGAGCCAAGCCCGAGTACACTCGTTTTTCTTCTCGAGTCTTTTTCACATTGTTTCAGTCCTCAGTCCGAATAAACGCAAATATACAGGGTGTGGCAAAAGTCCTCACCCCCTAGCTAACTTTTGAACGGTTGTAGAAGAAAAACCAAACTTGAGGGACGTTTCTAACTTTATGGGAACTTCATATCGGCGTATTCAAAATTTCTGGGGGCACCCCTAAGGGGGGTTTTGCTCCCTAACTCGAAATTTTCAAATGGCAACCCCCATCTTGTGATATCTCGTTTGAAAAGGCATAAAATTCTAAGACTTTTGGATGTATGATATGAACGATATCAAACTTTGACCTTCGATTAATTGAGAACGAAAAACGATATCGAGCCGTGGTTTGCGCCAAAATGTTTGGCTTGTGACGATCTTTCTAACGATATGTCACAAAGCAGGAGTCTGGGGCGTTATCATTTAAAATTTTCAAATTTTGAGGAATGTGACTTCCACCCCCGGCCCCTGTAGGGTCTGAAAATCGCCGACCCCAAAAAAAGGGGTATCCTTTGAAATAATGGGACCCATGTTTCAGCGTTTTTTTATATTTGAAGTCGTTCCTTTTTTACAGCCTTTTCAAATTTTCAACAAAATTTAGAGGCCTAAAAACCCCCTTAAAATAATTTTTTTGGACAATGCGTGGTTTTTTTTTAAAGACCTTGCTTTGTAGAGCAATTTAGAACCAACGTTTTTTCAATTAGGACCATTTAAAGGGGAGTTACAGATTTTTGAAGATGGGTCCATATCGAACTTTGACCTTTGATATATCGAAAATGAAAAATGATATCGACTCCCGGTTCGCACCAAAAGTCTTAGAATTGTATTCTCTTTCCAAATATCAAATAAAAATTGGGGTCCCTATTTGAAGTATGGGATTTAGGGTCGTGGGGCCCCCAGGGGGGGCACAAAATCGGCGCCCCCCTAAAAAGATGTCCCCCTGAAAAATATTTTACACGTGTTTCAGCGATTTTTGGAAACCGCGGCCATTTTCGAAAAAACCCGAGTGGAAACTATTTTAATCAACACCCTGTATATGCAGAAAAGGTGGCCTACCTGGTAGGCCACTCAGCACGCGACCACCTTCGAGATATCGAATTTTGAAGATAGGCGAAAATTGAACTTTTAATATTCCATATCTCGAATACAAAAAACGATATCGATATCCGGATTGCGCCAAAATGTTCAGTTTTTTATGCTTTTTTGATCGACATATCATTCAATAAGGGTCGTGGAAGGGAATTTTCAAGATAGCCCCTTTTAGTGGCAAAATTTTTAAAAAAAATTGGGGCTCTAAAATCAAATTTTGACTATTTTTATGTTAAAACCATTTCGTTATCTGAAAAGGACTTGATTTTTAGAGTATTTTGGACTCATAGTTTTTTTTTTAATTTCGACTTTCCAAAGTGGAGTAATGATTTTTTGAAAATGGGTCCAAATCGAACTTTGAAATTCGATATATCGAAAACGAAAAAACATATCAACTTCCGGTTTGCGCCAAAAGTCTTAGAATTTTATGCCCTTTTGAATGATGTATCACAAGATAGGGGTTGCTATTTGAAATTTTTGAGATAGCCCCCCTGGGGGCCCCCCTAAGGGGGCTGGGGGGGTTTCGACCCAAAGAAAAGAAAATTCAGTCAAAATGATGAAGAATGGTTCAAACCGCAACATTTTATCTCAATTAGCAAGAAAAAAAACCAGGGGGGGAGATAAAAAAACACCCTGTATGTAGTGTTATGTACTTATTTTTAGTCGTTTGGCTGCTATCGGCAAAATAGTGCATAACAGAACTTATGGCAGTCGAGTGTTATCAAAGCGCACCCAACGGTAGTCCGACGTTGACAGATATCGCTGCCTATTGCGAGAAGCACAGGTGCTTACGTCACATAAAAGTAGCATGTTTTTGTAGAATTTTTTGTCTAGTTTCAGAATATATGCAGTGTTGTATACTTATTTTCAGTCGTTTGGCTGCTATTGGCAAAATAGCGATTAACAGAACTTATGGCTAGACAGTGTATATTAAGTACAAAACAAGATTTTAAATCTGAACCATCAGATGATTGACCATCTGATACATCTGATTTCCGTTCTGATTGTATCATTCTGTGCTCATAGTATGTAGGGACTCTAGGATGGACTGGTTGGAGCCGGGGAAGCTGGAATACATTGGTAGAGCCCGATCAGTTCTCTCCTCTCCTCACTCACCGTGCAACGAGCCGTGCCACGGACTTCCGCAGTATACCTTCTCGATAAAATGCACCTATGTACTGAACTGTCGCGACAGGCCTACGCGGAACAACTGATGGGGTATAATGAATTACCTAGGCCAAAAGAGGAAACACTTGTGATTGCTGAATTGCTGATCATCTCTAGTGATGTCCTTGATGAGTACCTATGTATATACAAAGGTATAACAAAACTATACGAACATATTTTTAGGGCGTATTTTAGAGGTAAAAATAAGACTTTTTCCCTTATAAACATGGTTCCAAAAATGCCCCCTTTTTGAGATACAGTGTTGTGGCTCTACTGAGTTGTTAGGTGGGGGACTTTAGCCCTCACCAGGCGTCAACCCTGAATGGGACTTTGTTATCATTATTGAATAAACGAGGCTGCTGCCATATGATTACGGATTCCTTGTCTCATCCTTTATTCCCAATAATGTGCATAATAATTGGCGACGAAGATTAATCCTTTTTTATTTTTCGGCCGTGTAAATCTCGTGCGCGTTCGGTAAAATGCGGTAGTTTCGCGAAGTTTCGCGATGAATCAGAAAGTTCGAAAGCGAAGTGTCGTTCTTCACGTGCGTGCTCGCATGGAGCCTATCAATGCTCAACAGGTTATCAAGTCACATTTGGTTTCAGCACAATTTCAGCACATTTTGGTACATAATCACCAGTATTCATCATGGACCAGCAACAGTTCCAAGAATTTTTGAGTGTATTCAAACAGTCTATCGACAGACTCCAGGTACCCCCTCTGATTTTAAACTTTGAAACTTTCAACAAACAGGCTGAAAGCTTTTCTCAGTATAGAGAGCGATTCGATAATTAACAGTAATAAACAGTAATAAACTAAAGAAAATTGATAGTGATCCAACGCTTCTAAAAAGTACATTCCTCAATGCTATAGGCAGCGAAACTTACGAAACAGTTAAATCGATAACCGATCCCAAGAAATTGGACGAATTAACCTATGTACAAATTGCTAATGAATTAGATAAATATTTAAGCCCTAAACCCAATCTATTAATCGAACAACATTGATTCTTATCAAGGGTTCAAGGGGAATCTGAGAGTATCGGAAATTATGTTGCAGCCCTACGCAAATACCTACCAAACTGCGCCTTTTCTTGCGAATGCGGAAAATCAGTCGCTGATGTATTCTTACGTGCCCAATTCATTCGTGGCCTTGACAGTTCAATCATTCGTGAGAAACTTTTAGGTGATGCATCCTTAGATTTTCAAGGGGCAGTTGATGAAGCGCTTGCTTTTGAGTCGTCCCAACTCAACAATCAAGAGATCAAAAAATCACTCAACTCAATTCAAGCATCTTCTGACGAAGTAAATAAAGTGTCTAAGTACACCAAGTTTAACTCAAAATCATCTTATAATCCTCGCAGATCTAATTCAAATTCTTCCAGGTACTACAGGTCACAATCTAAATCGCCCCAAAGGTCCAATGGCCAACGCCATCAATCTTCAGCTCCACGCCACTTCTCTCAGCGTAGTTCTCGTCCTCGAATAAGCCTTCGTGAACTAGGTATCGCAGATCTTTGCACTACATGTGGAAGAAACAACCATTTTAAAGCCGACTGTCGCACCAATCCCAGATCCTTAAAATGCAATTCCTGTCACCGCTACGGACATGTAGATAAGGTATGCATAACCACACTCTCTCAGCAAAAAAGGTCAAGCGTCAAAACAGTCTCATTCAATTGTGAAGCTGAAAGCGATTCAGAAGACTTCAGTCCAACCCTCGACATATGGCGTATCTCAGGTAATCAAGAAAATATGAATCCGAATCCCGACATTAGTAAATTTTTTGCAACAGTGTTAATAGAAGGAAAACCAGTCAAATTTGAAGTTGACTCAGGTTGCGGGTTTACCCTACTTCCAGAATGTGAGTTTTCAAGACTCAACCTTCAAATGCAACCTAGTCCTACTAAATACCAATTCAAAACCTATGATGCAGGTATAGTTGTACCGCTAGGTACTGTACAAGTCAAAGTTGTTTTTAAAGATGTATCATCAATCGAAACTACCTTTATCGTTCCATCAAAATTCTTAACCATCTTAGGTAGAGCATGAATCAGAAACCTATGTAGCAGATTACAAGAATTGGATTTCGACAGCAAATATTCAAACACTGGAACCTGTTTCAAATTCATCAATCGTTAATCTCTTTCCTCAAATCTTTGAGCAGCGTGTCGGGAAAGCGCCAAATGTCAAGTTAACCCTAAACCTTCGCAAAAACACACTACGTTACAGAAAACACCGAGACGTGCCTTATGCAATCCGGGATGCTGTGGATGAAGAACTTGACGAGTGGGAGAAAGATGACATCGTAGCGCCAATTGAAAAATGCGACTGGGGATCGCCGATTGTTCCAGTTCCAAAACCTAATGGTAAGGTCCGCCTTTGCATTGATTATAAAAGTACTGTATATTCACTTCTTGTTAATAATCACCACCCAATCCCTAAAATAGATGAGGTGTTAAGTGAACTGAAAAATTCCAAGTACTATTGTAAATTAGACCTCTTTAAAGCCTGCCTTCACTTTGAAGTCGATGATAAAAGCAGTATGATCCAAGCCATCTCCACCCGTAAGGGTACATATAGAATGAAAAGACTAGGCCTCGGTATAAAAGTAGCTCCAGGTCTTTTTCATAAAGCAATGGAAACAATCTTATTTGGGTTACCAGGTGTAACATTTTATTTCGACGACATTATTGTCCATGGTAAAACGCTAGCTGAGTGTAGAGCAAATTTGATAAAATGTCTAAAAAAGCTTGAAGAAAATAACCTTCACCTAAACTTATCCAAATGTAAATTCTTTCAAACCAAAATATCATACATACCTAGGATACATTATTGAAAATGGTCGGATCTACAAAGATCCTCGTAAAGTTGAAGCCATTGTTGCGATCCGTCAACCTAAAAATAAATCAGAGGTAAAGCAATTTTTAGGTCTCGTTACTTATTACTCCAGATTCATTCGGAATGCATCATCCATCACTCACCCAATCAGGAAACTGCTTCGTAACACAGTTTCTTTTCACTGGTCAGCAAAATGTGAAGCTGCTTCTCTGAAACTTAAATCAATAATTGCAAGCGATCAGGTCCTTATGTCGTTTGATCCTTCTCTACCAGTCGCAGTTGCTTGCGATGCCAGCCCATTTGGAGTCGGTGCGGTTCTATCTCACATAGTGGATGGTGTTGAACGACCAGTTTTATTTGCCTCTAGATCTTTGACACCAGCTGAATCCAATTACAGCCAACTAGATCGGGAAGCATTGGCAATAATGTTTGCATTAGATAAATTGTACATGTATATTTATGGAAGACAATTTTTCCGTATGACAGACAATGCTCCGTTAACAAGAATCTTTCACCAGCATGCCCACCTGCCACCAATGACTGCTGCAAGATTACTGAGATATGCCGCATACTTATCACCTTTTGATTACGAAATCAAACATCGGCCAAACCACCTGCACACTAATGCTGATTATCTTTCCAGATTTCCAGTTCCCAGTACTAACCAAAATCCGTGCAACCAAATGCAACTAGATGCCGAACTTATCGCCTGCCATGAACAGTCTCTATTCCAAATTGAAACAGCTGGGATTACTAGCGGTGACATCGCAGAACATACCCTAGGTGATCCAGAAACGCAAACCCTAGCATCATTGAAAAACGATCAAAAAGACAATACCAATCTTGAGTATACGGTCCAAGGCAATATTTTATTCAAAGGAAACAGAATTGTTGTTCCAGGTAAGCTTCGCTCCAAAATTCTTCAAAAATTGCATGAAACGCACGTTGGAATGACCAAGATGAAGCAACTAGCCAGACGCTACGTCTATTGACCGTCAATTGACAAAGAAATTGAGCGACTAGTTCGTTCTTGTGAAAGCTGTTTGTTAAATCAAAAATCTCCAGCAAAAGCACCAATCCATCAGTGGGAAAAACCAATTGAAAATGTTGACAGAGTGCACATCGACTATGCAGGGCCTCATCTTGGTCATCACTTCCTCATTCTAGTCGACGCGAAATCTAAGTGGCCAGAAATTGAGCCAATAAAATTAGCATCCACCTCCGAAACGACAGTGAAACTTCTCCAAAATAGCTTTGTCTCACATGGGTATCCAAAAACCATGGCTTCAGACAACGCATCAATTTTTAAAAACCCAGATTTTGCCCAATTCTGTAAGACCCGAGGTATCCTTCAATGCTTCATAGCACCAGACCACCCGGCAAAAAACGGACTAGCAGAGCGCTACGTTCAGACACTAAAGTCAAAACTCGCAAAGATGGAAAATGAACCGGGTTCAATTGAAACGAAGGTGAAACGAATCTTGCTACAATTTAGGGCAACCCCCCTTGAAGGCGGTCTAAGCCAAGGGGAATTGTATTTGCAGCGAAGATTTCGAATTCGTCTCGATGCTATTTTTCCGTCTCGACCCCTTAAATGCTCGTCTAAGTTTCCTGTTCGAAGTTTGTCCGTGGGACAAACTTTCATTGCTCCAAAGTTCATAAATAACAAACCAACTTGGAGAAGGGGGAAAATACTTAAGTTATTTGGCCGTCTGCATTATCTAGTTAAACTGAACAATGGATTCATTTTCAAGCGCCACATTAACCAGTTACGGCCAGCACCAGCTCAAGAAGTTACGGAAGAAGCGGAAACACATCAAAAATCAGAATCCAACCAATTACCAAGGAAGAAAGTTCGCTTTGCAGAGGAACCAACTATTGCTGACTACTCAACAATTAACCAACCAACGGTTCAATGTCCGGTGCCTGTGTCAAGCGAACCATTATTAATCACGCTATCTCCTGGCCAACCTTCAACCTCTCGCAGTTCAGAAGTACCTTCGCAATCATCCATTGCTGCTAAACCAGAATCTCTGAACAAGAACCTTTCGTCAAAGACTCCAAGCATAGGTAGGGGTCGAGCAAGAATAATCTCAAATTCTTTGCAGGGAAGCTCACCCCCTGTGTCTGGAAAACCACCAAGCAGGGAGCGTCAAGCTCCGCGCCATCTTCAAGACTTTATTTTGAAATAAATTTAGTAATTAATTAATAGTGCCAAGTAATTTGTTGCGTTCCTAACTCCCACATCTCATTACTCTTAAATCTTGATGTTAATTTTTGACTCTCGCACTCTTAATGAATTATTCCGATAATTTTTTTTTTTTTTTTACAAAATTACCTGCTCTAGTCATTGTTCATTTTAGTGTGGGAGAGCTGAAAGTAAATGTCAAATACACTTGCTCTCACTTTGTTCTCTTTTAAGTAAAATGTCAAATACTCTTTGTTCTCTCTTTAGTGTGGGAGAATGTAGTGGCACTACTGAGTTGTTAGGTGGGGGACTTTAGCCCTCACCAGGCGTCAACCCTGAATGGGACTTTGTTATCATTATTGAATATACGAGGCTGCTGCCATATGATTACGGAAAAATTGTTTTAATAATTAATTGTTAATTGTTTAAAATAGCGACCACAATAGGGCTCTTGCAAACTTTTGCTATGAGCAAATGAATAGTCCAATCTGATGTAAAAACCAGCGAAAATCAGGAAAATCACACTAAGAAAGTCAAAAATTGTAATAAACTCACATAACTGCTATAACGGCAAGATGTAAAATTGTGTTTTTTTCTGAAAAGTAATTGGTTACTAGAATATTTTCGACTAGTATTTTTTTTTTAATTCCGACTTTTCAAATAGGAGTATAATGATTTTTTAAAAATGGAGAACCATATTGACCTTCGATATCGATTTTAGTCAAATTCTAGGTCAGGTTTGGATTCAGCGCGATAAAACTAGGTATAGAACATGTCTCATACATAATAGTCACGCGATGGAGGGGTTAGAGGAAAATAGACCCCCTCACGTGAAAGTTCACCCCCCAAAAACCCTATGTTCGGTTATTACAGAATTCAAAAATTCCGCGCCATTCTCGAGATACACGAGGGTGGGCAGGACTTCTGAAACATGGTGTATATGACCGTCAATTAAAACAAACCTCTTGTTGAGCCACAATTTGACGTATTATCATACGATTTTTACCAACTGTTTTAATAAGCAAGAACTCTGCGGTCTAATGCAGCATTCAGCGTATCAGAGCTTCTGATGTTTCATCGAGAAAGGGGGAATGCGTCATGCTTAAGCCGTTGTTGTTTGAGGCACTAAGTAATTAAGTACCTAATAGTTAGCGATAAACACATTAAAACGCAATATTGACTTTATCTTACCTTTAATATGAGCACAACTCGATTTAATCGTTTTAAAACTTCTAATGTTTGACATTCGTCCAGCTGAAACAAAAACAAGTATAGTGGAATGAAAGAAAAACAACAATATCGTGAAAATTGACAACAATTGAAAAAGAAGCGGTTGCGCGCATTCCAGCTCTGAAGCACTGGTTGTAGCGCGCTATGTATTTGATGAATTTTTGGGAATGGATATTAACGTCAAAGTGTAAATTGCATGGATAGATGATGAGATATAACAGACGTGCAAATGAGAATTGAATGTTGAAGAATATGAAATGCTACATGGTACAGTAAAATAAGGAAGCGATGAGTATAGGAGCAGAGTTTGCAACATGTTTTCATTATAAGATCACATTTTAATCGTTAATATTTAGGTGCACGGTAGTGCGCCAGCCAGGTTCACTACACGCAAGCAACTCTTACCGGAAGCAAAATGCCCGATTTTCACTCCTCTCTGACTCAGCCAGAACTGAATATTAGGTTCTGAAAATGAAGAGCTGTTAAAATGCACTATCTCAACAAGCCGTCAAAATTTCAAGTTCGTATCTTTATGCAGTGGTTCTTAATAGAGCTCCGAAAATCGCCAAAAGGGTCATTTCTTGTCTGTGACAGAGAAGCACTAGCTCATGATTAACCAATATTTTAATGACCAGTGGCAGCAGATATTTCCAAAACTTCAAATGTATTATAAGCCTATTCAGCTACGTATAATTTGGTTTTAGAAAAGCTTGTTGTCTGCCATATTTTTCCCCCTGTGCTGTCCAAAATGATACAATTTTGATGCCTGAAGGTTAAAGGTAAGAATAAAACCAGTCTATTTCTATATTTTCATGCAAAAGCTCACAATTTAGTTTTAAGTCCTAGTAAAGTGCTTATCAGATGTTGGAAGGGCTCTCTACTTGGAGACTGTCTCAATTTTCTTCCTCCGTCAGAAGTTCTGAAGGTTCACTCGTCTGATTGTTTTGACGTGTGTTCTTACTTACTACTTACTACCTTATGGTTGGAAAACTGAAGACGAATTTGAGGCTGAAATGTGAGACAAGGCATATACCTATCTACTAATATTTGAAATGTGAGACAAGGCATACCTATCTACTAATATTTGAAAGGCAACAGACTTTCGCATCCTGGAGATTTAATTCCTGAACATACATGTTAACAGAACCTGCCAAAGACAATCTCAAAGTTGCAGCTTAAAAAGCAGTGTAGCTCAGATATCTGGACTAAAAACCTCCTTGAGTTGGCCTTGACAAGAGAGTTTTTAAGATTATCGTATTTGAAATGTGTTTTATCAAATTGGCTTGCTAGAGCAGGACCATTTTGAGTATCCGGTTCAGACAAGTAGCGGTGGCTGCTTCAAAACTGCATCAAAGCGCATCGGTGAGAAGTTGAAAAGCAACAAGATGCAATTCTGTGCTAACCAACCACACACTGATGCACTTTGATCATCTGTGATGCAGTTGGGAAGCACGCACCGCTACTTGACAGATCCCGGTACTCAAAATGGTCCTGCTCTACTACACATCTGCGCTTGCTGGATACCGGTAGACGGGTAGATGAACTAAGGATGATTTACACCAGTCATCCAGACAGGCTGAAGCGTTGAGTCCCACAGTCAAAGTGAACTTTAAAATCACTCTTGACTCATTGATTTTTTTCCCTCAAAGTTGAATTCTAATCACTTATGAAAAGTTGACTATTGGTTCAAACTCTGGGCCTAAGATCAGTCTGTGGACCAAATGCACCATGGATGGAATGTACTGGCCAATCCCACATCTTGGTGCAAATGATCCAATGTGTATAAACTCCACGCGCTATATCCAGAAAGCCATATTTTTCGAATAGCGCGTGGACTCTAACCTTGGATTGTTTGCACCAAAGGTTTAGGAGTCACTTGTGCATATGATCTACGGGAGTGCAGCAACTTTTCTGTGATGAAAAACTACTAATTTAGGTTGATGCGAGAGGTTTACGCACTGTTGATTTTATACACAAATATTTTGAACCTTAAAATTTATAAAAATGTTTGGTGCGTGGACTCTATGCACTGTGGATCATATGCACCAGTCTGCTCAAGAGGTTGGTGCAAGGACTCCATGCAGTGTGAACCATTTGCACCACAACGACCTGGCATCATGCACTATGCTCTTCGGTGTCAAAAACACCTGATTATTTGCAGCGTGATTATTTTCAGTCCATATTGTAGCGCCTGAAGGAAAACTTTGTCAGCCTCGTAAATTTTTCACTTTGCAAGTGAAACATGTTCATCCATCTCAAGCAGTTTCAGTGAAAGAAGAGCAGTGTAACCGATCTATTGCTAAATTATCTCCAACACCAAATCTCTTCCGCTAATTTCTTCTTTCAATGCCCTGCTCTTCTTGTAGCAAATCAGCACCTATGCCAGGATTTACACGAACTCAGATTCTCAAGGCCGTTTCCCTGTCTTAAAGTCTCGAAGAGTACCTATTTATACAGGGTCTTCAAAAAGTCCGGGAACGATCCTGTAACTTCTAGAAGATTGATTTTAAAATAAAATTTTGCAGGTGGTCTGATATGATCGTGATGCACTTTGTGCCAAAATTGACATTTGGGGGGGGGGGCTCTCGGGAGGTTAGCACCCCTTATGTTCTAACATGCCCGTATATTCCCATATTGACCCCTATTTGCCGGTATTTGCTCATATTTGCACTTTTTCTTTGCTATTTACGTCCACATTTACCTCTTTATTTTCTTACTTGCCCCTCTTCACCTTATTTGGCCCTTTCCTGTCCCCTTTTCACACAAATTTTGTCCCTTCCTCCACTCAATTCAATCATATTTGGACCCTTCTTGCTCCATTTCAAACGTATTTGGCCCCTGAAGTCCATATTTCCCTGCATTGTCCCTTACTGACTCCAGTGGCGTAGCGTGCAATTCGGCAACGTTGAAATAAGCCTATGAAAACTCATGTAAAGTATCGAATGCGAAGGTGTTCACCGAACACCCAAAAGTTCGATCTCTTTAATGG
The DNA here is from genome assembly GCA_011764245.1 of Trialeurodes vaporariorum. Lineage (NCBI taxonomy): Eukaryota > Metazoa > Arthropoda > Insecta > Hemiptera > Aleyrodidae > Trialeurodes > Trialeurodes vaporariorum. Next base: position 69,979,503 of record VMOF01000111.1, read on the forward strand.
ATTTAAATAGACACATTACAACGTTATCGATTTGCACGCTACGCCACTGACTGACTCCTATTTAGCGCTTTGTGCCCAAATTTGCACTTTTTCATTGCTATACATGTCCTCATTCACTTTAACATATACTCTCTGAAATCTTGAAATCCAATATGCCATCCCTGTAATTTCCTTTAAAGTGGAACTATTGATGGGAAATACCATAAATTGGAAGCAAAACGGTAAAGTAAAACCATAATTTTCCTTAAAATGCCTATGGGAATTCCTATGAACCGGAAATAAACTCAAAACTTTCTTTGGGCCCCCTTAGAGGTATAAGAATTCTCCAGCGCGGGGGAGATGGGGGAAAGGGGGGAGATGGGGGAGGGGGAGGGGAGGGGTAAAGGGGGAGAGGGGGGAGGAGATGGGGAACCCCCAAATCCCCCCACTAAAAAAATTCTTCATATAGTTCATATAATGCATGAAGTACATATGTTGCATTATTATAATGTATATGCTTTACAGGGTGGCCAGAAAGTGACTACACACCCCTCATAACTTTTTTAGGCGCACCGTTGGTACAACGTGCGCCTATTGAAATCGTCCTGCTACTCAATAGAGTATACTACGCCCCCTTGTGATCAAATGGCAAATTGAGCATTTTTGATGTCGTGATTTTTAGGTTGTGTCCTGCAGGGGCGTGCCGTGGGGGGAGCATGTGGGTACCCTTGCCCCGGGCGGCACTCTCGGGGGGCGGCAAAATCAGGGTGAACAACCAAAAAAAAAAAAAAGGTTATCAAATTTCAAAATGAATTCCAGAGGGTGGCACAATCAGTGTGTAACAAGCAAAAAAAAAAAAAAAAAAAAAAAGGTCATCAAATTTATAATTTTGTTCACGGAGGGCGGCAAGATTGCATTCTTGCCCCCCCTCTCTGGAAACCACGCCACGCCCCTGGTGTCCTGTGTTTTTTTTGTGTCAATTTCATTTGAAAAGTAAATGTTTTCCCAGCCACGACTGAATTTCGAGTGTGTTGGAAGTAATTAGATGTTCATTGATTCACGTTTTCTTAAAGTTATTCTATTTCAAAAATTTCTAACCTCACTTTCTGACTATTTCAAATGGAGCTGTTGCAAACTTTTGCTACAGGCTTATTGATAGTTGATTATGGGGTAATACCCTGTAAAAATAACGATTAGCGCACTAAAAAATCACGAAATCCACTCCTAAACTCACAAAATGCTTTTAAACGCGAGACCGTAATGGCGGCCGGAGGCCGCGGTTTTCTTATGGCAATTGTGTGCTTCTTCTTCTTCTTGTGTGGTGTTGCGAGACTACCTCCTGTAGATGGCGCTGATTGAAGATAGGGAAACCCAATGCAAACCGCGGCCCCATCCGCCATTACGGTCTCGCGTTTAAAAGCATTTTGTGAGTTTAGGAGTGGATTTCGTGATTTTTTAGTGCGCTAATCGTTATTTTTATAGGGTATAACCCCATAATCAACTATCAATAAATGTTCTGAATGTTTACGCATATCAGCGGCGTATTTTGGTGGGGTGGAATTCTGCAATACATTTATTAAAATTGTTTTATGAGTATTTGATTGTTTATTACGTGCGTTTAGTTATGTGCAATAGGAAATTCGAAGGGTTTGTTCTATGATTGTCCATAGTGGTCCTAACCCCCCCCCCCAACCCCAAATCGCCACACACAGGTTCGGACCCAAACTTTTGCTGGACAATTTTTTTTGAGATGGTGGAAAATTCGAATGGATTGTTCTAAGGTTGTCCGGAGTGGTTCTACACCCCCCACACTCGCCGCACACAGGTGCGGACCCAAATTTTTGCTGAACAATTTTTTTTGAGATGGTGGAAAATTCGAAGGGATTGTTCTAAGATTGTCCGGAGTGGTCCCACAGCCCCCACACTCGCCGCACACAGGTTCGGACCCAAAATTTTGCTGGACAATTTTGTTTGAGATGGTGGAAAATTCGAAGGGGTTGTTCTAAGGTTGTTCATACTGGTTCTACACCCCCCCACACTCGCCGCACACAGGCTCGGACCCAAATTTTTGCTGGACAATTTTTTTGAGATGATGGAAAATTCGAAGGGAGTTTTCTAAGATTGTCCGGAGTGGTCCCACGGCCCCCCACACTCGCCGCACACAGGTTCGGACCCAATCTTTTGCTGGACAACTTTTTTTTGAGATGGAGGAAAATTTAAAGGGATCGTTCTAAGATAGTTCGTAGTGGTCTTAACCCCCACCTCCCTCCAAATCGCCGCACACAGGTACGGACCCAAACTTTTGCTGGACAAATGTTTTTTGAGTTGTTGGAAAATTCGAATTGTCCCAAGATTGTCCGTAGTGGTTCTACCCCCCCCCCCCCACTCGCCGCACACAGGTTCGGACCTTAAATTTTGCTGGACAATTTTTTTGAGATGTTGGAAAATTCGAAGGGTTTGAGATTGTCCGTAGTGCCCCCCCCCTCCACTCACCGCTTACAGGTTCGAACTTGAACTGTGTCTGTACAGTTTTTTTTTTTAGATTGTGGAAAATTCGAAGGGATTGTTCTAAGATTGTCCGTAGTGGTCTCCCCCCCCCCACTCGCCGCTTATTGATTCGAACTTGAACTTTTGCTGTACAATTATTTTTGAAAGGGATTGTTCTAAGATTATCCGTAGTGGTTCCACCCCCCCCCCCCCCACTCGCCGCACACAGGTTTGGACCCTAATTTTTTCTGGACAATTTTCTTTGATGTGGTGGAATATTCGAAGGGGTTTGTCCTAAGATCGTATATAGTGGTCCTAACCCCTACCCACTCGCCGCACCCAGGTTCGGACCCGGATTTTTGCTGGACACCTTATTTTTGAGATGATGGAAATGGAATTTGACTTATGAGGACCAAATTTGCTCAAGGTGCGCCTTCTCTGACACTGTAGTGGCAGAACTGTCTGCTTGTTTCTAATTGAGATAAAATGCTGCGGTTTGGACCATTCTTATTTATTGCGGAGGCGCTATCTGAGGAGGGTATTTTCGATAACCCCGGGGGGTAGGGGTGGGGGGTCAACTTCATTTTCTCTTATGGCACCCCCTATCTTGTTATACGCCGTTTAAAAGGACATAAAACTCTAAGACTTTTGGCGCAAACCGCACTACGATATCGAATTTCGTTTTCGATAAATCGGAAGTCAAAGTTCAATAACGACCCATTTTCAAAAAATCATTACTTCTATTTGAAAAGTAGGGATCTGAAAAACTAGGAGTCTAAAATACTTCAAGAAGCAAGTCCTTTTCAGACAAAAATACTGCTTTGACACAAAATTAGTCAAAGTTAGGATTCCGAGCCCCCGAAAATTTTCAACGTTTTTGCCCCCCAGGGGGAGCTATCAGAAAAATTCCGTGGAACGACCCCTATCGAGTGATACATCGACCGAAAGGGCACACCAAACTGAGCATTTTGGCGCAAACCGGAGGTTGATATCGTTTTGCACATTCGAGATATCGAATATCGAAGGTAGATTTACGAAATCCTAACTTAACTAATTTTGTGTCAAAGCAGTATTTTTTTCTGAAAAATCCTAACTTAACTAATTTTGTGTCAAAGCAGTATTTTTTTCTGAAAAGGACTTGCTTTTTGGAGTATTTTAGACTCCTCGTTTTTCAGATCCCGACTTTTCAAATAGGAGTAATGATTTTTTGAAACTGGGTCCATATCGAACTTTGACTTTCGATATATCGAAAACGAAAATCGATATCGAGGTGCGGTTTGCGCCAAAAGAAATTTGACAATGGGTGAAAACCCAACTTCCCCATTCGAAAAATCGAAAACTAAAAACGACATCGACCTGCGGTTTGCGCCAAAATGCTCAGTTTAATGCGGTATTTTGAGTAATGTATCACTCAATAGGAGTCATGCCTCGAAATTTCTGAGATAGACCCCTTGAGGGGCACTTTTTTTGACAACTGTTGGGGGCTCTAAAACCAAATTTGAACCAAATTTATGGCAGAACCGTATTTTTTTCTGAAAAGTACTTGTTTTTTAGAGTATTTTGGACCCCTATTTTTTGAAATTCCGACTTTTTAAATGGGAGTTCTGATTTTTTGAAAATGGGTCAAAGTCGAACTTTGACTTTCGATATATCGAAAGGGAAAAACGATATCGACCTTCGGTTTGGGCCAAAAGTCTTAGAATTTTACGCCTTTTCAAACGATGTATCACAAGACAGGGGTTGCCATTTGAAATTGTTGAGATAGCACCCCTGGGGGCCCCCTAGGGGGGGGGGGGTGACCCCCAAGAAAATAAATTTCAACTAAAATTATGAAGAATGGTCCAAACCGCAACAATTTATCTCAACTCGTTCAAAAGTTAGACAGGGGGGGGGGGGATACATCTGTTACACCCTGTATACTAATTACATATTATACTACCAACATAGAGTACGTACTATAGTCGAGTACGTATAAACATAATATAAATAGTCTATTTAGAGGACGTACTTTATAGAGTCCACCCGGGGGTGGGGGGAGGGGGGAAACAAAAGCAGGTACATAAGTAACTTAAAATTTACTAAAAAAGTTTTTTGACTCGCGGTTTGCATCATTCGAAAAAATGCACCCAAAAAAAATAAATAAATAAAAAATAAAATAAAAAAAAAATTGATGATACATGCGTTTCTCCAATATTTGCATTGTTTATTGTGAACAAAAATAAATGTACCTACTTAAAAAATCGAGAAATAGTGAAAACTATGTTCATACTAAAAAAAAGCTAATGTATGGCACATCAAATGAAACTCCCTTTTTTTATTATGTATTATTTTATTTATTTTAAAGCAAACTATGTTTCGAAACTCAATACTTCCAAAAGTACTGAGCCAAAACATTTTACGATTTTGAAATTTGACCACCCGCTTCCCTCGGTCAAATTTAGAAAACTGGTCGTATTTGGATTGATGACAGCATCACTGAAAAATTCGTTCACTTCGGGGTCGATTTATATCCCTTGTGAATAAGGTCCTTCGTAGCTAGTTTTTCCGGAAATCGGGCTAGGACTTGTACAGTTTTAGATAATAGGTACTGGTCACTTTTGTTGCTACGTAAATTGTTTCATCGAGTAATAACATTATAAGGCAGCTGTCGAGAAAGGGAGATTCAATATAACGGCACAGTTGAGTGGGTCACTTCCGAGCATTAAGTTGTAAAATTTTGACTTCAAACATGCATAAAAATAAAAAAAAGTCCAAACTGATTTGACTAATTCTTGAAAATAATTTAAGTTACTCACCACAGTGCGACTGAAGATTTCCCGAACTGAGTCTAACTCGTGAATAATTTGTTTGAACCATAACTCATAGGCTGGAAAAAAAATGTATACCATATGCAAAAATGGATTTTATTTACACTATTTAAGCGCTACCTAAATCAAATCTATGCTGTGTGAAAATTCAGACTATATGGATGTTGTAGGTGCTCCCATAACTGCCTATTTTCCTTCACCTTCCTCAACTACTCTAGCATTCTACCCACTTTCTCTCCCTCATTCATTTTTACAAATTACAAAATGAGTGGGTAAGTATTCGATGCAGAGTAAAAGTATACAGTCAATCGCCCTAACTTGGGACATATGAGGTAACATGGGACAGGGCTGTATGCACTTTTTTTAAGTAAAGTATCTCATACAACCCTGTCCCATGTTACCTCATACGTCCCAAATTAGGGCGACTGACTGTAGTCAGAAAATAGTGTTTTTTAGGCAACGGCAAAGTGAGCAATTTGGTGATCATGCTTTTTGCCATTTCAACGCGTGGAATCTATCGAATTAAGGCCAGGCATGTTGCCAGACTATCAAGAATTTCACCCAATCAATTACTACAGGGTGTTTCACGTAACCTGCTCACTATGGTTTTCATAAACGGGTGACGATAAAAAATCAGGAAAAATCGGTTTTATGGCAACTCGGATCTAAAGTTTCATTTAATAATACTGCCACAACCCAAAATTTGGTTTTCGGGGGGGTTTTCAGGGGGGACACCCCCCTAATCTCGAGATTTTCAAATAGCAACCCCTATCTTGAGATACCTCATTTGAAAGAGGGTAAATTCTAAGCATTTTGGCTTAAACCGTAAGTCGATATCTTTTTTTGTTTTCGAGATATCGAAGGTCGAAGTTCGATGATGGACCAATTTTCGAAAATTCTAAACTCCTACAAAAATAGTCGTAAAACAAAAAAACTGCACATGTAAAATGCTCTACTTGATGAGTACTTTCAAGAAAAAAATACGAATTTACAATCGAATAAACCGAAAGTTGACTTTTAGGCACCTTAACATTTTTGGCGGGAAAACCCCCATTTCTCAAAAGTTTCAAAAGGCAACCCCTATCTTTTAATACCTCATTCGAAAAGGCGTAAAAAGTAGTGCATTTTAGCCAATCAAAGTCCGATATCGTTTTTCTAATTCGATAAATCGAAAATCGAAGTTCGATTTAGACTATTTTTCGACCCTGTAAAAAACGGATCATATCTTTGATACATCATTCAAAAGCACGTAAAAAACCAAGAATTTCAGTGCAAACCGTAAGTCAATACCTTTTTTTGCGGTCGAGATATCGCAAGTCAAAGCTTAGTCTCTAGTTAGGGCTTACCTTAAATTTTAACTTGTGATACACTTGGTTGCCGTTTGAAAATTACGAAAAAAAAAAAATTTACGATCAATCAAACCGGAAGTCGACTTTTAGGCACCTTAATATTTTTGGTGGGAAAATACCCATTTCTCAAAATTTTCAAACGGCAACCGCAATATTCCATTACGTCATTCGAAAAGGCGTAAAAAGTTGAGCATGTTGGCGCAATTGAAAGTCCGATATCGTTTTTCTAATTCGATATATCGAAAATCGAAGTTCGATTTAGACCATTTTTCGACCCTGTAAAAAACGGATCCTATCGTGAGATACATCATTCAAAAGCACATAAAAACCAAGAATTTTAGTGCAAACCGGAAGTCAATACCTTTTTTCGCGGTCGAGATATCGCAAGTCAAAATTTAGTCTCTGGTTAGGCCCTACCTTAAATTTTGACTTGCGATATCTCGACCGCGAAAAAAGGTATTGACTTCCGGTTTGCACTAAAATTCTTGGTTTTTTATGTGCTATCAAATGATGTATCACACGATAGGATCCATCTTTCACAGGGTCGAAAAATGGTCTAAATCGAACTTCGATTTTTGATTTATCGAATAAGAAAAACGATATCGAACTTTCAATTGCGCCAACATGCTCAACTTTTTACGCCTTTTCGAATGACGTAATGGAATATGCGGTTGCCATTTGAAAATTTTGAGAAATGGGCATTTTCCCGCCAAAAATATTAAGGTGCCTAAAAGTCGACTTCCGGTTTGATTGATCGTAAATTCGTATTTTTTTCTTGAAAGTAATCTTCAAGGGGAGCTTTTTACATGTGCAGTTTTTTGTTTTACGACTCTTTTCGTAGGAGTTAAGAATTTTTGAAAATTGGTCCAATATCCAACCTTTGATATCTCAAACACGAAAAAAGACATCGACTTCCGGTTTAAGCAAAAATGCTTAGAATTTTACGCCCTTTTAAAAGAGGTATCACAATATGGGGGTTGCCATTTAAAAATTTCGAGATGGGGTGCCCCCCCCTGAAAACCCCCCTAAAACCAAATTTTGGGTTGTGACAGTATTTTTAAAAGAAACTTTAGATCCGAGTTGCTATAAAACCGATTTTTCCAGATTTTTTTATCGTCACCCGTTCAAGAAAACCATAGTGAGCAGGTTATGTGAAACACCCTGTATATGAAACAAATCCATTGTAGGCGCACATTGCACGAGTCGCCGTAGGTAAAATATACTTAGAAAAAATTAACATTTAAGGAAAAAGAAAGAAGATTTATGTAAACCCAGTCAAATAAAGAGCATTTGTTTCTTGTAAACAACACACACATCATGGATGTTAACAATGCAGAAAACGTGGATTTTGGTTACGGCCATCAACAAAATATGAGCGTGAGGGGTCGCGCAGGGTCTAAAACTAACCCAGACAACTTTGACACGCCCCCCATGTCATGATCCAATGACTGAATTAAATTGAAACTTACACAGTGAGCAATCTGAGGCCTAACAGAAAAGTTCTGAGACGGGCGAAACGATAATCTCCAAGCTGTCATTGAGAAAATTGAGTTTTTTTTAACCTCCGCTGCTCAGGGTAGTTTTCGACCCTATAGACTGTATCACAACCTATACCTTGCCATTTGAATTTTTTTTCGTAGAGGCCCCCAAAGCCCCAAAATTTAGGGGGGAGGGGCGGAGGGCCCCCAATTTATTTTCCCAGAATTTTTTTTTTTAAATCCGACAATTTTCTAGATCACAGCTAGCGATGCAAAATGGCCCCTAATTTTTTTTAAACGGCCCCTAACTTGAGAAAGGGCCATTTTTTGAAGAAAATGCCCTGAACGAAAAATGGTTTGTTTTAGGTGCAAACTCCATTTCTGAAATGAAATTTAGGTGTAAAATCCATTTCTGAAATGAAAAAATACCCGCCCCATTAGAAAACTGCAATTTTGCTCTTTCCTGAGGCCCAATTAGGCTCTTATGGACTGTTTTTTCGGGGTCGGCAACACTTACCCTGAATTCTTTGGGGTCGATATACATTAGCAAGGTCTGAAACACCCTGTATATCTCAATTAGCAAACATGGAAAAAAGTGGGGGGGGGGGGGTTAAAAAAACACCTGGAAAAAAATGCCCATGCCCAACGATCTTTCCAAGAATTTTTTCCATCTGAATTAAGTTATTGTTTTTGAAACTTCCTATCCCGGGCACCAATTTTCCTGACTTTTGGTTCACAAATAAATTATTATGCACCTGCTTTTCAGAGTAGCTTAAAATTTTAGTTCTATAATTCCAACTTTTCGAATAGGAGAAATGATTTTCTGAAAATGATTCCAGATCGAACTTTGACCACAGAATAATACAATCAAAACGGAAACTCCCATAAGAGCCAATGGAAGCAAGTTTGGAATTTGACGGCACCAATAGGCAACGCTGTGGTCCTACATCCCAACATAGCGGACGAGTGTGATTTGTGTTGAAACTCATTTATTTCTGTAAATTCTGGAAAGAAATCTTAAGTTTCCGGCCTCAATTTTATTCTAATGGCATTTCAGAATGAAAATTTCGCGGATCATGTCCTATACTTTTTTTTCGCGCGCGAATCCAGATGTAAACATCCTATATCCCAACATGGAGGACGCGAAATGAATTTGCTTCAAAATCCGACAGAGTTTCCGTTCTGATTGTATTATTCTGTGTTTTGACCTTCGATATATCGAAAACGATGTCAAAAGTTAGTTAGATTTACAAAGTTCGATATCTCGAATTTGAAAACCGATATCGACCTCTAGTTTGCGCCAAAATGCTCAATTTGATATGCTTTTTCGATAGATGTATCGTTCAATCAGAGGCCGTCCTTCGAAAATTTTGAGATAGCCCCCTGTGGGGGGGGGGGTAATGGATAAAAACATTTAAATTTGTTCGGGGCTCTGAAACATTGTTTTGACCAAACTTACGTCACATTTGTATTTTTTTCTGAAAAGTACTTGCTTTCTAGAGTATTTTATACAAATCGTTTTTTTAAATTTGACGTTTTAAATAGAAGTGATGATTTTTTGAAAATATGGGTCAAAATCGAACTTTGACCTTCGATATCTCGAAAACGAAAAACAATAGTGACCTTCGGTTGCCGCCAAAATGTTCAGTTCTTAATGCTTTTACTAACGATATATCACAAGGTAGGGTTCATGATTTGAAAATGTTGAGTCAGGAGCCAAAAACCCCCCTACATTTTTTTGGGTGGCGGGGGGTTTAGAGGAAGGGGACCCCCTCACGTGAAAGTTCATCCCCAAAAACCCTGTGTTCGATTTTTACAGAATTCAAAAATTCCGCACTGTTCTCGAGGTACAGGGGGGGGGGGGGGGGGTGGCCAGGACTTCTGAAACATACTGGATAGGGTGATTCAGACCACCCTGCCACTATTTTCTCAGGCCTTAGGACTTGAAAAATGAAAATTCTGACCACACTTTCGGAGACTAAATCGACCCCCAGAAGCTCAGGGGAAATATCGCCGACCCCCAAAAATGGTCTCTTGGGGGTATTTAGGCCCCCCAAAAGGACAAAGTTGCTGTTTCTCGATGTTTTCTTGGTGGGCGGATGTGTTTTTACTTCAGACGTGGATTGTGCACCTAAAAATAGGCATTTTTTGTAATAGGTTTTAAAAAAAAAAAAAACAAAACAAAACAAAAAATGGCCTCTTCCCAAGTTAGAGGACATTTTAGAAAAAACTCAAGGGCCATTTCGAATCGCTTGCGGTGACCTTAAAAATTCTCGGATTTCAAAAAACTAAGAATATTCTGAATCAGCAGATTATGGGCTTCCTTTTGATGTATTACAACCTTGTTTTCTGCGAAAAAAAAAAATTGGGGCCCCCTCGCCCCCAAATGTTAGTCCTTGTCCAAAAGAAAAAGTCTCGTTATGGAGCTTGAGAAAAAATAATATGATGGGTCCCGAGAGGTTCCTCTTTCCAGGCTCCTCTAAAATTGATGTAGGGCAAGAGTAGGTACCTTTACTTATAAAAAATATAAAACTCACCTTGATGTGTAATAATAAATAAATGCTCGTCATGAACTGGTTTGTCGTGCTCTGAGCTCAAAGGCCTTTGAGCAGAGAGAAGTTTATCCAGACGTAAATACTCAGTGTAAAGTAAGCCTTTTTTTCGACAAGGATTTTCTGCACCTCTATTACTGCAACAAAATTAAATTACTTTACGAAAGTAAAAAGGGAAAGGACGAAAATGTGAAAAGCTCGATTCTATCAGTTCCGTAGTAGATGCTTGGACAAAACATAATACAGGGTGTCCGGTAAGTCCCGGAACGGCTGCGCCATTTCTTTATTTACGCAGATAAAAGAACCAAACTTTGGGAATGTTCCTAGATAAATAAAAACTACTTTTTGAGGGTGTCAAAATTTTGGGCGCCCCTCCCGGAGGGGCGGGGGCGCCCCTAACTTTTTTTTTCAAATGGCAACCCCTATCTTGTGATACCTCATTCGAAAGAAGGTAAAAAACTGAGCATTTTGGCGCAAACCGCATGCCGATATTTCTTTTAGTATTTGAGATATCGAACTTCAAAAATCTATGGAAACCCATTTAAAAAAAAAAAATCATAACTCTTATTCAGAAAGTCGCTATTTAAAAAACTAGGGGTCTAAACTACTCTACATAACAAGCTCTTTTCAGGGGAAAACACCTCTGCCCAAAAAAATTAACTTACAGTTGTTTTTTTTCCCCCGCCAACATTTTTTAAAAAAATTCAAACATTTTGGATCGGCAATGTCCCTGTAATACGGACCAAATATCCAAATTTGGGTTAGAAGCTTCTCTGAGAAGCTCAGTAATTACTGTGAAGCCCTAAAATTTTAGAAAACCCCATTTAGCCCGAAATTTACTTCAATTTACCGCCAGTGAGATGCGAGAACTCGGAGTTTCAAGTGATTCACATTATCTCACATTCATCTGCTTGCTCCTTCACTGCCCTGCCCTGCGACCCAAATTTGGATATTTGGTCCGTATTACAGGGACATTCCTGATCCAAAATGTTTGAAATTTTTTAAACAATTTTGGCGGGGGAAAAAAAACAACTGTAAGTTAATTTTTTTGGGCAGAGGTGTTTTCCCCTGGAAAGAGCTTGTTATGTAGAGTAGTTAAGACCCCTAGTTTTTTAAATAGCGACTTTCTGAATTAGAGTTATGATTTTTTTTTAAATGGGTTTCTATAGATTTTTGAAGTTCGATATCTCGAATACTAAAAGAAATATCGGCATGCGGTTTGCGCCAAGATGCTCAGTTTTTTACCTTCTTTCGAATGAGGTATCACAAGATAGGGGTTGCCATTTGAAAAAAAAAGTTAGGGGCACCCCCGCCCCCCCCCGGGAGGGGCGCCCAAACTTTTGACCCCCTCAAAAAATAGTTTTTATTTATCTAGGAACATTCCCAAAGTTTGGTTTTTTTATCTGCGTAAATAAAGAAATGGCGCAGCCGTTCCGGGACTTACCGGACACCCTGTATATTGTTTCTTTGTTTATGAAGTCAGGTGTGATGACAGCAGGCTATGATTATTTGAATGTACCACGTTAACCCCGAAAAATATCGTGCACGTGCTGAAACTATACAGGGGTGAATTTGTGAAATTATTATTAAGGTGATTCTATGGCAAACTCCCGAAAATTTTAATCCGATAGATGGCGTCACTTGTCGCTGGCTCCGAAAAGAGCCGTTTTTTGACGGTTTTCGGCTGTTTTCTCTGAACACACGAATAAGAGACGAAAAATTGGAATGTCAGCACCTGCTTAATTTTTTGCTTGATTTTTTGAGCCATAAACGGGCCAAATTGGTTCTAAAATAAAGGCGAAAGTATGCAAAGAAAAAATCACGTGTTATTTGGAGTTGTATCAGTAAAGATTACGGGTTTCTGTTTCACCTGTAATCTTTACTGATACAACTCCAAATTACACAGGCTTTTTTCTTTGCATACTTTCACCTTTATTTTAGAACCAATTTGGCCCATTTATGGCTCAAAAAATCAAGCAAAAAATTAAGCAGGTGCTGACATTCCGATTTTTCGTCTCTTATTCGTCTGTTCAGAGAAATCAGCCGAAAACCGTCAAAAAACGGCTATTTTCGGAGCCAGCGACAAGTGACGCCATCTATCGGATTAAAATTTTCGGGAGTTTGCCATAGAATCACCTTAAGTAAATGTTGATATTTTCAGATGCTGCCATTGACATTTTCCGGCATTTTAAACGAGAATTGATACTTTAAAATGCTCTAGCCGAAATCTGCAACAGACCCATTATTATTTTCGTGGGCAACGATGGCAAAAATTCTGAGACTTTTTAGCAAAATCGAAAGTAAAGAAAAATTCAAAAACCTTGGTTATAATAATCTGCTGATGGCTGTTCATCAGAATTCGATAGAAATGAAGCTAATTGTAGATGAGTTTCCCCCCTCCAAATGAGAGTAAATTATAATACAGTCCAAACTTGGGACAGTTTTCAGAATTGCTCCTACAACGATAATTTTGGAGGACTCTAGAAGCAAATGAAAGTAAGACGAAAGTCACTGTTTTTTCCTCCTCTCAATGTCATGATCCTCTTGCGAACATGACTGAGCATTGTAGGTTGAAATTTATCACTAGTGCCTCGATATAAGAGATTGAAAGCCTAGATAGTGGCTAACAGTTTTTTTTTTTTTCGTTCCTGAAAAAGAAAGACGCGATGAAAAAACTTGAAAATTTCACAAGTATTTGCCTTAATAATTTGGTCATTAATTCCGACAAATCTTTGAATTAATAATAAAGAAATCGGTTGAATCCGCGTTATCATTTCCGTTTCTGTGTGTTACGTTGAGGTAGATTAAAATATATCCATCGCCGGAATTTGAGTTAGTGGAACAACTAGCGGTTTATGTAGAAACGAAAAATAAAGGAACGAAGTACCTAAACGGACAGGATCCATCACTTTTCTCAAGAGCCATCGCACCAGGACCCCAGATCAACCACAACTATCACCGGCGTCAACGCCGCGCGTTGCCAAGCAAAGCTTGAGCGACTTGTTACAGTTTCCCTCTTTCCCTTATCCCTTATTACGTCACCTCTACAACTCCGCACCTCACAACTACTTTTTCTGCCAGACCACGCGCATGCCTCACTTTCATAATATCAGGCAAAAGCTTTCCACAGAGTCCCATTTATGGGTCATTAGGGCGCACAAGGCTATGCGATGCAATGAAGCCTGCGTGTTAACAAAGAATTGAGTTAGATGTCACGTCACGAGTGGAGTGCGACATTTCGACTTTGTTCCAAACAAATCAAAGATGTTTTTGGGTTTACTTTCAACTCGCACTACCTACTTCACATTTACTAGATTAAATCGATCAACTTTTCCAGTTTTCTCGAAAAAGCCTCCAATGATAAGGTATAAAAATGAGATTATATCCTAAAAGAAGAGGCAATTGCCGACACTTTTGCTCTCATAATTTTTTTTCCGAGAAACCCCCAAATTTTGAGTTATGGAAAATTTTTGAATCGGCCTTTGTGACCACCCTGTTCAGAATTTCTCAAAAACCTTGACAGATTCTGTAAGAACAGATCAAGACCTTTCGATTGATATGCCACGTCATACCTTAGAGTGAAAAAAAAGGCACTTCTCGCCCAATCAAAATGTTGGGGCTGGAATGACAAAATTGGATCGATTCCATCGTTTGACCCTTATTATAAGCCTCGAAATTTTTATTTGACGAGAAACGCCTTATCTCTTCATTTCCTATTAACGTCAATCGAATCTATTCTCACAGAATCTGTCAAGATTTTTGATAAATTCTGGACAAGGTGGTCACAAAGGCCGATTCAAACATTTTCCAAGAAGCCCCCTTAACTCAAAAATGGGGGGTTCTCGGAAAAAATGCATAGAAGTACAAATGTCAGCATTAGCCTCTTCTTGAAGGATAGAGCTGGTTTTTATTGGAATTTTTTCAAGAAAAACTTGAAAAGTGTGTTTCAGCACCCTCCTCCCCCTCCCCCTTTATTTGTCCTCAAGGGGAGCTCGGGGGCTTTTAAAAATATCAAAAATGGATTCTTCGGGGTCATTTCCCTGAAAGGCTTTACTGTTTCAGATCTCAACTCTTACGGATCTCGAGATAAAAAGGGTGTACGGGTGGTCTGGGACACCCCGTATATGGTGGAAAATCACAATACCCCCCCCCTCCCCACCCCGAAAACCTAGATCTATCCCTGCTCAGAAATGAGCGATCGATGACGTGTTCCATTACTGTTTTCAGTTATTTCTTTCTCCTTTGTCTGCGTTTTTTCGTTACATTTGATTTTATTCTTTTTTTTTACAACTAGAGATTTTGGTTTAATTTGACAGTTGTTAGACTTTGAATAGTCACTTTCTTGAGTTTATATGTACAGACCTACGAGAGAATACCATTCCTCCCTTACACCACAGAATAATATAATCAGAACGGAAACTCCCATAAGAGCCAATGGAAGCAAGTTTGGAATTTAACGGCACCAATAGGCAACGCTGTGGTCCTATATCCCAACATAGCGGACTCGGTTGATTTATGTTGAAACTCATTTATTTCCGTAAATTCTGGAAAGAAATCTTATTTTCCGGCCTCACTTTCATTCTACTGGCATTTCGGAATGAAAATTTTGCGGATCATGTCCTATATTTTATTTTCGGGCGCGAATCCAGATGTAAACATTCTATAGGTATCCCATCATGGTGGACGCGGAATGAATTTGCTTCAAAATCCGACAGAGTTTCCGTTCTGATTGCATTATTATTCTGTGCTTACACTTAAAGTAAATTTCGATTGGTTTTTGACGGAAGGAAGTAAAAGCACACACAGCAGATTTTTGAACAAAAGAAATAAAAATTATTTATTAACAATAAACTCAATTAACAAAATAAGCATTGACCCAAGTTCTGAGTACTAGCATGGACAAACATCTGGCTATGACATAGCAACATACAACACACAAGATATCATTCAACATAAGTACCAGATGCGTTTTATTTGCATACTTTTCAGCCTTTGATCGGGCAATTTTGTTCCTATCAGTACGCTGAAAACCAAGGACTACAGATAGGGTCCATAGAGAAGCCCAGGAGTCAAAGCGGAATGATTGAATACCCGTGTATTCAGTGGTGTCACCAGAAATTTGGCAACAATGCATTATCAATTTAAACTCACGGAAAAGGTCGAAATATTGGGGGTTCACAGAGCACTCGCTGGAATCGATATTTTACATGTGTGTGCTGAAATGTAGCGTTGCAAGATTCCATGCCAAAAAAAGTTGAAAAAGACCTGACTAACTTCTTCATCCGAGTTTTTGAGCAACTTCAGCCTCAAAGTTTTCAACCGCTCTTACTCATAGTAACTAGACGCATTCAAACTTTTTGTCGAATGAATTCAGTCACACTTTCATAGATTTTCTGTGAATCCATTGTGAAGAGAGTTCATCACTTTAGTGAGATAAAAGTAGGCTGAATTACCCCCTCCTGCAAGCTCACTTCTTGTGAGAAACTATATTTAGAGGGGGTCAAAATTTTGGGGACATCACATCTCCCAAGGGTGGGAGGGGGGGTTAGGCACCCTACTCAAGATTTTTGAATGACGACCCCATCTTGAGCAACTTCAATGAAAAGGGCAACAAAAACTGAGCATTTTTGTGCAAACCAGTTGTCAATCAAATTCTGTTTTCGAGACATTAAAGGTCAACGTTCACTGACGACCTATTTTCGAAGATTCACAACTCCTATATGTTAAAGTCCTTGTATTTAAAGAATCCACTGTGAATCGGCTGTGGCACTTTGAGTGCCACAGCCGTTTATAAACGGCCTGCCCAATTTGGCCATCGCGTGCTAAAGGCGTTTATACATACATATACGTCTTTAGCGTACACACGCGTTTCAGTGGATCGGGACCGTTTATAAACGGCCATGTAGTCGCGTATGGGAGACCTTGGAAACTCTAATTCCAAGTTTCGGCGCTAGATAGCGACATTGGTGCGGGCTACGTAGGGCTACGCAGTACGCTTGATCCCTCTCCTTTTTTCAACCATCTAAGAAGTGATTTGTTTAAATTTACAATCTTTTGGCTGTTGTGAGCGAGAAATAGTGCATATTCAGGATTTACTGGATGAAACCAAAGACTTTTCTGCTAATTCCCTGTAATTAATAGTGGTCAAATAAAGCTGTAAACATCTACTAATCTCATTTTTTACCCTTAGGTTAGATGTATGTCGCTTTGTACAAGTTTTTCCGAAACATGAAAATGAGGGTGTTCTTTGGGCGCTCACCATACTATCACGAAGAAATAAATTCTATAATCTGATCAATGCAATAGAAAGAAGGGGTCAAGAGCTTTCAAGTGAGCCAAGTAGAACTATTTTTAAAAAATAAGAGAGTGGGATAAAATGGGATTGAAAAAGGGTAAAAATGGCTGGTACTGGGGGTGGAGCGGGTGCAAATAGGACTGGCACTCGAAGTGTTTTAAAGCTAGATCTTATCAGGGATAAATGAATATTTCCACCAAAGTTGTCCCAAATTTGAATTTGGACCCCCAAAAATAGGTGGATATCAAACTTAGATCTTCGATATCTTTAAAAGAAAGAACATGATGAACAACTGGTTTGCACAAAATATGCTCAATTTTTAATAGGTAACCTTTTATTTAAGTGTCTCATGATGAGGTTGCCATCTGATAGTTTTGAAATGGATTGGGGGGGGGAGTGCAAGTCCTCCCTTCCTTTGAGGGGATGCCCTCAACTTTTTTATCCCCTCGATAGATAGTTTCTTCAAGGTCATAAACATTTCTAAAGTTTCGTTTTGTTGTCTGGAGCTGTTCAAACGTTATTCAGGCATTATCCGACTTTTGGGAGACCTTGCATCTTGATACCTATTCAAAATGAGGGTATACTTTGAAGAAAAAAAAATACTCAGAAAAGTGTCTAGGGCGGGTGAAGAGCAACAAAGCAGGACGTGGAGTGTGTCTGTCAAGTTGTCAAAATGTCACTTGTAAAGGTTGGCAGCCCCTCTGTCCTGCCATATAATATATATTCATCATGGCCGCCAAGTAAGTTTGTTCATATTCATTTTATTCTCATCATTCCTTTCTATTAATTAATTATGGGCAATGACCACCGACAGAGGGGCACCTATGAAAGTGACACTTTGACAACTTGACAGATACACTAAACAACATGGATCTTGGCCGACATTCAACAAAAGAATTCTCATACTTCTTACAGTATTAGAAGTCTACGCATTAAATTTAAGGTTTCTCTTGGATTAAATCTCTCATCCAGTAGGTCTAGAGTCAAAGAATTAATCATTTTAAGCTGTTCTCTCAATACTTATTGATGAAAAGACAGTTATTTTCTTAATAAAAAGAGAAGCATTTAAGGACTTTGAGTTGATAATTGATCAAAATATTCTTTTAGAATATTGATTTGAAAATTCTATGATGTAAGTTAAGAGAAGGAGACCGATTAAATCCGGCTGCCATGTACCCAAACAAATAAGCATAATATAGGTTAAGATGATTCCAGAGTCAATTAGTTCCAACTGTGGACACCACGTCGCGCTGCTCAAAAAGTCAACAGTTTTTTATTAAATTTGACAAATTCACGCTAAAAACACAAATTTGAGGAACGTCAGCACCTGCGAGCATACTTCAGGAAGATTCCCTGAAAGTTTCAGGCTAAAACACTCAAAAATAAAGTCGGAAATTATGAAATACAAAACTTCCCGTTAGCCGCAATGAGTGCAAGTAAGGCAGATAGACTTATCATCACTCGCGCTCACTCTCACTCACTAAGCTTACGGCAAAATGAATTTCATCATTTACGGCTTTAATTTTAAACCAATTTGGCTCATTTTGGGCTGAAAAATCCATAAAAAAATTTTGCAGGTGCTGACGTTATTGGATTTTGCGTTTTATCTATGGTTTCAGTTTAAAACGCCAAAATCACGACTTTTCCAAAAAGCGACTAGTGGCGCTATCCATCGGATTGAAATCTGGAAAAGTTTCGCTTGGAATTACCTTAAGACAAATTGGCATGGGAACAATTGTCAATTTGTCTTTCAGCCACTTTAATTTTTTTAGATAGTAAACGAAAGCCTGATTTAGATCAGTCCACTTCATTTATCTTCTCAGACATTCTTAGAAATTTCTCAATACTTATGAAAAGTAAGCAGTCATTAATTGAATAGTTCTTTGTAAAATAACTAACAGCCAAAAATTGGTTTTAAGAAAAACGCATTCAAAGAGTTTGAGGACATGTATCTGTCGCAGGCAAATCGTAATCTTAGGCAAATCGCAAGCGGCTCGCAATTTGCCTCGGCAGATCGCAAGCCGCAGACTTTGCCCACTTTTCTTTCACAAGCGCTTGCAATTTGCTTGGGCAGACTGTGATTTGCCTAGGCAAATTGCAAGCCGAACGACTAGCCTGACTCAATTTCAGGCAAATTGTAAGCCGACGAATATCCAGCATGGGAATGAAGGAACTTAACAAGAATATTATAATAAAAAATAAATAAGAAGTAGTAGTAGGAGTAAAGAGTAAATAAATAAATAAATAGATAAATAATAATAATAATAAAAGAAAACATTAAATTACATCCTGGAAATGAAGGAAATTAATTAATGTAATAAAATAAAATAAAAAAACTAAACAAGAAAATAAGCAAAAAAAATAAACACAAAACAAACAAAACAATATAAAATGTGAAGGAAATGAAGCTCATTATAGATCGTAGAAACGTTGAAAAGAAATATGAATAAAAAAATTGTCTAAATATAATGTCAATATAATAATGTTGCATCGTTTGAGGCTTTGAACCGCGAATCTCTTTATCGGTAAGCCAGCTCGCTGCCAATGGACCATTGTGTAGTATCTGCTTAGTATCTGATGAGTTATGAAAGATATACGGCAAATAATGGTGTGGTCTGCCTAACAATTGCTGTGCAACGGTGATGCCCAAATTCGTCGGTAGCATCGGAATGCAACTTTGATTACAAGAGCAGCCAGTTCAACCGATTTGAATCACGCGTTGATAATTTTTTTGTTTTACGAAACCTATTTACCAATTAATTTTAATATTCAATAGTCAGTAACAATAAAATATGTCAGTGACAATAGTCAAAAACAGTAATATTTTTTACATTTTATTCATCCACATGAAAGAAATATGAAGTAAAAAAATTGTCTAAAAATAATGGCGCATCGTTTGAGGGCTTTGAACCGCGAATCAAGACGATCTCATAGTATTCAAAAATGGTTTTTATTTTATTACATTATTGATTTCCTTCATTTCCACTACGTAATTTAATGGTTTTTTTATTGTTTTGTTTTTTTTTTAATTTTCTTGTTCATTTATACTTTTATTTTTATTAAATTTGTTAAGTTCCTTCATTTCCATGTTGTACATTCATCGGCTTGCGATTTGCCTGAAATCGAGTCAGGTAATTCGTTCGGCTTGCGATTTGCCGAGGCAAAGTCTGTAGCTTGCGATCTGCCTAGGCAAATTGCGAGTCGCTTGCGATTTGCCTGCTATGTACCTCTTAGACAGTAGGTATAAACAAACTATACATGTCTGGATAGGTGTGTCAACAATGATTCAGAATATCCCCGAAAAAAGGCGCACATGTGTGAAGGTCATTTCTACAAAGAACTGTTCGATTTTTAACAATTCACCTTCAAGTCTTGTGTCTACATTCAATGTCTGTCTTGATCTTCTCACAGTTAAACATTCTCAAAGAATGGGAAAAAACTTTAAATAAACACTGAATATGATTCTCAGCTAGGACCTCTGGGAAACCTTTTGTTCACCGGCTAAAAATAGTGTATATTTTACATGTTAAGCCTAGTTCTAATCGGGTAACATTTACAGGGTGTTTTAAAAGAGCCTCCCCCCCCTCCAATCTTTGGAATGGTTGCAAATAATGAAAAAGAAACTAGCAGAATGTTAATAATTCTAAGCGCACTACCTTAGGACATAAAAAACCGAGGATTTTGGCACAAACTTGAGGTTTACATACTTAAATGAATTGTTAGTTGCAGTTGAGCAATTTCAATCGAGTGTTAAAAATGGGTATAAAGTGAACTTTGACAATCCATATCTCGGATGAAAAGAGCAATATCCACCTCTGGTTTACGCCTAAATACTCAATTTTTTTACCTTCTTAATCGATCAATAGGAGTTGTCTGTTGGAATTTTTGAGATAGGCCCGTGAGCGGCAAACATTTTAAAAATACTTGGGGGCTTTAAACCAAATTTTAACTAAATTTGTGAAAAAGCAGTATATTTTTTTGAAATGTCTTTGCTTTTTTTCAAAATTACGATTTTTTTAATAGGCATTTTGACAATTAGAAAATGGGTCCAAACGAACTTTGATTTTTTGTACACCGAAAACAAAAATGACATTGACTTTTCAACAGCGGCAAAGGTCTCAGGGTTATACTATATTAACAAGGTACCACAAGATAGGGGGTGCCGTTTAAATACTTTGAGTAGGAGGGCAAACCCGCTCTCTTTGGAACGCCTCACAGAAATTTCTGATATGCCAACAAATATTTTGCATTGAGTCATAAACATCCCCGCGCTTTAGTTTTGTATCCATAACAGTTCATAAGTTAGGCAGAGAGAACTCTTATAAACTACCCAGTAAACATCTAAACCACTTTCTTGAGCATGATCACACCAGAGTATAAAATCAACAACAACAAGCTTCAACATCAGAAGTTAGTATGATCACAAATTTCCCTTGTGTATCACAGCATAGAATTTTTGTATCTCTGCTCAGATTGCTGAGGAAAACCTGAGTTCATGAGAGTCCCCCAAGAGCAGTGATGGATTTTCTAAATACAGTTGAACTAGCTCCAAGAAGACAGCAGCATCTGCTTCACTGAGCGCACGTCCATCAAATGATAAGGTTGACATCATTTTGGTGAGAGGTTTTCCGTCTAAATTAATTAACAATCTACTTCCACCGACAGCCAAAATTCCGCACTGAGGAGGATTGATAATGGCACTAAATTCAGAGATGCCAAACATTCCTAAATTGGAAATGGTAAAGCTACCACCTTGGAATTCATGAAGCTGTAATTTGCCTTTCCTTGCTTTCCCAGCAAGTTCTCTTACCTCTGCTGATATTTCTACGATAGATTTTGTGTCAGCTGATTTGACAATTGGAGTAATCAAGCCATTTTCGGTAGCAACAGCAACAGAAACATCAATGCTTGGGGCAAGTGCTACTTCATTGTTGATATAAAGACAGTTCGCTGTTGGGTATTGTTTCAGTGCTAAAGCAACAGCTTTGATGACAAAATCATTCACTGAAACACTGATTCCAGATGCTTTCAGTTCTTTCCGTATTGATAAAATCTGGTCAACATCACTATCAATTACACTATACACATGAGGTATTTGTGTTTTTGATTCAGTTAGACGCTTGGCTATTGTTCGTCGCATCGAAGAAACTTCAATGTCTGTGTAACCAGATGTCGGTTTAGAGATAGGGCTAAATTGTGATTTTGCAGCTACAGTTTCAGGAGTCTTTGCAGCCTTGGCTTTCATAGCAGGAAGAGGGACTGGTTTGGGTGGTTTAGGGTGAAGTTTATTATCATCAACATACTTAAGAACATCAGACTTAAGTAATTTACCTCCTCTGCCTGAGGCAGGAACTTGTTTTGCATCTATTTGATACAGATTCAAAAGACGATGAGCAGCTGGTCCATATTCATGAGGTTCAAATTTGACTGGCTCGGGAGCAGCTGCAGCCACCGCAGGGGCAGCAGCAGGAGCAGTAACAGGAGCAGATGCTAAAGGGGTCTCAGCCGGAGCCAGAGTTCCTGGAATCATGACATCTTTCCAATCTGCACCTTCAGGGACTAACAGAGCAATTAAAGCACCTACTTGAACATTTTGATTGGCAGATACCAAAATTTTGGCTAAGATACCTTCTTCTTCAGTTTCAAAGGACATGACAGCTTTATCAGTTTGGATTTCACAAAGTACATCCCCAGGAGTAATGATGTCTCCTTCTTTTTTCAGCCAGTTAACAATTGTACCTTCCGTCATAGTTGGTGAGAGAGAGGGCATATTGACTTCAAATCCTGGAACTGTAAAAGCATTTTCGATTAAATGAGATCAACAGATACAAGGACAAAAGCAGACTGAAAACTACAGGAGGAACAACAAAATGATAATTATAAGAGATGGAATTCTACACTTATTCAGATCAACTATTTAGTATTTTCCAAGCTTTGAGAAATGCTGAGGAAAAATAGATTGAAGCAGTTTATTCATCCATTCATTCAGATACAAAACTTTTCTACTTATACAGGGTGTTTCACGTAACCTGCTCACTATGGTTTTCTTGAACATTTGACCATAAAAAAATCAGGAAAAATTGGGTTTCTACTAATTTGGACCCGTAGTTTCATTTAAAAATACTGTCACAACCCAAAATTTGGTTTTTGGGGGGTTTTCAGGGGGGCAACCCCCTTATCTCAAAATTTTTAAATGGTAACCCCCACATTGTGATACCTCATTTATAAGGGCCTAAAATTCTAAGCATTTTGGCTTAAACGGGAAGTCGATATCTTATTTCGTGTTCGAGATATCGACGGTCGAAGTTCGATATTAGACCAATTTTCAAAAATTCTTAACTCCTACGAAAAGAGTCGTAAAACAAAAAACTGCACATGTAAAATGCTCTACTTGAAGATTACTTTCAAGAAAAAAATACGAATTTACGATCAATCAAACCGGAAGTCGACTTTTAGGCACCTTAATATTTTTGGTGGGAAAATACCCATTTCTCAAAATGTTCAAATGGCAACCGCAATATTTTATTACGTCATTCGAAAAGGGTTGCATGTTGGTGCAATTGAAAGTTCGATATCGTTTTTCTTATTCGATATATCGAAACTCGAAGTTCCATTTGGACCATTTTTCAACCCTGTGAAAGATGGATCCTATCGTGTGATACATCATTTGAAAGCACTTAAAAAACCAAGCATTTTAACACAAACCGGAAGTCAATACCTTTTTATGCGGTTGAGATATCGCAAGTTAAAATTTACGGTAGGTCCAAACCAGAAACTAAACTTTGACTTGTGATATCTCGACCGCATACAAAGGTATTGACTTCCGATTTGTGTTAAAATGCTTGGTTTTTTAAGTGCTTTCAAATGATGTATCACATGATAGGATCCATCTTTCACAGGGTTGAACAATGGTCCAAATCGAACTTCGATTTTCGATATATCGAATAAGAAAAACGATACCGAACTTTCAATTACACCAACATGCTCAACTTTTTACGCCTTTTCGAATGACGTAATGGAATATTGCGGTTGCCATTTGTAAATTTTGAGAAATGGGTATTTTCCCGCCAAAAATATTAAGGTGCCTAAAAGTCGACTTCCGGTTTGATTGATCGTAAATTCGTATTTTTTTCTTGAAAGTAATCTTCAAGTAGAGCATTTTGCATGTGCAGTTTTTTGTTTTACGACTCTTTTCGTAGGAGTTAAGAATTTTTGAAAATTGGTCCAATATCGAACTTCGACCGTCGATATCTCGAACACGAAAAAAGATATCGACTTCCCGTTTAAGCCAAAATGCTTAGAATTTTAGGCCCTTATAAATGAGGTATCACAATATGGGGGTTACCATTTAAAAATTTTGAGATAAGGGGGGTGCCCCCCCTGAAAACCCCCAAAAACCAAATTTTGGGTTGTGACAGTATTCTTAAATGAAACTACAGGTCCAAATTAGTAGAAAACCGATTTTTCCTGATTTTTTTATGGTCAAACGTTCAAGAAAACCATAGTGAGCAGGTTACGTGAAACACCCTGTATTTTTACCTTGCTTTCTTCCCAATGACTCCAATAGATTTTGGAATCAAACACTCTCTCCAGTATATCTATATTCTAATCAGTATTTCTATATGTACTGTAAGAAAGTATTACAGAATCGCTGTTTCTTTTGTGTACTCATTGATCAACTGTTCAACACGGGGACAGTAGGTGTCAAAGGGATGTAGATAGTCTCTGCCTTCATGCTCTTAAATTTCTTCCATCTAACTTGATGATGAAATCACCTTCACAAAATCTTAAAGCAGGGCAACTCTGAGATTGCCAAGAAACCCATGGAGAGTTTTGAGGTCTAATATCAGGTATTTTGCTTTGGAGGACATGAAGCGTCAGCATTATATTAGTTAATTTCACGAGAAACACAAAATTAGACCAATAATAGATAAATGAGAAGATTTTGTGAATTATAAGTAAGGATAGGTCAGTCTAACAACCGCCATTTTTGTTTATAGGTTCTGGTGGTCATTGGACAAATTTTCTGATTTGAAACAGGGCCGGACTGGGACCAAAAGAGTTACGGGAAAAATTTAAGGGGAACTGGCCCTCAATTTATATTCCTCATGAGGGGGGTGGGGGAGCTTCGTTCTCCTCCCCCCTCCATGAAGCGGTTAATTTGGGGGGTCCTCCCTCAGCAAATTTTGAGAATTTAGAGTCCTTAGGTTGTATTTTAAGGCCATTTCAAAATAGAAGTCAAGATTTAGTTGGGAGAAAAATAACGTCATTTTTTAGGGAACACCTGAAAATATAAGTACTTGAATTAAGTTACTTACTGAAGCTCTTGTTTATAATTATCAAGTTTCTTTCCAGCTCTAGGCCTGACCAAGGGGAGAGTACTAAAGGGCCGGAAATCTTTGGGGGGGGGGGGGGTAGTCTGTGAGCCCTTTCCCGGAAAATTTTTAGACTTTAGAGTCCGTAGGATGCATTTTAAGACCATTTCAATAAAGGAGTTGAGGCTTACTTTGGAGGATGCCACTTTTTAGAGGCGGACAAAGTTTAGCATCGAGACAAAGTGAATGAGCCTACTTCCACGCTTTTTCACAAAACATCCTGCAGATGTTCATTAGCAACCACACTAAACTTGGAGAGCAAGGAACTTTTGCACTCCTGGATCTGTACTGAATGAAAAAATTAAGAAAAAATTAAAAACTGTGGCATTACCACTTCCACCAGAGGATGGCGTTGCAAGGGTTGCAGGAGCAGCACCACTGAAAGAAGCTGGAGACGTTCCTGATACTTCGGCAGATACATTTTGCCAATCTGCACCTTCTTCCACCATAATTGCAATCATAGATCCAACTTTAATGTCTTTTGAATTTTCAGGAGCCTGAAAACAATAGAATCAACTGATCAGTATATAAAATCAAATACTAAGTTCCAGTGAAAACTGTAAACAAGATAGTAATATAGAGGTCCTGTCACAAAAGTTGGTCTATGACAGGTGGTTTTTTTAATGCGCAGAGACGAGTTGGCATTTTGGCGCACATGCAAGAAGGCAAACACGTCTTTGCGGAGGGTGGTTGTTTGGGTTGCTGACTTCATTTTCGACAACAGTTTTTCTTTCCAAATCCTGGATGACCGTCCATAATTATGACCATGAGGCCATCTTGGATTGAGAAATTTTGAAAAACTACTGTAAAAATGAATTCAGCTACCCCAAAAACCCCAATACACCAAGTTTGAATGAATTGTATCAATTATTGATGGAGCAAATAATCTTTTCTTGAAATCGAAAGTCTGCAAAACCCTATTTTTGGCTAGATTTGAAACTTTTGAGTGGTCATAACTTTCTAACGAAAAGATTCCCGGCAACGCGATCTGCGATATTCGAAAGCTTATGAAATCAGCTTTCACAGAAGTTTTTTGTTTAGATACCTACACTATGCACATTATTGAAACTCAGTGAAACAGTTTTTAGTAAATTTCAAAATTAAAAAAGGGCAAAATCCGGCTCAAATATTTTTTAAACTAAACGTTGTAGCACAGAATACTCTAATCAGAACGGAAACTCTAATTCATTTTGAAACATTCTTTACTTCGGGCCGCCATGTTCGAAAGTGAGCATCTTCGGCAATCTTCGGCAACTGGCCGAGTTGTGATTGGTTGTATAGCCTGAAACAGCATGTCCGCCATCTTGAGAAGTGAGTAGGCACAGTTGCCAGTTTGTGCCAGTAAATTCCAAATCTTGTTTCCATTGGCTCTTATGGGAGTTTCCCTTCTGATTGTATTATTCTGTGGTTGTAGCACATCAAGCAGAAGATCTTCAAAACATGCATCTTTCGGCGCAAAGTTGGCGTCGATAACTTGTTTCGCTCGAGAGTTATAGCCCATTGAAGATTTTGAATTTAATCCCCCCCCTCCACTCACATTTGACCAAATTAAAAAAAACTGCCCATATTCTCAAAGCTGACACTTGGCTCTATCATTCTTGAAAGTTTCATCCATTTCTGAATTTGGGCCACTCCTTATGGGGTAGCTGGATGGACCCCTTTCCTAGGAATTTCATTGCTTTAAAGAAATTAAAACCCAAAGTTTAGAAAATATTAAATGCCTAACCCCCCCCCCCCCCCCCCCCACTTCCAGAACAAGCTCCTGCAGCACAGACACTTTCAAATATGTATTTATAATACCAAAATTTTCGCAAGGATTCCTTCTTCTTCAGTCTCAAAAGACATGACTGCTTTGTCAGTTTGAATTTCACAGAGTACATCACCAGCAACGATTGGATCTCCTTCTTTCTTTAACCATTTGACAATCGTTCCTTCTGTCATTGTTGGAGAGAGGGAGGGCATGTTGATCGGTTGTCCTCCAGCTTGAGAGACAATAGAAAAAGAAAATAGCAAATTAACTGACTGCTTGATTAAAAATTAACAAAGACAGTCTACGTGGAGGGTTTGGAGACTCAAGAACACCAACTTTTTGAGAAAAGGGCTTAAAATAAGAGCATATCCAGAAAAAATAAGGGGGAGATTAAATCATCTGGGAGGTGAAAGTTCAATTTTTGCTTGTTTGTTTACTCTTTCAAGCAAGTTACCGCCTTTGCCCTCATATTTTAGCATTTAACAGAGACAAGGAGCAGAGCAAGCTCCCTTCCTCCCCCCTCTCCCCAGCATATACCCTTGGCTCAAATCAGTGACAAAGTGATCATTTACATCTCGTAATGAAATAAAATAACGGCTTCAGTTACAATAATCCTTCTGAGAAAAATAAGTATTTAAAGAAAGGGTCATTCCATGCCAAATCAACCAAAAAAATGAAAAATGGCACCCACCTCCTCAGATTTGGTTGAAACTTGGTACACGTGTTCTTTTCATCATTTTAAGAAACTAATTTGAAGCGTTCGTCCTAATTCCTCTTGGTTTTGGAGTTATGGAAGCTTTTAGTTTTCGCTGTTTTTCGAGAAATCGCGTTATTTTTGTGACTTCCGAATTCTGTCATTTTAACTTTTAAAAATCACAACTCTTGTTGTATTGCATGAATCATCACCAAAATTTCAGGACTTACGTATTAAAGTATGCAAATGTCGAAAAAAAATGTCCCAGAGACCTACCTACCCCCTGAAACTGACCACAGTATCATACATTTTGCAAACTGGCTCATTTTTGAGCCTAAAAACAGCTTAACTTCAGAAAAGTATTCCGCAAAAGGCACTGCTTCGATTTTGGATTTCTTTGGCTCAAAAGAAGCCTTAAAGTATGATAAAAAAGGCTGTATAAATATATTTTTGCGGTTTTTGCTTTTTATACATGCAATTTTCATTTTCATCATTGCATTAATCACTCTGTTGCATTAGTCACTCTCTATATCGAAATATATCGAAAAGTATCGATGGAATCAAAAAATCGGGACATGCTTTTTGTTGCTGAGATAATTTCGAACAAGAAAGGTCTTCTATGTTTTTACACTCCGACAACTCCTTAGTCCTCAAAAACGCGATTTAAGTTTACCGAGATTTTCGGAGAAATTGAGACTCGCGTGGCATGACGATGCTTCGGCAAGGCGATCGAAATAACATTGCGTTGCCACGCGATGACGCGAGTCTCAATTTCTCCGAAAATCTCGGTAAACTTAAATCGCGTTTTTGAGGACTTAGGAGTTGTCGGAGTGTAAAAACATAGAAGACCTTTCTTGTTCGAAATTATCTCAGCAACAAAAAGCATGTCCCGATTTTTCGATTCCATCGATACTTTTCGATATATTTCGATATAGAGTGACTAATGCAATGATGAAAATGAAAATTGCATGTATAAAAAGCAAAAACCGCAAAAATATATTTATACAGCCTTTTTTATCATACTTTAAGGTTTCTTTTGAGCCAAAGAAATCCAAAATCGAAGCAGTGCCTTTTGCGGAATACTTCTCTGAAGTTAAGCTGTTTTTAGGCTCAAAAATGAGCCAGTTTGCAAAATGTATGATACTGTGGTCAGTTTCAGGGGGTAGGTAGGTCTTTGGAACATTTTTTTTCGACATTTGCATACTTTAATACGTAAGTCCTGAAATTTTGGTGATGATTCATGCAATACAACAAGAGTTGTGATTTTTAAAAGTTAAAATGACAGAATTCGGAAGTCACAAAAATAACGCGATTTCTCGAAAAACAGCGAAAACTAAATGCTTCCATAACTGAGGAGCTAGTTGGAAAAACGGCCTTAGCCGGCTAAGGCCGTTTTTCCGGAGAACAACTTTTCTGAGAGAACATAGGCTCAATAATATCTCCACAAAATTTCATGACCGTACGTCAAAAATTGAGTGAGATATGGGAGTTTATATGAGAAGAGGTTGCCACTTCTGCTGGCGACTATAATGACCATAATGGGGAAAATTGAAGATGGTGAAGAGGATTCGGGCAACAGTGAAAGCGAGAGTGAATACGAGGACGAATAATTTTATATTCTTTATTTTCTAATAAATTCGCCTCTTTTTTTGCAGATTTTTGGTTTTTTTTTTTTACATCTATCATGTAGTACATATGTTCCATACAGAAAGTCGTTCTCTGGAAAAACGGAGTTAATACTCAGCGTTTAGTGAGGACTTGTCTCTGTGCAACAGGTCGTTCTATGGAAAAACGACCTTAGTAGACCTTTCGCATTTATCCAATTTCTTCTTTCCTATACAGCCAAAGCATATTTCAGTTGTACCAACTTCAACCTGAGGGTATGGATCAACTTTTTTGATCCAACCCAAGCCTGATTCTTCATCTATGTTAGATTGGCACTAAAATAAAAACTTTAACAGCCGTTTTCTCAGAACGCGATTTTGCTACTTAGGCCGTTTTTCCAGCTACCTCCTCAACTCCAAAACCAAGAGGAATTAGGACGAACGCTTCAATTAAGTTTCTTAAAATGATGAAAAGAACACGTGTACCAAGTTTCAACCAAATCTGAGGAGGTGGGTGCCATGGCCTGGTTGATTTGGCATGGAATGACCCAAAAATAAATTAATTATTAAATTATTATAAATAATTTTATCTAGTCTAACTAAAGTTTTTTAGAAAGATCAAACCATTGGGAATAAATTGCAAAAAATCGCAAACCTTTCGCATTTACAGTTTTTTCACAATTGCATTTTTCAAAAAAACAGTTTATCCACCTTTATACCGGCGATTGATTTTTTGATCTATTTTTTTCAGACATATAACAATTTTCTTTTCGCATTTAAAGCAGAGGTTGAATAGAAAATGAAGCTTGATGTTTCTTTTGTTGTTCCGTCGCATCTTCTGACAACCATGCGTTTGCAGTACGCGGCATATTGTTGATGCAATCCGAGCGATAGTTACTTAATCTGTGCATAACTACAATAGTGTTGCCAAACGTATTTAGGCCCGGTATTACGATCTCTTGGTTTGTCTAAGCCAATGGTTTGACTCAACCACAAAGCAATTCGATAGGCAGCCAAACTACTGGTTAGAAGATGAGATCAAAGGAGGCTCAACCCCTATCCAGAGGATAACAAGAGGTCGTAAAACGCCACTCCTCATATACCTGAGGTTAGAGCTCTAACCACAGCTTAACTATCACCTAACCATAGGTCGTAATACGGGGCCTTACAACAAAGATAACTTTCGCTGAACTTCCAACAAATATTTTGTATGCTTTTTCCTTGTTTTCAAACGCTTCAGAAAGAGAGAGAGAGAGAAAAAAACAAACAAAAATCATCAGACCCGAGTCTGCATTTGAAATTTTCCCGAATAATACGTGATTTTCGGCAAATATTCCCCAATTACACCCGAACTCCCCAATTACGCACTGGTGAGTTTAGGGATACAAATCAACAAATGGAAAGGTAAGCAGAGATAAATCGCGAGTTTTGTTTACAATCAAGTGGAGCAATTTTTGTACAACTAGGAGAAAGGTAATAGCTGGATAAAGGGAGAGAGGAAGAAATAAAGTGGAAGAGAGGAGTGGTGATGAGGCAGTTTGAGGAGGGCGGGGGTTTTTGAGTATGGACGTGGAGAGGACCGGATATTACAAGTTCATGCCAACTGACCACCTGTCCAACTGTTCCCGAGAACAATGCTGCTTACCAACGCCGACTCTTTATGTTATTTTTCAACTTAAAGCTTAAATGACGGAAAAATAGCTGGATAAAAATTTTTGAGCAAAGAAAACTTTCATTCAGCACGATGAGTGGCATTAATGTGAAAAATCAACTGTCCACAAGGAGCTACCTTCTACAAGAAATGTACCAATTTGTGCCCTTGTGTCCTTTAGAACCATTCAAAGTTTTTCACAGTAATGGTTGGCATGGCTACTAAAAGACCCTTTAAAATCTAAAATCAAGTAAGAAGAAAGTATACCTCTACCCTCACTTCTGGTTTCAGTGGAAGGAACAGGGGCAGATGTAGAGCTAGGACTAGAATCACTACCAACTTCTACTGATTTCCAATCTTCACCTTCATTTACCATGAGAGCAATTAACGTGCCTACTCTGATGTCTTTACTATTTTCTGGCAGCTGAAAAAATGAGAGAAAACTGGAATTACTGAATAAAATATAAATATTAGACATACTATTTCCAAATACTACATCACAAAAGAGGAAATGAGGATAGTAAGTAAAATTTACTTCCCCGCCATTAAACTTACGTTTCAAATATCATTAAAATTTTTGATTTTCGAATTCATTTTTCTCAGTGATCCAACGTTCAAAGAAGAAAGGAAAACATAAAGGATCCTTTATTTTTTTGTTTTAATTTCATAATATGAGTTAAAAAAACATGTGCAAGATACCTATTCTCAGGAAAAGGGAGGGGGGAGAAGGCAGCAACACTATACTGCTTTCCCTACACGCAAACTCAGAATAAGAATATTCTACCGAAAATAATCTCAGAGTATTCTAAGAATACTTCAGCCAGAATATTCTTTACAGTATATTTACCTTTGAAGACAATATTATGTGAAGAAAATTCTGAAAACACATTAAAATATCCTGAGAATATTCTTTACAGCGTACTTACTTACTTAGTTTCGAAGCACTAATAAGTGAAGAATATTCTGGAAATATTCTGAGAACATTCTAAGAGTATTCTGAGAACATTTGAGAATACTCTGAGCATATTCTCTGATTATTCTGCAAAGAACACTCTCCAGGATTCTATTTCCACTTGCTACCACTAGATTCAATCTAATTTGTTTTCCCTTTTGCTTTTTCTAATTTTTCTTTCAATAACTTTTATTACAAGGTGTATTTAATTGTTTCCTGTAATGTCATGAAGTCGGTTCGCAATTATCTTCTCATTTTTAATGTAAATTTTTATTTGAACTTCAGCTTCTCGAATTTTCTAACTCAATTGATTTAAGTGCCTCCGCGCTTTCTTTCTGGACAGCATTAATTTTACTCTACTAATAGTCTCTTCTTATGCAACTTTTCCTAGTTGCTATATGATAGTTGCATGTTTTGTAAATAAGATAATCTTATTTGAAATATAATCTTCACGGATCAAATGAGGATGTGGATCCTCTATAGGTAATCCATAGGCACCAGTTCGAGTCAGAATCGACAACCCGGGGTAATTAAGTTTAACTCTTGGATTTCAGAATCCATTAAGATAGCACCACAGTAAAATCCCCTGCACATAATCTCCACAGTATATTCTCAAAATATTCTCTAAGGAATATTCTGAGTATACTCCGAAACTACCAAATTTGTGCCACAAATTTTTAGCACGGACAATTTCAAGAAATAGATTCGGAATAATCCGGAAAAAAAAAAAAAAAAAACTATTGAAAATTTTCTTTGGAATATTCCTGAATTTTCCACTCAATATATTCTGAGGAGTGCTTCAAAAGTATATTCTCACAATATTCCGGCTGGGATATTCTGATTGGATTAGAGAATTCTTAGAATATTCTGTTGTCTGTAGGGTAGTTAACAATAATAACGATTATTAGTTAACAATTAATTAATAGTCGCTATTCACTCAGACTCAGACGGAAATGATGATCTAACAAGTGCACATCAAACAATGCAAAGAAGGAATAAAAGAATGAACAGACAATTTCAGGAAATAGGTTCGGAATAATCCAAAACAAAAAATTATCAAACATTTTTCTTGGAATCTGCTCATATATTCCCAGAATATTCCACTATCCGCTTCTGAGGAGAGTTTCATGAGTATATTCTCAGAATATTCTGTTGTCTGCAGGGGCACTTACCCTCCATACGCCACTAAGCACTTCTTAAAAAAAGACTAACAATGAGTTGGATGACTGACATACCAGTATTTTAGCGAGAACACCCTCTTCTTCTGTTTCAAATGACATGACTGCCTTGTCTGTTTGGATTTCACACAGAACATCGCCAGGTACAATGAGGTCTCCTTCCTGTTTCAACCACTTCACTATTGTACCTTCTGTCATGGTTGGAGACAATGACGGCATATTTATAGGTTGACCTTTGACTGAAATTTCACATTTAAACGATATTAGTAAATGAAGAGGTAGTTTAAAGCAGCGTTGGGCAAACTATCACTCTCAATCCATTATTAGTTGATCTCAAGACCGTCTAAAATCAATACCGAGACATTTTACAGATTTACATGGATTTGCAATTTTAAGCAGAAAAATAACAGTTACATTTACAGTAATTAGAGCTCATTCCACGAAAGAAGGCCAATGACAGATCATGTGGCTCGCTCGTCAAAGATGTGTTTCCGTTTTTGCACATGCACAAAAACGCAAACTCGACTTTGCGCAGTAAACAAACCCATCTGTCATCGGCCAACTTTCGTGAAACAACCTCTATTTAACCGACATAGGTAGAAAACAGCTGTTCACTGACTTACTGTTACCACAGTCATTGGGAGGATTGGCACATGCTAGTTTCCTTAACAGCAAGCAGAAAAAAAGGATATAAAATGAAAAAATAAAAGGAGATCATTAATTTTCTCTAGTAGGTAAAGACAAGTTCCCAACAGAATTGATCCCGGACAAGCAGCAAAGAGCAACAGTTGATCCGGAGACACAAAGTTTGACCGCTCCTGGTTTACAGCAAACAAGGTAATTTGAAACACTAGCAACAACAACAAGTAGGGCTCGTTTCAGAAGTTTCGACTTACCTAGATCATAATCTTTGGCAAATTTCCAATTTTCATTCCTTCCAATAAAAAAAAAAAAACTTGCCTTTAACTTACAACATTGGATTTTAAGGCGTTCCTCAATGAAAAGCCAACGCTTAAAGTCATTTTCATTCATTTTCACTTTGTACCATGAGAAATAATGTTGAAAAATTCCAAGATTATGGGTCTAGGTGCGCCTACACTTCTGAAACGACCTCTGGATGTTCAAAGCTGATAATAGGGCTGCTAGATCAATAAAATGAAAAAAAACCTTTGATGAATACCTACCTACCCAAATGGGTGGTCTGGAGGGAGAGGAGGAGCATCCCTAGTAGCAGGGAGTTTGAGTTCCTCCCCTGACAAATTTGTCAAGTTTCATACCTCATGTTTTGAAACAGTTTTATGTCTCTACTCCATAAGCCGCTCGCCGCAATGGTCAATTGGTTCATTATAAGAGAAGGACCATTTTGAGAATCAGGGTCTGACAAGTAGCGGTGCCTGCTTCCAAACTGCATCAAAGCGCATCGGTGAGCGGTTGATTCGCAACGAGTCAAACCTCTGCGCTCACCACCAACCCCTTACAGATGGGTTTAGATGCAGTTCCGAGGCACGCACCGCTACTTGTCAGAACTCGATACCCAAAACAGTCCTGCTCTATCCCCTTGCTTCCTCACCCCGACAATGATGATGACCGGCTTCAAGTCTCCCTGCTAGGGGCCAGTCTGCTTCTAAGATATCCTTGAAGGAAGTTGATAAAAGAGGCGAAAACCTTCGTGAAATCTTCAATGTAATTATTGTGATTTTCCCTAATACATTTCTTGAACAAAAAACTACTGACTATTTCCCTATAACACTATAAAACAACTTGCCGTTCAGCCATTTTGTCTTGTCACAACCGAAGATCAGCGAGCAGACAAGTTCGGCCTGAATAGGAACTATTAGCAACCCTATCTGAAAGATACTGAGACAGGACAGGATTTGACTAGGTGCCAAAGTGCATCTCCGACAAGCAGCCAATTGGTGAGAAAATCAAGTTCTGGTTTCAGGCACCATTCATTAGGTAAGTACAGATCGTTCAACGAAATTTGGCAGATGACAAATCAGCTTGTTTACTTACTGTGTGGAGGGCAAGTTTAGGTTCCTACGTACTAGAGACTGTTTCAGATAGCTTCGGTTCTGACGGTTCTTTCTTTACATGCGCGGAAAGAACAATGTCAAGACTTCAATTACGCTTTAATGTTAATATTCACAAATTCCGATAGTTCACCGAGTCTAATAGGTTGCAAAAAGTTCTAATGGTACTCTCAGTGAGCGGCATCAACGTTTTGACACATGTAAACAAAGAGCTGTCAGAACCGAAGGTATCTGAAACGGCCTCTAACTTCGATGCACAAAGATGCGAGCTAACCATCGACGAAGAAAACCCAAGCAGTCATTTCCTTTCTTTAGAGCAATGACCTCTACTATCTGCATAATTTTGTCAAGTAGAATGAGACAGGTGTGCATGATTGCTGGTTGAAGAGAAAGATATTGATCAACTTTCCTTTCCCCTCACTTCTAACCAATGGCTTAGTGAAAATTTGTAGTAAGTCTAAGGTGCAGAAAATATTCGATCGATAGTTGCAAAAAAATGTAAGTAGCTAGGATACTTCGGATCTGCAACTAGGCCGTAAAGTGAGAGCAGAAGTAATTAGAGTCATTTGGAAACAAAGCTTAGGAAGTTAACTTACCGTTCAGAAAGAGCGATGAGTGAAAACATACTTTCTGACTGTGAGTCAAAATACGTCGTTGACTAGAAATGGTATACAGACACTTGGGTAGATAGTTTAAAAGTCTTAATCCTCCAACCATTTTTATTGGGGCTTGTCAAGACAAGATTGCTACAGTTGAAACAGTATATGAACCTTGAAAAACATCATTTACCCACCAAGTGCAAGGTGGATTATTTTAACCTATAAGTATTATATGCCCTTCTTCGACCTTCAAACTTTGGACCTGTTCAGTGATGACGTCACGATCGAAATAGAGGGTTTTTTTTGGTATAATGGTGATTGCCGGTAATAATAAGCGTTCCAAACAAAGCCAGTGTGTCTCTCTCGCTCTCACATGACCCCTGTGTATTGCCATCTCACTCTAATTTCAAAAATCGAATATAGAGACTTATTTTGTGAAATTTTATGGCAGAAATGAGTTTCTCGAGGCATTTGAGTGCGATATGGATTATAATATGTCGTAAAACAAGGCCCGGTATACGAATTTTGATTCTAGAAAGAGATGGATATACACGGGGGTCACGGGAGAGTGAGTGAGATATATGGACCTTGCTTTGGACCGCTACGCGAGTTTTATCACAACCGGTTGCGACCGATGAGTGCATTGTTGGGGTTGTTGGCTAACCGTTGACTTCGCACACTTCGATATCGTTTTTGGTTTTCGATTTATCGAAAATTTTCGACGTAGCCCCCCTGGAAGGCAATTTTTTTAAATAATTTTGACCAAATTTTGACTAGACCAATGTCAAAACCGATTTCTTTTTCTAGAAAGTGCTTGCGTTTTAGAGTATTTTGACTCCTAGTATTTCAAATTCCAACGTTTCAAATGGGAGTTCTGATTTTTTGAAAATGGGTCGAAATCGAACTTTGACGATCGATATATCAAAGACGAAAAACGATATCGACGTCCGATTTGCGCCAAAAGTCTTAGAATTTTATGCCCTTTAAAACGAGCTATCACAAGATAGGGGTTGCCATTTGAAAATTTTGAGTTAGGAGTCGAAACCCCCCCTTAGGAACGCCCCCGGAAATTTTGGATACGCCAAAAGGAGTTCCTATTAAGTTATAAACATCCCCCAAGTTTGGTTTTTTTATCTGCAGCCGTTCAAAAGTTATGAAGCCGTTCCGGAACTTTCCAGACACCCTGTATAACCCCCCCTACCCTCAATAAACCCCAAAATCTTTAAAATGCCGCCACTTTGAAAAGATTTAGGGTAGTGACTTTTGCTTGGTGGCTTTGTTTCCTCTCTCAAAGATCTTCCCTTTGAAGTATCACAAGCCAAACTTTCACAATGTATGTACTAGCGGAGCTCGGAGAAGCACCTTGAAACCCCAAAATTTTTTCCAAGTGAAATAAACACTTGACATCGATCAAAAGTCTTTGATTTGTACTTCCAGAACCAAAGTTACAGGAATTTTGCTCCATGAGAGTTAGCTGGGTAACCTTATTCGAACAGTAAAGAGTTTCAGAAAAAACTAATGAATACCAAAAGTCAAAATAAATCTCTCTTTTTTTTTCAGATAATTTTTTTTTCATTCTTCTGTTGTGCGTTTTTACCTTTAAAAGTTGAGAAAAATACCCCCTCCCCCCCTCAAAATTCCCCAAGGTGTAAGGGGCTATTAGAAACATCATAAATGAATTCTCTGGGGGTTCATATCCGCAGACTTGCTTGTTTTAAATACGGACCAGCCATTCTCAAGGAAAATTACCTTTCTATGAAATTAGAAAAGATCAAAGCAACTTACTTACAAACGATAACAATTTTATTTCCTCTTTGGGGTTTCAAACAGAATT
The DNA here is from genome assembly GCA_011764245.1 of Trialeurodes vaporariorum. Classification (NCBI taxonomy): domain Eukaryota; kingdom Metazoa; phylum Arthropoda; class Insecta; order Hemiptera; family Aleyrodidae; genus Trialeurodes; species Trialeurodes vaporariorum. Next base: position 70,017,117 of record VMOF01000111.1, read on the forward strand.
TTTAAACGAGCAAAAAAAAAAACAGTGCGTTCAAGAAGAAGTCACAACAATAATTTTTAGTCTTACAAGTTGACATCTTTCAGATAATTTTGCAAACTTTTGCTTTAGATTGGTGAAGTGTCGACTTTTTTGCAGAAACCACTGAGGATAACGAGTAACGACGGTACTTGACAATATAACTTCTGAAATCTACTATTTAACGTCATAGTTGGCTTATAAGAAGGGAAGAATTGATGACAGCATAACCCAGGAATACCAAGAAGAGAGTAGTCTAATCTAATTTGTTGCGCTCTCGAATCTGGCAAGATTTATGGAGTAGCTAGCCACTTGAGTGGTGAATTACAGCATACCTAAACAGGGGTGGGAACCGAAATGAATTTTGGAACCGGTTCCAGCAGCGCCAAGATTTCGGTTCTGGTTCCGGTTCTGGTTCCTGCAGCGCCAAGATTGCGGTTCCGATTCCAATTTCGATTCTCACCCATGGACCTAAAAGCCGGATTTTTTTATCCTTTCAAAGTTCACAGAATTTTCCCATAAAGTCTCACGGTGTGGACAAAAAAATTGCATTTTGGGGTTTTACGGGCACAATCGTTTAAGAAATTGTTCTTAGGCACAATTTTCCAGAACATGTTTTTCAGTGAAATTTGATCCTCAAGGCAACCAGCTATAGAGCGTGTGAGACTGTGAGCAACAGTCGCTGGCAAACCCTCATGCTCCCAGATCACAACATTCACATTTTTCCATAAGATTTCATGTGAACAACTGTGAACATAAAAAAGATCCCTAAGGGCTTTTGTTAAGTTATAGAGAAGATTTCAGAGGTTTTCAGCACCACAGCAACTTTTTTTTGCCGGTCTCTACAAAACATTAAAATTGATGCTCCATTCATCTATAGCACAATTTGTAACAGCCCCGATAAGGAACACTGATCAAATAAAATACAAACCTAGAAATTTTGACTGCACAAAGCTGTATTTTTGTCCAGCCATTAGCAAATTTACAACCAAGCTAGGAGAAAATGAAAACAATTCTTAAAAGAAAATACCAGACTTTCAGCAAAGTAACATTAGGTGCTTAACAAGGACCTATGTCGTTATACACTTTAAGAAAACTTTTGATTTGATACGCGACCATTTTAAATACTTTAAGCTTACTTGGTGTACTAATATTTACAATTTCCTTTTTTCTTCTCTTTTTCTTCAGTTATTTGCAAGACTGTTAAATGAAACAGAGTCAAACGAAGGTTCAACATTCCAATCATTTATGGAAGAAGCTTACAGCAGCCTTGATTGATTGAATCTTTCATTTCTTAGAGAGTTACATTAGCACTTGTATAAATAGTAGAGGCAATCAAAGGAGCAGCCTTAATGACTTGACTAGCAACTCTAGGAGAATATGTCTTTGGTGGAACATGAAAAAAGTGTAGCATAAAACCAGCTGCCAGCAACAGGTGCAAAACAGCAAGAACTCCAAGTAATAAAAAGTTTTTCTGCCCGAGAGCAGGGCTTATAGAAGTTAAAAGAACATAGCCTGAAATAGCAGCTCCTGTTCCCACTAAAAGCCACTGAAGCCAACCAATTTGGATCACCCATAAAATCGATATTGGAATGTACGTAGACAAAGAATATCCATAGACACACAACAGCTCCAGGATACTGACTTGCACCTTAAAAAAAAAAAAAAAAAATCATTAGAATAGCAGTTAGGTAGCAATACACAAACTACACACGAACCAGCAAGACTCGATAAATTATAAAACAGCTTTCAAAGAAAGTCATTCTGAGATGAGGGCATAGTTTCAGAAAACAAAAACTATGGTCCCTAGAAAAGCCCGGGTATGTTGGACTTTGTGAGGTTTTCATCGATACCGGATGTTTGAATTCATACGTATTTAAATGGGTGGAAATGTCTTTCCCATCAAAGTTTCCTAAACACTTCCAGAGTCAACATTTTTCACCAATTTTTTTATACAGCAACAGGACACAACAATCAAATTTTTTAAAAATCTAATGAATTTGATCTCATTCCTAAGGTTCTACTGTGAATCGATTCTAAAGAGTGCTCTTTACTTTTTGGACGAGAACAATAGACCCTCTCACCCCCTCCTGCAAGAGCAAGCCCATCGGTCTTTTGCAGAGTATCGGCGCAACTCCAAACCGCAGGTATTGTTTGGTAGGCTTGCTAGTGAGAAGGAGGTTCTACCCATAAAGAGTAGGGCATCATGGTAGAGGTGGTATCAGAAGTGTAGGGGCACCCAGACCGATAATCTTTGGAATTTTTCAACACTATTTCTCTTGTTTCAAAATGAAAATGAATTTGAGCGTTGGCTTTTCATTGAGGAACACTTTAAAAGTTTAAAGTCGTAGGCAAGTTTTATTTAATTTTGAAGGAATGAAAGATAAAAAGTCGCCAAAGATTATGGTCTAGATTTGCCTACACTTCTGAAACGAGCTCTACCTAGGTATCTCTAGGGACTCTTGCAGAAACTTAAAGCAACAGCCTTACAAGATGATTTTTGTCTGTCTCTCACAAGTAATGGTTTATTTTTCTTCATTGATTCTTTCATATGCTATGTAGAATTTGATTAAATCTATGCATTCAAATTAATGCAAATTTGAGGTGGTGTAAAATCAAGTTGGTGGATTGAAGCTGATGTTCCATGAAAGCCGTAGAACAATCAAGCCCAATCTTCCCTAGGACGAACTATATCTGTTGATACAGAGAAGAAAAAATTAAAATTTATTAAATTTTGTTTATCATCAAATTCAGACTTTTCTCTCCCGTTTTCTTTGCATTATTTACTTAGGTATAGCTCAACTATTCCCACTATCATGAAATTGCTCATTCCTAATTTCAGCTGAATTTAGACTGTGTCGTGCAACGGACATGCAATTAGGGAAGGCAACAGGTATTATAGAGGTGGGATTTCAGAGACTCCTCTTAGAAAAATCTTCATGTTTAACTTCTCCAGTGCAGAATTCAGTCAAATTATTGAAACTTAGTAGAGTTGAAACTCTGGTAGGGTAATTTTGATGAATTCAGAAAATTTTAGGGCACACTATCCCCCTTGCTTGCTCGTAGAGGCCGTTTCAAATAACTTAGCAGTTCTGACAGCTCTTTGTTTACTTGCGTAAAAACGATGACGCCGCTCAGTGGCGGACCTAGAAATCTTTCAAGGGAGAGGCTGAGGTCCCAAAAAAAAAACTGATGACCTTTCTTTTGGGGGGGGGGGGGGGCTCATCAAAATAATTTTAGAGCCCTACGGCCCTGCATCTGGGGGGGGGGGGGGGGGGGGAGGGGGGCTAAAACTTGCTTCATCGACAAAACGCCCAAAATTTCCTCTAAAATCCCTTCGTAGACAGTGTAAACATGTGGCTCAAGGGGGGGGGGGGGGCAACAGTTTCCTCTAGGATCCGCTTATGACGCCGCTCACTGCGTGAATCATTAGAACTTTTTGCCGCAAAATAGACTCGGTTAACTACCATAATTAGTGAATATTAACATTACTTAAAGCGTAATTGGAGACTTGATATTGTCCTTCTGCGCATGTAAAGAAAGAACTGTCACAACCAAAGCTATCTGAAACAGCCTCTTCTGCAAGCCACAATTTTGATTCGAACATGTAAATATGTATACGTTGCTTACTTCTTGCTGGCCTTGATATTTCAGGTAAACCCAGAGAATCACTGGTAGCAGCCACGCATAAGCCAAAATCGCTGTAGCTGCAGATGTTACCGCATGGAAATCATATCTCCAGTGATACACATGAGATGAAGTTGCCTGTAGATAATTTGCAATGTTTCCGCTGATTGCGATGGAGAAGATGAGGGTGATACAAATCCAAACAGGACCGTAGAGATCTGGCTTATTTCGGATATACTGCTGCAAGTAATTGACATCTTTCTGAGGGATAACAGATGCTTTAACTCGCTCCACTACAACATCTGTGGTAACATCAAAAAACTGCTGGAAGTATTCCCACGACCAGAAAGATTTTACATCACCAGACGAGTCCGGAGCGTTGGGTTGATTACTGCCATTGGCTGAGCTATTTAAATTACTGGCTGGCAACCTGGCGACATTGGAAGTATCTTCTGGAACTGAAAGAGAGAAATCTTGAAATTGCAGCTGAGGATTACTGAAGTCTGGCGATTCAATATCGATTAAATTGGAAACACCTTGCGAATTCATGAGGAATGACTAGAGAGTGATATTTCAAAATAGGAAAGTGATAGCTACGGTGATTAATCTCGAAGACAAATACCGATATAGTTAGTTATTCATAAAAATGGAGATTAGACGATGCTGTGATGGAAACGTAAAAGCCACTTTTCACTTGTTCATCGCATTTTCTATCTTTTATCACAATTTTTCTTTGATTTACTGGATTTATGCTGATGTTTACACTTTGACATGTTTACAATTAAATTCACAGACTTCGAAAATACTATATAGAGGCGATTGTCGGAAAAGGCAGGACGGAAGCACGGAAGAGAGGGAAGCATTCCTATGTTACTCCTTGCTGCGCCGCAACCTGGATTTCACCGATGTGGTATTTACAATCCAAATTAAAATTGATAAAACTTATGCAAAATTTACAGCCCAAACGTAACAGTATCTATATGACGAATTGTTACAATTAATGACTGGTAAAATTAGCATTTGCTTCATTTTTCTGATTTTACAAATTTATTTTTTTCTGTGTACCAACCATGATCCACCAAACCAAATTAACCAAATAGAGCCAGTGGCGGGCGTACCGGAAAATGTGCACCTCCCCCGCAGCCTTCAAGTCAGCCCCCCCCCCCCCCACCTACAATAAATTTACACAGTGAGTGATAGATTCTCCAGGACCTCCCCCCCCCCCTTCTCCCATGATGCGAGAGATGGGTGGTTCAGGGGCCCTCCCTTTAACCCCCCCCCCCCCTTCGAAAATTATGAGTGCTCTCAGGGCTTGTTATCTATACTTAGCTGTTTTAGTTTGAAATTTCCGATTAATTGCAACGAAAAGAAATGGCAAAGTGCATGTTACTACAACTTTTTACTGCCAACAGAACAATAAACCTGCACTTTTTGCTTCGAGTTTACACAGACTCCCCCCCCCCCCTCTCGCTATCTTTACTCATTCCAATATTATTCTTTGTCAAATATGGGAACCAGAAGTAAACTTGGGGCCCTAACCGAGGGCTATTGCGGGCCCCCTCTAGTCGCCCTCTCAGCGCCGCTGAGAGGTCAGCGGGCGGGGGGGGGGGGGGGGGGGGTGGATACGCCACTGAAAGTTAGCGTCCTTGAATTCTTTCGTTTACTGCATCCGTGCAGAAAAGATTACATGATTACATTATCCTGTGATGTAGTATATTTATGTATATTGAAAAGTACTGCTATTCATAATCTTTTCTGCATCGAGACAATAAAGTGGTGGATTCTAGAACGCTACTTACTTATGAAGCCCTTGCAGAAACAATTCAATGATACGTGCATAGTACGATGTAGGATGGCATTGCCATCGTATGAAACTGATCTCTACGTTCAGAGAAAAAATTGCTTTAAATCCTGCTTGGCATGGACACTTTTTTCACAAATCTGAAAATTTTAGAAAACATGTTCAAGCGCGCATTACGTCGACCGAGAAGTGTAAGCACGCCTTGACCGATTATCTTTATGGCGAAATTGCAATTTTCATTCCTGCACAAAACAAAACTTGCCTGCGACTGTACAGTGTACCTTTTGATTTTAAAGCGTTTTTGAATAGAAAGCCGACCCTCAAAATGCATTTGTATTCCTTTTGATCATGCAGGTAATGTGTTTTTGTATGATAAATAACAATGGAAAAATTTGATCGATCTAAGCGCGCCTAAACTTCTAAAACGACCACCTCTAACTCAGAACTGCTGATGGTCGGATTAAGAAACAGTGAAAGTTTGCATACGAAAATTACTGCCGTTTTCTAAAATCATGCCTCTCATTATTGTTAGAATACAAAAAGTGCCTTCGTAACTGCGTTTATTCCCGGAATAATAATCCAGCTAAAGGTGGTTTCAGGAGTGTAGGCGCACCCAGACCGATAATCTTTGGAATTTTTCAACAATATTTCTTTTTTTTCAAAATGAAAATGATTAAAAATGAATTTAGAGCGTTGGCTTTTCACTGAAGAACACTCTAAAATTAAAAGTTCAAAGTCGAAGACAAGTTTTGTTTAGTTTTGAAGAAATGAAAATTGAAAAGTCGCCAAAGATTATGGTCTAGGTGCGCCTACACTTTTAAAACGAGTTAATAAATCAAACCAAGATAAGTAATCTTTGAACAAAACCATTAACCAACCATTGGCGCCGAGGTGACTTTGAGATAACTATTCGTACAAGAGGGAGATGGTTTTGCATATACGAAGATTTGAAGGCACTTTTTTGTGAAACAAACTACACTGTCCCGCAAACCGCTCGAAAATGCGAAAAAATTACTAAAGTTCAAATCGTCATAACTTTTGAACTAAGAGCGCTAAAAATATTTCAAAACAAGGGTTGGATTTCTCATACCCTCTAGGTTTTTAACCTTGAGTTCAATTTTTTTTTTTTTTTTTTTTTTTTTTTTTTTTTTTCCCCGGTCATTTTTACGCCCGCGAATGAAGAGTTTTTCCAAATCCTCACGAAAACTGGTTTTTCGCAGCACATCTCTAAAAAGTTACTCAAACTTCTCACATCTCTTTGGTCAAAACTAGCATAGATCGACAAAATCTGAAACATGTATCAGATTTCTCAGAGTCTGTACTTTCGACTTAATTTATTAATTATACAGGGTGTCCCAGACCACCCGTGTAGGTACTTTTTCTCAAAAACGGCTGGGAGTAGAGAGCTGAAACGAAAAAGTCAGATAGGGAATTGACCCCAAAAAATTCAATGAAAATATTTTCAAAGCCCCTCGAGGCCCCCCAGGGAGGTTTTGGGGGGGTTCGAAACACATTTTTCCATTTTTGGCGGGGAAAAGCCTATAAAAGGTACAAAAATAAGTTCAGATTCTGAAAGAGCAACTCATTGCTAACATTTTTACTCCAGTAACTTTTCCCAGAAAACCCCAATTTTTGGGGTTATGGGCCCTTTTGGGGGGAAATTTTCATTCGGCCACTGTGACCACACTATTCAATATTTTTACAAGAACTAAAAACCATCTGAAAGAAGAGATAAAGACCTTTCGATTGATGTGCCACATAATACCTAAAAGTGAAAAATTAAGGCCCCCACGTAGATTCCAAAATTTGGGGGTCTTTGGGCCCCCCCACGTAAAAAAAAGTCAAATAGCAAGGTATGGCTTGTGATACATCGATCGAAAGCCCTCAAAGAGTAGAATAAGATGACGCAATCCAAAATTGTCTACAATCATTACTTTCAAAATGGCGGCCATTTGAAAATTTTGGGTGTTCAAAGGAAAGTCCTGGGAAAGGAGTCCAAAGATAAACGATACATAGATTAAAAGAACTTAAAAAAAGGAAACGAATGGCGCAAACCGTAAATCAATCCGCCTCTTCAATCAAAAGTTATGATCGATTGAAACTTAAAGGGCTCAATAAGGCCTATTTAAGGCTGCTTAAATTTCAATCGGTCATAACTTTAGATTGAAGAGGCGGATTGATTTGCGGTTTGCGCCATTCGTTTGCTTTTTTTAAGGCCTTTCAATCCATGTATCGTTCAACCTTGGACTCTTTTCCCAGGACTTTCCTTTGAACACCCAAAATTTTCAAATGGCCGCCATTTTGAAAGTAATGATTGTAGACGATTTTGGATTGCGTCATCTTATTCTACTCTTTGAGGGCTTTCGATCGATGTATCACAAGCCATACCTTGCTATTTGACTTTTTTTACGTGGGGGGGGGGCCCCAAAAACCCCCAAATTTTGGAATCTACGTGGGGGCCTTAATTTTTCACTTTTAGGTATTATGTGGCACATCAATCGAAAGGTCTTTATCTCTTCTTTCAGATGGATTTCAGTTTTTTGAAAAATATTGAATAGTGTGGTCACAGTGGCCGAATGAAAATTTCCCCCCAAAAGGGCCCATAACCCCAAAAATTGGGGTTTTTTGGGAAAAGTTACTGGAGTAAAAATGTTGGCAATGAGTTGTTCTTTCAGAATCTGAACTTATTTGTGTACCTTTTATAGGCTTTTTCCCGCCAAAAATGGAAAAATGTGTTTCGAACCCCCCCAAAACCCCCCTGGGGGACCTCGAAAGGCTTTGAAAATATTTTCATTGAATTTTTTGGGGTCAATTCCCTATCTGACTTTTTTGTTTCAGCTCTCTACTCCCAGCCGTTTTTGAGAAAAAGTACCTACACGGGTGGTCTGGGACACCCTGTATTTTCAATTTTGTCTATACAATTTTTTTTTTTTTTTTTTTTTTTTTTTTTGAAGGTCGGAAAATGCTCTTTTCCGTGACCACGTGAAGACAGCTTCTGAACACACAGTTTACACATCCCGCTCAAATATGCGAAAAGATGTTATCAATTATTGAAAACGGCATAACTTTTGAACTAAAAGCGCTAAAAAAATTTCAAAACAAGGATCGGATTCCTCATACTCTCTAGTTTTTGATGCTAGCGCTCAAATTTCCTGTCGGTCATTTTTATGGCTGTGGTAAGAGTTTTTCCAAATCCTCACGAAAAATGGTTTTTTTGCAGCACAAAAATTGCATTTGCCGACCTTTAAAAAATTTTGTAGACAAACTTGAGGTAACCAGGTCGAAAGTACAGACTCTGAGGAATCTGATGCATGTTTCAGATTTGGTCTGTCTATGCTAGTTTTGACCAAAGACATGCGAAGAAGTAAGAGTAATTTTTTAGAGATGTGCTGCAAAAAAAAAAAAAAAAAAAAAAAAAAAAAAAAAAAAAAAAACAAGCAGCCAGCAGATTTTGTATCGCAGTCTAGCGATACAAAGATAACATGCAGTCAATCAGTGTAAGCTGCTTTGACTGCGTTGTTATTCTTGTAATACCGCTTTTCATTAAGTTTCACAGCATATAGGGTGTCAATTAAAAAAGGAGCTAGGCCAAATATCTCGAGAACGGCTCCGGATTTTGAAAAACACTGAAACACGTGTTCAAATGCTTGAGGGGGACATCTTTATAAGGGGTTTCCGATTTCGGGGCCATCTCCAGGGGGCCCGCAGGGCGGATACCACGTCCCTAAATTCAATACTTCAAACAGGGACCCCCATATTTTATTCATTAATCGAAAAGAGGGTGAAATTATCAGACTTTTGGTGCGAATCGAAGTTCAATATCGGTTTTCGTTTTTGATACATCGAAGGTCAAAGTTCGATTTGGACTAATTTTCAAAAAATCATTACTCCTCTTTGAAGAGTCGGAATTTAAAAATCAAGGACACAAAATACTCTAATAAGTAAGCCCTTTTCAGAAAAAAATTTAATGATGACAAACATTTAGTCAAATTTTGGTTTTGAAGCTCCCAAAACTTTTAGACGTTTTTGGCCCCCAAGGAGGGCCATCTGAAAAATTCCAAAGTACAACCCCTATTGATTGATACATAAATAGAAAAGGCGTAACAAATTGAGCATTTCGGTGCAAACCGGAGTTCGATATCGTTTTTCACAATCGAGATATCGCAATCTGTAAATTGACATTCGATATCTCAAATGTAAAAACGATATCCACCCCCGGTTTGCGCCGAAATGCTCAGTTTGTTACGTCTTTTCGATTGATGTATCACTCAATAGGGGTCGTACCTCGGAATTTTTCAGATGGCCCTCCTTGGGGCCCAAAAACGTCTAAAATTTTTTTGAGCTTCAAAACCAAAATTTGACGAAATGTTTGTTGTAATTGATTTTTTTTTTCTGAAAAGGGCTTGCTTTTCAAAGTATTTTTGTGGCCTTGAGTTGTGAATTCCGACTCTTCAAAGAGGAGTAAGTAATGCTTCTTGAAAATGGGCCCAAATCGAACTTGGACCTTCGATATAATCGAAAACGAAAAACGATGTCGACGTTTAACTTGTACCAAAAGTCTTAAAATTTTACCCTATTTTTGTTTATTAAATAAAATAAACTGTAGGGAATACCCTACGAACACTTTCTCACATCAAATTTAATCTGGGGGAAACCCCCAGACCCCCTTAAATATTCTGGGGGAAACCCCTAGACTCCCCTTAAAAATTAAGGGGAAAACCCCAGACCCCGTTTCATATTCAGTAGCAGACCCCCAGACATCCCCCTCCTTCAATATTCTGGGGGAGACCCCCAAACCGCCTTCACGTTTCCTTTCCATTCTATGAACAAAGAAAGATGAAATAGGAAGGAACGAGTCCTGATATTCAAAGTTCACCTGTTGACATCAGAAAGCCTTCAATCCGGAGTGTATGCAATTTTGTAACGCAGCTGTAGGTATAGTTGTCTACTTGAAAATTTGAAGGCCACTTGAGACCCCTGACTTCAATTCTCAAGTTGTTCTCAACCAGCTTTCCAGCTATTTTGGATTAGAATGTAATCGTTTTTTCTTCTTTCAGTTACAACCATTCTATTTGTTTTAGTAGTTTAATTTTCCCTTCAGTTTTTATGGCTTGGAGCAATCCTTCACTCATAACAATATTTGGTTTCCTCCTTTAGAATGTGGACCTATAAAAGAATTTTTCAGCTTAATATGGATCAAGCTCTTCTTCAAAAACTTACATTGGTTGTAGATTATGTGTGCCAAGTTCCTTCAAAAGTCATCCAGCCAATAGTGATTGACTCCACTTTTTATTTTCAACTTTTTCACTTTTATTCTCTTTTTTGGTTCGATCACACCTATTTTGATTTTTAAAAGGATCTTAAGGGTTTAATAGTACAACGATAAGTAGTTTATTTTTTTAAAGGCTATCTGTAGATTTTTTTGCCAGTATTCGTCAAAATTACTCCAGTCATACTTGAATTATTATGAATATTATGTTCATACTTTTATTAACTCGATTCTCCATATTTTACTGAACATCACTTATACTGCCTGTTGAAACGGTCTCAATGGTACTTTATGGTGACTATATCAGGAAAATATTTTAGTTCTTTGGTAATATATTGTGTGTACAAAGTCTCATAAAAGTTCATTGAACCAATATCGATCGACTCTACTTTTTATTATTTAATTTTACTTTTTCACGTTCATTCTCTTTTTTGGTTTGATCACACCTATTTTGATTTTTAAAAGGGTCTTAAGGGTTTGATAGTACAACGATAAGTAGTTTATTTTTTTAAAGGCTATCTGTAAATTGTTTTGCCAGTATTCGTCAAAATTACTCCAGTCATACTTGAATTATTATGAATATTATGTTCATACTTTTATTAACTCGATTCTCCATATTTTACTGAACACCACTTATACTGCCTGTTGAAACGGTCTCAATGGTACTTTATGGTGACTATATCAGGAAAATATTTTAGTTCTTTGGTAATATATTGTGTGTACAAAGTCTCATGAAAGTTCATTGAACCAATATCGATCGACTCTACTTTTTACTATTTAATTTTACTTTTTCACGTTCATTCTCTTTTGTGGTTTGATCACACCTATTTTGATTTTTAAAAGGGTCTTAAGGGTTTGATAGTACAACGATAAGTAGTTTATTTTTTTTAAAGGCTATCTGTAAATTGTTTTGCCAGTATTCGTCAAAATTACTCCAGTCATACTTGAATTATTATGAATATTATGTTCATACTTTTATCTACTCGATTCTCCATATTTTACTGAACACCACTTATACTGCCTGTTGAAACGGTCTCAATGGTACTTTATGGTGACTATATCAGGAAAATATTTTAGTTCTTTGGTAATATAATGTGTGTACAAAGTCTCATGAAAATCCATTGAACCAATATCGATCGACTCTACTTTTTATTATTTAATTTTACTTTTTCACGTTCATTCTCTTTTTGGTTGAATCACACCTATTTTGATTTTTAAAAGGGTCTTAAGGGTTTCATAGTACAACGATAAGTACTTTATTTTATTATAGGCTGTCTGTAATTTTTTTCTGCCAATATTCATCAATATTAGTCAAGTCATACTTGAATTATCCCAATTTTTCTCTTTTTTACCCATTTTACCATTGATTTTAATGGAAACCATTTTTCATCCATAACTAACCTAAAAATTAAAATTTCAAAAAAAAAAAAAAAGTACCTCTGGGGAATGTTAAAAGCAACCTTTCTGCAAAATTTGAATTCATTTGGACTTATTGTGCAAAAGTTATGCTGGGATACGGACGGACTCACGGACGCCACAAAAATGTTTCGCATTTACCTCTCCAAACCACATATAATTAAGAAATATTAAAATGTCATGGATAGATGTTCTTTAGGATAGTATTAGGCATGATGAGAGCCAATTATTTCATAATTATCATGATTGACTTAGTCGCAGCGGGCCAAGTATCGAAACAAAATGCATCAAAAATCTCTGCGCCATTGCAATACTTTCTCAATTTTTCTAATTTCATTAGAGTGAGAAAGTAAAAAATTGGGGCCCCATTGAAGTATTGAATTTAGGGAGGTGGTAGCCTCCTTGGGGACCCCTCAGAGAGAGACCCCAAATCGGCGTCCCCCTAAAAAGATGTCCTGCTCAAAACAATTTAACACGTGTTTCAGCGTTTTTCGGAATCCGGAGCCGTTCTCGAGATATTCGGCCTGGCTCCTTTTTTAATTGACACCCTGTATACATGGTGATCCAGAGCACCTGTACCAGGCATTTTTCTTGAGAATGGCTGATTGAAATGTTTTGAAACATGGAAGTCGCATAGGGAATCAACCCTAAATTTTTCATTTATCATATTATCGATAGCTTCCAATACTTAGCCCTTTGGGGCATTTTTGAAAGGGGAGGCTCAATCACATCTATATCTCAAGTTTTTTTCAAAAAAGCTCTTTTAAAGTTATGAGAAAAGCTGGTGTCCTTGAAGTTCAGGCAATTTCCAACATTTTGCTCCCATGGACATTTACCAAAAAACCTCACTTTTTTGAGTTATGGCGGATTTTTGGAAAAAATTTGAATTGGCTTTTGTGGCCACCCTGTTGAGAATTCTTCAAATACATAACAGATTCTGATCAAATGGTTGGAACCATTTTGATTGATGTGCCACTAGTTTGGTACCTTAAAGTGAAAAAATTAGGTGTATTTCGTTAAATTAAAATTTTGGGCAGTCTATGTCTCAGACCATGGAATCGATCCGATTCTGCCATTGAAGTCCCAAAATTTTTGATTTGAAAAAATACACCTTATTTTTTCTCCTCAAGGTAACATGTTGCACATCGATCAGAAGGTTTCGATATATTTTTTCAGAATCTGTCAAGATTTGTGAGAAATTCTCAACTGGATAAGCAAAAGGGTCGATTCAAAAATCTTCCAAGTCCCTATAGCTAAAAAAAATCTGGGTGTTTGGTAAATGTCTATGGGAGCAAAAATGTTGGCAATTGCCTCTGCTATGAGGATATGAACTTTTTTCGTACTTTCAGAAGATGCTTTTTTGCAAAAAACTTGATAAAAGTGTGTGAACTTCTCCTAATATGAACGAGGAGCTGATGAGGGCTTTTGAAAATATCAAAAATGAAAAATTTTGTGTCCATTCCGTAACCGATTTTTTTTATTCAAAACATTTCGATCAGCCGTTCTCGAGAAAAATGCCTGGTGGTATGGTTCCTCTCATCTTGAACTCTAGGCCACTGTCTCTTATTTCGTCATTTGTGAGTGTCTATATTGAAAGTTCTCTTTCATTTGGTTTTTCTCTTAAAACTCTGTGCAGTGTGCTGGTTCCTCTTATCTATAGTTATCATCGCTGCATTATGTTCTGTATAATTTCAATGGGTATGCAGAGCAGAGTTAGTGAGAGTGGTGGAGTGAGAATTTATTTTCTACGTGAAACTTCTGAGAGCAAGTGCTTTTGTTCATTTTCTTTTTTAATTTCTATTAATTTCATGTCACAAATTATTTCACCAAAACTTTCAGCTAAACCTCAAGTGATTGCGGCCAAGATCTAAAATCTTTCCCCCAAACCAGCTCCATTTTACTTCACCTGCCCCAAACACTTCTTCGTGAAAACTTGCTCGTAAAAACTTTTCTTTCAAATATCTTCCTATATTTATTTCCCTACACCCGGTGGACGTGTCGTTCTGATTCAACTTGCAAGTCATGTGATATCAGAGCGACCAAGTCTTAAGTTTCCTCGATTAGGTGGCTTCAGAGCTCCTTCAAATAATTTGATACTTCTCCTGATCACATTGTCTATTTTTCGTATAAAGCGCCTTCAATAATTTGATACTTCTCCTGGTAACAGATCTTCCGTATGAAGCTCCTTCAAAATATTTGATACTTCTCCTGTAAACACTTTCGTCTGAATAGCCGCATACAACCAAAAGACATGGTAGCTCTGATTCAACTTGCAAATCATCTGATATAAGAGCGACCAAGCCCTAGTAGCATCAACTCCTATTTTGTTCAAATAAAATGGCAATTTTATTTTGAAATGTTATTGATATTTCAAAGAAATTTTACTTGAACAAATCTCAGATAAATCTTAGTTAGGTTGACATTTTCTTATATTTTATTTGAATAAATGGCAATTTATTTTGAATAAATTGCAATTTCGTTTGAATAAAGTGCAGTTTTAATTAAATAAATTGCAATTTACTCCGTTAAATTGAAATTTTATTTGAATAAAAAAGTAATTTTTTTTCAAACAAACTTGAACTGTACATAGAATTTCGTACTCTTCGTGAGGTGCTTTGCTTCATGAGAACTGTGACTGTTAGTGTAATTTGCCTTAACGTTTAACGTTTAGATCCCAGGTAATCTCGGATAAAGCTTGAACTTGTCTTTAGGTTCCTCTATTTACCATTTTACTGGTGTGAGTATAGTTGGTACAGAAGTGCATCAAAAATCAGAGACTAGGAGAAAATAAAATTCAACCACAAAATCTACACCTGAGGTCACACCTACCTGCGGTTCAAATTAATCTGCGCGTTAACTGGTTGTTGAGTTCCATCGTTGATTGTACTTTGAACTGACTTTAGCAAATTATAATAATGTATTTGAAATTAAAATTTGCAGCAAATCTGATTTCAAAGTTGAACTTCAGTCAGTTTGGACATGAAGAAGCAAATAAAAAGGGTGACTGACTCATTCGTGGTTCTGAAGTTTGCACGGACCGAACGGAAGACTTTCATTTCATTGAGAAATTAAGAGTATTCTTCAATAAGAGAGCGTTTATAGTTGAATTGAAAGACTACAGTACCCACTTAGCAGAAATAAGAAACTACTGTCATCATTATGGCAATAATGGTGCAAGAAATCAATCACAACACTGACTTAGAATTACCAGTATTAGGTTAAGGTTAGGTACTCCGTAGAACTCTGAAGTGACCAAAATACAGTAATTCACAGACACCTTGTTATGAAAAAAAACCAACCTAACTTTCTTTAAAAGTGAAGACAACACCACGTCGTGCGATGCACGAAACGGGGTACCAATTCATTATAATGTTATGTTCTTTTACCAAGGATATAGGTGTGGGCAAGAAGGCTGTAAAACGGTGCCATACTAAAATTTTGCTGTGAGGTTGATCGGAGAGCATCCATCTTGATCCACTCATCTATTTTGCCCAAGTCAATTCGATTCATCCTAGTCAATTGAGCCACTCGAGTGAATGTTAGCATGAGATTCGAGTGAAGTTCAGTCACAACTTCGTAACCACTTATTTATCGACTGCTTCCAAACAAGAGAGGAAAGTTACTTTATCCTACTTAAGAATCTTAGGTGGATATACCGCTAAAGTAGTCGACAATTTTATCGCAACCGATTGGACCCAAGGATTCATGATTTACTCACAACATTTTAGAAAAGCTGATTTGATTGGTCCAGGTCAAGATTTGTTTCGACTTAGGTTACATCGAGTAGTATTAGACAAATCGAGTTGGCTTTCCCCGATTAGATCTAATGTGTCCAAATTAACACCATCATTTGTACTTGGCTTCTAGGTTTCTCTCTTCAGACTTTGTAAGATTATTGACAAGATTATGACCATTTTCCCTCATGCCCAGAGCCAAAGCCTGGCATCATAAACTGTGCTGTTCAGTGTCGAACACACTTCTTGCACTTTTTCAGTGTAGCTTCAGATAGCTTCATAATGAAGCTTTTTTTCATCCTAAAGTAAAACATGTCGAATCATCTTCAGCAGTTTCAATGAAAAAGAGTAGTCACTGTAACCATTCTATTAGAGGGGGACCATTTTAAGTGTAGGGTTCTGACAAACAATGGTGCCTGTTTCCAAACCGCATCAAAGCGCATTGATAAGCGCTTCATTAGAAACGAGTTGAAACTCTGCGCAAACCAACCACTCTCCCATGCCCTCTGATGCAGTTCAGAAGCGACAGACTGTCTTGTCGGACAGTTGTACTTAGGTAAATAAATACTTAAAAAAGTTGTTACCAAACTCCAACCAAACTCGTAGTAAAATTCACTTCACGAGTGGCTCAATCAACTTGGGCAAAAGAGATGAGTCGAGTGAAATGGATGCTCTCCGATCAACTTCAGCCCACTATTTCAGTCGACATCATTTATCATTGAATGAATGCATCACACAACTTGGTGTTGGTGTTGCCATTTAAATAGTTCTGCTCTCCATGACTGTCATGCAAGCATAGGTACAATTGGTCTGAAATGTAAAGGTCCACCCTTTGCTTTTTTTTTCATTTTGGTATAACTTTACCCTCTAGACCACGCTCATTGGTTAACGAAGTTAACTCCTTCAGATCACTCAACTTGAGGAGATAAAGATGAGTAAATCTGTCTCAGGAAGAGAGAGTTTGCTGAGAGAGGTCAAATTACAAAATTTTTGAATAAATCACCACAAACATACCACTTTCACTCGTCAAAATGCCAAGAAAGGCAATGAGTTACGGCATTACGAGGCAATAACACGCACTGTAGAATCTGGCAAATTAAATGAAAGCTATGAAGAACTTGAGTGTTTCAATTAGTAGAAACTGAAATTAAGGCTTTGATTGACAGAAAACACGCACAGTTCATAAAGAAATTCAGATTTTAAAGTCTCTGATAGACTTCGAAAACACGCGAAAATACATTGCGGAGGGAACTTCGGTTTGTTTTCACAACACAAATCTCTAACCTTAAAATCTCCGAGGCAAATTACGCATGTTTACCAAAGCCTCCGAACTAGATATAGCTCGTTGGTAATCACAGACATAATAATGAAACTACCGAATTTATTCATAACGGAGACAAATCCTTATGAAAAACTTGGGGTCAATACTCAGTCAAAACGTAACTCAAACATAATTCGAACATTTCAAACGGCGCACTATGGATCCAAATCGAGTCCTAAGTGGTCAAAAATACAAAAACATGAGATATCACAAGAATTTTCGATCCATCAAATGATATTCTCCGATAAGTATGGGACAAGCCAGGAATAATAAACGGAGCCAAATAAACCCTTGAAATCAACAATAGTACCCAGCTAAAATACTAATTTTCCAACTTTGAAAGGATCGAATTTGGACCGCCAAAGATTTGATTTCTGTCCATTGTGCGGCGGACCGAAGAATATCGCGGATTCGATATGGCGCGCGATTCGTTTAGTGACTGCTTAAAGGATAGGGAGACTTTTCGCGTTGCCGCTCCGCAATATATCGAACGAAAGGAATCCACCGAAAAGCAGTACGCGATCATTACGCGCGGAAATCTGACAACGCACGTTTGCGACCAAGCCGAAAATTGTCGATTTTTATGCAGGAAGTTTATGGCCAAAATCGATACAAAACCATAACAAAAACATGCAGTACTTACTGCATGTTAAAAAAGTTGTGAGGGTTTGGAAAAACTCTTCGTACGGGCGTAGAAATGACCGCAAGAAAATTTGAGCAACTAGAAAGTATGAAAAACCCGTCCCTGGTTTTGAAATATTTTTAGCCCTTTTAATTCAAAAGTTATGACGATTTGAACTTTCGTAATGTTTTCGCATTTTCACGGTTTGCCGAATTGGAAAGAAAGACCACAGCGCTACCGGACTGACCTCTTACAATAGAACTTGGGTCCTTTTTAATGGCCCACCCCCACCCCCACCCCTCAAGGGATATTTTCCGAAAAAATATCAATATTGATGAAAAATATTAGGAGAGCAGTATGAATGACCTCCAGGAGCACCAGCAGTTATATGTAGTATCTCTACCTTTGATCCTCGTTAATTACTTACATTTTGTGTATAAAGTTACTGAGGCGCTTGACAAATAATTATAAAATAAATTTAAATAATATAAAACGAGCGTCCATCTAGCAAGGTCAGATCCCAATCATTTACCACCTGTCGGCCGATAGATAAACTAAAAAAATGAAAGTCATGTTTTGAGTTTGGTCCTATGGCTCCTGATGACGACAGTGTTGCGTTCATAAAGTAAGTAAAGATAGAGGCCCCACTCTATCGAGATCGCTGGGGACACTGTTTTGTAGTTGCGACCGAGCTCATACGCAGCGCCACCAGTAGCGATTTCACGTGAGAACCGAGAAGGCTGGAGACCGAGGAGAAAACCGACGACGTCGGCTCCGATTCGAAACTACCTGACTACCGCAGGCCTGGGACAACGTTAGGAGCGGGGAATCTTCATTCACCCTATTATATTGTGTCACTGTCGTCTGCGAATAACAATAGAGGTTCACTCGACAAGTGTCGGCCTTTCATAATAGCTGCGTATTTTCTCGTGAACAATAAACTCGCTTGAAATGAAACTACTCGGTCAACTGGCGACGATTTTAACACGGCCTTATTTGTGTGTACAAAGTCTCATAAAAGTTCATTAAACCCAATATCGATCGACTCTACTTTTTATTATTTAATTTTACTTTTTCACGTTCATTCTCTTTTTTGGTTTGATCACACCTATTTTGATTTTTAAAAGGGTCTTAAGGGTTTGATAGTACAACGATAAGTAGTTTATTTTTTTTAAAGGCTATCTGTAAATTGTTTTGCCAGTATTCGTCAAAATTACTCCAGTCATACTTGAATTATTATGAATATTATGTTCATACTTTTATTAACTCGATTCTCCATATTTTACTGAACACCACTTATACTGCCTGTTGAAACGGTCTCAATGGTACTTTATGGTGACTATATCAGGAAAATATTTTAGTTCTTTGGTAATATATTGTGTGTACAAAGTCTCATGAAAGTTCATTGAACCAATATCGATCGACTCTACTTTTTACTATTTAATTTTACTTTTTCACGTTCATTCTCTTTTGTGGTTTGATCACACCTATTTTGATTTTTAAAAGGGTCTTAAGGGTTTGATAGTACAACGATAAGTAGTTTATTTTTTTTAAAGGCTATCTGTAAATTGTTTTGCCAGTATTCGTCAAAATTACTCCAGTCATACTTGAATTATTATGAATATTATGTTCATACTTTATCTACTCGATTCTCCATATTTTACTGAACACCACTTATACTGCCTGTTGAAACGGTCTCAATGGTACTTTATGGTGACTATATCAGGAAAATATTTTAGTTCTTTGGTAATATAATGTGTGTACAAAGTCTCATGAAAATCCATTGAACCAATATCGATCGACTCTACTTTTTATTATTTAATTTTACTTTTTCACGTTCATTCTCTTTTTGGTTGAATCACACCTATTTTGATTTTTAAAAGGGTCTTAAGGGTTTCATAGTACAACGATAAGTACTTTATTTTATTATAGGCTGTCTGTAATTTTTTTCTGCCAATATTCATCAATATTAGTCAAGTCATACTTGAATTATCCCAATTTTTCTCTTTTTTACCCATTTTACCATTGATTTTAATGGAAACCATTTTTCATCCATAACTAACCTAAAAATTAAAATTTCAAAAAAACAAAAAAAGTACCTCTGGGGAATGTTAAAAGCAACCTTTCTGCAAAATTTGAATTCATTTGGACTTATTGTGCAAAAGTTATGCTGGGATACGGACGGACTCACGGACGCCACAAAAATGTTTCGCATTTACCTCTCCAAACCACATATAATTAAGAAATATTAAAATGTCATGGATAGATGTTCTTTAGGATAGTATTAGGCATGATGAGAGCCAATTATTTCATAATTATCATGATTGACTTAGTCGCAGCGGGCCAAGTATCGAAACAAAATGCATCAAAAATCTCTGCGCCATTGCAATACTTTCTCAATTTTTCTAATTTCATTAGAGTGAGAAAGTAAAAAATTGGGGCCCCATTGAAGTATTGAATTTAGGGAGGTGGTAGCCTCCTTGGGGACCCCTCAGAGAGAGACCCCAAATCGGCGTCCCCCTAAAAAGATGTCCTGCTCAAAACAATTTAACACGTGTTTCAGCGTTTTTCGGAATCCGGAGCCGTTCTCGAGATATTCGGCCTGGCTCCTTTTTTAATTGACACCCTGTATACATGGTGATCCAGAGCACCTGTACCAGGCATTTTTCTTGAGAATGGCTGATTGAAATGTTTTGAAACATGGAAGTCGCATAGGGAATCAACCCTAAATTTTTCATTTATCATATTATCGATAGCTTCCAATACTTAGCCCTTTGGGGCTTTTTTGAAAGGGGAGGCTCAATCACATCTATATCTCAAGTTTTTTTCAAAAAAGCTCTTTTAAAGTTATGAGAAAAGCTGGTGTCCTTGAAGTTCAGGCAATTTCCTATATTTTTGCTCCCATGGACATTTACCAAAAAACCTCACTTTTTTGAGTTATGGCGGATTTTTGGAAAAAATTTGAATTGGCTTTTGTGGCCACCCTGTTGAGAATTCTTCAAATACATAACAGATTCTGATCAAATGGTTGGAACCATTTTGATTGATGTGCCACTAGTTTGGTACCTTAAAGTGAAAAATTAGGTGTATTTCGTTAAATTAAAATTTTGGGCAGTCTATGTCTCAGACCATGGAATCGATCCGATTCTGCCATTGAAGTCCCAAAATTTTTGATTTGAAAAAATACACCTTATTTTTTCTCCTCAAGGTAACATGTTGCACATCGATCAGAAGGTTTCGATATATTTTTTCAGAATCTGTCAAGATTTGTGAGAAATTCTCAACTGGATAAGCAAAAGGGTCGATTCAAAAATCTTCCAAGTCCCTATAGCTAAAAAAAATCTGGGGTTTTGGTAAATGTCTATGGGAGCAAAAATGTTGGCAATTGCCTCTGCTATGAGGATATGAACTTTTTTCGTACTTTCAGAAGATGCTTTTTTGCAAAAAACTTGATAAAAGTGTGTGAACTTCTCCTAATATGAACGAGGAGCTGATGAGGGCTTTTGAAAATATCAAAAATGAAAAATTTTGTGTCCATTCCGTAACCGATTTTTTTTATTCAAAACATTTCGATCAGCCGTTCTCGAGAAAAATGCCTGGTGGTATGGTTCCTCTCATCTTGAACTCTAGGCCACTGTCTCTTATTTCGTCATTTGTGAGTGTCTATATTGAAAGTTCTCTTTCATTTGGTTTTTCTCTTAAAACTCTGTGCAGTGTGCTGGTTCCTCTTATCTATAGTTATCATCGCTGCATTATGTTCTGTATAATTTCAATGGGTATGCAGAGCAGAGTTAGTGAGAGTGGTGGAGTGAGAATTTATTTTCTACGTGAAACTTCTGAGAGCAAGTGCTTTTGTTCATTTTCTTTTTTAATTTCTATTAATTTCATGTCACAAATTATTTCACCAAAACTTTCAGCTAAACCTCAAGTGATTGCGGCCAAGATCTAAAATCTTTCCCCCAAACCAGCTCCATTTTACTTCACCTGCCCCAAACACTTCTTCGTGAAAACTTGCTCGTAAAAACTTTTCTTTCAAATATCTTCCTATATTTATTTCCCTACACCCGGTGGACGTGTCGTTCTGATTCAACTTGCAAGTCATGTGATATCAGAGCGACCAAGTCTTAAGTTTCCTCGATTAGGTGGCTTCAGAGCTCCTTCAAATAATTTGATACTTCTCCTGATCACATTGTCTATTTTTCGTATAAAGCGCCTTCAATAATTTGATACTTCTCCTGGTAACAGATCTTCCGTATGAAGCTCCTTCAAAATATTTGATACTTCTCCTGTAAACACTTTCGTCTGAATAGCCGCATACAACCAAAAGACATGGTAGCTCTGATTCAACTTGCAAATCATCTGATATAAGAGCGACCAAGCCCTAGTAGCATCAACTCCTATTTTGTTCAAATAAAATGGCAATTTTATTTTGAAATGTTATTGATATTTCAAAGAAATTTTACTTGAACAAATCTCAGATAAATCTTAGTTAGGTTGACATTTTCTTATATTTTATTTGAATAAATGGCAATTTATTTTGAATAAATTGCAATTTCGTTTGAATAAAGTGCAGTTTTAATTAAATAAATTGCAATTTACTCCGTTAAATTGAAATTTTATTTGAATAAAAAAGTAATTTTTTTCAAACAAACTTGAACTGTACATAGAATTTCGTACTCTTCGTGAGGTGCTTTGCTTCATGAGAACTGTGACTGTTAGTGTAATTTGCCTTAACGTTTAACGTTTAGATCCCAGGTAATCTCGGATAAAGCTTGAACTTGTCTTTAGGTTCCTCTATTTACCATTTTACTGGTGTGAGTATAGTTGGTACAGAAGTGCATCAAAAATCAGAGACTAGGAGAAAATAAAATTCAACCACAAAATCTACACCTGAGGTCACACCTACCTGCGGTTCAAATTAATCTGCGCGTTAACTGGTTGTTGAGTTCCATCGTTGATTGTACTTTGAACTGACTTTAGCAAATTATAATAATGTATTTGAAATTAAAATTTGCAGCAAATCTGATTTCAAAGTTGAACTTCAGTCAGTTTGGACATGAAGAAGCAAATAAAAGGATGACTGACTCATTCGTGGTTCTGAAGTTTGCACGGACCGAACGGAAGACTTTCATTTCATTGAGAAATTAAGAGTATTCTTCAATAAGAGAGCGTTTATAGTTGAATTGAAAGACTACAGTACCCACTTAGCAGAAATAAGAAACTACTGTCATCATTATGGCAATAATGGTGCAAGAAATCAATCACAACACTGACTTAGAATTACCAGTATTAGGTTTAAGGTTAGGTACTCCGTAGAACTCTGAAGTGACCAAAATACAGTAATTCACAGACACCTTGTTATGAAAAAAAACCAACCTAACTTTCTTTAAAAGTGAAGACAACACCACGTCGTGCGATGCACGAAACGGGGTACCAATTCATTATAATGTTATGTTCTTTTACCAAGGATATAGGTGTGGGCAAGAAGGCTGTAAAACGGTGCCATACTAAAATTTTGCTGTGAGGTTGATCGGAGAGCATCCATCTTGATCCACTCATCTATTTTGCCCAAGTCAATTCGATTCATCCTAGTCAATTGAGCCACTCGAGTGAATGTTAGCATGAGATTCGAGTGAAGTTCAGTCACAACTTCGTAACCACTTATTTATCGACTGCTTCCAAACAAGAGAGGAAAGTTACTTTATCCTACTTAAGAATCTTAGGTGGATATACCGCTAAAGTAGTCGACAATTTTATCGCAACCGATTGGACCCAAGGATTCATGATTTACTCACAACATTTTAGAAAAGCTGATTTGATTGGTCCAGGTCAAGATTTGTTTCGACTTAGGTTACATCGAGTAGTATTAGACAAATCGAGTTGGCTTTCCCGATTAGATCTAATGTGTCCAAATTAACACCATCATTTGTACTTGGCTTCTAGGTTTCTCTCTTCAGACTTTGTAAGATTATTGACAAGATTATGACCATTTTCCCTCATGCCCAGAGCCAAAGCCTGGCATCATAAACTGTGCTGTTCAGTGTCGAACACACTTCTTGCACTTTTTCAGTGTAGCTTCAGATAGCTTCATAATGAAGCTTTTTTCATCCTAAAGTAAAACATGTCGAATCATCTTCAGCAGTTTCAATGAAAAAGAGTAGTCACTGTAACCATTCTATTAGAGGGGGACCATTTTAAGTGTAGGGTTCTGACAAACAATGGTGCCTGTTTCCAAACCGCATCAAAGCGCATTGATAAGCGCTTCATTAGAAACGAGTTGAAACTCTGCGCAAACCAACCACTCTCCCATGCCCTCTGATGCAGTTCAGAAGCGACAGACTGTCTTGTCGGACAGTTGTACTTAGGTAAATAAATACTTAAAAAAGTTGTTACCAAACTCCAACCAAACTCGTAGTAAAATTCACTTCACGAGTGGCTCAATCAACTTGGGCAAAAGAGATGAGTCGAGTGAAATGGATGCTCTCCGATCAACTTCAGCCCACTATTTCAGTCGACATCATTTATCATTGAATGAATGCATCACACAACTTGGTGTTGGTGTTGCCATTTAAATAGTTCTGCTCTCCATGACTGTCATGCAAGCATAGGTACAATTGGTCTGAAATGTAAAGGTCCACCCTTTGCTTTTTTTTTCATTTTGGTATAACTTTACCCTCTAGACCACGCTCATTGGTTAACGAAGTTAACTCCTTCAGATCACTCAACTTGAGGAGATAAAGATGAGTAAATCTGTCTCAGGAAGAGAGAGTTTGCTGAGAGAGGTCAAATTACAAAATTTTTGAATAAATCACCACAAACATACCACTTTCACTCGTCAAAATGCCAAGAAAGGCAATGAGTTACGGCATTACGAGGCAATAACACGCACTGTAGAATCTGGCAAATTAAATGAAAGCTATGAAGAACTTGAGTGTTTCAATTAGTAGAAACTGAAATTAAGGCTTTGATTGACAGAAAACACGCACAGTTCATAAAGAAATTCAGATTTTAAAGTCTCTGATAGACTTCGAAAACACGCGAAAATACATTGCGGAGGGAACTTCGGTTTGTTTTCACAACACAAATCTCTAACCTTAAAATCTCCGAGGCAAATTACGCATGTTTACCAAAGCCTCCGAACTAGATATAGCTCGTTGGTAATCACAGACATAATAATGAAACTACCGAATTTATTCATAACGGAGACAAATCCTTATGAAAAACTTGGGGTCAATACTCAGTCAAAACGTAACTCAAACATAATTCGAACATTTCAAACGGCGCACTATGGATCCAAATCGAGTCCTAAGTGGTCAAAAATACAAAAACATGAGATATCACAAGAATTTTCGATCCATCAAATGATATTCTCCGATAAGTATGGGACAAGCCAGGAATAATAAACGGAGCCAAATAAACCCCTTGAAATCAACAATAGTACCCAGCTAAAATACTAATTTTCCAACTTTGAAAGGATCGAATTTGGACCGCCAAAGATTTGATTTCTGTCCATTGTGCGGCGGACCGAAGAATATCGCGGATTCGATATGGCGCGCGATTCGTTTAGTGACTGCTTAAAGGATAGGGAGACTTTTCGCGTTGCCGCTCCGCAATATATCGAACGAAAGGAATCCACCGAAAAGCAGTACGCGATCATTACGCGCGGAAATCTGACAACGCACGTTTGCGACCAAGCCGAAAATTGTCGATTTTTATGCAGGAAGTTTATGGCCAAAATCGATACAAAACCATAACAAAAACATGCAGTACTTACTGCATGTTAAAAAAGTTGTGAGGGTTTGGAAAAACTCTTCGTACGGGCGTAGAAATGACCGCAAGAAAATTTGAGCAACTAGAAAGTATGAAAAACCCGTCCCTGGTTTTGAAATATTTTTAGCCCTTTTAATTCAAAAGTTATGACGATTTGAACTTTCGTAATGTTTTCGCATTTTCACGGTTTGCCGAATTGGAAAGAAAGACCACAGCGCTACCGGACTGACCTCTTACAATAGAACTTGGGTCCTTTTTAATGGCCCACCCCCACCCCCACCCCTCAAGGGATATTTTCCGAAAAAATATCAATATTGATGAAAAATATTAGGAGAGCAGTATGAATGACCTCCAGGAGCACCAGCAGTTATATGTAGTATCTCTACCTTTGATCCTCGTTAATTACTTACATTTTGTGTATAAAGTTACTGAGGCGCTTGACAAATAATTATAAAATAAATTTAAATAATATAAAACGAGCGTCCATCTAGCAAGGTCAGATCCCAATCATTTACCACCTGTCGGCCGATAGATAAACTAAAAATATGAAAGTCATGTTTTGAGTTTGGTCCTATGGCTCCTGATGACGACAGTGTTGCGTTCATAAAGTAAGTAAAGATAGAGGCCCCACTCTATCGAGATCGCTGGGGACACTGTTTTGTAGTTGCGACCGAGCTCATACGCAGCGCCACCAGTAGCGATTTCACGTGAGAACCGAGAAGGCTGGAGACCGAGGAGAAAACCGACGACGTCGGCTCCGATTCGAAACTACCTGACTACCGCAGGCCTGGGACAACGTTAGGAGCGGGGAATCTTCATTCACCCCTATTATATTGTGTCACTGTCGTCTGCGAATAACAATAGAGGTTCACTCGACAAGTGTCGGCCTTTCATAATAGCTGCGTATTTTCTCGTGAACAATAAACTCGCTTGAAATGAAACTACTCGGTCAACTGGCGACGATTTTAACACGGCCTTATTTTGGCATCTCTTAAGTCAACACATTTTCTTCTTTTTTTTTTTTTTTTTTTTTTTTTTTTTTTTTTTTTCCTTCTTAATTTTGGAACTTCTTACTATTGCAGTTCGGTCACCTGGTATTTAACGAAAGAAAACATTGCTGGAAAGCAATAATTTTATAATAATCGTTTCTTTGGATGTAATAAAAAACAGTGGCGCACCGAAGGGGGGGAGGGGGGGTTAGGGTTAACCCCCCCCCCCCCCCCCCAAGCCCTAAAAAAAAGGAGTGAGAGAGAGAGAGAGAGAGAGAGAGAGAGAGAGAGAGAGAGAGAGAGAGAGAGAGAGAGAGAGAGAGAGAGAAAGAGAAAGAGACAGAGAGAGAGAGAGGATGTGGCTCCTTCACAAATAGAAGAAAGAGAAAGAAAAATATCGTGATCAGCTGGGAAGGGGGTTCACGGTGAGCAAATTCCATACTGTCCGCATTTGCTTAAGAGTTATTCACTATGGCGGGGGGGGATAAAATCTAACCCCTCGGTGAACCCCCTCCGTGAATATTCCATGGCTCCTTCATCCAAATTCCTTTTGGCTCTTCAGCTCTTCTCCCTCCAATTACCATGAGTCAAGAGCAACAATTTCATGCAGGCAAAATCGGAAATATATTTGAACATTTCAATTTTACCGTAATGAAAGTACCGTAAAATTCAATTTGAAGGTAAGGGAAATTGAAATTTTTTTCCGGGGGAGGGCCCCCGGACCCCCCTCTCGATGAACCCCTCGGTGAATATTCCATGGCTCCTTCAGTCACTTTTCACTTGACTCTTCTCCCTCCAATTATGAGTCGAGAGCAAAGATTTCATGCAGGCAAAATCGAAAATCTATTTGAACATTTCAATTTTACTGTACATGAAAGTACCGTAAAATTCAATTTGAAGGTAAGGGAAATTGAAATTTTTTACCATACGGAGAGTATTCCATACCCCCCAGACTCCCCCGGAGTTTGAGGCGTACCAAAATCCCCCCCCCCCCCAAGACAAATTTCTCGGTGCGCCACTGTAAGGAAATACCGCCTATAAGTTTGCAGCATTGTTTCGAAACGTCTGAAGCGGCCATCTCGGTTTTCCCGACTTTAAATCGAAATTTTGTCGGTTTTTTGCCCATAACTCGACGTATTATGGTTTTATGACAAATCTATCTGGTTGTCCGTGGTTGGTAAATTAGCTGCAAGAAAGGTCTCAATTTTCTTCAAAAATTGTTTTTTCCGGAGTTATGAGCGGTGCGAAAAACGGGACTTCCTTAATGTTCCTCGAATACCCGTGCTATTGGCCACAGAGAATACATGCGGATATACTACATTGTCCCCTAATAAAGACACTTTTGCTGAAGACAATGTAAGGGTCGATTCAAATGGGGAAATTATAAAAAATATTGATGGCAACACTAATACCCAGAGATTGGGAGCCGGAGCAGTGCTCAGATCTTAATTTTATGTTCTCCTTGGCAGAAAAAAGTAGGAAAACTAAAATGAGTTACAATTTATCATTCAAATACTGAATCCAACGGCTTTTACACCAACAGAACTTAATTTCAAATATTCGGTTTCAGGTTATTGCGTTGGGAGCTCTTTGGGAGCACGGCTCTCAAAAAGAGCTCCCTAAAGAGCTCCCAACGCAATAACTTGAAACCGAATCTTTGAAATTGAGTTCCGTTGGTGCAAAAGCCTTTGGATTCAGTACTTGAATGATAAATTGTAACTAATTTTAATATTCCCACGGTTTTCTGCTGAGGAGAACATAAAATTCAAATCTGACCACGGCTCCGGCTCCCAATCCCTGCAATATCTTACGCAGTGGCGCACCGAGAAATTTGCCTTGGGGGGGGGGGGGGGGGGGTTGGTACGACTCAAACTCCGGGGGGTCTGGGGGGTATGGAATACCCCTCAGTATAAGCGGGGGGTCCAGGGGTCCTCCCCCGGATTTTTTTTTTCAATTTTCCTTACCTTCAAACTGAATTTTACGGTACTTTCATGTACAGTAAGATTGAAATGCTCAAATATATTTTCGATTTTGCTGCATGAAATCTTTGCTCTCGACTCATAATTGGAGGGAGAAGAGTCGAAAGGAATGTGGATGAAGGAGCCATGGAATATTCACGGAAGGGTTCACCGAGAGGGGGGGTCCGGGGGCCCTCCCCCGGAAATTTTTTTCAATTTTCCTTACTTTCAAACTGAATTTTACAGTACTTTCATGTACAGTAAGATTGAAATGCTCAAATATATTTTCGATTTTGCTGCATGAAATCTTTGCTCTCGACTCATAATTGGAGGGAGGAGAGTCAAGTGGAATGTGGTTGAAAGAGCCGTGGAATATTCACCGAGGGGTTCACCGAGAGGGGGGGGGGGGTCCGGGGGCCCTCCCCCGGAATTTTTTTTTCAATTTTCCTGTCCTTTAGATTGAATTTTACGGTACTTTCATTACAGGAAAATTGAAATGTACAAATATTTTTTCGATTCTGCCACCACGAAATCGTTGCTCTAGACTCATGGTAATTGGAGGGAGAAGAGTCGAAAGGAATGTGGATGAAGGAGCCATGGAATATTCACAGAGGGGGTTCACCGAGGGGTTAGATTTTATCCCCCCCCCCCCGCCAGAGTGAATAACTCTTAAGCAAATGCGGATAATATGGAATTTATTCACCGTGAACTCCCTTTCCTAGCTGATCACGATTTTTTTTTCTTTCTCTTTCTTCTATTTGTGAAGGAAACACATCCTCTCTCTCTCTCTCTCTCGCTCTCTCTCTCTCTCTTCCTCTCTCTCATTCTCTCTCTTTCTCTCTCTCCCTCCCTCTCTCTCTCCCCCTTTTTTTTTTTGGCTTGGGGGGGGGGGGGTTTAACCCTAAACCCCCCCCCCTTCGGTGCGCCAGTGACCTTACGCAATTGAGGCGGTAGCTAGAAGAAGGGCCCATAGGCAATAATAAAGTTTTGAGAAAAACAGCTTTAAAGTTTCCATTGGTAAAAAAAAAAAAAAACACATTTTAAAGAATAATTTGACAAAAACTGTGGCTGATCCTCATCGTACATTTCCTAGGTAACAACTTAAGTCTCATAGGATTCAACAAATTACAAAAAACTGGTCGCACAGTGAGAAAAACCAGGGGTGTGTTATGGGCCTTTATTCTAGAGAACACACTTTTCCAAAATAAAGT
Source organism: Trialeurodes vaporariorum (assembly GCA_011764245.1). Lineage (NCBI taxonomy): Eukaryota > Metazoa > Arthropoda > Insecta > Hemiptera > Aleyrodidae > Trialeurodes > Trialeurodes vaporariorum. Next base: position 70,046,850 of record VMOF01000111.1, read on the forward strand.
AATATTTTTTCCTTTCTTATTCACAGGATGGGCATGGATTTAGGAGCTATTTGCCTAGAATAAACTATTCTATGTAAAAGGCAATGCCTTTTGAAGATATTTGCACATTTTAAGCAAAAATAGTGGAAACCCGTTCGATTAAATTTCGGTTACTTACAGTGGCGTAAACTTGGGATGATTATTGGGGGGGGGGAAACCAACTTTTGAGAGAAACACTATGGGGGGTCTAGGGGGACACCCCCTGTGAGAGGGGGTGTGGGGGTCCTCCCCCGGAAAAATTTGAAAATTCAGGCTCTCTCAGACGTTTTTTTAAGCAATTTTATCGCATAAAAAATGCCACCAAATATAAACAAATTAAAAATAGACTCGACGTTTATTTTCTCCATTTCTCAGGCAAAAAGGGAATTTTTCAGTTTAGATTTTCAGCTCATCGATAAAGTTGATATTTCTAGGCTTTGGGAAACTGTTCCTCATGGTTAGAAGTTTTCTGGAAATTTAAAACTGCAGTAAATGTAATATTCCGCTCAATGGCGTAAAATTTGAGATTCTTTTTGAGGGGAGGGGGTAGCAAAAAGTCCGATACTTTGGAGAATCTGAGGGGGGGGGGGGGATTTTCCAGTAATAGGGGGTCTGGGGGTATTCCCCCGGAAAAATTTGAACATTTAGGTTCTCTCAGACTATATTTTAAGCAATTGAATCTTTCAAAAATAACCAAACGATAGACGATAAAGGCGATAAACGATAGAACCGAAGTTAGTAGACTCAATGTAAATTTTCTTTATTTCATTGACAACATAAATAGGAATTTGTCAGTTTAGATTTACTTTAGGCGCAGTTTCAGGGTAAAATAAAGCCACTTATTCTTGCCATTTTTTGCTTCTCGGTTAATCCTGTAATGGGGCTATTGCACACTTTTGCTATAAGCGATTTAATAGTCGATTAAGGCGTAAAAACCTAAAAAAATAACGATGGTGGCACTAAAAACTTCCAAAATCCACTCCTAAACTCAATAAACGCAGTTATTTGCGGGAGCGTAATGGTGGCCGAAGGCACTAACACTGGGAGATTCCCATCTAACAATTCTGAAACTCCATCAAGAAGTGACCAATAAGAGACTACTTTCATTTGACACCGGTGTCACTTGGTGTTGCGGTACCATTCATCGGATGTGGATCATCACTCTGATGACTAATTACTCTGTGAATCATCCTTGTCAGCATAGAAAGAGTGACGAAATTAAGATAGGAATCTCCCATTGTTAGTGCCTTCGGTCACCATTACGCTCGCGCCTAAAACTGCGTTTATTGAGTTTAGGAGTGGATTTTGGAAGTTTTTAGTGCCGCCATCGTTACTTTTTGAGGTTTTTACGCCTTAATCGACTATTAAATCGCTTATAGCAAAAGTGTGCAATAGCCCCATTATTCCTTTCTTTCTTTATTTTTTTGTATTTGTCTGTCTTTTCTTTTCTCCCTCCCTCTTTTTCCCTCCTCTTTTTCATCAAATTATTGGGGGGGGGGGGGGCAAAATGATACTTTGCCCCTCCTCCTTAAATATTGGAGGGGCAAAAAGGCCATGCCCCCCCCCCCCCCCTAAGATTATGCCACTGGTTACTTATCGAGAAAGCTTCTCCTTGTTTTTGGATCAGAGCAGTGGTGCACCGTGCAATTCGCCAATGTTGCGCTGTATTCATTTAAACCCATGCAAAAAGTCGAATGCATGGTTCGATCTTTTTCATGGGTGTAAATGAACGACCTGCAACGTTGCCAAAGTTCACGCTACGCCACCACGTATAATCATTCTATAACTTCAGATAATCCAAGGAAAATGCCTCCAAATTCCACGGAAAGGTCAATTTTACACAAATTCCGACGTTGGGGGTTGGGGAGGGGGCTGCCCCCCCTCTTACGCACCTAGTGTTTTTACATCTTAATACCAGTCAATATGCTTACTCAGCTCCTTCAGATTACGTTAACAAGCGACGCTGCATCAACATTTTCATTGTGACTCTCAAACTCATAAAAAATCATATCATTCAAACAAATCTAAAAGTGGATCGATCCTGTATTACTGTCCATTCCCAACATGTGTGGAAATTATGTACCTCTGGTATCAACTTGAGCAGTAGTGGCGGCGCGTGCAATGTGGCAACGTTGCATCCAGTCCATTTAAAGTCATGTGAAAGGTCGAAATATTGGGGGTGCACAGTGCACTCCCACAAATCGATATTTTAGATGGATTGAAATGGACGAATTGCAACGTTGCTAGATTGCACGCGCCGCCACTGGACTTGAGGCTCCCTAAGTTTGTGCTGGTTTCAGAGTTGTAAGACTTTTTAAAACAAAATCCTCTAATTTCATTACTGAGTCTTATGAAAATAATGAGTCTCGGAGTCTCTTTAATAATGTAACACAAAGCGACAACCCTAATCAGAACTCACACGGACATTATCATGATAACAGCCGAGATCTGTGAATAGGTAAATATGTCGCTATCTGAAAATCTCGTGCGTATTCTAGTGCTCATTCCAGAAGTGTTGGCGAACCCAGACCATAATCTTTGGTGACTTTTCAATTTTCATTCCTTCAAATGAAAACAAAATTGACCTCTGCTGACTTGAAACTTTTGATTTTAAAGCGATCCTCTTTTTGAAAAGCCAATGCTCAAATTCAGTTTCATTACTTTTTATTTTACAACATGAGAAATAATGATGAAAAATTCCAAAGATTATCGGCCTAGGTGCGAATCCGAAGTGTATGCATACACTTCTGAAACGTCTTCTTGTCCTCTTTTCCCTAAATTAATTATTCGGATTTACAAAATAACAAAATAAGCATTGGATCTAAAAAAACATCCATTCGAAATGAGAAAAAAATTGTCCCCCCCCCCGTCAATGGGGGGAGGGGGTTGGAACTGTGATAAACGTGAAGCGCACAACCACTAATGGAAGTAGACAGCTGTAAATTAGCACTTAAGCGTTCAACTAATGAAAGTAATTGCTAAAATAAAATAAAAAAACAAAAGGTATCTATACCTACATTTAATAAAGTCGATTGCCGATAGAAGGGCGTTGAACCTGCATGAATGTTCCGAGTTATTACAAGAAGTTAAAGCGATATTTCAGTGACCACTGAAGGTTAATCTCATTAGTAGTGCGTTGGCATGAATCGGTAATCTTGATTTTATTTTTTTCCTACTTTAACTTATCAAAAAACCATTTTGTAACTTCAAATGCGTTTTTCTCAAAACTATAAATTTCACATAACGCCCTTATCACGGCAAGGTCTTAAATTCATATCTGCAGCAGGGGCGTCATTTCAAGTTCGGCTTGGGGGGGGGGGCAAAAAATTTGATGACCTTCCTTTTTTTATTGCTCATCAATATAATTTTGGAGCCTTAGAGTCGGCTTGGGGGGGGGGGGGCAAAAAAATTTGATGACCTTTTATTTATTTATTTATTTTTTTTTGCTCGTCAATAAAATTTTAGAGCCATATAGCTGGCTTGGAGGGGGCAAAAATCCGTTTTTGAGCCTGACTTCAAATCCTTGGGGGGGGGTGCTCCTAGGTGGGTTCTTATCAGTGGCGTACGCAGGATCTTTTTTGGGCGTGGTTTGCACTCTTAAGCGCTAAAAATCGGAGGTCTCAGTCCCCCCCCCCCCCCCGGGTGCGCCACTGGTTCCCATATCCATACACACGGGGTAAACGGGGAAATGTCAAGGTCTCAAGACGGTGCAATCTTTAAGGGTTTTTTTCCCCCCCATGACAGTCTCTGAATGTCATCCAAAAACTTCGGATGTGTCATACATTGAACTCTTAAAGTAACCGTTGCACGCAATGACTAGAGTCCCTTGATGGAATTATTGTATAGGGAGTACCGACACGAGCTCAACGAGTTGTGATTGGTCGTTGGTTTTAGGCTCTCACGGAGTCGAGCAGGAGTCGACGACATCGAAGGCTCCACACGAAGGAGTCGATTCGTTGAGGAACGTATGGGAACGGACCGGAATGCCGGCAAATCCGCCTGTCCACCACTGGTCCACTGTCGAACTGAACCTTCGAACTCGTTCAGGCGATCGACTAAATCGACTCCTGTCAAAATGCATAAAGCGTCGTGTCGGTACTCCCTATACAATATTTCCATCAAGGGACTCTAGCAATGACGTCATTTTAAGTTGCGTTTGCGGAAGCGGCAAAAGTACGAGGGGTGTTCAATAAATAAGGCGCTTTTGTCTATAAAACGAGAACGAATCAACGAAAAATTACGAACGAGGTGGCAAATTAAAGCAAATTTAACACTCTTTCAACTTACGAACTTATATTTTGTCATAGCCACCTTTTACAGTGACGCATGTCTGCAGACGTTGAATCCATTTTTGCATTCCGTTGAAAAAAAAATCCTGTGGTTGTGATCTGATCCATTCGCTCACAGCGGTCTGCACATCATCATCAGAGTTAAACTGTTTGCTAAACCCTTCTCTGTCAAGACTTCCTTGAGCTTTGGGAAAAGCCAAAAATCACTCGGAGCTAAGTCTAGACTGTAGGGGGGAAGGGGGGGCACTACTTGAAACTTCAGCCGATCCAGCGTCTTTTTTGTTTCTGCACTGCAATGTGGTCTTGCATTGTCATGATGCAACAGGAAAGCTGTCCTGTCCGGTCGATTTCTTCGATGCGAGTTTTCAGATTTTGCATAGTATTGCAGTATCTTGGAGAGTTGACAGTATGCCCTTTTTCTAGATATTCCTAGAGAATGACCCCGTTTGCATCCCGAAAAATGGTCGACATGATTTTTTGAGCTGATTCGGCTTTTTTAAATTTTCACTCCTGATGTCGCAACTACGGTACTGACCTGATACTGATGAAACTTTTTTAGGTCAACGCTTGATCGGCTGATTGAGACGCTCATCTTATCAGTATCTCCGTTTTTCGAGTCTCGGAGATGTGAGGTTGCCAAATACTCGTAGATCAGATCACAACATCAGGATTTTTTTTTTTTTCAACAGAATGCAAAAATGGATTCAACGTCTGCAGACATGCTTCACTGTAAACGGTGAATATGACAAAATATAAGTTTGTAAGTTGAAAGAGTATTAAATTTGCTTTAATTTGCCACCTCGTTTGTTATTTTTCGTTGATCCGTTCTCGTTTTATAGACAAAAGCGCCTTATTTATTGAACACCCCTCGTATATTTCACGTTTTTCGTCTTTCAAAAATGTATGGCCCAAAAAACTTGGATCATCAGTACTTACTTAAACTACGGCTAAAAAAATATTGCCAAAATTAAAAGTCAATTCATTCGATGGTTGCATCACTTGAGATCCTGAAATGAATGTGAAATAAATTGACACATTTGTTGGGGAAAACGGCGAAAATGCTTTTCGGCCTCTTAGCTGGTTGTAAATCAGAGACCCGTCAAACCCAAGTCTATTGTTGTCAGTAGTGAGGTCGAGAGCCGCGCGCAAACAAAAGGCGACCGAGGGAACGTCGATCCTCTCAGAACGGTTAACGCGTGTACACACACATATTCAAGACTACGCACGCACACACGGCCATTTACTTTGCTTTTGCTTTGAGGGTTGCATACCCGAACCGTGCGCGGCACTCACTTGAGGACGGCTCATTTTAGTTGCGACCGAGCTCACTCCGGCTTGCCGGCTGCGCTACGATCGCTTCTCAAAACAGTGTCCCCAGCAAATGCGGCAGAGTGGTTTCTCTATCTCTTGTTACTTTATGGTTGCGTTGGTACTTGGTACATTGGCTCGTGTCATATGTACTCTCTCTACTACTCTTGCGGAAGGAGAGGTAGAGCCTAATTCATAAAGTTGGTGCATACTTTCGTTTTCTACCGAAAGTTTTCGTCGTCAAACTGATCTCGTGATTTGAATTCAAGTAAAACTTGAATCGTCCTTTAAGGTAACCGCTGTGTTAAAGTTTTTCCACTCGTCTTAATTGTTTTTTCGGAGTGAGAGTGCTGGTGCCCATCCGAAATTGATTCGATCCACGCAGGTAATGAATTATTTTATTTTCGTATTACGTATTGATCTACTTTCTCTGTTACTTATGGCGTTCACTTTTTCACACGTTTTCTCGCACAGTCTGTTCATTAGCAGTTACGTTTTCCCTACCCTTTAAATCTTTCGATTTTCGTGTCTACATTTCAGTGAATAGCAAAATCCATGACTCAAATGATGATTCATATCAGTTCCAACCCTCATCGATATCCAGCTGCCTATGCTCCAATTTAGATTTTCGTTCTTGACTTCAGGACTCAAATTTTTATCTCCATTCATTTCGTACAGCGTTTCTTTGAAATGTGAGATTGTGTCTAATCAACCAGCAGTCTTTTTTTCACTTCAGAAATGCGTCAACTTGGGAAATGGTAAACGTTAGGGAACCATTTTCAATGGTCGAACAAGTTAATCTCTTTCAAGTCACCTAGCAAGTGAACTGGCACTTATTATGTCCCCTATTCAATGAATCTTATCATGATGTCTTGGAGACATCTCAGTCAATCGCGTTTGATTGCTGTGTGTTTAAAATATTACACCATTTTTTGGAGCATTGTCAGTGGGTATCCTCTGATCGCTGATCTTTGCTCTTGGGAGTGAAATTTTTTGTCAGAACTTTGTTTTTGTGCGCAGTAGTAGTCATTACTAATGGTATTGATGAGGGAAAAATTTAGGATCTTCATTACCTTTAAATACTTGGGACTTTTGGATTTTCTTTAGGTCCCTGATATTTTTATCCCGTAAGGTAAACGCACCAGTGATTGGCACCTTAAGGATTTTTTGCCCCTTTGAATTTTTATTTCTCCCAAAATATTGAAGGTATTATTGATATGTTGGTTTCTATTGAAGATGTATACATTCTTCTGTTGAAAAAAAGGTCAAAATAAACATTTTTGAGCTTGAGTTTTATTTTATATGGCATTTAATAGAAAATGGCAAAATGCACCAGTGATTGGCACTCAAAATTTTGATGTGCAAGTAATTGGCAATTCATGTTCCAGTGATTGGCACACCGGTCAGTTTATTAATAACAACCCTTACATTTTCTTTGAATTATTGACTAATGTTGATAAGAATGGTAAAAAAAAATAACAGATTTTGTTTCAAAATAGGCAGTGTTGCCATTTGTTTATTAATTAGAAAAAAAATAAATGAGAAATAAATGCTTGCAAAAACAGAAAATTTTGGAAACTTAAACAAGTACGTTCAAAACAAATTATTATTTCCTCCGGAGATGAATCGATGGTTAGAGAGTTCGATATATCGATCGCAAGTACTCACAGTCGTCCTCGGACCCTCCCCCCACCCTCGGGGAGCCACGCAAACACCATAATGACCCTCGTTTTACATCCGCGACCCTCACGGAGCCCATGTACCATACGAGGCTCTCTGAAAATCCACGTTTCCTAGAGTTCCCATAGTCCTGTTTTGGGGTGTAAAAACAGGTGTTAAAATGGTGTGAGGGCCTCCAGTGGGGGGTGAATGGTCACCCTGGAACAACCACAATTTTTTTTGGGGCCTCGGATAAATTTCAAACAAAATTTAATCACTATTCCCACCTTAATATGCTCCGTACGCATAAGGCATGCGCAAGGCTTCCTCCGGAGATGAATCGAGGTGATGAGAGTTCGATATATCGATCGCCTGTACTCCCGGCTGTTCTCGGACCCTCCCTTTGCCTTTGGGGGGCCACGGAACCACCCAATTGCCCTCCCCAAGGATTTTCAATGTGGCCGAAAAATCAAGTCAGAGATTTTTTTTGCCGTGCAGAATGCAGGGGGGGGGGGGGGGGAGGGTCATCCAAATTTTTGGAGGGGCTGCCGGGCCTCCCCCCCAATCAAGTCAGAGAGATAAAAATATTTAATATTCACGGAAAAAAAAAAAAAAAAAAAAAAAAAAGGTCATCCAAATTTTTGGAGCCCCCCCCCCTCAAGGAAAATCTGAAATGGCGCCCCTGAACATGAGTGTTGTCTGGAGTGTTACATTCCTCCCTTTTCCCCTCTTAGAACTTAATTTATCTTCTTTTGCCTTCCAATATTATCAGTTTCTAACCTAAAATTACTTGGTGCCAATCAAATTACTTGGTGCCAATCATTGGAACATGATGTGCAAGTAATTGGCAGTGACTATAAATCACTGCCAATCACTGGTTAAGGCCAAGTTTTGCTGTACCAGTCCTGGGCACAGTAATTTGTCACTCTAAAAATTAAAAATTTTTGACTGAAATTTCACAGAAAGATGCAGAATTATGTCTAGAACCTGATAAAACTTGAATTTTCATCATTATTTTGAATTTAAAGCAAAAAAAAGCTTAAGACACGAGGTGCTTGCCCTTACGATTTTGATAAGAAATCCTCATTTTTGGCACACTGTCTGAGGTGCTTGTGTTCACTATTTTTTTTCTCCTTCTTCCTTTATCCTTCCACCATTATGAATGTCTGCGGCTTTACCTATGATTCAGCTGTTGAACCTACATTTTTTTAATTCAAGAAATCACCAACAGAGGTCAATATAATCACTAAATTATTAGAGACTGCCAATCACTGGTACAGTGCCATTCACTGGTGCGTTTACCTTAGTTTGACAAGTGAGCAGCTCTGCGAGTTTTTCTTTCATTCTCATTACTATCGGATTTCATTAGTTGATGTCTCCTTCTCAAGCCAGCACTCTCATCTAACACAAAATTATCATGTTCGGATTGCCTAGTCCCAAAGATAGAAGCTAGTGATGTTTCTAAATTGATAACAGAATCGAGTAGGTAAGCCAAGTTTGAATAACGGATTATAATGATTAATCAGTCACAGGGAAGTGGATTCTTCCAACTGACCCATAATGAACAATGAAGCCAACTCGATTGGTTTTTGACTGAACTGGTTTTTACAACCCTCAGTCAGCTCGCTCTGAAAGGCCACAAAAAAGGACTTTATTTGTCCACGTTCTGATGCGACTTAATTGGTTTGTGATCTGTAAATTGTTGCAATTGATTACTCAAAGTCTTAAACCAATTGGAAGGTTTTCTGCGGAAGGGTATCAAGTTTTACGCATCTGCAAAAGGCAGTCAACTGAATAGGTAATCCATAGTCAGTTGTCTCCCTCCTGCAGATACGGAAAAGTTGGTTCTTTTTAATGGAAAGCTGTCAAATTAATTGATGCTGGATTAATGGAGGATTCAAGTTTTAGAATAATAATAAAGCTCATATTTCATGAAATAAGGTCCATATTTGTAGAGAGTTAAGACAAGAAGGTAGACAACCTCAGATTAGTCAACAAGTTTTAGGCTGTACAAGTGCCACCATTTGATGTGATTTGCACATTTGTTTATATTCTTACCAAAGGTCCCGCAGTGTTTTACGGAAAAGAGTGGTAGAGCTTTTTTCAGAAGTGTAGGCGCACCTAGACCTTAATCTTTGGCGAATTTTCAATTTTCACTCCTTCAAATTAAAACAAAACTTGCCTCTGGAAACTTTTGATTTTAAAGCGTTCCTTTATGAAAAGCCAACCCTTAAATTAATTTTCATTATTTTTAATTTTGTACCATTAGAAATAATATTTAAAAATTCCAACTATTAAGGGTCTAGGTGGGCCTACACTTTGGAAACAACCTCTACCTGTTGATGAAGCTGATAGTTTTGATCATGATGCATCCTATGAATGACCGTTATGCCCAAAAGAATCTTTAAAAGCGGCAATAGATTTTGATCAGCTAAGGCTATAAAAGATTACGCTGATCAGCAAAGGTAGCTAAAGATTTTGCAGTCAGAAACTCGACAACACTGTAATCCTTGCCCTAGACCAACGGCCCTCAGCATGTAAACAAATATACACATAAGACTTCACTTGTCTTAACTTTCTATTTATACATAGGGACTCTATAGTCTGTTCGTTCTAACTTGAGTCCTGAGCTGGCGATAAATGAATTTCGGCAAATAGAGAATGGCAACACTTCAATAGGTTGTCATAGCCCGAGAGTCAGGCAGCAGCCTTGTCACCTCGGCCAACTGACGAGGGTTAGCACTCTTACGCCGCCACAGAAGGCAAATCTACCTGAATCTCCAGGTCTCAAGTTAGAACGAACAGACCATAGAGCTTACGCATTTTGATTTTCAGGCTCTGACACAAAGCGGTGTCTGCCTTTGAAATGTGTCAAAATGGCTTGGAAATTATTTGATAACTAACTGCTCGCAGATGCGTTTTGATGCATTTCAGAAGTGCTCAGACTCCGCTGTTTAAAATTCTTGCCTTTTCAAAATGATTGGTATTTAGAGCTTTTCTCTGAAGAGTATGAGTACCCCGACCGTTAATCTTTAGCTTTTTTCCAACTTTATCTCTTTTGTTGTTTGAGCAGAATCAAAAACTTGAGGTCTTTGGCAAGTTTTGTTCTGATCTATAGGGATGAAAATTGAAAATTTGCAAAAGTTTATTGGCCGAGGTCCGCCAACACTTCTAAATTATGCACTATGGTGTTGTCACAAGTGGAGTGCAGTCCTGGGTACTGACAGCTTCCTGCTGTATTACTCTTATTGTTCACTATTTGATTAAATCATACATTTCATGCTTTCAATACAGGGGCATAGGGCCCAACTTTTGTTTGGCACCGACGCGATGCTCTACTGTCTGAGAGCAAAAAAAAGTGGCACAAAATCAGTAAAAAAAAAGTCATCCAAACATCGTTTTCGACCATTTACTGATGCTTGATTTAACAATTTCCAGTAATGTTTTTAGGTTTTAATGACTTGTTAAAAGTGTTCTCTGTGATTAAAATCTGTCTTTAAAGTTTGATAATTAATAAATAAATAAATAAATAAATAAAAATTGTCGAGAAATTTCTTTTCTGATTTTTGACCACTTTTCGATGATCTCAGACCATATTTTGGTCGCTGCACATTGAACCTAGGGATCCTAATTGAACCGAAACATGACTTTTTCCGGACATGGAAAACCGTTGTTTCTTTGCTTTACTAACAACATTGTTAGTTGATATTTTCTTGCATAAATTATGTCTATTGACTCATTTTATGATCAGGAGGCCGATCATTTACTTCATCGTTAAACCAATCGTTAAGAATGTCTATGAGTGATTCTATTAGTTGAAAATTGTAAAACTTGACCGTTGCTATGGTGACCATCGCGAAAGTGCCCGCTATTTAAAGCTTACTCATGAATAGCCTTTATTTAACGAGACTCATAACGATGGTTACCATAGCCACGGCCAAGATTTTCAATTTTCGACCAATAGCATCACTTATAGACAGTCATAACGATCGGTTCAACAATGAAGTATATGATCGGCCCCGCTGAGATGAATTATTTCATTCATTTTTAAGCTATTTTTCTATCTACTGCTTTTATTCATGAATTTGATCGATTTTATCCGTTAAATTTTGTCCGAGAAATTCTATGTTTCAATCAACTGCGCTGGCCAAATCAAAATGGAAGATTCGTAAAATCGTAACTTTCACGTTTTTCGGAGGACCGCCCTAGTCCGTTCCGGAAAAACAAGTGGGCTCATTTTGTTTGGCTTTATTTCATCCTGAAACCACAATCCCAATTAGGCCGGCTGGTGATCCGATTTCATAAGAAAGGGGGGAGGTGTCGACACTTCCTCAAATTTTCATCGACAATCGAACGATTTAGGTAGCTTTAAGAACGGAAAGGTGTGGAAACATGTTGGAAGACAGTAGGAAGGGTTATTCTCTTCCCTACCTTACAGTACCCACTCTTCCTTCGTGTAATTGGCCGATTTGAGAAAAGGTGGAATGGTTCAATGAATTTTTAATAGGAGAGGGCGCTTTATCAACCGGAATCTTCTTCCTGTCGCGTGTCTGTACCTGTTCGACATTTTTCATGGCTTCTATCTCGTACATAGCTACTTTTCCTATATCAATGGGGCTGTTGCACATTTTTCCTAAGCGATTTAATTGTCGATTCTGGTGTGAAAACCTCCAAAAATAAGGATGGCAGCACTAAATTTCCAAAATCCACTCCTAAACTCAATGAACACTTTTGTTTGCGCGAGCGTAATGGTGGCATAGGGCAGTAATAATAGGAGATTCCTATCTTAATTGCGCCACTCTGCAGGGGCCGAAAAAGTACATGATAAGATGCATGGTGAGGCCGTAAACTATCTACTATATAGCATACTCAAATCCTCACCATCCACCAATGTAGTTTGATCATTTCGGACCGACATTTTCCGGCCCCTGACAAGGATGATTCACTGAGTAATAGTCATCAGAATTGTGATCCACATCCGATGAATGGTACCGTGACATCTAGTAACACCGGTGTCAAGAAAGTCGTCTCTTATTGGTCACTTCTTGATGGAGTTACCTACAGTATTGTTAGATGGAAATCTCCCATCATTACTGCCCTAAGCCACCATCACTCTCACGCAAATAAAATCGTTTATTGAGTTTAGGAGTGGATTTCGGAAGTTTTTAGTGCTGCCATCGTTATTTTTGGAGGTGTTTACACCAGAATCGACTATTAAATCGCTTATAGCAAAAGTGTGCAACAGCCCCATTTTACAATGCCTCAATTTTCTTTCGTATCTTATTTGCGCGAGCAATCAAAATCGTAATATCTGTGGATTTTACGCACAAACCATCGTGAATGTGGGAAGGGGGAAGGCGTTGAATCCGTGTGTGCGGTAATTTAAAAGAAAGTAAAGTAACACTACGTTTATTTTATGTATACGTGATATTTTATCCTATTACCTTGTATAAAAGGGGAAAAGGAAATAAAAAAGTTTATTTTTATTGAGGAAAGACCTCCAAGATTTTTCAGTTTTCTTTGTGAGATTCGCCTTATCAGTTTATCAAAAATATTCACCGGCGCGGGAAAGTATTAATGGTCATGATGCGCTTACACTTTAGTGATTACGACTTCGTTACCTTGGCACCGACTCTACTGCGCTGCGCAGAACTGCTGCTTTTATATGCGTGTATATTAAATGGCATGTTTTAATTCCCCCCGATGCCTCCATCGATTGACTGTAAGATTACACAGTTGAGTTAAGTTTATGACTGAAATGCACGAATATTTTCTGATCTGTAATCTTTTTTCAACCGGTGGAGTCGTCAGTGACTTAAAAAAAAAATATGATGGATATTTTGATAATTTTACAGTGATTCCATCCACTGGCTCAGAAAATAACATATAGATGCGAGTATTTTCGTGAATGGGGCTCCTGAAAACTTTTGCTATAGGGGATTGAAGAGTTGATTCTTGCATAAAACCTGTAAAAATGATGATAAGTACACTATAGAAAATTGGAAATTCACTCTCAGAATCAGGCTTAATGGCAGCTCAACGCAGGTATCATGGGAGAATTCTATCTTAATTGAGACATATCTCTGTGTTTTCGCAGAGAAAGTGAGATAATAGACAGGAATCCCTTATGATACCTGCGTTGAGCCGCCATTACAAACTTGCCGTCACAGCAGTTATATGTGAATTTATCAATGAATTTTATACTTCCTCAGCGTGATTTTCGCTGGTTTTTACAACACATTTGACTATTCATTTGCTCATAGCAAAAGTTTGCTGTGAGCCATTTCAGCGAAACTGAACAGAGTAATATTTTGGCCAATCGGTTGAATCGTCGGTGAATTGAAAAATGCCAGTGAATAACTGTACACTAAGCGACAGCGCGATAGCCGTATCAAAGAGGAGACAAGGTAGACAAAAAAATTATCATGTCCCGTCAGTTTTCCTCATATTCATAAGCTTATAGCTGCTTCAATCATTATTTCTCACCGTATTAAAGTCTCGTCCAAGCGAAACGCTGGTTATATTAAATGCGCTGAATTTTGATGACTAAAACTGTAAGCATGCATTAAGGTGATTCCAGGCGAAACTTTTCCATAGATTTCAATCTGATGGATAGCGCCATTAGTCGCTTTCCGGAAAAGTCGTGTTTTTGGCGTTTTAAACTGAAACCATACATAGACAAAACTCAAAATCATCTAACAACGTCAGCGCCTGCAAAAATTTTTTATGGATTTTTTTGAGCCCAAAACGAGCAAAATTGGTTTAGAATTAAAGCCGTAAATTATGAAATTCATTTTGCCATGAGCTTAGTGAGTGAGATTTGGTGCGATTAATAATTCGTCTATCTGCCTCACTCGCACTCATTGAGGTTTATGGGAATTTTCGTATTTCATAATTTCCGGCTTTATTTTTGAGTTTTTCAGCTTGAAACTTTCAGGGAATCTTCCTGAAGCATGCTCGCAGGTGCTTAAATTCCTCAAATTTGTGTTTTTAGCGTAAATTCGTCAATTTTAGTCAACAACTGTTAACTATCTGAGCAGCGCGAAGGCGACGCTTCGTGGTGTCTACGGTTTGAACCAATCGACCCTGGAATTATCTTAAATGCCTAACTTATTAAATAGAAACACAGTTTGGTTGCTCGGCAGGTGAGGCACGTAAGGGGCGACAGAGAGCCGCCGAACACATTTTCTAATGGAGGAGAAATATTTAAGAAAAGGGGTAGCTTGGAAAGGTTCTAAACGTTATTTGTCATCTTTTTTTGTTTACACTGCCAACAAATTTTGAATGAATAATAGAATCCTGAGCGGGTTTATCCTTGAAATTCCCAACTTTTGGATGAACTGGGTGTGAATATAAACCGGTGATTGGTAGAGACGATTCACGTGGTTGCCAAGTCTAATCAAAGTACAGAATGTTCAAGACTTCCGGATAACCTGTTAGATAAATTTCGTACTTTGACAATATTGACTTTATTTAGACTTAGCAATCACGTGACTTGTCTCCACCAATGACCGGTTTCTATTCATATCCGAAGTCCATCCAAAATTCGGGACTACTAAACCATAGGTCCCGGGTTCGACCCCCGGTAGATGCATCAAATTTTTTACTGGTCTTGTCGCTCTGACTCCTTAAAAGTGGGTCCTCGACAAAGATTACAGTGGAAATCTGGTTGCTTAGGGCCTGGATGTTTAAACTTTCCTAAGTCCTCGGATGACAGTAAACAAAAAACAAAAAACAAAAACAAAACAAAAAACAAAAAAAAAAAAAAAAAAAAACAAACAACTCATATTTAACCCAATTTGTCTATAGGTGGCTGTGTAGGTTCCTAACGGATTGTGAACAATAGCCAAATAAATAAACAAAAAAAAAGTCTGGACTTTCAAGGATTGGCCCGCACTGCTGGAAAATTAAGGGACAGAGTGTTTCGAAAAAATCTAGTACACCTCTAATTTTGGTCGCCTCACCTTCACTTTTTTTTTTTCATTTAAACTTAGGTAAAATATCGATTTGATTGTAGGCTGGTAGCCTCCTCAAGTTTCGATTGTTTCACATTTATTTAAATGGGATAAACACTGTTGCCAATTTGCGCGAGCCGCCTCTGCGTCCTGCCGCCTTTGATGAAACGCCCTTCCTGTAGAAGTGTAGACACTGTAGACCCTTACTAGAAGGTAGAGAGTAATTTTCTATAATTTGATTTTATCTGATGCTGCGAGCTTATACGAAGTATCATATGAACCGAAGAAATGTAGGTTAAAGGCCGCGTGGAAGAATATCCCATGCAAACAGCGATATTAGACGTCTGGATTTTTGCTAAATAGAGCCGGCGAGTTCTTATAAAGTCGATATTTTTTTATGCCTTATCGGCGTAATACACCTTGGCCTTCAAGCTTCGTTCACGTTGACCGTAAGTTGAAATTCAACATTTATGAACTGAGGGGGAGGGAGGGTGGGTGGTTTTTTTTATATATATCTTTGATGCGTTTGTCACGCCCGAAACGTAGTTTTCGTTACCAGTTTAACTTCATTAGAACCTTCCTTATTATTTAATACGAATGAGTTTAGAATTCAGTACAAAAAAAATGGAGTTTGCTCTTGAAGGTTTCAAACCGTCACAGTAGCGTCGCGAGTAATGTAGCAACGCAGCATTTCAGTCGTTTAAGGTGATTCCAGGCGAAACTTTTCCTTTCAATCCGATGGATAGCGACTCTAGTCGCTTTTCGGAAAAGTCGTGTTTTTGGAATTTTAAACTGAAACTATAGATACAACGCAAAATTCAATAACGTCAGCACCCGCAAAAAAATTGTATGGACCTTTTTTAAGCCCAAAACGAGCAAAATTGGTTAGAATTAAAGCCATAAATTATGAAATTCATTTCGCCATGAGCTTAGTGAGTGAGAGTGAGTGCGAGTGATAATATACGTCTATCTACCTCACTCGCACTCTTTAAGGCTTATGTGAATTTTCGTATTTCATAATTTCCGGCTTTACTTTTGAGTTTTTCAGCTTGAAACTTTCAGGGTATCTTCCTGAGGTATGCTTGCAGGTGCTGACGTTCCTCAAATTTGTGTTTTTAGTGTAAATTCGTCAATTTTAGACGAAAACTGTTGACTTTTTGAGCAGCGTGACGTGGTGGCTACGGTTGGAACAAATTGACCCTGGAATTACTTATCCTTCAACCCGCATGTAAAATATCGAACCAAGAGAATCCACAGAGCAGTGCGCTCTGCGCACCTCCTTTAGTTCGACCTTTTTAACGGCGTTAAATGGAAGACATATGCATACAACGCCTCTGAGTGGTCGATACCTTATAAAACCTTTAATATTATATTACTTTCATTCCATACGATATCACGCATAATCTCATTTAATTAGCACTAACAATAAGCCAAACCAGTACTTTTGCCTTCTTGCCAAAACCGAGTCTCTAGTGTAAATATTTAATAATGGATTAAATGAGTCGACTCCTGTCATCTTTGCCGTGCCTTTGCGCCTTTAGGCCTTTGGGTATGGGCGTTAACTATACCCATGCACTCTATAAAACATTTGCTCTTTCGTTTAAAACCAATTTCAAATGGATTTGTCTCAACTTTAGTTTTTTTTTTTTTTTTGTTTTTTATTGTTTTTGTTTTTTGTTTTTTTGTTTTAAACCTTAAAAGTATTGGGGCGTACGAGCCATATACCATGGTGTAGCTCGTTGACCCACGCCCAAGATATTTCAGTCATCCTGATATCAATCAAGAGAAGCAAGTATGTATAGATTGAGCTTTTATACTGT
Source organism: Trialeurodes vaporariorum (assembly GCA_011764245.1). NCBI lineage: Eukaryota > Metazoa > Arthropoda > Insecta > Hemiptera > Aleyrodidae > Trialeurodes > Trialeurodes vaporariorum. The sequence continues at coordinate 70,063,899 of VMOF01000111.1, forward strand.
TCAGTGCGTAAGTTGGCATAGTCATCGGCCGCATCTGTCCAGATTATTCGTTTGACACGGGTTGTTGCTATCACCACCTTACCGCCGGATTTACAAGTAGGTGTATGCATTAATGTATCGATTGTCTGCCTGCATTGCGCTCCGCGGGTTGCAGAATACCCATCGCATTTGAAGAAGAAGAAAAACGGTTATTTTCTTCGTATACCGGCCAGTGTCAATCGCGCGTATGTCGCGTTAATGCTCCCAGAAAAACTTAAAAATTCATAATCATGATTTGGATTGCACTTTCCGCGCATGCAAGGCAAGTTAACTGTGCTTCGAGTCAGCGAGATAGCCGTTAGTGGCTGCATTGCCATATCGATCTACGATCAAATCCTGTGGTATAGGTTTAACACGAGTCAGTGGGCCTGTGGCGGACGTTTGCCTCAGCGATTTTGCGCACCTGACGAGTGACGACTCTTGCATCAAACCTCGATGCGGCGCCCTCAAACTACGCAATGTTTGCTATCGTAACTTCTTTAATGCAGGGCTGCCGTTCTGCGGATTTTAAGCAGTGGCGTAGTGTGCAATTTGGTAACGTGTTATTAAGTCCATTTAGATCCGTATGAAAGGTCGAATGCAAAGGTGTTCACCGAACACCCAATACTTCGATATTTTTCGTGGGTTTAAATGGACCCGGTACAACATTGTAAAATTACACACTGATTTTAAGATGATCCCAGGGTCGATTAGTTCCAACCGTGGACACCACGTCGCGCTGCTCAAGAAGTCAACAGTTTTTGGCTGAAAAGTCGAATTCACGTTATAAACACAAATTTAAGGAACGTCAGCACCTGCGAGTATACCTCAAGAAGATATTCTGACAGTTTCAAGCTGAAGCACTCAAAAATAAAGACGGAAATTATGAAAAACAAAAATTCCCATAAACCTCAATGAGTGCGAGTGAGGCAGATAGATTTATTATCACTCGCACTCACTCTCACTCACTAAGCTCATGGCGAAATGAATTTCATAATTTACGGCTTATAATTCTTAATCAATTTTGTTCGTTTTGGGCTCAAAAAATCCATACAGTTTTTTGCATCCGGTGCTGACGTTATTGGATTCTGCGTTTTATCTATGGTTTCAGTTTAAAACGCCAAAAACACGACTTTCCCGAAAAGCGACTAGAGGTGCTATCCATCGGATTGAAATCTGGAAAAGTTTCGCCTGGAATCACCTTAAGGTGAATCTTCGGCGTTTAGTGCCGATATCTGCCGCCAGAGCGCTATCGTTCGATTAGCAACAAATTACAGGCCAAAAGTATTATATCTATTTAAAGAAAACCTAGTGCCAGTTATAGATATCATTTGAAGAATATCTCCGCGAAACATCTCGCCGTCAACTCTAAAAAATAAGGTTAAAAGTATCAAAAAATTGAACATCGCATTTTAATGCAAGAATCTATTTGCGACTTTCCATTTTTTGCCACTTTCAGCCCTACTGTTGAACTTAACGACGAGATATTTGCAGGGATATTGCGGATATTCTTCAGATGATAATATACAGGTGGCCTACCTAAGCCAAAATCTATCTAAGTTCCTCTTACAGTGATTTTTTTCTCCGACTGTACATAAGTTTTGAAACACCCTGTATACGTAGGTGGCTCTTCAATGGAATTCAGATGTTTACAGTTGTATATTAGTGTTTTGTGCATGTGTATGACATTGCATAAGGCGGCGCGGCGCGCGCGGCATGGCACTCGGTACCTCAGTTTGTTAAATTCTTAAATTGCTATCTCGGGCTCTCGCCCGCGAATCTGATGACGAAATGTTACCAAAAAAAAAAAAAAAAAAAAAAAAAAAAAAAAAAAAAAAAAAAAAAAAAAAAAAAAAAATTAAAGTGTGCGTAGACCGCAAAAGAGCTGAGAAGTGCTGAGCTAGCTTGAGGTTGGATTTATGGAGCACACTTTTAGCACCTGCGCTGCGTTGCCTATAAAACCGTCACCGCCAAGTGATATTTTGTTTCGATTATTCGTCTTGCAATGTTCATCTATTTGTTTTGTCAGTCCGTCACGTAACTCGCCGATAGTAAGAACAAGAGTGCCTTGGGCCCTTTGATTTTTTCTGAAGTGTCCCGCTTTTGGAGGTATACAGACGTGTGTAGTTGCAGTGGCGTAGTCAGAAATTTTTCGAGGGGGGCGTACGTACGTACGGGGTCCGAAAATTGCCAGGGAGGGGGAGGTGTCCATTGTCCAAAGATACTATTTGAAAAAAGTTCGTATGAACAGGATAAGAAGAAGAATTGCATCAAGTATGTTTCCTCCGCATATACTTAAATGCTTATCGTATCAATGTATGCAGCTGTCTTTATACCAAACATTTGCGCCTGATTTTAGACTAAGATTCAATTTTTTTTTCTTCCTTTTTAATAAGTTCTTTCTTTAACTCTTTGTCTCTCTACCTTTCTCTCGCCTCTATCTCTAGTCCGTCAAATTTGTATGTATTTCGTTCCGCAGTTGTTTTCGATAAAACTCAAGGCCGTTTCCCTCTTCGGAAATTCATTTAATTTTTCTTCGTCTCTCATTATTATTATTATTTATTTATTTTTTTAAATAAAGTGATGAGTATTTTTTTATCTCGTCATAGCATCTCTCGGAGATTTTAGTCACCCGTGCTTATTAGAGTTCATTGCCGAAAGTCAATGGCGCGGCGCACTATGCTCTGCGAGATCGTCAAAAAGTGGCCAAAAATCCGAAAGTAACAATGTAAATTTATGATTTAATCAGTGGCGAGGCGTGAAATTTAGCAACAATGCATTTTCTCCTTTAAATTCACCGAAAGAATCGAACGCTCCAGTCGTCGGCGATGGCCAGGCATTTCGATCTTTCTCATGTGTTTAAATGTGAAAAAGGAACGTTGCCAAATCGCACACCTCGCCACTGGATTTATTAACTTTCAAGACCAATCATAAGTGGCGGTAGCCACCAGGCCAAGTCCAAAACCCCCGAGCAAGAATTTCAATCACAGAAAACACTTCAAACAAGCCATTTAAACCCAGAAATATGCCACTGGAAAGTTTTAAATTTAGCTTGGATGGTGGAAAACGATGATTTTTGATTACTTTTAGTTCACTGATGTTCGGCCATTTTTCTTTTTCGATCTCAGACCATAGTGCGGCGTAGCGTAACGTAGACAACGAGCTATACATTTATATAGAGTGGCGGTTTAATGGGTAACCTGCGTAACCACCTTGGGGAGTTTTAGGTTAGGTTTAAGCGAGTAATTTGTCCATTTGTTTTCGTGTATTTTGATGCGGCGCGACGCACACTGGACCGGAACATTCTTTGATCTACCTTGCTTCGCGCCGCACCAAAATACATGGAAACAAATGGACAAATTACTCGCTTAAACCTAACCTCAAAATCCCCCATGGTGGTTACGTAGGTTATCCATTAAACCGCCGCGCCACTTTAGATAAATGTGTAGAGCGTTAAACGTAGACTTTAAAATTGAGTGTGGTAGGTCCGCAGCGGTATTCGAAAGAGGTGAACTGCATGAGATAATAGCAGTGGCGGATCTACACGGGGGCACGTGCCCCCCCCCCCCCCCAAAGCCTCAAATGTTGCTTTTTCTCAATATAAAATAGCCTGAAATTTCTTTCACCGACGCTTCAAATTTCAAATTTTCCCAGGCGTGCCGCCCCCCCCCCCGAAAAATTTTCTGGATCCGCCACTGGATAATAGTAACAGGACTCAAAAAAATGTGTATGTATAATAATAAGTCGAAAAAATGTATGACATTCATTTGTCTCATGATGATAGGCTTTTGATATGACACTTTTCAATTCACCGATTATTCCACCGGCTGAGAAAGATTACACCGTTAAGTTCGGTGTATGGCTGCTTTGAACGAAAATACTCGCATCTGTAATGTTTTCTCAATCGGTGCATTCTCCGTTAAATTATTGAAATATCCGCAAGTTTTTCAGAGTCATTGACGACTCCACCTAGCAGTTGAGAAAAGACTACAGATGGGAGTATTTTCGTGCAGTCATACACTGAACTTGAACTGTGTAATCTTTCCTTAACCGGTGGAATCATCGGTGATTTGAAAATGTCCTTAATTATACGCAAAATGGCAGCTCTGGTTTCAGGTGCTGAAATGATAAATTCTGTTTTCGAAGATAATAATATTGAATGCTTGCTTATCGCTGCGTATGGTTTGAGTTTCTGTCTTGTTCGAGAATTTTCGTACGTTTCAAGACGACTTCTAGCGAAACACCCCCGCATTAAATCCGGGGGGGGGGCGGGGGGGGGGGGTCAAATTCAGCGTAAAAAATGAATTTAATTTAATAATCCAGCATACGTCAAATGAAAGCAAAGGCAAATCGTAATGAAGGAACCGGGATCTACCGCGACGTGACGTGACTGCCGTGAATTTTTTAATAGTTGGCTATAATGGTGCATTACATGACATATTCATTCGATGCAGATCTCAACTAACTGGCTGCCCTTCAATTTTTTCGAGCAATGGCTCCGTCCCCATCACCAAGTATAAGAAAAATGATCGGCAATTTTAGTATGAGATGAAACATTATCGTGACGAAATTCATAGCATTGTGGAGCTTCTGTTACATTGTTATTTTGTTAAAAACAATGTTTTATATTTGCCATCGTTATTTTGTTAAAAACAATGTTTTGTATTTGCTCTTTTCTCGGTGTTGGTCTTCTGATATTATGAACCGAACGCTCACTCACTACCATGCAGCCTTAAAACACAAAAGTAGAGTTTGGTTCTCTTGCAAAACCGCTGCCAAAAATCAATTTCAACGGGGTATTGAACAGTGGCGTAGCGTGCAATTTGGCGACGTTGTACTGTGTCCATTTAATCCCTTGTAAAAGGTCGAATGCAAAGGTGTTCATCGAACACTCAACAGTTCGATATTTTCATGGGTTTAAATGGACAGACTGCAACGTTGCAAAATTGCACGCTACGCCACTGGTGTTGAAGTGTATCTCGCGTGGAAAATAAACGAATATATTTGACGAATAACTTTCTTAGCCCTCGCGTGAGCCCGGATCCAACAACCCCAGGCTTTTTTTTTTTTTTTTTTTTGAGATTAAGTTTTTATTAAATTAAAAGAACTTCGTGACATTCAAAGCACTAATAAAGCCGAGTTCAGATTTCCGATTAATAGTGCCCATTTTCACTTTTCTTGGACCACAATAATTATTGTAGATGCTAGTAAAATTTTTTGGCTTATTATAGTTGATAAACTTTTAAGGTTTTGGATAGACTTCGGTTCAGTACAGGATTTTTAGGGGATAATGTGTCTAGCTTGCGTGGACCATAGTGGTTCAATTTTTCTTATTTTAATGGCAAATAACAGAAAACTCAAAAGTCAAAATAAATCTTTTTCAGTTTGTTGCAATTTTTTTGTTGTTGTTGTTGGAACTGTCAATGTTTCCTCCTAAATTAGCTCTATAAATATCCAAAAATTGGTAGTGTATGTGACAAAAATGGTCTTGAAACATTCCGTAGGATGTAAGTACTTGAGTAATTACTAAAAATACTCAAAGTTAAAAAAAAAAAAAAAAAAAAAAAAAAGTAACTAAGCCTCGACGGTGTAAAAATGTTTCGGGTCTTTCCGCGCGCCCCCCCCCCCCCCGGGCGCACCTTACTTTGGTCAAGTACCTTAATCTCACAAGGGTTAAATCTACTTTTTATTTGAAAAGTACGACATTATATGAAAACTGCATGCATAATTCGACATTTTTAGCAATGCAATCGAACACCCGCGCAAGTATTAAAAATGTTTGCTTGTTTTTCTTTTTGTTTCTGCGCGTGCGCTTATGCTCCGCTTACTTTGTAATCTTTTCTTTTTGCAATTCTCACACGAGGCCTCATCAGTCATCACAATCACTTAAATTGACACAAAAGTTTAGCTTTTTTACCGGTCTCGTAACGTCGTCGCGTCGCGGTAGTAGAGGTCCTCTCGATCATCGCCCTTGGCCTTGAGAGCATACCGGTATCCGTGCAGTGTGGTTTCTACGGTGAGCTTTAAAAAATCACCGTCCAGTGGCGTAGCGTGCAATTTGACAACGTTGCAACTCGTCCATTGAAATCCATGAAAAATATCGAACCATTGGGTGTTCGGTAAACACCTTCGCATTCGATCTTTATCATGGGTTTTAGTGGACACATTACAATGTTGCCAAATGCATGCCACGCGCCACTGTCACCGTCGTATTCGCTCGTATCGATCTCTCATCGTGCGCCATGCAGTACTTGACGAACGACGAATGGGTGTAATTTCGAGATAGTAAGATATAGTAATAATAACTCGTACCTAATACTTATAATGTGATGTAATTTCTTAAAGTGACAATTGAATGAACAATATAAGTTTAAGTCGGTCAGTCAACCGTTGAAGCAATCTATCAATCAAAATGTATATTTGCAAGGAGTTACTTGTAAGTAATGAAATAAAAACAATTGAATAATAGTAATGATAACTGTTTCATACTAGATTAGAGCCTCAGCTAAGATAGTAATTTATAGAAATAATAACACGAATTAAATGTGATGTAATTTCATAAAGTGACAATTAAATAAACAAAAAGTTTAAGTCGGTCAGTAATGAAATAAAAACAATTTAATAAATAGTAAGTAATGACAACTTTTTAATATCGGAGCCTCAGCTTGTAAAATAAGTTATTAATACCAATTTTGTTATTCACAACATTAGCTAGAGACGTTTCGTTTAGACCAAGATTCGGGCTGTACAGTGTAAGTACTTAAATGCCTGTTCTGAACCTGTTTTCACTTGTTTCTGTTGGTTAATTGAATCGTTTTCACCTTCACTCTTTATTTGTTGATGACTGGCGATTGTGAATGTATCGTACATACTGATTCCTGAAGCATATATTATTTGCTCTAATTTATTTGTATGCTATTCCTAGATTTTTATGTTGACATTGTTACAACGTTGCCATTGTTGATATGTTGCCGTTTAAGATGAGTATCCAGTGGCGTAGCCACGGGGGGGGGGGGGGGTCCTAGGGGTCTGGACCTCTCCTTGGCATCAGACATTCGCCCCCAGATAAAGTAATTTTTCGCGCTTTCCAGGCAATTTTACCAAATATTGGATCTTGGGTCCTCCTCCCTCGAAAATGACTGGCTGCACCTTTATAAAATCATTTCCGAATGGTATCTGGCAAATATTTTTTCTAATTTTATTATTATTATACTGTCAATGTATGTTGCAAGATTTGGCTCAAATGCTTAACATTTTCATTCCTATCTATTTTAACAGTATGGCGCCGCGGTTCGTGCTATGTGGCAACAATGTATTCTCTCCATCAAAACCTACGTACAATAATTATCGATCCTCAGAAGATTCATTCCCGAGAAATCGATACTGTAGTATTTGTTCAAAAGACAAAAACATGGTTGCCAAATAGCACGGTCCGCCACTGCACTTTAATTTCATTTAAAAAATCAATCGTTCGCAAATAAATACTTTACACGAAGGTTCAGTCGGAAAACATTATTCCTACTTCTTTTTTTTTGTTTTTGTTTTTTTTTTTTTCCGAGTTGTGATGAGCTGTAAAAAAGAAACGCTGTCCATGGTTGGTTTCAAATATTACTTGGTGAATATGCAGGTGACTGTGAACCATGACTCAAGAAGTAAACGCGTATAGAGGTCCGTCAGCGCTTCGCCGGAAACAGGAACGGCTGTGTATGAATCTTGAAACCAAGCATGTGACCAATGCATGGGCGGATACAGAAGTTTGTCTTTCTCTCTCTCTCGGGTCATTTGAACTCATGTGTTAGAAAAGGATAGGAGATGGGGGCCATCGCGTGACTTAGCCCCTGCCTCTGTCCTTTTCTATCGCTCGCCTTCAAATTGGAGGAGAGAGAGAAAGGCAAACTCCTTCATTCGCAAGTGGACAAATGAGATCTACGTAGAATTGGCTGTATTTGCTGTCTCATTCGGCCGAATGCAGTGCAATGATGTGATGCTTGGTGAAATTTTAATTCACTTTCCCGCGTTTCCTCTGAGGACGGGTGGCTGTCCCGTTTACTTCTGTTAGACCGCGGGCTCGCCTGAAATGACCAAAGCGTGAAATAAACTCACTTGTTAAGGTCAACGGTTTTTATGAGACCCACATTAGGATAGAGAAACTTTTTCCACCTCTGGTAGAGTTGAATTGGGTGCACAAGGAATGGTATTTTGGATGGCGAGAGGGGAAGTAGTGGCGGCAATTCTAGCCTCCGAGGCATCATCAGTGTTGCCAGATCGAGGGTAAAAAGCCGTATCGCCCCCCTATTAAATCAATTTAAAACATACGGCTTTTTCACTCCAATCTGGCAACACTGGCATCATTTGCAGCTCTGCTTCTGAGCAACACTAACGTTGCTTTTTCTGTTGTCCTTATCTGATAGTCTTTCGGAACACTTGTAACGAGCTCGTAAATGTTAGTAATATACATTCAGGTGGGTCTTGAAGAACATCTTTACTTTGCAGAAAGAAAAGAGCAAAAAGGTTCAATTTCGTTCTAATGAATCGACTAAATAGTCCCGATCACTCACAATAAGTCGTTGCACTTGCGTGGCGAAGCTTGCGCGCAATTTGGCAACGTTGCTTTGTGTCCATTCGAACCCATGAAAAATATCGAACGAATTAGTGTGCGGTGAACACCCTCAAATTCCATATTTTTCATGCATCTAAATGGACTCTAAATGCTACGATGCCATATTGCACGTGACGCCATTGCACGGAAGTGTCAAAAGTTAAGTTTTTGTGTGTACAAGTAAACTGTCCTATAACGGAGGAGATCCCAAAAGATTGCGTCAAGTTCCAGCAAGATTAATCGTTGAATGTTCAAGAGAAGTGGGTTAGTTGTTCCAAACAGACTTGTCTGCGATCTGCACCGCTTGTTCGATGGATTCGTTCGTCCCGACAGCGCAAGAATGGCGATAGCGTGAAAGTTTGACTAGAATGGAGATTGGATGTCGTTTGGTGGTTAGGCAACAAACGCGTAGACTTCGGCTCGTATTACGTCAGGAAGCACATCTACCTTATTACTACCTGCTCTGCTGTGCCCTGTGCGGTATCGAGCCTGGGATCATTGGTTACGGGTCTTTCTGGCGGTTTTTTTTTTTTTTTTTTTTTTTTTTTTTTTTTTTTTTTTTTATGTACAAAGCGAAATAATGTCCAAGGCAGCTATTCTTCGTGCGTTGAAAAACTGCTCATAATTTCCCGAAAGAGTGCGGTGTCGCGTGCAATCTGGCAACGTTGTATTCAGTTCATTGAAACATATGAAAAAGGTCGATCCATCAGAGGTGCACTCCCTCGTATCGATTTTTTGTATGGCTTTAAATGGACGAAATATTGCGTTGCCAGATTGCCCGCAACGCCTCACCGTGGAAGTAGAGTCCCTATATACTGTACTATTAGAGTTTCATCGTGTCAGAATCCATTTCTGATTGGCTCTTAGATTTAAGCTGCCAAGAAAACCCCAAGAGGCAAATGAAAATGGCGGAGGGTTTGTTTATTTTTCGCGTACTAGCTTTCATTACACATTTGAAGTAACAGTGACCGCATTAATTATTGCTAATTTTTCCTCTGCTTGGGTGTTATTCTGGAGAACATTGTCTCTTTCAATAACGACCGTTATTATCGAGAATCTAAACCTAACCTATAAGATAGTATAGTAACTCTTATAGTAACCGCGCTCGTTCAACTTACTAAATGAAGGTTTTTCCACAACCTCCGCAAAAAACAAAAAAAAGTATCCTGACTGGAGTTTGTTACTCAAAACTTTGGTTACTGCAACCAAACACTTAGGCGTTCTATTTGGAATGCGTTTTTTTTCTCCGTGTTGTTGGTACCAGTTTGCAAAAAGCCGACGATCATGAATTTTAATTCTTATCAAAGCTGTTCACCTGCAAGATCTTAATTTTTTGTTTTTTTCGTTTTTCTGTGCAGGTTTAGATAGCCATGGGTGACACCAATCAAGGGTCAACTCCTCCGAAAGGATGGGATTCAATAAAGAAGCATTGTATCGAACACAAGTTGGATGTTGCTCTTTGGATGACTAGACTCTTCACAATTACTTTCACCTTTAACTATTTCATTCCTATTTTCGGGTGAGTAATTGATTTGGTTTTGTGAAAACGAACCTTTTACCCGAGGGCGGAGGGGGGCTGTCCTCCTAATCTCAATTTTTTTTTCTTCACAAAAGCGCATTTGTTCATTCAGGCGATTTGTAACCTTGGGTGTGCTACTAAGCATTTTAATTTCTAATATCTTCATCTGTGGTGTTTTTAGTTGATTTAGTAACTCAAATCCTCACAATGTTAATTCTTTGGGGTCGCAAATTAAGTTAAATGAAATATTATTCAATATTTCCTGGACTGTTATCCCTTTGAGGTGACAAGATTTGGTCTACTAGTTTCCCCTTTTGCTGATTTTGGGTACAGCTTCCTTCAAATTCCATAATTTGTCAAGAATTCTCCAAAGAAAAAAGAAAAAAAAACGAATGTTCCTAAGTTTCATTGGCCCATTTTCAGTCATACCGAGTCTACCTCATTTCTTGAGTCATATTAAGTGGCGATCCGTGAGGGGAGGGGGGAGGGGGGCGTGGGGCGGCTTTCGGGGCTCTAGCCTAAACACTTTCTTGGAAGAAGGCTCAAATTGCAAGCTCTAAATGGATGTCCTGTCCTCTCTTAAAATCTTCCTCTTGTTTTTTCCATCCCCTCGTGCTTGAGATATCTAATTTCTTTGACAGTTTTGCTCATTCTAAGAGATAAAAACAACTGGATTATTCAGGGTCTGAACATCCTTCTCATGCATGAGGTGTTCTAATTTTACTGAGGATTTTTCTCTTTCTAAAGAATGAAAAAATTTAAAATCAGGATATGAGGTGAACAGCCATTCTCACCAAGGTGGGACATGGTTGGAAAAAAATGAAGTTTTGCAAAATATTAAAAAAAGTAGCTCTCTGATTCAGAAAATCTTTAATATTATGAAACTACTTTCATTTTTTTTTTGATGTTGAATTTTTAGTTGCATTTTTTGGGTTTTTTGGAGTTGTGTTTAAAAACAGTGATTTTAGTCCAAAATTTGCATCACTGATTTTCACTGATTATTCCACAACCAGTTTTCTGTTTATCAGCCATGTGACTGTCAGGCCCTGTGCTGTGTGTATCCTGCAGGAGAATTGAAACCAGTCAAATGTAAGTGTGATTTTTATTATTTCTTTGAGAAGTGTCCAAAGTGTGACGTCCGTTACAGAAATGTACTAAAACTAGCTACATAGTCGTTACTATTGATTGAAAATTGTTCAAATTTGGTGAGAGCAAGGATAAGTTGATATTTTAAGCACACAAAATACTTTTTTGATGATAATGTTTTTTAAACTCATTTTACTGCAAGTTTAATTTTGGTGACGTCCGTTACATATCGGATGTCACATTCATGTAAATTTGACTTTCAAGAAACTAGCGCCGTCACAGAATTTAAAGAGAGGCAGATTATTAGATCAGCTGATAGACCTCAACATTCTGATCCGTGTTTTATTGTTAAATTCATGTAACGAGCCAACAATGTGCAGAAAAAGCATTTTACTATGCTCCTAAGCACAGTAAAAGTGTTTTTTCTGTGCATTATGGAGTCAGAACATGAATTTAGCGGTTAATCATGGATCAAAACGTTCAGGTCTATCAGCTGACTTAAAAATTAGCCTCCTTCTAAATTCTGTGATGGGGCTGTAACTTTTTGAAAGTCAAATTTGCATGAAAGTGACATCCGGCACGTAACGGACGTCACCAAAATTTCACACATTGGACGCTTCTCAAAGAATTAATGAAAAACACACTTACAATTGACTGGTTCCAATTTTCCTTGAGGATACACAGAATGCAGGCATGAAATTCACATGGCTGATAAATAGAAAAGTGGATGGTTCAATAATTAGTGAAAATCAGTGATGCAAACTTTCGATTAATATCACTATCTCTGAACACCACTCCTATAAACCCGAAAAATGCGGCTAAAATTAAAAGTTACGAAAAACTGAAAGTAGTTACATAAAATTCAAAAATTTTTTGAATCAGATGAGCTATTTTTTTTTAAATTCTTTATCATACTTTAGTTTATGCCAGCCATGCTACCCTTAATGAGAATGGCTGTACATGATTTCCATGCCGGAAGATTAATGGGAGGGAGTTAGTTTGTTAAATGTGAAAGCAGTACACTCTTAAGTTACGAAGTGTTTTAATTTACCACTTACTAATATATTTTGAATTAATTCTGGTTATAAACCATCTCAAAACAGTCATTATTTAATAGATTGCCTGACTGAGTGACGTCCGTTACAAAAGCCTTGTGACGTCCGTTACAGAGAAAATCCTGATTATCTCAAAAAATTCATAGGAAAACTTTTTCAAGTAATTACATCATTTGCTTCGGCATACTTTCAAGAATAGCTCTAGGCCAATAGTTTTTTAAAATTACTAGTAGTTTCTTACGAAATGTTAGAACAGTGAAGGGGTCTCAAAGAGCAGGGTACATTTGAGTGACGTCCGTTACAGCTGTTTTTTATTTTTTTCTCTTGATTGAATCATCACAAAAACAGCTACATTTCAGGAATGAAAGATCATAATGGTACCTATCATTGGGTATTGAAAGGATTTTTTTTAAGAGAAAAATCTTCCAGTTTTTCAACTTTTAAGAGTGAAAATGTGACGTCCGTTACCATAGAGAATGGCTGTGAAAAATCTTTGTTGTAAAGCTGTTACACATCGAAAGAAGTAAGGTTTTATTCATTGGAAATTTCAGGGGTTTAATGAGCACATGCGTCTATGAGATCTTGAAGTGTGATTAAGTGATAATCACTGAATTCAATTGTTTTTCACTTTCTCATATTTTTATTCAGTCTGTGCAAAAATCTGTTTGATTATATAGGAAGTAAGTGGTTATCCTTGGGACTTCTCTGAAACAGGTTCCTCTGCTCATTTGATTTTCATATGTCTCAGCCAGTCATAAAGATAAGCCAACTTCTCACTAGGTGTTCTCTACCTGTATTTCTTCTCTTTTCCTCTGCTGCCTGACCAAAGAACTTTTTCTATCTTAACTGAGCCCAAGTTTGGAATTGTAACTCTTTGATTATCAATCCTGTAGCAAAATTTAATTCATGATTAGTTAGGTTCTTTAAAATTGTGGACCTTGCTGAAAAAGAGGCTCCTAGGCATTTTTGTTGTTTTTTTTGGCAGACTTGAAAATTGATTTGCCATATTTTTCAGGATATCGATGTGGGTTAGGATTAAGGGACTAAAACCCACCTCAGAAATTTTAAAGGAGGTGGTTAAAACTGTATTGCTTGCTCTGTTTACTCCATCATAACTGCATTTAGTTCCTATATTTTTGCATACATGATTACTCAAAATATTTTGGAATTGAGCGTGATAAGTATAGAAGAATTGAAAAAGTATGCTACCTCATTTTTGCCCTTGTTGAAAAAAAAAAATAAAATGCTTGAGATGATTCTTTAAGAAAGAGGTTGATCCAGCTCCCACAAGGAATGGGCTATTGTCAAAAAAATTACATGATTTCAGGGTCCATCTAGCTCGTCAAGGCGCGTTCAAAAATGTTCCAGTTTTCTCAATTTTGCTCAAGAAGGGGGGGGAGGCTCAACTGCTAAATTTCAAATTCCTATAACTCTCGCCCAAATTATCATTTTGAATTGTACTTTAAGCCAAAAAACTCCAGTTTAATAGAGCTTTCGATTGATGGGTATGATAGTCCAATTAAAAAAATGTTGAACAAATTTTTCTAATTTTTTTAACAAAAAAATTTGGTTTCTTGAGTCTAAAAAGTACGCGCAACGCACGTAGGAGAGTAACAAACTAGAAATATAAAAGTCAAAGTCTTGTTCCTCCGAATGGCGCAAACCGCGATCCGAGGAAATTATTTGTTCAAAAGTTATAAGCGCTTAAAGTTGCGCACCTCCGAAATTACGGTGCGGTCAGTGCATATTTTCAACGGCTCGCGTCACCCTCGCACCGAGAGATCGCGATGGCACGTGCCATTGAAAATATGTTAGCACTGACCGCACCGTAATTTTGGAGGTGCGCAACTTTATGTGCTTATAACTTTTGAACAAATGATTTCCCCGAATCGCGGTTTGCGCCATTCAAAAGAACAAAACTTTGGCTTTTATATTCTTAGTTTGTTATTCTCCTTCGTGCGTTGCGCGTATTTTTTAGACTAAAAAAACCCAAAATTTTTTTCTGTTAAAAAAATTGGTTCAACATTTTTTTAATTGGACTATCAGACACAATAATCGAAAGCTCTTCTAAAGAGGAATCTTTTAGCGTAAAGTACAATTCAAAATAACAATGTGGGCGAAAGTTATGGGACTTTGAAATTTTGACTTTGGACACCCCCCCCCCCCCTTGCCTCTCTTCCTAGTTGACCAAACTTAAAAAACTGGCCATTTTTGAACGCGTCTCGGCGAGCTCTATCGACCCTGAAATCATGAAATTATTTTTGACGATAGCCTGTGCCTTATGAGAGCTGGATTAACCTCTTTTGAATCTCTCCGTTGAAGTCAGAAGTCTGTATCTACAATAGAATATGAGAAAAATGTTCCTAAATGTGTCCTGTTTGACGACTATTTTCATAAAAGCCTCCTTGAACCTACGCGTCTTTTTCTCATTAATATATCTGTCGCAGGTAAATCGCAATCTTAGGAAAATCCCAATCGGCTTGCAATTTGCCGAGGCAAAGAGCAAGCCGCTTATTTATGATCAGAAAAAATTCAGGTGAAGCGTAATGTTGACTTACAGAATAATTTTATCGAGTTTTACTTTAGCCCATTTGAAAGCTAATAAGCTGACGAAAATTATGATTTCATCAGATAAGGTTCATCCTGATTAATTCTTTACCTACGGTGTTCTAGATGAAGTGTGTGTGAACACCTGCATTTAATTGCTTTAAAAGTTCATAAAAAGATGTGACCATTTCAGAAAACTTTGTGGATATCAATGAGCCATTAGCTTATTAGCTTTCAAATGAGTTTAAGTAAATATACTTTTATTACTTTATTACTTTTTAAGTTACCATTTCGCTTGATCTAAATTTTTTCTGATCACGAATAAGCCTAAGATCGGGATTTGCCGGCGACATATTTATACTTTCTTATATATTTGGAATGTAACCATTTTACGCGCAAAACTTGAAAGTTTTATCTCTTTTAGGGAAGATGTATGTTTTTTTTTTTTTTGCCCCCTTGAACCCTGTCTACATGAAAACAAAACCTCGAATCGTAGATTTCACAGAGTACTGTGAGTACTGTTACAATATTTGATAAAACGTTAATTTCTTTGTTTGCTTGTCTTCGTTTTTCCCTTTAATTAATGTATCATCTCTCTCTCCCAATGTTTCAGAAATCCGTACAGTGCTTACCACCGCGCACTCCTTGCAAATGCAGCGACTAGCGCCCTGAGACTTCATCAAAGGCTACCACGAGTATCTCTCTCTGCTGAATTTTTGAATCAGCTTGTCAATGAAGATAGTGCACATTATCTTTTTTTCTCTCTTATTTTTGTCTACTCAACACCTGTAGCGTGTATCCTTTAAGACTAGATACTATCAAGATTTTTTTAATAAGAAAGAAAACGAGTAAAAAAAAAAAAAAAAAAAAAAAATGGACTTTGAGTATCGGGTTGTGACAAGTAGTGGTGCGTACTTCCAAAATGCATCAAACCGAATCGGTGAGTAGTTGGTAAGCAAAGAGCTTCAACGTGTTGCTTACCAACTGCTCTCGGATGCGTTTTATACATTTCGGAAGCAGGCACAGCTACTTGTCCCAACCCGATACTCAAAATGCTTCTGCTCTAGCACGAAATTTTATTTCTGTTTTGAAGAAGCTAGGTCTGGGTGAGGTCAGGTGCAGCATGTCATTTGAGCCCCAGACTTGATTCTTGTTTGTGTTTACATGGCACTGGCCTTATGGGAAATGGCTCTCAATGGATTTTTGATTGTTTAGTTTCAAATGTATAGTCTCAATTGATGCTGAGCAGAAGCTCTCGCTGCTCCAAATCAATTGAATGATAAGTTTCAGAGATATTTGTATTCGAAGAGCAGTCAAGAGGGCTTTCGTTTAGAGCTGGATTTACCGTCAGTAGAGACACCATTTCATCGTGGCTATTTTTTTTTTTTTTTTTTTTTTTTTTTTGTTATTTTTCTTGCTTGTTACTCAAAATTGTTTTCGTGGCAAATTTACCTGTTTAAAGACAAATCCTATATTATATTTGTAAGAATGAAGCTAAGTTCCTGGAGAACGGTTGCACCGTTCGGGAGGGGCCTGGTACCGATCGGTCGGGCTCGGCTCCAATGCTTCGGGAAAAATATAAGTTTTTCCGTGCGGGCCCCACGTCCCTTTTTAAAATGCTAAAAACTTTTCTCTCAAAAAGTTGTGCGAGTGCGAAAAGGATGCGAATCAGTTAGTTTTGCAAGGGTGGGAGAGAGAAGCGAGATTTTGTCGTCCTTTTTTAAATGTGTACGTGCGGAAGAGCATACGATTTTGTACGCGTGTGAGCGAGAAACGTGATGCTCTGACAATTTTTTTTTTTAATTAGATTGCACGATTTGACGTTACCATGGCGATCTTCATCATATGTTTTACTCGCAGAAGGAACCGTTTGGCTAGACGCATTTTAATAGCGACTTCATGATATCGATGTATAGCTTCGACTTTTTATCCATATTTTTACGTAGATATACACAATGAGAGAGTCACAGTGCTGCTAGCTGTGTTGAGAAATATACCAGGCACTTCAGACTTAATGAAAAATGTGTATAAATATTTTGTGTTAAATACGGCAGCACTGTACAGTCTTCGATTGATGATGGCTTGACGAGGTTGCTGTATCGCTTCGCGATGTATAGAGCTTCGATACTTATCATCTGTTTCATATGCATAGATAAACAGAATAGTACAATCAACGATGACTTGATGAGATCGGTGCATTGATTCAATATCTCGAATTTAACCCACCAAATTTGAGCTAGGTTTCGAGAATTTATAAAGAAACTAAATGATTAGGGTTATTATTCATAACTTGAGACGCGGTGGTTATACTTTTCTCATTACTAATATACTGTCAAATATTACTGAATACTGAGTTAGGTAAATAATTGGTTTTCTGTTGAAAATGCATCGTTTACTTTAAATGTATAAGTGATTCATCCAAGAATACTACTTACCAACGAACCAAAAATGTGGTTACAGATTTTTTTATCTTTAAGTTGGCGATTTGAGTTGTTTTCGTTTCAGTTCGCGTTTTGGCGAGGTTATGATGTTTTTAAGGTCTGTTTTTTTTCCGATTTAAATAAAAAAAAAAGAAAACAAAGTTTCGATAGATCTCTTGAGCCTTGAGTATGTAGTTTTTATGGTTCATTTGATTGTATATCTGTTATTTTTTAATCTGTGCAGTAATATTAGTGGGCCAGTGCGACGTTTATTTCAAAATAGATGGTTCTTTTAGTGATGACTTGGTGATGACGGCATCCGGTGATGAGCGTTCCAAACAAAGACAAACTGTCTCTCTTGCTCTCACGTAACCCCCATGTTGTACAGCTATACTCTAATTTTAAAAAAAACGTATGTAGAGACATCTTTTGTGAAATATTTTTTGGCAGAAATGAATTCCTCAATTTTAATGCGAATTTGCTATTAACATGCCGTAATACGAGGCCCTGTGTATACGAATCAGGACACTAGAAAGATATGGGTATGCACATGGGGATTGGAGGTCACAGCGGGAGAGTGGGTGAGATAGTTTGGAACGCTATGCAAGTTTTGTCACAACCGATTGCAACCGATGAGTGCATTATTGATGTAATTTTTGGCTTACCGTTGACTTCACACTAAAACTCTGTGGTGAACTTGAGATGCCCTTAGATGCTGGAACTGGGTCCGATGGACCCGTTGCGTCGTACGCTAAAATCGGCTGCCAGTAGCTGTTCACTGGTTATACAAACTTGAGCTTCGTGAAGTGTCTAAAAAAACTCTAAAAAATAGGACTTTCATTATTTTTGGGGGGGGGGAGGCGACCATTCAAAAGCGCCAATTCCCAAAAAAGATAAGCCAAAAGCGCTAAAACATACACGAAGGAATTTTTGAAAAAGTAGCCAAAAAAACGGCAATTTGCTGCAAAATCAGTGGTCAAAAAGCGCTAAAAGAATGACCCTAAAATCTTAGACGAAGTTTACCTGAATTTTCGAGCCAACCTATTTCAAAAAATTACTGTCGTCAATAAAGGGCTGTTTGAAAAAGGCATAGTTTTCCCGCGCAAAGTTTCTCTTCCATTCACATATAGATTTTTGATATTCACTGAAACGCAATGTCTTATTGTCATGTCAGTTCAACGAAAGGTTATCGTAGGTGTGCGATCTCGGTCATGCGTATTTGTTTGCTTATCCCGAACTTCTCATTTTATTGTGAATGCAGGTTTCTCATGCACTCTCACTATCTCTTTCTCGCCTTCCCTTCTTTTCTCTGTACAGTTCTAAATCGTTTAATCCACATGCGCTAATACGGTGCATCCAAATGCGCCGATTCTGGGGGTTTCGGCGTCTCCATGAGCGCCAAAAAAAAATTGGCGGTTTTTGATCGGGCTCTCTTGAGAACGACTACCCCTAAAAAATGTTTAAGTTTCATATAAGGGGGTTTGGGCGGGGGTTATGCTATTTATGCCCCTCCAAATAATGACTCCTGTTTTCTAAACCTTTGGTACCTGAGAAAATAACACTTTAGTATTTCAGGAATAATAGAGTAAGTTTTTAGATTTCGTTCTTCGGAGCAAGATTAGATGGGCGAATAGCAAACGGAGTTAGGGAGTGGATGATATCGAGTCAAAGTCTTAGCTCAAATAAACAAAAATCACGCGCAAGACGCGAAACGGAACGCTTGGCCGCGAAGCGGCCACCGGCCACTAGTTATCTCTATTTATCAATATTACATCTTTCTCAGAAGGTACTCTTTCATAAAATTTTCTTTTAGCTTTTAACAAATGATTTCTCCAAAATGCTGACTGAAATCTTTCCCGTGTGAAAAAAGCAGAAAATTTCAGTTGTTTGGACTTTTCACATTTTGCAGTCTAAAGTGGGAAATGTTCAGAGGCGGATTCCGTGTTATTCGCGTTGAAGTCCTGATTTCGCGTTTTGTTTCGGTTTGTATTTGAAATTGGGAGACTGCGATCTTTACTCCTAGCTGGGTCCCAGCTGTCTAGCATGTACATAAAGTTACTATGCGTTTTCATGGAAATGAAATTATGGTGTCTCTTCCATCAGCATTGAGGAAAGTACGCAGGAACCGTCCGTTTACTTACCTCTAGCAAACCATCTTCGCCTTCCCTCTCCACTCATTGTAATATTTGTTTGTTGATTTTGCATCACCTCCGGATCAGTATACATTTAAACATGCAGCCCGCTCGTAACTAAATTCCCTTTCCCCTGCCTTATCGATTTTCGAGCACTGTATTATTGTGTGCAACCCTGCCTCCTCCTTCATGAGCATGGCCAAAGGCAGGTAAACGGACAATTCTCGACAATTTTTCTCGACGTTGGTATGCGATCCGACTCTTAACAGTGGCCCCTTTCGACTGCGCAGGCATAAATCTCCAAAATCTATGGTACGATTGAGTCTGCGCAGTGAGAGCTTTTTACCAGCATCACATTAGCTTTAATTTGAGACAACAAATTGAACATTTATGAAGAGCTGCTTTACGTAAGGCCATACTACCGTCAGCAGACCGACTCTGCTCTTTTGGATGACATGAGACGAGATAGACGGAATCGATGAATCCCATTAGTGCAAATGGAGTCACCTGAACATTCGAACAAGACATGGAGTCATTTGGTCTGAAACAAATAATAACTTGAATGACTTCAAATCAGTCATATCACACCTTTTAAACCATTGGGATTAATTGATTACTGCTGTCTAGTCTTGTGTCGTTTGAAAGAGCATAATCAGCCTGCAGGTCCTTTGACTAATAAGTGTCAATACCTCATTAACTTGCCGTAGCATCAATATCTCAATAATTTCTTTGTTTCTATTTTTCCTTAATACATTTTACAGTGGCTCTGTTGCCAGTTTTTCTCTTCTCGCTAATTCATTTTGCCAGTTATTCTTTAACTCTGCTCGATGTAAGTATTCTATTATTTTGACTCGTTTTAATTTTGTTCATACCTCCACAATTTGAACATTCTCTCTCTTAATCTTGAATTTGTTTTAGTTTCTCTTACTTCTGATCTCTCTTCATTTAGTGAACCACTGCATGCTCTACTCCTGAGCAATAAACAAAAGACAGGTGGTAGAACTAAATAACCCGTCATTATGCTAGGAAGGATTAAAAAAATGAAGAACTGTGGACCTCTGCCTTAAAATGGGGTTGATGGAAACTTTTGCTGCAGGCAATTTAAGGGGCACCGTAGTTGTTGAAACCTCCAAAACTAACGACGGTAGCACTGAAAACTTACAAAAAGTCCAGAGCTGGATTTAAGGAGGGCAGAGTGTCTTTTTGACACCCCTAAATTTGTTGAGGAGCCCCAAATCAAGGATCAGTGTGTGAAGAAAAAAAGAGGGAAAGAAAGGAAAAGAAAAATTGGGAAAATGGGGGAAATTCAGGTAATCAAGGATGAAGATTAAGTTTATCTATAAATTCACTCTGTACAACAAACTGACCTCAAAGTGGCGTTTTTTTATGTTCCTATGGAGGCACCTTTTTAAACTTTGATAAAAGGTGTCTTTTTTGGTCTAGAACAAGCGCTTTCATTGGCTGCAAGGAGGTGCATGTTTTTGACCCTATGGGCGCGCTTTTATTTATGTCTTATCCTCTTAATTTTTTGGTTGTATCTGGTTGTGAAGTCATTGTTGGACCGAAATAAAATTATTTTGTCTTTTTATGTTTTTATAGGCTCTCGGACAGAACTCTTGGTGGGGTGCAAGAATTCTTATCTCTCTGGTGGAGTTTCAGTCAAGAAATATCTTGCGTCTGATATCTTTTGCGGAAATATTTTTAATGCCGTTCTGCATAGTTTTACTAATTTTGTAAGTTTAGATCCTTTCAACTCTGATTTATTTATGTTTTAAAAAGGAAAGAAGAAAATCTATAGCATTCTACTTCTGTGTGCTTTAGATACTTCCTTCCCATTTGGAGAGTGTGCGGCAGGTTGCGGCATCTCTTATTTGAGAATACCTCGGTTGTCTTTCCTTCCTTTTTTTTTTTTTTATATCCAGTTCAGTCCTTTGCTGTGAAATATCAGCATAATGAATCACGAATTGGGTGGCTGGACTATACTAATACGACTGCTACTACTATACTCCATTCCATTTGATTAGGCGCTTTTCATAAATGACAAAAATCGCTAAATGGCAACGCTGAAGTGCTCGGGTCGAGATACGGGTCAACTATCTCAAGCTCTGATCGTCCCGAGTCCGTATTTCCCTTTGTTAACGGGGCAAGGGATCCTCCCTTGTTTTCCACCTGTTTCTCTTAAGTGCCTCATAAAATTAAATTTTCTTCAATTTTACAAGGCACTTGAGAGAAACAGGTGGAAGACAAAGGAGGATCCCATGCCCCATTGACAAAGGAAGATACGGATTCAAAACGATGGGAACCCAAGACTGTCAACCTGTATCTCGACCTGAGCACTTGAGCGTTACCATTTAGTGATTATCGTCATTTATGAAATGCACCTAATCAAATGGAATGGAGTACAGTACTACTACTCTTTTTTTTTCAGTCATTCCAAAACCTAATAAGCTTACACAATAACATAATTTTATTTTATTTATTTTTATTTTGATTTTTGATACATGGAAGCCGTCAGGAGCGATGGTATACATCAAGAAAAGAGCAGAAATATTTGAGATCAAGATAAGATAAATACAGAAATTATAGAAGCATTAAAGAAATAATAATGTAGGCGAGATAACTCTAACCGCTGATCAGTTCCTCCGTGCTATAATACCCCTTCACTAACAGGTATTTTGATACGCCGTGAAAGAACACACTGATTTTTTCACAAGGGTAGTAATAATAGGAGATTCCTGTCTTAATTTCGTCTCTTTCTCTATGCTTGCAAGGATGATTCACAGAGTAGTTAGTCATCAGAGTAATGATCCACATCCGATGAATGGTACTGTGACACCTAGTGACACTGGTGTCGAAAATGAAAGAAAGTCGTCTCTTATTGGTCACTTCTTGATGGAGTTACAGTATTGTTAGATGAGAATCTCCCATTATGACTGCCCTCAGCCACCATTACGCTCGCGCACATAAAAGCATTTATTGAGTTTAGGAGTGGATTTTGGAAGTTTTTAGTGCTGCCACTGTTACTTTCGGAGGTTTTTACACCAGAATCATTTACTAAATTGCTTATAGTAAAAGTATGCAAGAGCCCCATTCTAGTTCGGACTCTTATTTTACGCTGTGCTTGAGTGTGGTTAATTTGGCGCGGCCACTAATGCCTACTCCTATCTTTACTCATTTGCTTTTTAATCATTTTGTTTTTCTGCGACATTGTTAACTTTGTTTTTTTCTTCTTTTTTTTTCCAGAGGAAGAACAGGCCTTTTAACTCCATTTGTCTACTATCATTTCCTTGCTCGCCGATACTCATCAAGACGTAACCCTTACACTCGCAATATGTTCCGTGAAATAAGAGTATATTCCGAAGCCATCGCCAACAAACCTAGCATACCCGCATTCATGCGCAATTTAATTAATTCTGGTATTGCCTTCACATGCAGAATAGCACCGCAAGTTCAACAAGCCTCATAATAAACTCTTTAACTAGTTCTAAGATAGATTTTATTGTTTGTTTGTTTTTCATCTCTCTTCTGCCTCCCTCTCCCTTTTTTTTTAAATTTTATTTTCGAAGGTACGTTTTTCTTTTTTAATTTGTTTCCTTTTTATCTTCCTCTTTTGCATTTAATATGGTTGATGAGAATAATTTCAGAAGTCCCTTTGAGTGAAAGAGTTATGCTTTGTGCGGGGCTTTTTTGATCGGTTCTCAGGGAAATGCCAATGGGCTGAATGCAAATGACGGAAGGCACTTATTCAAAATCAAAACTTGAAAAGTTTTGTTTAAGCTTGGTATGGACCCAATTTTCACTTTCAATGTAAAACTCTCTAAAATAAAGTTAGCACTTTCTGCTATTTTGATAAAACTTTACTTCTCTTCTAGGCACTCACAGAGTGTCTAGGAAGCAAATATGAAGAGAAAGATGATAACTTCATAATTCCATTACTCTTTCTGACTTTTTTAGTTTGTTCTCAGTAAAATAGTGGGTGATCTTGTAATATAATGTTACAAATTTTTAATGTAATCCAATAACCAAGTATGAAAATTTCATAATGTAAAATTAACTTTTAATGAAATATGTACACATCTTTTCTATTCTCTTTTTTATACAGTGTTCTATTTCCTCCTGCCCCTTTCGTTTATGGGGTTTTTTTTTAAAAAGGGAATTTTCATTGATAATGATTTACAACTTCGTGTTCAAACTGCAACTAATACGATTTATAAGTTCAGGAATAAGATTAAGGGGATTACTTTCTCCATTTCGATCTGTTTCTTTTATGAAAGAACTCTGAGTGGTCCAGTTTTAAACCTTCTCCAAAATTATATTCACGCACATTTAAATCACAGAGCAATCTAAATGGTGATACTTTTCATGGAGTTAGAATTAACTGGACGTTTATTTTTCAAGAAGTATTGTATTTTTTTTTTGGAGTATCCGCGTTGGTTGACGAAACTTTCTCCCTCCTTTTAAGCCCAAATTGTCTCTTGGTGCATTATTGCCTGTTTCATCAGAATTTAATGCTATAGCAAGGTTTTTTTTTTTTTATAATGTTAAATATTTCGGAGCTGACATAGATTCCTTCTCCTCAACTATTCCTCATTTTTCTATTCAACATGTCAAAAGTTTCTCCGTTTTCCACTATTTTTCAGTTCACAACTTTCCGGTGATGATTTTTTCCCCTGGCTTTTTATTGATGAGTTAGGCTACAATTAAAAATTGTATTTCTTATCTGTAAGAGATTTTGACTTCTCTCAAAAATTGCTTTAACCTATCTCAGTATTCAGACTTATAGATTGGTTTAAACCCCTTGCCATGTCTGTATTTCAATAATTCAGTCTCCAAAATCTACGTATGTATTTGAGTAAAATTGTACTTTGTCCTATTCCCCTTTAAAACTTTTATTTTTGAACTTACTAGAATGGCATGATTTAAATTAAGTGAGTTTCCATCTTTCTAAGTTCTTTATTATTAATTTTAATTTAAATTTTAACTGTAGGTTGTGCCCCCCCCCCCCCCCCCCCCCCCCAAATATAGAGGAAGTAAATAATACAATTTGTGTTGCGACCTTTTTCATTCTCTGTAGTACTAAGAGATACATTGAACCAGGAACATTAGGTTGATGAGTTAGCAGGAAACCAGAGGTGCAGAAAATGCTCTAAGTATTTCCAGGAGTTGTTTATCAAAGTCTTTGATGCAAATTGTTTGCAGATTGAATGAAAGTATTTTCCCTGGAGAACACTCTAACCTCTAGATGCAGAAACCAAAGTCACCCAAAAATTTGAAAAATCATTTTTTACAAAAAAAAAAAAAAACCCCTTGCCAGTCACGTTGGCTGTCAAAATAATTCTTATGAGCACAAAAAATTGACCTTGTGGCATCACGTCAAAACAATTAAAGGCAGTTTTTTAAACAACTTGGCTTTAAAACGGTTTTTAAGGTGCCGACAGCTGAAACATAGCACAAGCACCTTATGTTTTGTTTCTCATGTAAGATTTTAGTTTTTTAGACTACTTTGGTTTCTACATTTAGCGGTTCATTCAGCACCCCTGTAGAAAACTTCTCCCACACTTTTGTTACTTAAACTTTAAAATCTTGATTTCGGATGGCGCAAAATTATTTGTAAAGCAGCCAGTGAATCAAATTTCAAATGATTATTTTAAGAATTATCAAGTCAAATATTGATGAAGATAAAATTCGAATTTTCCTCCTTAGCAACGACCTCAAACAGTTAATTATGCGCATTTCTGATTGAATCTTGCGGCTTTTTTTTTTTTTTTTTTTTTTTTTTTTTATCTTATAAGGTGCAAATTTTTGGGTACTTTTATTTTTTACTTGTCCTCTTTCCTTTTAAGTTCCATCTTTCTCATCAGTTCTTTTATAGACTTGAATGAAAGGAAAATGAAAGGTAAATGCTTGTACTCTAGGGTCTAGACTTAAAGTTTTTAATCATCTATTGACAAAAAGAATGTAACGATTTACTACGCATTTACTTACTTGTAAAAAAAAAGTGCTGTATGATTGTGAATAATTATTGACCAAAACAAATTCTAAGTTTTAGTTTAAGTTCGTTATTGTTGTGCATTTTTTTTATTTCAATATGTACTTGATTCATTTTGATTGTAATTTCTTGATTTTCATGCAAATCACTCATCTATCCTGTAGAAGTTTTTCTTCGTTGTAACATGAATACAAGAATAGTGAGCGATTGGGCCTTCTTTTTCTTTACCATCCCAGATTCATGGGCGGATACAGGAATTTGTTTCTCTTTCTCTCTCTCCCCTTCCATTAGAATAAGTGCGTCAGAAAAGGACAGAGACAAGGGCTAAAGTCACGTCATGGCCCCCTCGCTTCTGTTAACCTTTCCTAACACACGCGTTCAAACAGCTGTAGACAGAGAAAGACAAATTCCTGCATCCGCCCATCCCTAGATTTTTCTCAATGGGTCTGTTGCACACTTTGGCTAGAGCATTTTAAAGTAACGATTCTTATGTAAAAAGCTGTAAAAATAACAATGGCAGCATCAGAAAACACCAAAATTCATTAAAAACTCTCAAATTGCGAAAAACACTAGACACTATTCAACCCTGTATCTATCCACCACGTGCACGATATTTCGCGGAATTAGTGCAGCACATTCAAATAAAAACGGCCGACTGTCATCACAGCTGACTTCATAAACAAATGAACAGTAAACACTGACGGCGTCAGTTTGAATTCTTACGTCTCAATATCCTCAATTCCTCACAAAAGATTAAGAAAGGTACGGAAACCGACATTTGTGTCGAAAACTTATCAAAATGAAACAATAACATACAGGAGTTCTTAGGATGATGATGAAAGTTGGAATCATACCTGGAACTCCTGTGTGTTATTGTTTCATTTTGATAAGTTTTTGACTCAAATATTGGTTTCCGTACCTTTCTTTAATCTGTTGTGAGGAATTGAGGATATTGAGATGTAAGAATTCAAACAGACGCCGCGCCGTCCAAGTTTACTGTTTATTTGTTTATGAAGTCAGCTGTGATGACAGTCGGCCATGTTTATTTGATTGTGCTGCGCTAATTTTGCGAAATATCGTGCACGTGGTGGAAAGATACAGGGGTGAATAGTGTCGAGTGTTTTTTGCAATTTGTGAGTTTACTAATGAATTTTGGTGTTATCTGATGCTGCCAATGTCATTTTTACTGCTCTTTACATAAGAATTGATACTTGAAAACGCTCTAGCCGAAGTGTGCAACAGACCCATTGACAAGGGGGATCATGACCTGTCCATCTCCCAGTGGCAGCTCCCGCTATTTGGCAACTCTGTTTTTCTACCGTCCGAATCGATGCAAAAGTATCGATTTCTTACGGATTCAGTGATACCCTTAAATATGGATTATTTTATGTAGGTGGAAATGGAGAGAGTCCATTGTTGCCACATTGCACGAGCCGCCACTGCCATCTTGGATATGGATAAGATTTGCAGGAAACTGTTGTTGTTGAGGCTTGCGTTAGAGATGGTCTCTGTTTACCTTAAGGTGCCAAAAAACCACCCAAATGTGATGTCACCTTGCATCTTATTATTTCCATGTTGGTCGACTGCTTCACAGTTTTTAAATTTTTTCTTGCTACTTTTGCAAAGAAAAAATTAAAAAATTAAGAGCATGGAAACTATTTGTTTCTAAAACTCGATATGTATGAGCAAGATGGAAAGAAGTATCCTTGAGCTGCAGTCTAACTGCACTGCATACTTCCCGAAAAGAAGGGTGGGTTGATTGAGCAATAATAGACCTTTTTACTTTCTCACTCTAACTAAGTTAGAAAAATTGAGAAAGTATTGCGATGGCGCCGAGATTTTCCAGGTGTTTTGTTTCGATACTTGGCGTCTCACGACTAAATCAATCACATCTCTTACTAAGGAATGGCCTTTCACTATGCCTAATAATATCCAGAAGAACATCCTTGCCTTATATTTAAATATTTTTTCAACCCTTTTAAATTTACAGGGTTTTTTGCAAAAAAAATCTGTGATGTCTGTCAGTCCGTATACCGACATAATTTTTGAACCACCATATGCATTCAAATTTTGCATGAATGTTGCTTTCTAGATTCCGCAGAGATGGTTTTTTGAACTTTAAACTTTTATATTAGTTATGGAGGAAAAACGGGTTTCATTAAAACCAGAAAGGGTAAAAATGGGGGTCTGGGGGTTACCCCCAGAATTCTACAGGGGGGGTCTGGGGGTCTCCCCCAGAAAAAATGGTGTGAGAAAGTGTTTGTAGGGTATTCCCTACAGTTTATTGTTTTCCCGTTCCGAATTTTCCAAAAACTATCAGAAGAAGATGGAGATTGGAGATGCTTGTTGAACTTGCAATTCCATGTATCAAAGTGTAATTTGTTGTTTTGATGCTTGAAAGAGGTCTGGAACAATCGTATCGTAATGAGTGCGTTTGATACTCAAGGATGATTTATCTGTCAAGTTTTCATTCCATAGAAACCATTCCATCTCCACAAAAAATTTCCAAGGACTATGGTAGAGATTAAAGGGTTTCTATTGAAATGCCTTCTTGAAAAATGAACATTGTCCCTAAGCGTTTAACGTTCTTGGTCATCGATCAGATAGGATTACAATATGAACGCTCATAATCACCCTGCTTGATTCAAATTGTTACCTATGTCAATTTTTCAGTTCTTTGGTTGGTACTTGGTTGGAGTATCATTGAGATAAAAACTGAATAGGTCAAAGAATAGGTACATAGCAAATCATATGGCGTAATTCAGAAATGTTTAAGTTCTACTAATTAGTGTACAAGCCAACTTATTTCATACCAAGACTCGACTCAATTCATAGTTGTAGTCTTCAAAGTGCAGTGGGTATAATTTGTCGATAAATTGGTAGGCATCTAGACTCTAGATTCTAGTTTGATATACAGGGACTCTAGATTCTAGAGAAATAGACCAAATTATTGATGCTAACTGAGGTACCTATACACTGGTGCAAGAGAATAATCAGTTTTTAGAAGTTAAAGATCCTTTTTGGATGTTTTCATTTGCGCATTTCTTATTGTATTTTGCACAGTTATTATGCTGAAAAACTGAACTATTAAAACAGATGCGGTGTTGTTTGCCCCCCCCCCCCCCCCGAATGAAGGACAAATATTGGAGCAAGCTCATTTCTGACGAGCCTACATTCATACAAAGATTTCTTCTACTTATTAATTCTAAATTTGAAAAATTTGCTTTTGTTTGGGGCGACGAAAAGGAGCGAAATCTTGATTGAAGCCGCGTTCCGAAACATTCAAATGAACCGCTTCGAATGTCTGTGTTGCGTTGGTTGCATCGACACTGATTGAAGGCAGTTTTTTAATTTCGACTACTTAACCTAAAAAATAAAATTCAATTCAAAACAATCCGAAGTGGAGTGATTTAGCACGCGTGTTCTCGGACGAACTTTACATTTGAAAATCTTAGAAATTATGTGATACTTACTTAAATTGATTCCACGTCTGCTTGTTACTGTACGTATTTAATTCAGAAGTGCTCCCATAAAACCATTACATTTGAAACACAACCGCAGACTCTCAAAATGATTGTAAACAAGTTCAACCCAACCACGTAAGTATCCCTGATAAGCTTTTATTTTCCTTTGATTCTCTTCCTTCCTTCAGTCTACTGAACACAAAGCCGGTTGGGTGTTTCGTGCTTGTAACCATCCAATAGCGTAACATTTGATCAGTCTCTGAGATGTCAAACTATATGCAGGCGCGCAGCGCTTGTCTCTATGCTCATTCACACTTCATTCAGTGTAAATTTAACTGCTTCCAGAGGCTATCATCTATGTTTGGAGCTTCCACAGAATCATTCTATTAGAGATTGTGGATAGTAGATGTTAGTGGATCTAATATTATTAACAAGCTCAGAGGCATGCTAGAATGTATAAAATATTACAAAAACGCAGACTGCATGAGGATAAGTGAACTGGAACCTTGCGCTCTGTCTCCACCAACCTTGATAAAATCTCAATTAGGGGTGTAATTGACATGCGTTGACTTGGGCGCGTTTCTTCTTTGTCACCAACTAAAATAGATAAGACTTTTATTTATCTGAAGTGCAAAGTTTACAGAGCAGGACCATCTTGAGTATCGGGTTTTGAAAGGTAGCGGTACTTGCTTCTAAACCGCTTCAACACGCATTTTTGAGCGGTTGGTCAGCTCGGAGTTTTGATTCGTTGCTAATCAACCACTCATCGACGCGCGTTGATGCAGCTCAGAAGTAGGCACTGCCACTTGTCAGCACCCGATACTCAAAACGGTCCTGCTTTAACATCACTGTAAATGCAAATATCTATAAAAAGTGGGATGTATCTTGCTACTCTTCAAAGGATGTGTTTCGTTTTGGGTAATGATAGCATACTTAAAGCAAACATGACAGGTAAGTAATTATCTAGAGGTTGTTTCGTGAAAGTTGGCTGCTGAAAGATTGACTTGTTTACTGTGCTGTGGATACGTTTGTGTTTCTGCGCACAGACGTTGATATGCAGAGAAAGGAACAAACCTATTGCTCAGGAAACTGGGTGAACTCATGATGTAATTAAAAAGATGAAGGCATTTGTACCCTGATGAGTGATGACATAGCCGCTTATTTCACTTTGCCTTTTCTGAGTTCAGGCCTGCAGAATATTCCCTATCTGGCAATCTCGGATCGCGTGATCGGTGTGGCATAGGCGGATCGTATCTGGGGCTAGGAGGGGCTATAGCCCCCAAATTTTCTTGGCGGAGGGGCTAAAAAATGGAAAAAAGTCCTCTCCTGTGACTTGAGAAGCAAAAAAAAAAAAAAAAAAAAAAAAAAAAAAAGAGGTCATCACTTTTTAGCCCCCCACTTTTTTTTGGTCACAGTCTGCCTATGGTATGTGGTGGACTGATTTGAAAAGCGTGCGCCAAGCCATTTGATTCTCGATTTTGTAGTCAAGAGTATTCACTGGCAGTGCAATTCACAATGGGCGGAAGTTTCGCTTCTGTTCCGTTGCTATTCTATGCTCTAACTCAACAATAAACAATCATATCATATCAATTTATTTCAGATTCTCAGCTGTAAAATCAGCTAATATCCTATCTCATTTCCGGTTAATTAGTAGCAGTAATATTTTCTTCCAAAACTCTGAAGACTCTGGAAACGATGGTACAGAAGCTAAGAAACCAAAAGACACACCTTCCGAATCGAAGACTGATGGTGCTGAATCCAAAAAAAGAAAAACTGAAACCCTCAGTAATCTGTTGAAAAATCTAGCCGAGGTTGGTACTTTTATTTTCTTTCAAATTACTTGGGAAATTGATTTATTGTTGGCATAAGATTATTCAGCTTTTATTGATAGGCAGTGAATTTGGTTCTCGATTGTAACGTTGCATTTGAAGTGTAGTACCTACACAATTACTTTTAACCCTTTAGAGGTTGTAAGCCTTTACAGATGTCCAAACTGGTGCCCTTAAGTAGCCTCAAAGTAGGCTTATGGTGATTGGTTTGTACCATGAACTAATTATCACTAATTAAAGAGCATTTTAAATTGAAACCAAAGAAAAAACGCAAAATCCAATAACGTCAGCACCTGCAAAATTTTTTTATAGATTTTTTGAGCCCGAAACCGGAAACGAGCAAAATTGGTTCAGAATTAATGCCGTAAATGATGAAATTCATTTTGCCTTAAGCTTATTGAGTGAGAGTGAGTGCGAGTGATAATATGTCTATCTGCCTCACTCGCACTCATTGAGGCCTATGGAAAGTTTTGTATTTCATAATCTCTGGCTTTATTTTTGAGTGTTTCAGCTTGAAACTTTCAGGGTACCTTCCTGACGTATGCTCGCAAGTGCTCATGTTCCTTAAATTTGTGCTTTTAGCGAAAATTCATCAATCTAGCCGAAAACTGATGACTTTTTGAGCAGCGCGACGTGGTGTCCACGGTTCGAATTAATCAACCCTGGAATCATGTTAATAGAGTTTATTGTGGAAGGTGTGACATTGTGTGTTGTTAGCAGGGTACCAGCAAAAATGTCAGAATAGTTAATGGTGCCTACCTGTTTAAGTAGTTACCCCTTTATGTCATATGCTTCATTTTAATTTGGTGTTTTCAGAAAGCATCATTTGATGAACTTCCGCCAAAGAAAAATATTGGTCTAGCTCAGCCACGACAGAAGCAGCTTGCAAAACGGGCAGCAGTTAAGGTGCAGGCAGAGATCGATGCACAAGATGAAGAAAAGCAACCCTTAGGTATCTAAAAATCTTTCAGTTTTGTTTGTCAAATTGCTCTTTTCCACTTTAGCACTCTATTCAATGGAGGATTCTTCAGTCTTGCGCATAATTCCATGTTAACAGGACTTTTTGCTGATGCCGATAATTAACATTGAAGGTTTTTTTTTTTTTTTTTTTTTTTTGCTTTATTGGTACATTCAGGCTAATAAAGATAAAGATATGGCCATGGTACAAGTCAAATGAATACAGAATTTTGCATAGGTACAAATAAAATCTAAATAGAAAACAATAACAGTAAAGAATATCAGTAAATAACAGTAAAAAGTAATCAGTTCAAAAATGAAATAAAATAGAAGTGGGAGATGGTTCATCTTTTTTATCTACTCACGGGATTAATGAGTTCATCATTATGATAGAAGGTGCTAGAAATTAAACAAATTTCGAGATCTCATAGGAAGAAACTGAATTGGGAAGTTTTGATTAAGTCTTTCAGAAAAAGCGGCAAGGCATTGAAAAGTTGGATGGCCGCAAATTTAACATTAGTTTTAGAGACAGAAAGAGAAATGCGATTATTTGTAATGTAATGGTGCCTACCATCATATTGGTGGACAGGAAACATATCAGATGGGCGTAAGGTGCATCACTAAAACGTTAGAAGCTACGAAACGAACTATAGTTTCTGTAAAAAATGGCTCTTTTAGCAAGTTCAAGGTAAACAAACCATTAGTTTAATGAAGTATTGAAATCAAACTGCTTTTAAGGAGTCAAAAGGTCATTCTACCATGACAGATTGATTGAAGGCATGTTGCCAGGTCATTCCACTTGTTTTAATTCTTAAAAAGTTGTGTAATTTCAAGGATGCGATCTATTAAATTTCTAGTCCGTTATTGTAGAACTTGCTGAAATAAAGGCGGATAACAGAAAAATCCATTAATTTGGTAGCTTTAGATGTTTTTATGATGAAATTCGTTTGGATTTTTTCGGCGTCAGTAAAAAGTTCTATTACCGCGGAATCACCTTTATAAATTTTAATTAATTGTGGACCTGATAGTGAGTATTTCCAATTTGTGGCAACCGGCCGAATTGTGATTGGTTGAACTTCAACCCTGATAGTGAATATAACCTCGAAAAGCAAGTCTGCCATCTTGAGAAGTGAGCAGGCACAGATACAGAGACAATAATGGAGACCATGCACTAGCCGTGCGCTGACTTTTTTTTCGGAGCTCAACAGAAATTAACTTAGGCAGCATGAAGGAACACCATCCAGCATGGATCATACGTTGACTGATGCCATTTTGGTGCTTTGGTTTCACTAGGCAAAAATCTCCAACGACTTTTCTCATCAGTCAATGTATGGTCCATGTTTGCGGTGTTCTGTTGAGTCCCCAAAAAAAAGTTGCCACTGCGCGCAAACATGGGCAAGATAGATAGTGCGTGGTCTCTTTTATATATTGTCTCTAGAGCAGGCACAGATACGATAGTTGGTGCGGTTAGATTCCAAATCTTGTTTCCATTGGATATTATGGAAGTTTCTGTTCTGATTGTAGTATTTTGT
This sequence comes from Trialeurodes vaporariorum, assembly GCA_011764245.1. Classification (NCBI taxonomy): domain Eukaryota; kingdom Metazoa; phylum Arthropoda; class Insecta; order Hemiptera; family Aleyrodidae; genus Trialeurodes; species Trialeurodes vaporariorum. Next base: position 70,097,046 of record VMOF01000111.1, read on the forward strand.
GCTCATATAATTTGGACTCAGCAGAATCTGCTCTTGAGGCATGCGAGACATCAATTGAACTCTTCTGAGTAAAGAACTCTTTCTCTCATATTTTCTGATCCTATAAACCTTATGATCGTTTTGTACCAGCCGAGAAAAATGAAATTTACTGCCATTAACTATAGGGAGATTATTGCCTCTTGAATGTCTAAAGATGCTTTTTATCTGCCAGGAGTTCGTTTGGAAAGTGCTGCCAAGAAAGTTGCTAAAGTCATTGGAGGAGATGAAGCACAAACAGAATCTGAATTGCTGAACATCCTTTTGTCAGGGAATGACAGGAAAGGACCCAAAAAGATTGAGTAAGCTTTTAATCAAATACTTTATATTTTAAGTCAGTAAGAGGAACAGAATACTGCAAGGTCACTATTTTTCCTTTGTTTTCTCACAACAGTTCGAATGTTGAGTCTCCAATCTCCATGGTGACATGTCATGTGAATATTTCTGGCAAAATTTAATGTTTTGAATCAACTTTAAAAACAGCTTTCTTATTATTTTCTTATCTCAGCTGATGGCCATTAATGACCTCATTGGTAACTAACTCCTGAATATAATGCAACGCACTAAAATTGTTCAAGAGAATCGCTGTCATTTATTGAAAACAAAAGATTTGTGAGGAACATTCTACCACTATGCAATTTCAATATGCATCTTTGTCATAAGAAAATAAATTTCAGCCCTTTTGTCTCAATCTCTCTTCAACACTTTTTTCTTCTTGCTTCTTCTCAGGGACATTTTGAAAGGAATGAAAGCAGAAAAAACCCAGAAAGCAGAAACAACCCAAGAACCACCACCTAGCTATAGAAGATCGGAAGTTGTCAGAGAATCTCTTCAAGATGCAAGACTCCCTCAAAGGTTTATCTCTAAAAGAGCAGCCAGTTGGTAAGATGTTTTTCTCTATCACTCATGATCTCAGTGATTCCAAAATGTTCGAAACCTTTGAAGCGCTCTAAGTATCTGGAAACAACAAATTTTTGGCCTAAACTTGAATTCCACTTATGTAAAGTCCGTATTTTCAATACTTTATGGCGCACTTTCATCTAAAACATTTGCTCTCTACTCCTTTATATCCATTGATCAGGGCTAGGGAGCTCTGGAGCCGTGGTTAGATCTGAATTTTATGTTCTGCTCGGCAGAAAACTGTGGGAATACTGAAATGAGTTACAATTTATCATTCAAATACTGAATGCAAAAGGCTCTTGCACCAACAGAACTTGATGTCAAAGATTCAGTTTTAAGTTATTGTGTTGGGAGCTCTTTAGGGCTATAGCTTGGAACCGAATCTTTGAAATCAAATTCTGCTGGTGCAAGAGCCTTTTGCACTCAGTATTTGAATGATAAATTGTAACTCATTTTCGTATTTTATATTTAGCAGATTATAAAATTCAGATCTAACCACGGCTCCGGCCCTGGCTCCCAAGCCCTTCGATGGATACTCAGGGTGCAATTCAGAGACTTTACGTCTTGAGATCTACTTGACTTGACTTGATTTGAACTTGAAAAGTTCTCCAAATTCAATATGCAGTTCAGAAACACACCTTGGAACAAAACGCTTTGAGGTTTCTGGATTTCTCGTTTCTAAGGATTTTCAAGCAAGAATCACTTTTGAATCACACTTTGGCAACAGATGTTTAAGGATCTATTCAGAGGTAAAAATCTCCAAAATCAATGCTGGTAGCACCAAAAATTTTCGAAATCCACACCTAATCTTGTAAAATCTTCTTAAACGCACGACCATAATGGTGAGAGATTCCCATCTATTAATAATACCGTCACTCCATTAAAAAGTGGCCCATAAGTGACAACATCCCTTTGTCACCAATGTCATCAGGTGTCATGCCACCATTAATCGGCTGTTAATTACTCCTCTGGTGACTAGTTATAGTTACTCTGTGAATCTTCCTTCCCAGCATAGAAAGAGTGACGATAAGATAGGAATCTCCCATTATTAGTGCCCAACACCGCTGTTACGATTGTGCATTTCTAGACATTTCAAGTTTAGGAGTAGATTTCATAAGTTTTTAGTGCTACGATTGTTATTTTTTGAGGTTTTTATATCTGAGTTGACCCTTAAATCGCCTGTACAGCCATTGATACAAATTTGCAATAAGGAGAAGCTTTATAAACAGTAAGTTTTTCACTCAAGAAAGGTTTCAAGATTTAGTGAAAGTTCGTTGTGTGGAATGTAAGTGGAATATCTCGCTACGTGGAATTTTTTTTCAGCACCACCTATACTCTGACAGCAATTTCCTAAGTGGAACTTTCGCTAACAAGGGGAGGCTCAGAAGTCGCCGCCTCCGATTTTGAAAATAATTGCACGAAAATGTAGCTAAAGTAAAACTATTAGACCCGTGTTTCTCACTTTTTGCCAATGGGCCTTCCTAAAGCGTCAGGAATTTTTGAAAGTTGCCGTAATGCACGTAAAAAACCCGAGCGGAGAGCGTTCCGAATATTTACGTGAATTTCGGCAACTTTCAAAAAATTCCTGACGCTTTAGGAAGGCCCATTGGCAAAAAGTGAGAAACACGGGTCTAATAGTTTTACTTTAGCTACATTTTTGTGCAATCGTTTTCAAAATCGGAGGCGGCGACTTCTGAGCCTCCCCTTGTAAGTGCCAAGTGGAATTTTTTCGGGGCAGTGCCGAGGTTCCACACAACGAACTTTCACTGTATAGCTACATAGTTGGCTTCCTTGAATGAAACTCAAGATTTCTCAAGAATGGCCGCTTAACCCATTGCCATGCCTTGACGAAACGTTTCGTCAAGCACGCCCCGGGCAACGGCAGCGTTGACGAGCGGGCTTGTCGGCGCAGTCGCTGTACTGTTCTACTGTGTTTCCGCTAATTCCCGATAGGTAGCGCCACGTGTATTGGATGAGAATGTCCTTGGCAACTGATGCTACCAACCCATGAATAATTTTACAGGTTGCATGAAGTTAAAAAAATAAAATAATAAAAATAGCATGGCAATGGGTTAACGATAAGTATCTCTGAATTACAATTTTTCTCACTCGACTTGACTCAACTTGAGTATTTCTCAAGCCAAGTCAAGTCAAGTAGATCTCAAGCAAAGTCTCTGAACTGGGCCCCAAATCTCAATTTTCATCTGGATAAAGTTAAGACTCCCTACTTGCCTTACCTGTCTCAAGTGAAGTACACACAGGCAATTGTCACTGTTGTTGCCTCAGTGGTTTTGTTTCCTCCATATTTGTGCAATGAATTCTGGGAGGAATTATTTGCAGTCATAGCAGATATTAAACTGAAGTAATCACAATCATCCTTATCTAAATATTTCCTCGTCTAAAGGAATTTCTCAAGTGATGGCAAGCTAATTTTGTATCAACTTACAAGTGGAGAGTATAGTTTCAAAACTAGAAAACCCCTTTCCCTTGCTTCTTGAAAATTTTCGAAAAACTATGGCTTTGCAATAGAGTAAATAAATATTTTGATGAGTACCCTAAACTCTCCAGTATTTTGTTCCTTAAAATCACTAAAAATTCTAATTTAGCTCCCCTTATAATTTTAGAGGTCGTTTCAGAAGTGTAGGCGCACCTAGACCTAGACCGATAATCTTTGGAATTTTTCAACATTATTTCTCTTGTTACAAAATAAAAACAAGTGAAAAAAAATTTGAGGGTTGGCTTTCCTCCAAGGAACGCTTTAAAATCAAAAGTTTAAAGTTGGCGGTAAGTTTGTTTTGATTTATAGGAATGAAAATTGCAAAGGACCTTATTCAAAATGGGCAAAATTGGCCCATGACGGATTTTCACCGGCTTTTAGTATGTGATAGAGGTATATCTCAGGAGCACGGAGATGGCCAGTTTTTTGCTGAACGCCGCCTGGGAGCGGGGGGGGCAGGGGGTCAAAGTCAGAACCTTCATTCACCCATAACTTTTGAACGAAACAAGATATTGAGATGCGGTTTGCGTGAAAAGATACCAAATAAAGAGTTCTTCATTTTCATATGCATAATTTTGCGTTTTCATTGATTTTTTTTCAAAATATGCCCATTTTTCTACTTTTTTTAAAATAAAAAAAAATGAATTTTGGACTGTAATGAATAGCGGGACAAAACGAATCTGTTCAAATAATTTCCGTGAAGAAAGCTAAAGAAATAAGCCATCAAACGGCGCAAACCGCGTTCCGGGGAAATGATTTGTTATTGCGCTACAGCGCTTCAAAGTTGATAGGGTCGCGCCTCGCACACCTACACCGACGCGTCACAGTATGTGTAGCGCCGTAAACTCACAGAGCAGTGCTTTTCATGATCAATGCTGACTCTTTTTCGCTTCCTTTGCGTAAATAGTGGGTAAAATCGTACCTATGTAAGTACAGTTAAATGAGTCCAGTATTAAGTACGTAGTTTTTTCTTTTTTTCTCAATGTCCGGTTGTCCACAGGGGCGTAGCATGCCATTTGGCAGCAATGTATCTTGTCCATTTAAACCCATGTAATAGATCGAATGCAAGGGTGTTCACCGAACACCCAGTACTTCGATATTCTTCATGGGTTTAAATGGACGAACTAATCCTGAACCTGCATCACAGATTTTTCCCGGATTTCGGATAAAGAAGAAGCATCGCAAGTGAAGAAGAATAAATAAACAAAATAAACCAAATCATTGATACATAAGATCCGGTTCTTGACCCTATTTCAAAGTGCTGTGTTTCCTCCCGCTTACGCTCATTTTCCAAATCGCTGAATTAATCGTAACTAACACACACTCCCCCGCCCTCATTTCTTGTCATAATACCTAGCTACGTTGATAAGAGATAAGAATGAAGTTAACCGAAATCGTCCACTATCTACATAGAATTTTAGAGGAACAAACATACGAACGGGTAGTAAACATTTGGGACGGGTCCTATCTATTTTTAGACAAAAGTGTCAATTTCATAGTTTCCAACGCGCCACCTATAGAGGGGACAACCAGTGGCGTAGCGTGCAATTTTGCACAAAGTTGCAGTTCGTCCATTTAAACCCATGAAAAATATCGAAGTACTGGGTGTTCGGTGAACACTCTTTCATTCGATCTATTACATGGGTTTAAATGGACAAGATACATCGCTGCCAAATGGCATGCTACGCCCCTGTGGACAACCGGACATTGAGAAAAAAAGAAAAAACTACGTACTTAATACTGGACTCCATTAACTGTACATAGGTACGATTTTACCCACTATTTACGCAAAGGAAGCGAAAAAGAGTCAGCATTGATCATGAAAAGCGCTGCTCTGTGAGTTTACGGCGCTACACATACTGTGACGCGTCGGTGTAGGTGTGCGAGGCGCGACCCTATCAACTTTGAAGCGCTGTAGCGCAATAACAAATCATTTCCCCGGAACGCGGTTTGCGCCGTTTGATAGCTTATTTCTTTAGCTTTCTTCACGGAAATTATTTGAACAGATTCGTTTTGTCCCGCTATTCATTACAGTCCAAAATTCATTTTTTTTTATTTTAAAAAAAGTAGAAAAATGGGCATATTTTGAGAAAAAATCAATGAAAACGCAAAACCATGCATATGAAAATGAAGAACTCTTTATTTGGTATCTTTTCACGCAAACCGCATCTCAATATCTTGTTTCGTTCAAAAGTTATGGGTGAATGAAGGTTCTGACTTTGACCCCCTGCCCCCCCCCCCCGCTCCCAGGCGGCGTTCAGCAAAAAACTGGCCATCTCCGTGCTCCTGAAATATACCTCTATCACATACTAAAAGCCGGTGAAAATCCGTCATGGGCCAATTTTGCCCATTTTGAATAAGGTCCTTCCCAAAGATTATGGTCTGGGTGAGCTTACACTTCTGAAACGAGATCTAGTTTTGATTGCAACTTTCATGGTTTTACTTTTTGTTTTTTATTAAATTAATGAATCATGGGTGGTCGGAGAGCTCTCTAATATTTTAGGGATCATCCGTTAATCATTTTTACATATTTTTTGTCATATTGAGCCTCTTCCATTAGAAATTTCGGTTTTTCCAACCCACCCTTCAGTGAGATTTTCTAGCACACCAACTGTGAGTGACACATTTTCGGTCAAATATAATAATTTTACTCTACAATTTACTTCTTCTGGTCATTTTATTCTCTTTTTCTTTACAGGAATCCAGAAGAAGCAGCAAATTTATTCGGTGAGGAACCTCTTGGTATTTTTCCTAAGAATTACTTGCAGCAAGCAAAAGGAAGTCCTGTCAGTCTTCCCACCTGGAATGCTCAATTTGAAAGACAAGTTAGACTTTCTGTAACGCACTCGCCTAAGAATTATTTTGAAGAATTAATTCAGTGGACAAAACAAGGCAAACTGTGGCATTTTCCTATTGATAATGAGCAAGGTAAGATTTCAAGAAGAGCTTCAGAAATGGGAGGATACTTATACTTAGATGCTTTGGGGGTAAAAAAGATTGTATTGTTTGAAGTATTAAGTTTGGGGGAAAAAAATGTTTTATTCGGCTCATGGAGTTACCGAGGCTGAGTTCTTACATCGTAGTCACGTGATGAAGTTGCAGTTATTGAAGTTGTGATGACCTGTCTGGAGAAAGAAGTGAGAAATGTGAAGGACCAGATGGGCTGGTTCTGGAGATAGCTGGAATCGACCGAACCCATTGGTTTAAGCGGCGCCACGTGACAGACTTCAAGTCATTTGATGGATGGAGGAGTCATTTTTCTGAAATGAAAGCCTCAAACGACTTTAAATCTGTCATGTGACGCCCTTTAACCCTTTCGCTATACAGGGTGGTCCAAAAGTATATAATAATATAATTAGTAAAATACTTTCTCTATTTCTAACTTTGTTAGTAGTGAGAAAGAAAAAGAAGAAAAAAAGGAAAAGGTGGAGTTACGAAGATGTACAGCGAACTGAAGACAAAGCATAAAAAGTGGCTTAATATTCTGAATTATAACAATGTTTAACGTAGCTTAAAAAAAAATCCAGTGTATTCTTCCTTCTTGTGTGCTTTACAGTGGCAGCTCGTACAATTTGGCAACCATTCTTATTTCCCATTTAAACCTATACAAAAGTATCAATATCTGAGTATGCAATTGCACCTCCTAATGATCGATGGTTTTACATAGGTTTAAATGGAGAGAATACGTTGTTGCCACATTGCACGAGCCGCCACTGGTGCTTTAGATGCTTTCCATACCTGAGAGCGGGGCAGGTTTCTGTATCTCCCTTCTCTCCTATCCTTATTTGAGAATTCTTTTTGACTTGTTCCCATCAATGCTCCTTCTTCTTTTTTTTTTTTTCATCCAGTCCAGTCGTTTGCTATGAAACGCCAGCTTAACGAACCACTGCGTTTTGGCAGCTGGGCCTTACTAGAGAACATTGACTTGACCCTAAATGTATTAATTATCCTTGTGTTTTACGTTTGCCTTTTTTTTTTTCCAGGAATGGATGAAGAAAAAGAAACTCATTTTACAGAGCATGTAATGTTAGAGGATCACCTTGAACCTTGGTGTCCACCCAAAGGTCCTGTTCGTCATTTCATGGAATTAGTTTGCGTCGGCTTGTCGAAAAGTCCGTACTACACTGTTCAAGAGAAAATAGATCATATTCATTATTATCGCGAATACTTGCAGGGAAAGAACGATATTCTTCGGGATACTGGCTGTGGAGAAATTCTGGATATCACACCTGTCAGTGAGACAGCCAAAGAAACTGAAAAAACTGTTGAAGCATAGTCATAATTTTTTTTTTTTTTTTTTTCAGATTAGATTTTTCTATTAAGTTTACTTGCTTGATTTTTGTTTCATTTCTCTCCCCTTTCCGAACCGTCAGGGTTGCCATTTTACTCGATTTTCACAAAATTCTTAAATTCAATGGTGAATCCACAGGTGGCTAAAAAGATTACTGATTAGTGATTTGGTATTTTCATGCAATGTCGTATTACTGCTTTGTTGAGTTGTTGACAGTTTTAGTGCAAAGTCAACGGTTAGCCAACAGTGCACTCATTGATCGCAATCGGCTGTGACAAAACTCACTTAGGGTTCTAAACTATCTCTCACTCTCCCGTGACCCTCATGCATAGCTATCTCCCCCCAGCATCAAAATGCGTTTACTTACCATGCCTTGATTTACAATATCCGGTCATCAAAATTGCTTTAAAATGACTTTACAAATTTATATCTACCAAATAATTCCACCACAAATATTTGCATACACAATACATATTAGTGATGAAAGTGAGGTAGGAGTTCATAGGTGTCATGTGAGAGTGAGAGAGATAGTTTGGAACGATTCACAAAGTTTTTCACCGGATGATGTCACAACTAAAATAGGTAGTTTACTGGATGGTGTTCGGTTTATGCCTTCGAATTTTTGAATTTAACTTTTTAAATGGGTTTAAGTACACAAAGTCCAAAACAAAACGAAATTTTGTCAATCTGATGTGGAGAAAATATTTTTTTTGGCCTGGTCGCTGTCGCTAAGAATTCCAAAATGGCGATTTTTAACACTTTGAAAATTCATAACTCAAAGACGAAATGTTTTCCCAGCTTGTGGTTTGAACGAAATTGGAGCAAATTAACTAGAAAATAACATATCTCATCGAGATTAAATTCAAAACACATATGCGTTTCTTTAGAATTTCTAAATTTGTGAAAAATTTTGGGCTGAAAATTTATAAATTCGCAAATCGCAAGTTTTTGGTTGAGATTTTGTTGTACATGCAGTCAGGGGAAAATAATTTTTTTTTTTTTGCACGGACCACATCTCAAAGCTGTATTTGTTAGCGAGCTTGCTGAGTTTGAAGGTTTGATTTTTGCCTCCCTCCTCTAAAAATCATCTTTAGATCGCAAAATTTTGGGGATCTACTATCAATATTAAACCTAACCAATAAGTACCCAAATTATTGCCAAAATCAAGCCCTGGACAAAAAATTCCGATTTTGATTAAACCCTTTTGATACTCTCTTTTGCCAACAAAGGAAGATCTCTTTTGTCACTTAGTCTACAGCTAACTTTTGCGACAACTATAGGGAGGATTGATTTTGGTGTAAAATCACTTGAAAATAACATTTAGAGCATCAGAAAGTTGCAAATTTGACTCACTAACTCAAACACTAAATTCCAAGATGAAGGTCAAATAAGTGGGTCACTGTGGGGGGAAGTCCCATCTAATCGTAACTTTCTTTGCTGATAGAAGTGATTCATCACAGAGAAAGCTGCAACTAGATGGGACTCCTCCATTGTGAAACGCTCATTTTACGGCCATCTTGGATTTATCTTCAAACTCCTTGTAAAGGTTTATGAGTGGATTTTGAGACTTTCGGATGGCCTTCAATGTAATTTTCACGCTATTTTTTACAGATATCTTCCTTGAATAATGCTGTAACGAAATTTTGCAACAGATTCATTTCAGTAATCCTTCTGTTTCAACAAAACCAAAAAAAAAAAGGAAATAAGAGCTTAGGTACCTTAGTAAATAAAAATAAGAAAAAGTCAGCCAGTAATGGCCAGGTCCCCCAAAATGTCAGATAGAGAGGGTAAAAATGGAGAATGGAAGAAAAAGGAAGGAAATAGAGGGGGGGGGGAAGACCTGCAACCTCCCCAGAAGAAAATTCTAGATCTGCAGCTCCCTCAAAAATAAATCCTGACCATGGCCATGGTCATGATTCTCATCATGATTGTGTGTAATTTTCAAGCCCATAGTACTTTCTGCAGCTCTGAAGTCAACTTTTGAGTGTAGAAGTTTGAGTCAACTAATCAACTTTATTTTTCCATTTGAAGTCTTCCAAAAACTTGTATCACTCAGCTTTATTTGATTTAACGAACCACCAGAACTAGTGTCAGCTTGCGCCATTTGGCATCAGTACAAGTTTAGCATGTAAACTTAAGGAAAGCAATTGATTCTTGAGGAGACTGACAGCTTCCTGCAGGCTGATTCTGCTCATTTGGACGAGACGAGACGAGATAGCAAGAAACGATCAATCCCATTGGTCTAAATGGCGTCACGTGACAGATTTGAAGTCATTGAAGCTGAGAGAGCACGAGCTCCGATTCATTTCATTTCAAATTCATGACTCGGAGCTCGTCGTATCAGGGCCGCAATGACCTCAAATCTATCACGTTTAGGTTCCGTTTTGCTGCTTCCTAATTATTATTAATGCAACCATGATAATGAGTCATAACTCAATAAGGAAGGGTTTACAATCCACCAAAGTGTGACATCTTGGGAATGCAGATTTTTTTTTCCTAGTTTTGTAAGTAAGTCTCTGCAAGCTTTATCAATTGCGTACCTAATGAAGAAGAAAAAGAAATGAATGCAAAATATGAAATTCGATCATTATCATCCCTGCCAGAAATAAGCTTAAAAATGAGAAAGATCTGAATAAATAAGATGTTCAATGCCATGAAGTGAAAAGTTCAAACGTGGATAAAAAAAAAAAATAACTGAAAAATGTGAATAAAACAACCATTAGTTGCCGGATTCGAACTCACAATGTTTGCTTGGAAATGCTAGTGCGCGAAGACCATTATGCTTCTAAGGGTGTGCGATGGAAGTGGACCGAAAATTGGTAAAATAAACAAGTCCCGTGCGGTCTGTGCGTTAGTCCGATTTGGTGAGAGCGCATAACTGTCGAGTGGAGTGAAGCAAGTCATCGAATTTGAGCAAAACGGTGATGCTAATTAATTAGAAATATTTTCCTCCGTCGCAGATCGCCCCTGCTGTGGTTTTCCCTGATCGCTTCTCTGAGATACACTAGATTATTTTAAGCAGAAGGTAGGAAACGCTAGGGAACAATAGTTTTTGTCCGTTAAAAATTCGTTTTCGCAAAAAATGACGTTCCGGAAGCCTCACTTTTAAACGTTAAATGAAGTTTGAAAGATGGTTTAAAAATGTGTTCCAAGGGTCAACAAGGGTTTACGGACAATCCCCCCCCCCATTCAGTTCCCCCTAGGACATCCCCCCCCAGGACACATACCCCCCGGACACTTCCCCAGGTCATTTCCCCCCAATTACTCCCCCCCGAGGTTTTTTATATAGTTAATCAAATAATCTTTCAACTTTTCCCTCACACTTTTCACAGGTTTGAAGGGCGTTTGTGTTTAAAAAATTGCATTATTTGTTTTTGTTTTTTGTTTGTTTTTTTTTTTGTTTGTTTTTTTTTTTTAAGATTTTTTCATTGTTAATGTATCATCAGCATTCTTCAAGAAGGGGTATAATCTACTAAACTATAAAATTATTTTGAAGATCGACAGTTTGAAAGAGAAGACCAAATATTTTCTTCATCGGAGGAATCAATATCGATTTCTACAACCTATAAAAACTAAGGGGGAAAAGAATGGGGCAGTTGCAAGGGTCTGAAATATTGTGTTTGTTGTAAAGAAAATGATAGTACTTGATGAGCTGAGAACAATGGTGCCTTTGGTTTTTTCCTAAGTGTCCCAGTTTTTGGAGTTACACAAGTGTAAAGTTCTTAATAATCGTGGGCGTAGTGACGTCACTACGCGGAATTCCCATTTAAAACACTGTATTTTGGGCCAAAATCTTATCTCCGGAACAATGGGACTTAATTAGAAACCAAAGGCATCTTTCTTCTCAGCTCATCAAGTACTTCAATTTCTTTATAAAAAACACAACAATTCAGACCCTTGCAACTGCCCCATTGCCAACACATAGGACAAAGAACAAATAGAATGAATGCAACTCAAAGAATGAAGACATATTATATCCTGGCATCACTTGAAAACTTGTTGAAAGCAACAGCAGAATGGGGCTCTTGCAAACTTTTGCTCCACGGGATTGAAGAGTTGATTCTTGAAGCCTCGACTTTCGTCGAGCTAAATCGGTAAAATCCTAAACTAGTAAACTGTGCGACGCGACGTTAACAGTCATGATGTTTCCGGTCTGCTCCGCTGAACCCATTCAAAGACTTCTAATACTATCTAGACTGGACATAACGCCTGCCCATTGAAACCGATCGGTATGCAACCACGATTACAGTATGTGCTAAGATTTTCGGAAATACATTGATTTAAATGGGAAAATGACTTTTTTGAAAAATTAATTAAAAATACTAAAAAAAATATTTTTCCATAAAACTTGGTACCGTTTGAAAGCTCATGATATGCAGATTTCGGTTCGGGCCTGTTTCTATACCGTTTTTTCAATCGTAAACATTCTACAAAGGCCAGTGGCGTCGCGTGCCAACTGGCAACGTTGCAATTTGACCATTTAAAACCATGTAAAATATCGATTCGAGGGAGTGCACTGTGCACCTCCAACAGTTCGACCTTTTATATGGATTTAAATGGCCAAATTGCAAAGTTGCCAGATGGCACGCGACGCCACTGACAGAGGCTCAAAGTTAGGTCAATTTTCCTCGATTCTACGGGGTGTTCCACCGTTTCGGTACCCCGCTGAGACAACCTACATAGCTGTATATACTCAATTTTACGTAATCTATGTTATAATTAAAGTTATTTGTTTTGTGTGTCTCAATAATTCATCGCATAAATTTTATTTTTTTGAGCTGTAACCATTCAATAAAAGTACAAAGAAAACAATTTTATGAAACACCCTGTAGAAAATCGGTACCCAACCGTAAGCCCCTGTAGAATGTTCCTCGTTCAAAAATCACATATAAAACCGGCCCGAACCGAAATCTGCATATCATGAGCTTTCAAACGGTACCAAGTTTTATGGAAAAATATTTTTTTTAGTATTTTTAATTAATTTTTCAAAAAAGTCATTTTCCCATTTAAATCAATGTATTTCTGAAAATCTTAGCACATACTGTAATCGTGGATGCGGCGTAGCCAGGCGCAACATGCGATTTTTGTCCCACCCCAGGTATTCACTTTCCCCGCCCTAAAATCGGCCTTATGTCCAGTCTAGATAGTATTAGAAGTCTTTGAACCCATTTGTGTCGATAGTGCGCATTGTTTGCCGCGAGAGGGCATGAATGTCGAGCCAGCAAAAATACTTCGTTTCGGTGAAATTATCTCCAGCTTTTGAGAACAGCTGATCAATTTCATGGTCATAGCATGGAAGGAGCGTTAGGAATCTATGTTTTTGTGGTTTGAGTTGATTTCTTGCCGAGAATGGCGGTTCTAAAATTAAAAAGAAATTGGTGATACACTCGCTTTGGTAACATAGTTGCTTTGTAATGTACCAGGTGTCTGCCTCAACACTCCTTCCGCATGTTGCCTCCAGATCACAACTCGACGTTGTGCATGGGCGGTCTCTTATCGTCGGACGGTATGGCACTGAATGACGATAGGGACTGTTCAGCGGGTGTAGTACAAGGTGTACTGCATGACTGGTCACACAATTTTTGAAAGTCGGGACACTCATATTGAATATAGGTGTCCCGCACAAGAAGTATCAATTCCCCCTCAACGTCGTCTGATGCCTCGAGTTTGAGGATCGTCTCTAAACGGCCAATATTAACACGAGTCGGAAAAGTATCGATTCTTTTCTAATAACATGCTGAAAAACGTAAGTATTATATGTATGAACAGATACTTGGCAGTAGTATCGACACAGAAATCAAAACGTACGTATCTATACCAGTATCTCGATACTTGTTTTGAGTATCGATACTCGCAATAATCGATACTTTCTATGCATTAAAAAAAAAAAAAAAAAAAAAAAACAAGTTGGAACTTGCAACACTGGAACAGTGTTAGCAAAGAGAGCATGAGTGTCGGCCGTAAATCATTGTAAGTGTGGAGTTCCATATTGATAGTACAAAACTGCGACAAAGTCAATCGCAACGCTGCATTTGTGTTTGTATAACAGTGATCGCTGTAAAAATAACTTGATAGGTCAAAGTGGGAATGAAAATTTACTTATAGCGTGTTGAAACAGTTGTTCACGAGGCGAGGTGAATACTGTGGTTTTGAAAATCGATTTCGATAGTGATAGTTCCTTTAAAATCGGATGACGCAATACCAATCCTAGCAAGCCGCAAAGTCTAGTTTAGTTATTTGGGACTTTTTTAGATTTCTCTCGCCTGAACCAAAGTCATCAGGAAGGAAATTCTTAATACCAATCCTAGCAAGCCGGAAAGTCTAGTCTAGTTATTTGGGACTTCTATAGAATTTTCCTCGCTTGAACCAAAGTCATCACGATGGAAATTCTTCGTCTTTATGGTTTCAGCTCTTTTTGTCTCAGATTAAAAAATGAATGTTAATATTGATCAAATGTCATCCGACACTCATCAAGGCCCTTAAGGAACGTAATATGAATTTGAAAAAAGCTCATTCGATTTTTAAGGGAGCTTAAACGGTCCATGAGAGACGAAATTCGCGGATACAGAGTATCCACAGCTTATTTCAATGTTCGATCTGACAAGACCGTGCGCCTTTGAAAAATCGATATCTCGATAGTGAATCGATGTATTGCAATTCGGTTTGCACCGGTCGAAAGCGCTTGCTTGTGACTGACAACCTCGAAAATTTCAGATCCATCCGAGTTTATTTAATGACCTTACAGGACCTCTCGCGGCCGCAGTTAGACATTTCTTGTCAGAGTTACGCTGAAACGGGGAGTAGTTTGATATTTTTAATAAGTCCCCCTAAGATGATATTTTTTGGCTCGAAACTGCATTGAGCCCTCTCGGGACATCATTGGGACCCGAAAAAAAGCGGAACCGATATAATACGGCACACGACTGGTTCGTGAGAGACGAAATTCGCCTTTTTCCAGCCTCCAGCGCCCCTCTAAGGTCGATCTGACAAGACCGCACGCCTTTGAAAAATCGATATCTCGAGAACGAATCGATGGATTGCGCACTGCGGTTTGGATTGGGCGGTAGCTTCAGCTTTTAGATAATTCTTGAAAAAAATTCAGATCCATCCAAGTTTTTAAACGGATCTTATGGGACCTCCCGCGGCCGCAGTTAGACATTGTACGTGAGACTTACGCTGGAGTTGGGGCCACGCCCCCCCCCCCCCGATATAGACTTTATCGGTCCGACATTTGTCAGGGCCCTTAATGAACTTCATGTGAACTCAAAAAACTCACATATGACTTCTCACGGCGCATGCTAGGTCCATGAGAGTCGAAATTCGCGGATTTTAGAGAATCTTAGATTTCTGACCCTATACCGCGCGTCTTTGAAAAATCGATATCTCGAGAGTAAATCGATGTATCGCAATTCGGTTTGGACCGATCAAAAGAGTAAGCTTACCGGTACTCGCCGTTAAAATTTTGGATCCATCTGATTTCATTTTGAGACCTTACTTGAGTTACTTGGACCCCAGTTGGAATTATTTTTTCGGAGTTACGCTGGCAAGGGGGTTGCTCCCTCTCTTGGAAAACTGTGGAGGGGGCCCTTTGCTGGGGCATACATTCTATTTTTCTTTTTTTTTTTTTTTTTTTTTTTTTTTTTTTTTTTTTTTTTTTAATTTTATTTTGTGTCTAATCTAAGTTGGGGGAGGAGGAGGAGAGTACCTGCAAGTCAACCGGCAATTTACTTTTGATAGTGGCTGCGGGTCGAGGGTGCGGATTGCGGACTTTTAACTTGTTGTGGGGTTTACAGGGTGGCCGTGTCTAAACTTATGAGAAAAGAAGGCAACCACAGACCGGAAGAACGTTCAATTTCTGGTTCAGAGACCATGGACAAAGACATGGGCACCCGCAAAACAATTGCCCGGAGGGGCAACTTTTTGAATGTCAATGGAAGATCTAGGAGACACCACCTAGAGACGGGCAAGTCTAGAGAACCCCCCCCCCCCCCCACTTCCGCCCAAAATAGAAAATAAATCAATTATCCTTCCAAATGGTAGAAATTGTAAGTGATTGTAGCATGTAGTTGTATCAAAAGTAATTCTATTTTTGACGTGTTTGATATTATGAATAAAGTGACAGCATCAGATGATAGAAATAGTAAAAAGCTGAGTACAACTATTCCTTCTTTATTTTCATTGTCCTGATGAATTCTAAGAGTTAACCTATTTAAATTAACAAAACCAAAACTCTTGCCTATACATTCTCTAATCATGTAATTATCGACCAGAGGATTCTGAATTTTCAAGGAAGTTCGCAAAATTCTCGTTGCCAACGGTAGTTGCCAATGTAGACGCGTTCATACTAGTAGATTTTAAAACTTCTTTCGGCGAGGGAGATGACGGGTGGGAAGGATGATGTCGTCTGAATCAGGAGGGGGTGGGGTAAAAATCAGGGGGAGGTCTAGATCTGGGGGGAGAGGAATCCTGAAACTGGGGGGCGAGCTGTATAGTGGCAAGGGGGGTTGGGCACCACTGCTTAGGGGGGGGGCTACTTCCCGCCCTGCCCCCCCCCCCCTAAATTACGCCCCTAATTAAAATTGTAAAGTAAACTAAGAATAAAGTTTGTTAACTCTTACTCCTTTCGTTATTATTTGATCTTCGAATGTTCCGATTCTTTTTTATTGTAAAGTTTTGATTTTTCTGAATTAGGGGGGGGGGGCCCATTGACAGATAAGGGAGAAAGGTAAGTGTAGGAATTTGCACGGGAATCCGGCGTAGTGTGCCGCAAAAATTACTACCAATGGCGGATCCAGAAAATTCTTTTAGGGGGGGGGCTTCACGCCTATGAATTTTCAAATTTGCAGGGAGGAATTTATGGGATTTTTTCTGTTGAAAAAAGGCAAAGGCTACCGTGAGTTGGGGGGGGGGGCGTGCCTTTCCCGAATCCGCCGCTGATTACCATGTAACACTGAGCCACGATGACCGATGTCGCATAAAACCAGGTAGAAGACCCGTGGCGGGCGTGGCATCCGTGATGGCTGTGAAATTGGGATGAAGTAGATGGACACACATCATTCATGCAATCTACACAACGCGGCAAGCAACTGTTGTAGGCGTAGGTGCAGTAGTTCGTGGGGAGGGCAAAGGGGACGGGAGGTCGTCGCAAAACCATGGACGAAGATATAACTAGACTGTTGTTAGTCCTGTTTTGCTCTCGACCCCAGCGCTCCAAGCAGCGGTCAGCTGAACTACTCTTTCAAGTGAGCGATCCTGGCGATGTGTCCATGCTCACATGCTGTGCTACTGCTAAAACCGTTGTTGGAGTTGGTCTGTTATGGCATGGCTGTCAACTGTTGTCGGCGACCCAAGAGGATCAGATAACTCAGTATCTCAATGGAAGATCGAAAGCAAGGGAAATCCAGAATCAACTTTGGACAAGGTAACAGAAATCATCAGCAAATTAAAAGAGTCGCCTGATCTCTACTAATAAAACAAATGTCTATGTACTCTTTCTTGTTTGATTCCGTTTTGAGGTTAACTGTGGTGTATAGTATTTCAGTCCTTGATTAATCATTTTCGACAATTCAGGAATCTTTCAAGAAATACTCCAGACGTTTGCTTTTTAGCGGATTTTGCTTCCTTTTAATTCGCTGATCATTTGTTCCCTTCGTTCAATCGTGATTCAAATTACCTACACGGTATACATTTGCGGGAAGGCATGGGAGAAAGGGAGCCGGAGCGGCCACCGCTGCAGCGGTTCGCTTTTAGTTGACCCTTACTGCTGCTTGGAGCGCTGCGGTCGCGCTCGAAAACCCGCTAACAGGTTTTAACACGGGCGGAGATAGGAAGTCGGCAGTTCTTAGTTATATCTTCGTCCATGGCTCGGAATGGTCTTAAAATTTTCCTTAGGATTTGATCTAGAACGCAACGTTCTTACATTTTCGAAAAGTTAACTCTAGCTCTCGCAATTAACGATTAAAGGCGGAAAAAGCATGGTTTCAGGACCGCGGAACAGTGGCGTTATCTAGCGGATGAGAATCTTACTACAGGTCGCTGAGGATTCACCTTAAAACGCAACGCCGATCGCGTTCCCCAAACGAACTCTTTTAGCGGACCGAAACATCAACAATAACAGGATTGGAAATTTGAAATCATCTAAATGCATTTTAAATCGCAGAATACACGAAACATGGACACAATCCTCTGATATAAAACCCCAATATCTCATACAGAAAATTTTGTTGAAGTCTGATCCAAATTAGTAACGTAATTACATTCCCAAAAATGCTTAACCTCAATCTTGGCCAAAAACTCCCGCCACAAAGAAAAAGCGACAAATTGGGAGGACACCGGATTGGCGGAATCACATGGGTCAATCGGTCCTCGAGGACCCGTTCTCGATACTGAAACCAAGCGATCCCCCGAGCGGACCCCCGAACCATGCCGTTCCTATAAGAAAAGCATTATTGACCTTGTAGAAACGATTTCAATAGAGCATGACACTCATGCTCTAAAAAGGACATCAAAAGGCACTCGCATGTAGTTCCGAGCGCGTAATTCAGATACTCGCGCTCCCTTATGACAAAAGCATTGCAGCATTTTCAGTCTACATTTTTCCTGAAGAGAACGTATTTCCGAATATTTGGCTAAAGTTAGGTGCAAAGAAGGCAACCGGAAAAATTAAAAACACATCATCAAACACTGGAAATGCCAGAATCGAATCCAGTTTTCGTGGTGTATCGATACTGCGGTAGAAGAATCGACCGCGGCATTGATACCCCCAAGGCATCGATACCAAGAATCGATACTTCTGAGCGAGAGGATCGATATTTCCGAAGTATCGATACAGTATTGCCATCCCTATTCCAAGTCACTGAACATTGAAAAATTAGCTTTTCAACTAATATAATTGACCACAAATACAGGGTGTCAATTAAAAAAGGAGCCAGGCTTAATATCTCGAAAACGGCTCCGAATTTCGAAAAACGCTGAAACACGTGTTCGATTATTTCGAGGGGGACATCTTTTGAGGGGGTCTCCAATTTCAGGGCCCCCTCTGGAGGGCCCCAGGGGGGTCAAGTCCCATATTTCAAATGGGGACCCCCATTTTTTATTTAATAATCGAAAAGAGGGTAAAATTCTAAGACTTTTTGAGCAAACCGAAAGTCGATATAGTTTTTCGTGTTCGATATATCGAAGGTCAAAGTTCGATATGGACCCATCTTCAGAAATTCGTAACTTTCCTTTAAATAGTCCAAATTTCGAAAACTTTGGGTCTAAAATGCTCTACAGAGCAAGCACTTTTCAGAAAAAAAAATCAACTTTAACAGAAAGTTAGTCAAAATTTGGTTTTAAAGCCCCCAAACATTTTTAACGTTTTTGGCCCCCACAGGGGGCTATCAGAAAAATTCCGAGAGACGACCCCTATCGAGTAATACATCAATCGAAAAGGCGTAACAAACTGAGCATTTTGGCGCAAACCGGAGGTCCATATCGTTTTTCATATTCGAGATATCGAATGTCAAATGTCGATTTACAGAATACGATATCTCGAATATGAAAAACGATATGGACCTCCGGTTTGCGCCAAAATGCTCAGTTTGTTACGCCTTTTCGATTGATGTATTACTCCATAGGGGCCGTCTCTCGGAATTTTTCTGATAGCCCCCCGTGGGGGCCAAAAACGTTAAAAATGTTTGGGGGCTTTAAAACCAAATTTTGACTAACTTTCTGTTAAAGTTGATTTTTTTTCTGAAAAGTGCTTGCTCTGTAGAGCATTTTAGACCCAAAGTTTTCGAAATTTGGACTATTTAAAGGAAAGTTACGAATTTCTGAAGATGGGTCCATATCGAACTTTGACCTTCGATATATCGAACACGAAAAACGATATCGACTTTCGGTTTGCTCAAAAAGTGTTAGAATTTTACCCTCTTTCCGATTATCAAATAAAAAATGGGGGTCCCCATTTGAAATATGGGGGTCCCCATTTGAAATATGGGGGTCCCCATTTGAAATATGGGACTTGACCCCCCTGGGGCCCTCCAGAGGGGGGCCCTGAAATTGGAGACCCCCTCAAAAGATGTCCCCCTCGAAATAATCGAACACGTGTTTCAGCGTTTTTCGAAATTCGGAGCCGTTTTCGAGATATTAAGCCTGGCTCCTTTTTTAATTGACACCCTGTAGATCAGTTGCAAACTTTTTGATGGAGCGTTAAAATGTCGGTTAGATCCCATGTAAAATCGCCGGCAAAGGCGTGCGGTGGATGTAAAATTCATATTTTTTGCGAAGAGTATTCAGAGCAGCTTCCTTTTAGAAAAACCACCATGCTATTTAAACTTCCTTAATGCAGACTTATGCCCAATGACAGAGAATAGTAGGTTTACTTATAGGGTAATTTTGAATAGCTCAAAAAGTGTTAGAGCAGACAGTGCTTGCCTTGCTTGCTAATAACCATTTGCGGCTCAAGTAATTCGGCAACCATGATTGTTTTCCCTTTAAATCTATGCGAAAGTATCGATACCTTGGGGGTGCAATTGCATCTCCTGAAGATCGATTGTTTCACATAGGTTTAAATGGGGGAGAATACGTTGTTGCCACATACTGCACGAGTGACGAGCATCTCATTAAGGTTATGGCGAAATGAATTTCACAATTTACGGCTTTAATTCTAAACCAACTTTGCTCGTTTTGGGCTTAAAAAATCCACACACAAATTTTGTGGGTGCTGACGTTATTGGATGTAGCGTTTTATCTATGGCTTCAGTTTACAAAAACACGACTTTTCCGAAAAGCGACTAGTGGCGCTATCCGGTGGATTGAAAATTTGGAAAAGTTTCGTCTGGTTTCACATTAAGTCTGTCCAGGAGCCTTGCCTCCCCATGTGTTCCAACCTTGAATCGCGAGCAAGTTGCTTACCTACAATAAATTAGTCTGTTTGTTATCTGTGCTGAGCATTGAAACAATGGTTTATCAATCTGTTCACCTTCTTTATAAGTGAATTGAATGAATATCCCCCCCCCCCTCCTTTTTTTCTCTCTGACAACGAGCCTCGAAACTTACAATCTCTTCTACCTTCTACCGCACGATCTCTCATAATCGGGGCCCATTATTTCGGATCAATCGCCGGTTCTTGACCCATTGATGGTGTCTTCAATATATGTAAAAAGCAAATTTTGTCATTTCGCGTACCTATTACGGCTTTGGAAAAGCTTATCATAGACCAGACATATAGGGTGACAGAAAATCAACTGAAAAATGGTCATAACTAGTAAGCAAATGAAGATTTTTGAGATCGGTTTGCGTCATTCTCTATCATTTCAAAGGGCTAATTGGTGAGGGGCAGCTTCAAATTTCTCCCCCTCCCCCTCCCCCTTCCCCTACCCCCCTCCCCCTACCCTCCCCCTCCCCCGCCCCTGGCGGTAACTCGAAATTTTCAAATGGCAAGCTCTTACCAATTGATACATCAATCGAAAGAGCGAAATTCGATACCTAGATTTGCATCGGAGTTTTGTCGTAGGTCATCCGTCACGTATGGCCCAGTTATGTGTTGCTCCCTATGTTATTCTGTTGATTCCCCGAAAAAAAAAAAAAAAAAAAAAAAAAAAAAAAAAAAAAAAGGTAGCCTCCGCGCGATCGGCTAGTGTGTGGTCTTTAGCACGTATCAAGATCTATTAATGCCAGAACAGTCCAGTAGCAAGTAGGTGGGGCTAACGCGTTCCGTTTCCCATCGTCTCCCCAGTCTGCTAGGAATTTAGACCCCGGTCTGCTGGGCATCATCACCCCCGCGTTGTGCGGTTCACTCGGTGGAATCAACAGCTGTTAAGCGGAATACGACGGTGAATGAACCGCGTAGCGGGGAAACGTTGATATGAACCACCCACTGGACTGACCTGGTATTAATAGATCTTGATACCTTCGTGTATATTGTCTCTGCCCCAGACCTCCCAACAAAGCGGCAAATAATTAAGTGCTTAAAGCAGGGCAGGAAGTGACTAAATCCGGTCCTGTCGACACCCACCGGCGCGGCGGTGGCCGAACAGGGCAGACTCTTCGGTACTTAGTATCTAGGTGTAAGTACCTAATCAGCCATGCACGCATGTCTGCTTTGAATCATGTGACTAGGCCGAAATCTATGCGCCGATTGATTTCGGTTCAGAAAATGAACTTTGGCTCGGTATCAGAACGCAAAATCCCAAGACTGCGGGAGAGAGGGAGGTTGGTCACATTCCAAATAGCTTAGTTTATTATCGCTTTGTTGCTCTGGATATCCCATCAGTGAATGTGCCGGTGCAACTCCGCAAGTCAACAAGCGTACGTGTGCTCGTAAATCTGCTCACCGTGCGTCCAGAAATGATGAAAGGCCTCAAAAAAGAACTGCAGTTTTGCACACTCACTTCCTCAAACTTTTATCTGAATGGGGCTCTTGCAAGATTTTGCTCTAGAAAAATATACTTCCAATTCAATTTATTGTAAAATGCTGCGAGAATAACAATAATGATAATACAATTAAGAAGGTCCAAAAACTCACGACTCCTAGAAAAAACTTGGCTCCAAGTTTAGATGTACCACCTTCCGTGATTGCATGTATGCACTACGTAAGTTGCGCACCCCAAACAAAAGGACACAACCTGCTAATAATTGGAATAATGAGGTTGTTCAATTTGGTTTCTTAACAGCGAATTTGACGGTTGGTTCTTGGGGTGC
Source organism: Trialeurodes vaporariorum (assembly GCA_011764245.1). NCBI lineage: Eukaryota > Metazoa > Arthropoda > Insecta > Hemiptera > Aleyrodidae > Trialeurodes > Trialeurodes vaporariorum. The sequence goes on from VMOF01000111.1 coordinate 70,119,455, forward strand.
AATTCAGAAACTTTCCTTGAGGTCTCCTCGTCATGACTTTGGCTGGAGAAATACTCAAGTTGAGTCAATCCGAAGAGCGAACTGGCCAGGGCCGCTAGGCCGCATTTGCGACCTAAACTTCCCGACCCAGACCCGGGGGGGAGGGGGGCAGAAGGGTCCCTGATCGAAAAGTACGATGAAAAATGAAAATAGAAAAAAAAGGAGAGACAAAAGAGGAAATAAAAAATGAGGGAAACACGGGGAGAGGGGACTCGAAAAGCAGTTGAATACTAAGGAAAAAGAGCCCCTGCTGACATACTCAGATGGGACCGGGAGGCCCCTGTATCCCTCAGTACCTACAAAGCAAGCGAACCTCCATTAAAAATATTACCAATTTTTGGAATGTAGGTGCCCCTCTCCTTGGAAAATGTTAAAAAATTATTTTGTTAAATCGTTACTAAATATAAATCGGGGCCCTTCACAACACTCAGTTGAAAGGCCCCCACAAGCGCTAAAATCTTCACTGGGGGTCGAGTGCTAGAGGGGCCTTTTTCCGAACAGTTTTTAAACATTGAACATTTTGAAACGTATCGAGACAGTTGGGGGCCCCCTCTAAACTCGCCTAAATTCGCTGAGAAGTATCAATAAAATGCTATTTTCCCTTCTCCTTGTTTACCTTTTTGCTCAACAAGCCCGGCGGCGACGCGACGGCAATGACGGCCTTGGATGAAAAGTCGAGGGTCAAGCCGTCAAGGGTCCGCGAAAGTATGGTCAACCACAATGCCTGACAAATTGCGAAATCGTTGCAAAAATGTTGTATTGAATTTATGTCAATTTGTTCCGAAAAACCAATCCCAGAGGAACAAACCATTTGATAGTTACGCCCAAAAAACCAAATAGCTATAGCCAGCTTCACTCTTAGCTTCACAACACTAGTTCACAAATCGCACTGTACAAATAACCTTTAAATAAATTGGGTTGAGCTTCCAATAATTAGGGCGGAATGTATAACGTCAAATCCCATAAAAAAAAAAAAAAAAAAAAAAAAAAAAAAAAAAAAAAAAAAAAAAAAAAAAAAACTTAAATCCGTTGACCGGTTTTTCCAAAAATCACGCAAGAATCGAGGAGAATCGTGGAGAAGGGCGGAGAGTCGCAGAAAAGCGTGGAGAAGCGTAACAAATCGTGACGCAGCGTAACCAAGCGTGACCTGCTGAGGTGAAGCGTGAAGAAGCATGACCAAGAGACCAAGCGTGGAGAGGCATGAATCAAGCGTGGAGAATCGAAGAAAGTACTCGTAACGACGGAACACTGGAGGTGCGAAGAGTGCCGTTGCATCCCGGAAGAGGGTGGAGGCCAAAGGAATTATCTACTCCACTGCAACCGTAGCTTACAATCTGCGTAAGTGGTTTTGTTTCAGGTGAGCCTCTTGCGCCTTCAATTCGTGGTTTATGCAAAAACAGCACCGTTGCGTAGGAAAAGTTATCTGACAAAACTCCACTTATTCCCGGCGCTTGTCCCCGTTATTTACCATTGCCCATATCATCAATGTATGTTTAAGCACGAAAAAGGACGTTACAATCTAAATGATTCAATAATTATTTATTAGTCACCAAAGTCACCAACGACGCACATACTTCCTCGAAAGACTCAAGAGAATTTATTGCAACGGCAAATTCTTCCCTGCCTCCAAACCAATTCTTTTCGACTATTAGAACCTAGTACTTACCTGAGGACGGAAAAAGCTTGATTTTACGACATATTTTAATTGTTTATCTTTTAGTTGATATCCTTGCGGTGTATGACTGTATGATTGCAGAATTCAAGAGTAACATCCAGCTTGAACATTAACACATAATAATTTGGATTTGCTTTTTTTTTTTACTTCAGGAGGCCGGTCCTTGAAATTCCCAACTTTTGAATAGATTTGATAAAAATGGGAAAACTATGATCGGTGGAGACAAGTCTCGTTGTTACCTTGTCTAATCAAAATACAGGATATATCTAATAAGCTGTAGATGCTCAAGACTGTCCGATATGATAGTAACCAATGTGGCAATTGCAAGGGTATGAGCTTTTGTGTTTTTTACAAAGAAAATTAAAGTAGGTAAGTATTTAATGAGCTCAGAACAACGCGGTGTCTTTGATTTTTTCGGAGCGTTTCGGTTTCATAGACATACACTCGTGTAAAGTTGCGCAAAATCGTGTTTCCATTAAAAACAATGTGTTTTGGGCCAAAACCGCAACTCTAGAAACAAGACACCCAAATCAAAAGCACAAGCACCCATGTTTCTTGCTCAACGAATACAAGAAGTTACTTTTATTTGCTTATTAAAAAAATCCAAAATTTGGACCCCAGCTTGCAACTGCCCCATTCGATGTATTTCGTATTTTGATAAGCCTTGGCAACCACATGACTCGTCTCCACCCAACGAGCTTTATAGTTATAGAGAGGATTTGTGGGACGTTATATTGAGACAGCAAGGAGGCAGCCATGATCGAAATATCTTATGGACGTTTTTCACACAGGCTCGGGTTGTTTGTTTCCCTCACTTTTTTTAACCTTTAAACTTGAAAAAAAAAGAAAAAAAGTGTGACAAACGCATTTGAAATTGGTTATAAATGAAAGTGGAAGTATTTTAGAATGGCTATTTATCTGGACACAGAAATCGAAATAATTGTAAAAAAAAAAAAAAAAAAAAAACTTGCGCGATAAAAAAAAAACGTTGCCAAATTTCACGCTTATCCACTATAGGTACGGATAAAAAACGCCATATACGGTAGCGCTAACAAAACCTTTGGTAGAAAAATGACTCAGCAAAAGACTTCAGAGGAGCTAACCAAAGGTAATGTACGCCTAACTAAAGAGATTTTGCAGGGTGAACCAACGAGCTACAGCAACAGAGAGGATTTGTTGGACGTTATGTCGAAATCTCTCGTGGACGTTTTTCACACGCAGGCTCGGTTTGTTTGCCTCACTTTTTTTGACGTTTGAATTATTCAAACAAAATTGTGATAAATACATTTGAAATTGGTTATAAACGAAAGTGCAAGTGTTTTAGAGTGGCTATCTGGAATTCTGGACACAGAAATCGAAATAACTGTTTCTTCTGGAAGGATTTGTACGATAAAAAAACCGACTCGTTACAGAAATATGCAAACTTTTCTCACCTGGATTGTTTAATTAGAATTCATTCTGTATCCAGATAGCCACTCTTATACACGTGCACTTTCGTTTAAAATCACTTTCCACTGGATTAGTCGCAATTTTCCGTTTAAGGTTAAAAAATGTGAGGCAAACAAACCAGGACCAGATCGCCCATGCTGCCTCACTTTAAGATAGGACTTATGACCAGTGGCGGCTCGTGCAATCTGGCAACCACAATCGTGCAATCTGCCATTTAAACGTATGCAAAAAGATCGATACTAGGTGAGGCGTTACGCCTCACCAAGTAATCGATTATTTTACACAGTTTTAAAAGGAGGATGTCCATTGTTGCCACATTGCACGAGCCGCCGCTGCTTATGACATATGTATCAGCCTCTCTATCGCTATAACTTGTTGTCTCCACCAATCACCGTATTCCATTCTTATCTAGTCTATTCAAAAGCCAGACATTTCAAGGCCTCGTCAGCCTCCAGATCAAAGGTGATTGTGGAAATTTTGAGTGATGCGCCGCGCGCCATCTTTAACTCTAAGCGTAAATACCAAGGAGTCAATACCTATAATGAACTAAGATCGAGTTTGGGACGGATCAGGAGCCATCAATTATTGTGACGAAAATGAACGTACCAATTTTTGAGAAATGATGGATAGGTTAATATGACAATAGCGAGAGTGTTGTCACAGTCCGCAGACTTTGACTCGCAGTGCATCTCGTAGCAGAAAAGCGCGCGTTGTCGCGTCAACAGCATAGAATAGCAATAGACGAAGCACAAAGGACCGAAACATGAAATTTCCTGGACATAATTTGACGAATATATAAATCAAAGTTATGACCAATCAATAGCAAGATAACTTGAAATTGTCAAAAACCCTTCATGCCAGAGCTTAAAACGAGTCGAATAACATGATTTTTTTCAAGAAGAAAATTAAAACTAAAATATTTTTAAAAGCAGAAAAACAACATATTTTCACGTCCTGAAAAATGTATGTTCCGATCCAGTGTGTGACGCTACGCGACTCAACAGAGAGGCAGGCCACTGGCACATTGTCAAACATGAGCGAGGGGAGGTCCGTTATTTAAATTAGGGCAATCGGCCCGGAGTTAGTTGATATTGTCTCTTTTTCAATTCCGCGTTTCTTTATTTCGTTTGCCAAAATCTTTTAAACTCGGTTTTTCCCGCCCGCCTGCCGCACCGACCGACGACCGCGACCGATCGACACAAGAGAGAACTTTGCTCTTTCCCCCCGACTCCCGTCGCATTGCAATGCGATGATGCAGATTACTGATTGTGCGGTTATGCGACGCGCGACGGAAGGAAGGAAGGAAACACCAGGTGGAAATTTCGGTGCAGTTCCGTTTTGTCTAAGACTTGGCGACAATAATAGTGGGCGCCTTACGGCTCACGCGGCCGCGTAGTGTTTTTTCGCGTAGGTTTCCAGTGTTTTCGCTCGCTCGGTGTGTGCTTCGTGTCGTGTTTCGAACGAAGGACGGGGTTCGTCTCGTGCTCGTCTCTCCTCCGTAGCGTGACTTTGACTTGACTTGACTTGATTTGACTTGATTTGACACCAACAGACCCCGCTCAACCCCCCCGTCCCCCCTCCCCGATCGTTGAAGAAATGTCTGTTTTGTTTACGGAGAAAGTAATGTTCTGTGTATCTTCATAGGCAAGATATTTCGGTGTTTACAATATGAACAAATTGTTGAGTATCCTGCTCCAAAAAAGTGATTCGGATTTTCCATGGGGCTTCGATGTGATTGGCGGGAAGGATAAAAGCGTACCTTTAACCATTGATGCGGTGAGTGAATCTACAATAGTGGCCCGGAACGGCGAGTTACGTTCATATAGAATAGAGGGGTCACCTATTGGGCATTCATTTGATATGTCATAACCAGGGCTATCGTTTTGCGTATATAATTAATGCTATTTTTCTATTCACCCCGATGATTGCGAGAAGATTACACTTTTCAGTTCAGTGTATGACTGTTCCGCACGAGAATACTAGCATCTGTAATCTTTTCTCGACCGGTGGAGTCGTCGATGGCTTTATAATAAACTTGCGGATGTTTTAACAATTTAACTGCAATTGCACCGATTGAGAAAAGATGACTGATCAGAGTATTTTCGTTCATTTCTGTCATACATTGAACTGCGAACTTTGTAATCTTTTCTCAACCGGTGAATTCGTCGGTGGATATTGAAAAATGTCATTAATTATACGCAAAACGGTAGCGCTGGTCATAATAGTAGTGGCTCGTGCAATTTGGCAACCATGCAATTTTTTTCATGTAAACTGATTGTGAGGTAAAGCAATCGATTCTTGAAGACGCTGACATACAGCCTCCTGAAGAATCTATTGATTGTACAATTGTTTTTCAAATCGGGGGGGGGGGGGGTTGGCAAAGTGCACGAGCTTGGGCCGTGGGGAGGGGAGTTGCCTTTTTCTTAACCTTCAAAAACGAACATTTTAGTGTCAACCTGTTTAAAACAAATTATTTGCAAGATTAATGAGCCATAATCAAGATAACTTAGGACAAAGTACCTATTCAATTCAAGCATCTGTTTTGAAAAAAATTTCACCGGAAAAAATATCTAAATCTTTATTGTAATGGGGCTCTTGCAAACTTGTGCTACAGGGGATGGAAGATTTGATTCTTGCACAAAATCCTGTAAAAATGACGATAAGTACACTAACAAATCACAAAATTTACTCTCAGAATCGGGCTTAATGGCGGAGAGACGCAGGCATCATGGGACATCTACGTTAAGAGACATATCACTGTGTTTCCGTTGAAAAAAGACAAATTAGACAGGAATCTCCCATGATACCTGCGTTGAACCGCCATTACAATCTTGCCATTATAGCATTTATGTGAGTTTATTTCTATAACTTTGTGACTTTCTTAGAGTGACCCTGGTAAGAATGACGACTATAACCGTTCCAAAAACGACTATAAACATAGTTGACCAACTATGGATTATAGTTGGCCAACTATAGATTATAGTCGGCAACTATGTTTATAGTCGTTTTTGGAATAGTCGTATAGTCGTCATTTTTACCAGGGGATTTACGTGATTTTCGCTGGTTCTTTCTTACATCAGATTGATCTATTCGTTTGCTCACAGCAAAAGTTTGCTCGAGCCCCATTGAATGATTAACTTTTCTATTTCAAACTAATTCCGCGTTGCAATGCGTTTAGGTTTAGAATAAATGGCTGAAAGAAGGAGATAACAAACACGAAACCAAAATTCTGCGTCCCTCGGAGATTACGATCCTTACCTATTGTTGCAGACCCTCTCTCTGGATGCAGCTCGTTGGTCTTGATTCAGCGGTGGCTCGTGCAATGTGGCAACAATGGATTTCCTCCATTTAAAACTGTGTAAAATAATCGATTACTTGGTGAGGCGCAGCATCTCACCTAGTATCGATCTTTTTGCATACGTTTAAATGGCAAAAGTGCACGGTTGCCAGAGAATGCACGAGCCGCCACTGTCTTGATTGACTTTCGCCTTTTGCTTCCTATCATGTGTAGCCTTAATTGTCAGTTAAGGAGTGGATTTCGGAAGTTTTTAGTGCTTCCATCGTATTGAGCTTGTTACACCATATAATAGACTAGTAAATCGCTCTCAGCTAAAAAGTGAAACAGCCCCATTGCTTTCTTAGATTTTGTCATTGTAAATAATAAGGGACGGAGAAAAAGATGTTCGCCAAGTTTGGTCCGTGTCTGATCGAGAGGATTTCGAGAAATTGACTCTTATTCGGTCAAAAACACGCCTAATTCGATCATTGAGAGACAACAATAAACAACGCTCTTGATTGGCTAGGAATGGTTTTGTTGACTCCGGCGGCGTTCGGTGCGTTCCGCCGAGAAGTTCCGAACCTCAGAATAAAATTCGTTTCGATCTTGCCTCCTAGGCAGTGGCTTCGCGTGCAATTTGGCAACATTGAATATTGTCCATTTAAACGCATGAGAAAGGTCGAGTTATAGGAGGTGCACAGTGAACTCCCTCAAATCGATATTTTGTATGAGTTATTTAAATTGACGAAATTCAGCGTTGCCAAATCACACGCAACTCGAACTCGAGCTCTGCGCTTCCGCTGATCGCACCAAAGATTACGGAGACCGTTCTAGAGTCAATGAGATCCCAAATGACGCTCTTTCTTGAAGCATATCTTGAATCTATGAGAGATCTTGGAGGCATGTTTTGAGCGCAAGGAGGGGAGGGATAATTAGACGCTTCCGAGCCCTAACCCTGGTAGAAATGACTCATGAGAAAGAAATCATGGCAAAATTTGCGCGGGAAATCGCGTGTTCTCATACGTATGAAACCCATGACAAATATAATGATTTCCTACTAAATCTATATGAAAATTCTCAGGAGTTCTAGAGAACTCCTGAGAACCAACGGAAAATCATGGGCTCCCATGAAAAATCAAGGGAGCTCATAGGACATCATGGGTTCAAAGTAGGTTTCATATGGGTTCCCATGAGAAGCCCATGGAGAGTCATGATTACTCATGCGTTTTCATGAATTTTACATGGAAACTAGATTGTGATTTCCTATGTAAAGTTGGACTTTTCGCATGAGTCATTTCTACCAGGGAAACTCCCATGCACTCCCCCCCCCTCCCCGTTTAGAGTCAGTGACGTCATGTACATCTTGACAAAGCTGCATCTCGTCCATTTAAACGCGTGAAAAAGATCGAACTAATAGATGTGCTCAAAGGACTCCCTGGAACAGATATTTTTTGTATGGGTTTGAATGGACGAAATCCAGCGTTGCTCGGTGTTACGCGTTGCTACTGACTTGAAGAATATCCTCTTCGACTGTCTAAAAAAAGCTTTGGGTCATTCATTCATCAAAGAGCGCCTTCATTTTCAATGTTTGCTAACCGAGCCGCGGCGCTTGTCAGTCATATTGCCGCAACTGAGATTTGCAGGCATTAGTTAATTTTTTTAAAAACAAGTCGGCGTCGATTCGGCGCGTCTGCACACGATGGATTCTGTTGCAGCATATAGTTTGTTGCCAGATAACACAAGAGATCACACATGTTCAAAAACTTTAACGCTATGAACGTGTAAACACCATTGCCTCCGTAACAATTTTTGACATCTAGCTCGCCCTAGTGCGGCTCGTGCAATTTTTCAACCTTTTTCGCTACATTTGATTCTAAGTAAAACAGTCGATTCAATAGCAATAGTAAAGCATCGTTTCACGAACAATGGAGCTCTTGCAAGGTTTTGCTGTAGAAAAATAGCCTAATAATTCTGATGAAAAATGCTGCGAAAATACCGATGAGACCATTAAAAAAAAAGTCTAAAACTCACTCCTAGCAGAGAAAACTTAACTTGAAATTTCGGGTGACCACCCTTGCATGTATGCACCAACCTTAGATTCGGACCCCAAACAAAAGAACAGAACATGAAATTAAGTGCCGTCTTCCTCGTACATTACGCAACGTAGAACTTTTCTGTTGTTAACACCGTGCTCCTACCGTGACAAAATGTGTTTTTATTTTTTTGAGATTAATTAATCTCATTGTCCAAATTAGTAGGTTATGTTCTTTTGTTTGGGGTCCAAATCTGAGGTTGGTGCATACATGCGAGGGTGGTCACCCAAAATTTCAAGTTAAGTTTTCTCTGCGAGGAGTGAGTTTTAGACTTCTTTAATGGTCTCATCGTTATTTTCGTGGCATTTTACGTTGGAATTTTTACTCCCTTTGCCTACAACAAACCTGTGCAAGAGCTCCATCGAGGCGGTAGCTGGAATATGGGTCCAAAGGCGTCTTTTTTTGCGGAGAACACACGCATGTGTAAATCGATTAGACATACTCTCAAATAGGACTCTTAAAATTCCGTGAAAAAATGTGAAGTTTTGAGGGCAGGAGAGAGAGAGCAATTTGAAGATAGCGAGTATTGGATCATTTACATTAAGTTTTTTTTTTATTATTATTATTTATTTTATTTTTTTATTATTATTTTTTTAGCAATGAAAACTTTAAATCTGTTTTTCTCAAAACTTGATTTTTTCCTATGGGTCCTTATTCCAGCTACCGCCTCAACTGAGTTTTGCACATAGATTCAAATGGAGGAAAAATGATTGTCAAATTGCTCGAGCATCCATCGATGTCAAGAAAGAGGAAAAAATCATTTTAAACGTAAAAAGTGTAGGAGAATCTTCTGTTCTCGGGCTAGAATTGTGAAAAAGAGTGTCGTGAGTGGAACACTACTATTCCCAAAGCGGCTTTACTGAAAATATTGAGGTACACCCCGCAAGGTTCTGACAATCCTAATTTTTAAATAAAATAAGAAAAAAACTAATAGAAATCAAACCGTAAATTGGTCGATAAACAGATAATTCTAGGACTGCAAAAAAAAACTTTTTTTGTTTGTTTGTTTTATTTTTTATTTTTTAATATACACTACGCTCCAATCCCACCCCTGTCTTCAGTCTTATCTCTTTTTATACTTTCTTCGTCTTTTTAACCGATAATCTTTCATCTCATGGATCTAACAAAAACTTCCAAATTAACAAAATTGAGGCGATACGTGATCCATTTCCTTTTATTTTCTCCTCACATATCATGACCATCTTTTATTATAACCGCCCGCGGAAAATAATTTTCCTTGTCGTTCCGGTGGGGAAAAAGACCCGCGAGTCAAAACAGAATGAGTCGGATAACAGCCTCGAATAAGAACCATGCTGGTTTGGAGAGGGGGTGGGTGGACATGTGTTTTCTGGATTAAGTTTATTTTTTAAGTTCAGGTCCACTGCAAAATGAAGCAGAAACAAGCGACCGTGCCTCGGAGTGAAGAAAACATGCGCATGTAAATTACGATCATTTTTTCTGAGAATGGTGGTCGTATAATGTGTATACCGTCCCGTTGGCAACCCGTCAAAATTCAAGATGACCATTAAATTATAGAGCTAAGAGCAAAAAAAAAGGGAGGAGAGCAGGAGGAGGTACTTCAACCGAGAGTGGAAATGATTAAGAATATAATTATATTGGCCTACACCTATATATTATAAACCATGAGAATGCCCCCCTCCCCACCCCAAATTGTAACAACAGCTTTATAGATTTTTGTTTGTTTTTCGACCTTTTTTTAAGGACTGCTGCTAACGCAGTGCTAACTGCCGCAGACTTACCTCCACCTTTCTCTCTCAGCAAAGCCAGTGTAGACTAAATTCATGCGACTTTAAGGGTAATTCCATGGTGACAAAACTTTTCTCCAAAGAGATAATTGTAATAGAAATTTCACCATGAAAACGTTTAAAGGTTTTGGGCCTTGGTTTGCCCAAAAATTGTAACTTTTAAGAACTATTTTGGGGCTACAGCGATAACATTTGGAGCCCGGATTCATATTTAAAATTCGAGTGCCTGGTGGTGTCCCCCAGAAAATATAAATATCCTTTCCGCAGAACCGCAAGCTCAAAGAAATTGAATAGAAATTTTACGTTAACAGAAATTTGCGGACGCCATCATCTTGCTGGGGGTTTGAACTTGGCCTCTCGTGGCTACCGCAATTGAGGCATTTTTCGGTAAATGGGCGTATGGCGATTTACGCCCTTTTTTTGGAGAACTCGTTTTTGAAATCCTGACGATGTGACCTAACAGGTGATATAAAGTTATTCATATGTTGAACGGAAAATAACCACGAATCAATCGTTCGAATGGACCCACCTCGGCTGAATGGAGCTGTCGCAAACTTTTGCTACAGGCTTATTAATAGTTGAATATGGAGTAATACCCAGTAAAAATAACAATTAGCGCACTAAAAAATCACGAAATCCACTCCTAAACTCACAAATTGCTTTTAAATGCGAGACCGTAATGGCGGCCGAAGCCACGGTTTTCTTATGGCAATTGTATGCTTCTTCTTCTTCTTGTGTGGTGTTGCGAGAACACCTCGTGTAGATGGCGCTGATTGAAGATAGGGAACCCCAATGAAAACCGCGGCCCCGGCCGCCATTACGGTCTCGCGTTTAAAAGCATTTTGTGAGTATAGGAGTGGATGTCGTGATTTTTTAGTGCGCTAATCGTCATTTTTACTGGGTATTACCCCATTATCAACTATTAATAAGCCTGTAGCAAAAGTTTGCAACAGCTCCATTCAGAAACTTATGGGCTGCAGTGCCTCTTACGAGCGGTACTCGCAGCGGCTCGCGCTCGCGATATCTGTGCTCACATCGCATATGTATCTGATATTGATAAGATCTCAGTGGATATGTCAGTGTGTGTGTGGATATGTCAGTGTGTGGGTTTTTTGCGTTTTTGGCTCCATCTCCGATGACAACAATAAAACCCTCTTTTTTGGCCAAAAATGAGCCCAAAAGAGCCTTAATACCATCCCTCCTTCTTACAATTTCCTTTTCTTCAAGTTTGTGACCCAAATCTAACCCAAACTATACTTGTCGGATAAGCTGGAAGAGAAAAAAAACGTTTTTCGGTAAAAGGGCGTATAACGCTTCAACTTTGAACTTTCACTGCTCAACTAATTTTCATTCTAAAAACTTGAAATTAAGTAGAGTTCTTCTCGAATGTTTGTTCTACAAGTCAGTCTTTCAAATTTTGAAAAATCTGCAGTAGTCTCTAAGTTATAACGTTTTAAACTTTCAAACGCGTTTTTCTCGAAAGTCGTTTTTTCGCCATACGCCCATTTACCGAAAAAAGCCTCAATTTATGTTTAAATTACAAATATAGGTATTGATTGAGCGGGAACTGATCATCACCTTGAAGATAGATAAAATTTCACGATTCAACAATAGAGAATTTACTCACTACATTTAGAAAATTTTCATCCTGTGTTGTCTTGAATTTTCCAAAGAGAGGAGAGTTACCGTCCTAAAAGGGTAAGCATTTTTAATTTATTTAAGCTTATAGAACGACCTGTCGACGTCTCTCTGATTTCGTCATAGCCACCCGAGGACAAGTGCTAAGTAGCGTATTCATACTAACCGAGCATTTGTTCCCTAAGGCAGGGGCGTGACGGGGGGTGGGTATGTGGGTACCCTTGTCCCCAGGCGGCCGGCACTCTCCTTGGAGCGGTAAAATCAGGGTTCGACAAGCATAAATTTAAAAAAAAATAAACAAAACAAAAAAGTAATCAAATTTACAATTTCGGGGATGCGGCAATCCATTTGCGGGGGGCAGCAGGATTGCATCCCCTCCTCTCTGGCACGTCCCGCCCCTGCCCTCAAGGGTTTTCATATCTTTTGAAACTGTGGCCGCCTAACTAGCAACTCATGGCTATGTAACATGGGCTAGAAGGTGATGTCGCCAAAACCTAGCTTGTGACCCCTCTACCCAGGGGCGTGCTGGGGGGGGGGGGATTTACCTTGCCCCGGGTGGCACTTTTCGGGGTGGCAAAATCGGAGTGAAGAACCAATAAAAATAAAAAAAAGTTCAAAATGAATTACCGAAGGCGGCAAAATCGGTGTGTGACAAGCAAAAAAAAATAAATAAATAAAAAAAAAAAAAATAAGAATATACAAGGTTTTCTTTATAATTTTAAGGGCCGGCAATATTGCATTCTTGCCCCCCCCCCCCCTCTGAAAACAACGGCACGCCCGTGCCTTAACCCTAAGGTGACTCCAGGCGAAACTTATCCAGAGTTCAATCCGATGGATGGGCGGCACTAGTCGCTTTTCGGAAAAGTCGCGTTTTTGGCGCTTTAAACTGAAACCATAAGTAAAATGCAAAATCCAATAACGTCAGCACCTGAAAAAAAATTTATGGATTTTTTGAGACGAGCAAAATTGGTTTGGAATTGAAGCCTTAAATAATGAAATTTATTTCGCCATAAGCTTAGTGAGTGAGAGTGAGTGCAAGTGATAATACGTCTATCTGCCTCACCTATTACACTCATTGAGGCTTACGGGAATTTTCGTTTTTCATAATTTCCGGCTTTATTTACGAGTGTTTCAGCTTGAAATTTTCAGGGTATCTTCCTGAATTATGTTCGCAGGTGCTGACGTTCCTCAAATTTTTGTCATTCGCGCAAAATCGTCAATTTTATCCAAAAACTGTTGACTTTTTGAGCAGCGTGGCGTGGTGTCGACGGTTGGAACTAATCGACCCTGGAATCATCTTAACACCCGAGTTGGTGTGAGATAACTATTCCTACATGACGGCACTACTTTTGCATAAACCGTGAATTGAAGGCGGAAGAAGTCTGACGAAGCCACTTAATTAGCTACAGTCTCCGTTCGGCCTTTGCCTTCCTTCCGATATACATACATGGAGGAGGCCCAGGTGCATTGGATTCCGTGTACAAACATTCGTATGTACAGCCCTAGGCCGGGCCCACGTCTTCGAGGCATCTACACCTCAAATTAAGATTTCTGCTAGGAGCTACTGAAGAATATCAGTTTTTAAGCGCTTCTCAATAGAACCCATCAGACTGATTAAAGAGCTTTGATGGGAGACTCCTTAAAATTAGTCATTATTTAAATGCGCTCTTGCTTCTAACTTGGCCGGGTAAATCTTCCTTTTTGTTCCATTACAAGATACCATATCAATGTCAATGTTGAATATTTTATAATTAATTTCATGCTTAGCACTCGACTTCAAACAAAGAATAAGTCACTCTCAGTCCTAGAACATATCTTATAATGTTCCAGTTATTTTTCCGATTTTGCATTGTGTGATTCTCAAGTAAATTATCTAATAAAATGATTCGCCGTCTTTAAACCAAAGCAATAGAACGAGGCTCAAAATAATAATTGTAATAATTATTTAGACTGCGTAGTCTATTGTTCACACTTTTAAACGCATACAGTTATATATACAGCCTGGGCCAAAGCCCTTTACCTGTCGTGTTGATAAAACAAATCTTTTGTTTTTAAAATTGCAATTAAAACAACTCAAAAATTCAATAGAGCAAAAAATTGTGTATATTAAGTATGCGCTTCGAATTGTTCTGAAAGCAGTACTTAAATGTTATTGTTGCAGTTGTTGTTGTTTTTGTTGTTGTTGTTGTTGTTGTTGTTGTTGCTGTCGTCGTCGTCGTCGTTGTTGTTGTTGTTGTTGCTGTTGTTGTTGTTGTTGTTGTTGTTGTTGTGGAACGGGCGGGAATTCGGGTGATTCTAAAATCTCTAAGCGCATCGTTCAATGCGTAATGTCTTGTTTATTTTGGCAGTTTCAGTCATGAAACCAAGCATATAATTAAGCATTTTTAAGGATATACCTAGAATTCATAATCCCGAAAAGGTCGCATTAATTTCTTGCTTTAACCCTTTACGGACCAAGCCCGAGTATACTCGTTTTTCTCCTCTAGTCTATCTCACATTGGTTCAGTCTTCATTCCAGATCAACGAGATTATCGATGAAAACACTTACAATGACAAGATTTCTTCGGGCGCCTTCAATGTATTGTATAGGCAATTCCAACTCCCCCGAGTACGAACAGTTACCTACCTTCCGTATAAGTATAAACGGAAGAGTGGCGTTCTTTCGAACGAACCTGGCCCTTAGAGGCTTAATAGCAGCAATTCCCATTCAAAAATGCACTTCTGGAAAAATTAAATTAAACCGGAGTTTGTTTTGAACTAGCGGTCCCCGAATGGCAATCTGTTTTATTTATTTCTGTACTAAAACAGTCCACAGCAAAAATTTGCAATTGCGCCTCGTTCCAATCGATTATGTCCCTGTCGCTGTGCATGGCGCGATTAATTTAGCAAGCATATCCTTAAATTGGTCATTGGTCGAAACTTCATGAAACGTGGGGAGGGGGGGGGATAGTATTATTAAAAAAAAAAAAAAAAAAAAAAAAAAAAAAACTCAGGATGAGACGTATAGACTCCTTGCTTTGAAACATAATCCTCATCACACATAGCTGTAGACCTAATCTCAAGAATGGTTCAAACTTAAATCGGTGTAAGTACCGTCAACGGGGGAAAGAGGGAGGGCAGAAGATTCGACTGAACCAAAGCTGCCGTTCGTGTATATTTAAGGGCATTTTTTTCATTCACCGATTATTCAACCGGTTGAGAAAAGATTACGCAGTTCATTCCAGTTCAGTTCACTTCATGACTGTAATACACGAATATACTCGC
This sequence comes from Trialeurodes vaporariorum, assembly GCA_011764245.1. NCBI lineage: Eukaryota > Metazoa > Arthropoda > Insecta > Hemiptera > Aleyrodidae > Trialeurodes > Trialeurodes vaporariorum. The sequence goes on from VMOF01000111.1 coordinate 70,134,656, forward strand.
ATCTGTAAACTTTTTAAAATCGGTGTAATCGCAATTAAATTATTAAAATTTACGGAAGTTTATTTAAAGTCATCGACGTCTCCATCCACCGATCGAGAAAAGATTACAGATGAGAATATATTCGTGCATCACAGTCATATACACTGAATTGAACTGTGTAATCTGTTCTCAATCGGTGAAATCATCGGTGAATTGAAAAATGTCATTAAATGTACACGGAACGGCAGCTCTGGATTGAACCGTTTCTCCATAGCAGACAACTGTCGCGTCGCCGCACAATGGAGCGAGTCAATGGGAGAGGCTGGAAATGGCGCAGCGACTTTAAAATGCGTATATCTTTGTTAACACGCAACGTAGCGCTTTGAAAGTAGTTTCACCGGTTTTATTGTAAAATTGCCTACCAGAATCACTGATTATAGATAGTTTTTTGACCTAAAAATATTCAAATTTGCTGTTTTATTCATTTATATATTCCGTGTCCGACCCCTCCCAATTACTCGCTCCACTGTGCGTCGTAAGCAAGCACAGCATGCGCGCACAGCCTATCGTGTGCCAGGCGCTGGATGTTTAACCCCGTACTGAACTCAAATTTCCCGCCTCCCGGCTTTACTTTCGAGGGCAATAATTGGATGAGTGCCCTTTTTTTCCGAGCTCAGTAATGTAAGGAGACTGCGCTCTCAGCTCGTATGCCTATCTCTCTCGCTCTCACGAGCGCGAATGTCGTTCAACGTGAGGGAGAGAATCGGTGCAAAATTTCAGGTTTAGAGAGCACAACTTGACCTTCGCTTGCTGCACACAAAGTGCGCGGTGTGTCTTTTCAGTGCATCCATGCAGTCGCGGAAAAGGGTCGACTGGTACGGTGCAGGGCGGGGCGCAGGGGCAGGGGGCTCACCAGTCACCACCCAACTTGGCGATTGTCCTAACCTAACTCCTAACAGCTCGTCTAATAACCATTTTTCCCTCCTGAACCACGTGAATTTCACTTTTTCCAATTAGTTGTCTCGTAGCCAAATTGGCTCGCCTATTTTTCCAACTTTTTCTTTTGACTTATTGTATGAGTCGCATTGCGTATCCTCCTTCCCGAGGGGAGGGGGGGGGGGTTGCATGACCGATGGATCACTTCATCAGTCTAAATTGCAACGATGCCAGATTTTCTAGAAATTTTTTCTCGTTTTAACTTATTGACAGCCTAGCGCCGCGCAAACCTGAGAGGATTTCGCGCTCAAGAGACTATGGCGGGGCTTATAAGTACCAACATCTGTAGTATCACCATATTAATTAATAGGAAAAAAATTAAAAAAAATATCTTGGGTCATGTTTTTACATCCGTCAATACCTAGCAATACCTAGACTCCTAACTAATGTCGCTATCACTCTTTCTGTTTCAGGTCAAATCGGGTACCTTAGCCTCTCAATATTTGCAGCCTGGCGATCGAATTCTGCAAATCAACGAAACTGACAGCACACACTTGACTGAGCGTGAAGCAACGCGACTAATATCCAGACCATCCAAATCCTTAGAGCTTTTAGTTTTAAAATTTGCCAGTTCTACCGTCGCGGTACCAGCTGAGTCGATAAACAAAAATGTAAATCATCATAAAGTAAGCAAACCACCTAAGTATCAAAGTCCCAAATCGGGTCCGGTCTGTGGTGACATAAGAGAGACTTCGGAGGTCGACTCATCCGATAAGACAGCCCGAGCCGAGAGGCAAAGCTATTCATCCAATGAAAATCAATCTCGATTAGAGTCGAGTCAAAATCGTAGTGTTTCCTATCCTCATGAAAGACATCCTCCTCAAATCCCACCTATTCCTCATCAAAGTTCGGAAATTTCCACAGAGCAGTATTACAATACCAAGAGCAGGGAATCCCATTCCTCTTCTCTTAATGAACGTTCAAGTTACTATTCTTACGAGAATCAACCCCAAAATGACCGAGTTTCCCATCAGAGTGTCAGGGCACCTGAGGAGAGATTATCTACCCTCAGGAACAACTCGGTTGAAAAACAAATAAGCAACAAAAATGAAGATCGGCATGGAAAAATGCAGTCGGAACGACATAAATATGACGACCAATACTATGCATCGAATTGTAGCAATCATTCAATGCGAGCTTTCGCATCGAGTGACTCTACATGTGCACAATTTCAGCAAAGCAGTGACGCTACAATGCGCAATAGTGCCAATCAAGCGGAAAGCCCTAGAATAAAAATCGATCAGACACTCGGAAACCCTAGCTACCAAAGCTCTACAACAAGAGATGAGAGTTATCGAAGTGAAAGCTCCTTGACCAAAATTCCTGAACCCAGAGGTTCGATAAACCAATATACATCAACCTCCACTTTCGAGAATAGAAGTACGAAGGGTAAAGCTCAGGCGGCATCGATAACAAATTCTGAGAGGGTGCGGGGCCAGCAATTCTCATCCACCCCTCTTCAAAATGATAGCTTGAAATCACAAACTTCGTCGGCTTGTTCTGAAACAATAAATTCTGGAGTCTGCTCATCGACAGTCTCCTCTAGAAATACAAATCTGAGAGAAAGTAGTTCAATGGTGGCTGCGTCAGAAAACGAGAGCTATAGAGTACAAAACACGACTAATACTTCCGGTGACGAAGTCTTGAAACCTCAATTTCGGAAACAATCCGTACCAGACCTGCGGAGTTTTCTTCCACGAACTACTTATCCGAAGCTGAAACAGCCGAAAGATTTCCAACCGAAAATTAATTACAATAACTATTACGAAAATTTCAAGCTCCGATCGGCCGGTCTCGAGCCACGTATACAGCGCAGCATCTCAGAGCCTTCCGGGTCTCAAGCCCCCAGTCTATCTTCGACTCCAGACGGTGGCGCTGAACGTGTTCCTGAACCAGTTCCGCTGAATCGAATCCCGTTCCGAGAACGACTCACTGATCCGCATCACCAGTTCTTTAACGAGAAACGTCGGACATTTCACGAAGGCGAAATGAATGAGTCAACATTCGACCCTCTGAGAAAATCCTTTTTCCGTTCGTCCAACCCACAGTTGAATGAGGAAAGCGAGCTGGATTCCAGTCGAAGCTGGAGGGCATCGAGCTATACCGATACAGCCGGAGGCAATGTCACCGCTTCAAACGTAGGATCCTATATTCCGCGAAACACGTCGAGCGGGACGAAGAACAACAACTCATTATTTCGGGAACAAAAATCATTCCAGAACTCCCGATCATCGAACGCGACAAGGCCCTCGCAACAATTCGTCCGCTGCAATTCAAGTATTCCGTTTTTCAACGAAAACTCGTCGACACCCCAATCATCGACTCGATTGGCAGAGTCTCGTGAGTCGGCGGTCGTCTCGAAAACCGACCAAAAATCTGACAACTTTTTCTACTCGACGACAACGACGAACTTTAAACCTTCCGTGTTTCCATTTCCGGTGGAACCAAATCCCAAAAATGTGGAGGAGGCCAGTACAATTGAAGCAGAGAGAAAAATTGAAGAGTTTCCCGAGCGGAATTGTTTCTCGCCTTACGACAATATTGCTGAACAGTCAAATGAAAACCTTGTTAAATATGAGCGTTCGTCAACACCGGGAGAGGAGTATCAACATTCTCACGAATATAAATTCTTTAACAAAAATACACAAAGATGGGAGTACACGAAAGAACCTATCCAAAACGACCATGACATTTCTGAGAAAGCTCAACACGATGAATCTACCAGCAATCAAAATCAAGAGCAACCAATTCCCGAGAATAACTCCTCCGTTACCTCAAATCCAAATAGTAACTTACCTGTATCCGGTTATGAAAGGGAACCTAAATTAGAAACCATGCAAAAAACCTTTAGCACGTCTAATCAACATTCTGAGCGTATGTTTGAGTCTTCAAGTGAAAGTGTAAGTAGTAACGCCAAATTTTCCGAAACGGATAATCTCAGGGATCGTTCTTCACTCTCTGATGAAACGAAAATTGTCTTGAACAATAATCGAGTCGAGGTAAATTGTGTCGATGAAAAAGATTGCGCTAAGAAACAGCCAAAATCCAACGAATTGCCATCACACAATCCTCAAAATCTGGAAACAGGGTCCTCAACTGGGGGAAAACTTGAATCGACTGATTTCGATGTTTATATCAACCAATTCGAAAGTTCTTTTAAATCCTCAGATTCGGCAAAGTATCAAACAAGGAGCAATACTCTTTTAGAGGATAGTAGTAAACCTATGCAAAAAAAATTAATGAACTCAAGCTGCAAATCACAATCATTCGAAGATAAAGTCGTGAACAACACTCGAGAGATGCAGCAATCGATTTTATCCGAGGCCCAAGACAAAGACTGCTTTAATGAAATCAAATACAATCTGAGAAAACTCTGCGATGAAGACGTAAAATTCTCTGCGGCTAATAGTAAAATTCTCTCGATGGAGAATTCTAACTTGGATCAAATAAACATCGATAGTCAAACCAACGCGCCTGACCGTGGTTGCCCAAAAATTTTTGATCGCAAGTGCGCTGCACCGCAGTATAGAGAAAGTGAATCGCAAGAATTTTCCCAAGCTCAAAGTGGAAACTCTGCCAAAACATTTGTTTCCCAAAATCGAAGCTATTCGAAAAGTCAAGAAAGTAGTGTTTCTAGAAGATCTGAGTACACAGAGAATCAGTTTTACGAGAATTTTATGTCGGCTGATCAGCATGATATTACCAGACATTTTCAGCACGTTTTCTCCGATCAACAAAAAACTTTCGACGAGACTCCAGTAGATAAGTCTCAGCCAAAATCAGACGGCCCGCCGCTTCATCAAAAAAGTCCTGCTAGACCTACGACACCATCAAATAGCAAATTTGCGTGTCAACAAAAAAATTTCAATGAGCCTCCAATCGAGACAGCTCTCCCAATTTCAGCTGATTTGCCTCCCCAAAGCTCTGTTCGACCGATGACGCCGTCCCACAATAAATTTGCGGTTCCACAAAGAACGTTTGAGGAAACTCCAAAGGAAACGTTCTACCCAAAATCAGCGGACCTGCCTAACCAAACCAGCTCTGTGCGACCCATGACACCGTCCCATAACAAATTTGCAATTCCGCAAAAAACGTTTGAGGAGACTCCAAAGGAAACATTCTACCCAAAATCAGCTGATCTGCCTCACCAAACCAGCTCTGTGCGACCCATGACACCGTCTCGTAACAAATTTGCGATTCCGCAAAGAACGTTTGAGGAGACTCCAGGGGAAACATTTCACCCAAAATCAGCGGAACCACCTTACCAAAATAGCTCCGTGCGTCCTATGGCTCCACCTCAGAACAATTTTGCGAATCAACAATCATTTGTTGCGGTAGAATCGTATTACCCAAAACCAGCCGACGCGCCTCGTCAAAGCATCGTCGCTCGACCAGAGACACCAACTCAAAATCAGTAAGTTTAAGAGAAATTTCAATCACCTCAAATTTTCCTTCACAAAAGATGACATTTCGCATAAGAAACTATTGGCAGATATCACACCCGAAATTAATTTTTATAATGATTTGGTAATTGGTATTTTTCAAACCCTTGTCAGAAGGAGAAAAATTTAGCTTCGAATGTGTTACTGTCAAAGTCATGCTCCTCATTTATCATCTGACTTTTGGAATGCTGATACTAATGTAGGGAAGCCTTAAGGTCTACTAATTTTTTTATTTTTTTTTTTTTTTTTTTTTTTTAAATTTTATAACAGTAGATCCCATCATGTGACGTATGGTTGAAGAGAATGTAAAAGTCTTGGATTTTGACGCGAGCCACAACCAATGTCGCTTTTCGTTTTTGATGTATCAACGGTGAAAGTTCGATTAAGAAAATTGTCTGGGTGAAAAGTGTTCCCTTAAACAGTAAATATATGTGCTACCTTAGCAGTTTTAGGCGCCGCACAAAGATTTCGATTTCCTTGAATAGGTCATTACATGACGTCACACCTCATAGGCCCCAACTTTTTTTTTTCACTTTTTCCACAAAAAAAAAAAAAAAAAAAGTTATAATCAGTTCTTACGGAAATCCTTTAGACCTCTACTCCTCTTTGGATCCTTTCGTCTTTCCACAACTTTTACGTGCGTATAATGGTATAAAATGTACTGCGTATTGCATACCCTGGCCAGATGTTTTTATCCCTGCTAGTACATGGGAATACCTACAATAGCATGAACGGCTGGTGATAAGTCAATACTTGGTTTCAAAAAAGGTGGAGGATGCGATTGCAGAAACGACATTAGTTAAAAATTATCAACCAGGCGAGCGAACAGAGGTCCAAGTGATAAAAAGAAAACCGTTGAAAAAAAAAATGAAAAAAATCTCGAAAACATAACGCAAGATTAGACCGTAATACCAAGGGAAACACAGTTTTAGTCTTTAACGTTGGCAGAAGGCAAACCTATTTCTAAATTTGTCCCAACTCTCGGCCCACGTACGTTAGTTTTAGCTCTATTTTACGGATTCTGTCTCTCTTTTCCTTCTTTTCTCTCTCTTTCTCTCTCTCTCTCTCTCTCTGTTGGCGGCTCGCGAGCCGATTCTTTCGCGAGTCCGTCCGCTCTGCTGTTTTAAGTGGCGAGTAGTCTCTACCCGAGATTCGCAATGATTTAATTTATTTAATACACCTATTTTATTGACCGCTTGGTCAAACAATTTATTCAATCCCACTTTTTCTCTATTGTTAACATTATCTTATTTCTTACGTGCAATTATTCGCTGTTTCTCGCGTCTTGAAAAGCAGTGAGTGTGTAATCAACTCCGATTTTTGAGGAATTTTTCCTGTGACTAATTCACTCAATCACTTATTATCCCAACCTTACAGTTAACCCCATTTCTGAAGGGGCGTTTTTCGTGATTTTCGTGTCTTTTCGTCGTTCAACTTTTGTCAAAAGAACCGTTCTTTTTTTTCTAGGTCGACTAGGATGAGTGCGGATCCAGCCCCTTGGAGGTAAGAGCATCTTCTATTTTATTTTGATTTATTTATTTATTTATTTTTTTGGCTGCCTTTCCGCGAGCTCATAAAAACAATTGATTTCAGAATAAGATGTTCCAGTTTACAAAACTCAAACTGGGTTTTTATTTTTACATGTTATCATCAGTTTGTTCCTTCAAACTTTTCAAGAGCCAAAGAATGTGAAATGACGCAATTACTATCAAAACGCTTCTATACTGTACACTACGAACGCACAAATATAATTTATCCCGTTCTTTTCAACAGTATCAACACTGATGAATTTTTTATATCTCAAGCATAAATTGTACTTGAAAACCCCCTTTATCAATAACAGAGTGGTACAAATTTAAAACATCAGAGGCATCGCGGTTCTGCTTTTTAAAACATCCGTGCCTTTCGATTCAAATTGTCACTTGACAATGTAACGAGGCTCAACACTCTAAGTAGTTACCTATACCGATTTAAACATGACAAAAATATATGCTCCTACGCTCTTTTCTCAGTTTATTGGCTCGCTTATAAATCGCGCGAGGAAAATTTGTAGGACCTTTATACATCACTTTTTACTTATCCAGGTAAGAAAATCCTTCTCTGGAATAAATTGCTATTCTGTCACAAAGTTATGCTTAAAAAATAGAAATCGTTAAAGAGAGTCACTAACGTTTTAAACAAAATAATTGAATTTTTGTTTTTTATTTAGTAATTTTTGTTACACAACCATTAAAACTTTGCGAGGCATATTCAGCCCAGCGGGCGGATTATTTACTTTTTCCTAAAACCAATTGTTAAGACTGTCTATGAGTGACACTACATAGAGGTCTAGAATTCTCTTCTGAAGAGAGCCGTCTGACAACAAGTCTTGACTGTTGCTAGAGTAACCCTAACCTTGTTTAAACGGACCTTGATTACGAGTACACGAAAAAAAAAATGTTTACGTATCTCAAATTGCAATTTGATGTATTAAAAGCCAAAAATAAGCTCTAAAACTTCAAACATTGCAATTTAGAAAATGCTTTTAAGTTAGCCTCAAATATTGTTAAATTATATTAAAACACATTGTTAAAGTGTCAATCGAATTGCAAATGAATCAAAAGATTGCTAAATTAGCATTTCATAAAATGCCATTTTTGCAAAGTAAAGTTGTATTCCCAGATTATAGCATTTTTTTTTGTCATTTGAACATTAATATGTTTTACTGATGCATACCTAACGATGGTTACCATAGCAACAGTTAATTGTTGCAATGCTAGACCAAATAGCGTCATTCATAGACAGTCCTCACGATCAGTTTATAAAATAAAAGTAGATGATCGGATTGCAGTGGCGTAGCGTGCGATTTGGTAACGTTACAGCTCATCCATAAAAATTCCTGAAAAAGATTGAACTAGTGGATGTTCGGCGCACACCTTCGCATTCGACTTTTTACACGGGTTTAAATGGGCACAATGCATCGTTGCCAGATCGCACGCTACGCCACTGGCTTATAGGTGTACCTTAATCGGTTGTTCCTCGAAAAGAATTCTGGAGAAAGTGAAGGCTTCGATCCTTAAAGTAGGAGGGTCATTTTCTACCAAAGATTTTGTCAGCGCTATACCAAAATATTTTTTTCTGTTTATTCTGAGTGTGTCTTGTTTATTCCCAAAGTATCCCGGTTTCGGAGTTACATTCTTGTGAAGTTGCAAACAATTGTGCGGGTATAACATTTAAAACTACAGAAAAGTATCGATCGTCAGGGGGTGCAATTGAACCCCCGAGAAGTTGATACTTTTCTATGGTTTTAAATGGAGTGGACATCGATAGATCGCATTTCACGAGCCGCCACTGGGGTAAAGTAGCGCCACATCGTGGAATTCCTATGTATAAAACAATGTATTTTCGACAAAAATCGTGTCACCGGAACTGTGTATAATAACCTAGTTAGAAACCAAAGGCATCCTTGTTTTCGACTCACCGAGTACTTTTATTCGTTTAGTAAAAAACATAAAAATTCAGATCCTTCCAGCTGCCCCATTTCATCAAAATTTGACATGGATTCTATGATTAGTGATCCTATTTTTAACAAATTGAATACGGCTCCAAATTTTGCAAAAAAAAAAAAAAAAAAAAAAAAACTTCATGGCACATTCCTAGCCTCCTAGGTTTATTGGGCCCCAACCCTCAAATTAATCTAAGAAGATCTAGAAATCACCCTTGAAATTATGCCATTAATTCATCGATGGTCGAGTGAGTTGCCCAAACCCAGAATAACTGTATGACCGGTCCATCCCGCATTCACTGCCTCAATGTCAAGTTTAGTCAGAGGCTTCGCGTGCAATCTGGTAGGTAACGCTGAATTTTGTCCATTTCAACGATGAAAAACATTGATCTACAGAAGGTGCGCACTACATTTCCTTGAATCGATATTTTGCATGGGTTTAAATGGACAAACGTAGCGTTGCCAGATTGTCTGATTATGAGTTTATAAGGAGATTCCGCAGGCGAAACTTTTCCAAATTTCAATACGATGGATAATTTTGAAAAAAAAAAAAAAAAAAAGGCAAAAATCCAAGATCATCGGTACTTTTGTAATTTATTCATGGTGTTTTCAATCCAAAAAAAGGAACAAAATTGGTTGAGAATTAAAGCATTAATATTGGAGGGGAATTTCGCCATATTTTAATGAGTGAGAGTGAGAGAGGCTACATATATAGCCATCTCCCTCATTAGCTCTCATATTGGGTCTTAGAAGAGTATTTTATTTCTAATATCCCGGCATGATTTTTAAGTGCCTCACAGTTTGACAATTTTAGGAAATTTTCCTGAGGTATCCCCCGCAAGTGCCAAAGATCCTCAAGTGTGTTGTTTCTTTGTACCTTATAGTATATATTCGGCGACAGATGGAAATATCCTGTTTAAAATGTCCAACAAGATTTGTCTATTGCAACAATGTCCCCAATTAAGTGTCCAATTCACAATCTGTCTTTCATACGTAAATTCCCCTTGAAATAATGTCCTACCAAAATTTCTTGCAATTTGACACGTTAAAATTTAAAAGAAAAAAAACAGGGGGGGGAGATAGACAAGATGAAAATAATGAAAACTTGCAACATTTTAGCAGCCACAATATATATGAAAAGCAACAAACAAAAAAAGTCATTTCGATTTTGTATCGCCACACAGTTTAAAAACTTTGAACGGAGAAAAATGTGAAATTATGCAACCTGAGGTTTTCAGATTCATGGACAAAATCTGCTATTGGACATTCTTCTTTATGAACCTTTTTCATGCTGGACCAACGGTGCGTTGGACATTTTAGAGCGGACATTTTTCAAATGAACGTTTCTTCTTGGACATATTTTACACTGGTCATTTAAATAAAATAGGGCATTTTCACTGAGCACCATATATTCATCAATTCAAGCCGAAAACTGTTTACTTTTGAAGCAGCGAGACGTGCGGGTGTGGTGCCAATATTTGGAAATAATCGCCCCCAGAATCATCTTAATTGATTGGAATTATTTAATGATGCAGACTTGGACTTCAACACAGGGATGAGGACATCATCATAAAAATGTCCGTTCATGAGGCTACACGGAATTTTGTGTTTCCGTCATCTCTATCGCAAGGTGAACGCTCAAAGTTTTGAAGAATCGCTCGCAAATGTTTGTATGTACAATGATCGTTTGAAAGACGTTATGAGCTATGAGCCGCAGAATGACGCGAAAAGTTATTTTCGAAAGCTTCAAAAATCTGCGAGGGCGGTTAGCGCGACACGCTGTTTGAAAAGTGTTAGAGTGGACCTAAAGAGCGGCGTGCGGCGAATATTCTCAAGCTACGGGGCTGACAAAACAACGTAGAGAGAAAGATCGATTTTGATAATCTCACCGGGTTAACCATAAGTCAATAGTTATAGTTTGTTCGAATTTTTCCGCGCTACACTGATGCATCCCCCCCTCCCCCACGGAGAAGTGTGAAGACTACACTGAGAGAAATCACTTCTTTAAAAACAAGGAAACACGTTTACTTGTGACGCGGTTTTCCTTGCGTGAAATAAAGTTCTATTGCATGCAGGAGAATCACTGTCACAACAATAAAGAATCTTTTACTTGTAGCAGCAGACATTTTCCTTGGGTCAAAGGAATTTCCCTTAGTCAATATTTTACTGTGCAGTTTCTATAACACAAACGAAATACACCTTGAATTAGCAAAAGAATTCTCTCAGTGTATCTAAGAATTTTGACAATCCCCCACCCTCTTTGATTTTCAAGTTGTTTTGCCTCTAATGGGGCAGTTGCAAGCATCTGAATTTTTGTGGTTTTTAGTGAGGAAGTAACAGTAGGTACTAGTACTTGGTGAGCTAAAAAAAAAGGATCCCTATGATTTCTAACTATGTTTCAAGGTTTCTAGGTGTTAGTTTGGTTTCGGTGGAATCGTCGGTGAATTAAGAAAATCCTCTTCAGATCCACAAAACGGCAGCCTCGCTATCAGAAGCAAAGCCTGCAATAATTAAGCAATTTTCCTTTTTGTCCATTTTAAACCCACGGAAAAGATCGACAGATGGGGCAGTTGCAAGGGTCTGAAATGTTGTGTTTTTTATAAAGAAAATGGTAGTACTTGATAAGCTGAGAACAAAGGTGCCTTTGGTTTTTTCCCAAGTGTCCCGGTTTATACTCTGTTCACGATAAGAAGGCGGGTGGCTAGCTATTCTAACCCTTCGCAGTGGCCGTTGTTCTCCCGAACTCTCTCTTGACAAGGAGGATTTCCAAGAACCGACAGACGCCAAAATTTACACACGTCTAGTAAAAATTGCGAACGGTCAAAAATACGAAAAAACGGACGAAATTTTCGCCCTAAAGGGCCAAAACTCGGCAAAAATAGTCGACTTTGAATATTGATGACTCTCAGAAATTCTTATTTTTCAGGACGAATTGAATTCAGGATATTTCGTCTAATATCGAATTTCAGAGAGTCATCAATATTTAAAGTCGACTATTTTTGCCGAGTTTTGGTCCTTTAGGGAGAAAATTTCGTCCGTTTTTTCGTATTTTTGACCGTTTGCAATTTTTACTGGACGTGTGTAAATTTTTGAGTCTGTCGGTTCTTGGAAATCCTCCGTGCCATTGAGAAGTCGGAAGAACAACGGCCACTGCGAAGGGTTGGAGTAGCCGGTATAGACGCACTGTTGCTAAATAGTGCATTACTACCTGAATTCTCACCCGCCTTCTTATCGTGAACAGAGTATAGGAGATACACATTTGTAAAGTTACAAAAAATCGTGTGCGTAGTGACGTCACTACGCGGAATTCCCATTTAAAACAATGTATTTTGGGCCAAAATCTCATCTCCGGAACAATGGAACTTCATTAGAAACCAAAAGCATTGTTCTCAGCTCATCAAGTTCTTTCATTTTCTTTATAAAAAACACGACATTTCATATACCCTTGCAACTGCCCCATTGGGTAATGTTCGGTGAGCACCTTCAAATTTGCCTTTTTAAATGTGTTTAAATAGACAAAGTGCAACTTGGCTTAGTGTTCCAAACTATCTCTCTCACTCTCCCACGACCCTCATGCAGAGCCATCTCTTTCTAGCGTCTAAATTCGTATTTCTCCTCTAGTCTAATTCACTTTGTTCAGTGGCGAGGCGTGAAATTCGGCAACAATATATTTTCTCCACTTAAATTCACCAAAAAAGTTGAATGCTTCAGTCATCGGCGATGACCAGGCATTTCGACCTTTCTAGTGTGTTTAAATGGGGAAAAGGAACGTAGCCAAATCGCACGCCTCGCCACTGACTTTGTTTCAGTCTTCATTCAGAATCAGAGCTGCCGTTTCGCGTATAATCAATGATATTTTTCAATTCACCGATGATTCCACCGGTTGAGGAAAGATTACACAGTTCAGTTCAGTTCATATGACTGTAATGCATGAAAACACTCGCACCTGTAATCTTTTCTCAACCGGTAGAGTCGTCGATGACTTATAAAACTTGCAGATATTATAATAATCAAACGGCGATTTCACCGATTGAGAAAAGATTACAGATTAGAATATTTTTGCGAAGTACAAAAATATACAATTAATTGAACTCTGTTTTATTTTCTCCACCGGTGGATTCATCGGTGGATTGAAAAATACTTTTAATTATACGCAAAACGGCAGCTCTGTTCCGAATAAACGCAACAATCGTTAAAACACTTAAAGGTACGATTTCGTTAGGCGCCTTCAATTCGTCTTGTAGGCAAATCCAATTCCCCCAAGTACGAACAGTTAACTACCTTCCCTTTAAAAACGGAGGAGTAGCGTTCTTTTGGACTAACCTGCGGGCCGATTATTTACTTCATCGATAAACCGATCGTTAAGACTGTGTGAGAGTGATTCTGTTGGTCGAAATTTGTAAAACTTGGCTGTTGTTATGGTAACCATCGTTAAGAGTCCCGCGTTAGATAACGCCAGATGAGCCTCATGAGGTTCATGAGTAACCTTCAAATAGCGGGCACTATAACAATAGTTACCATAGCAACGGAGGAGTTTTACAATTTTCGACTAATAGGATCAGTCAAACACAGTCTTAACGATCGGTTTAGCGATGAAGTATATAATGATCGGCCGCTGGTCTTTAGAGGCTTAACGAACTTTTTCACCCGATGAAGTCACCACAAAAACCGTTTATTGGGTGATGTTCGGCGAACACCTTCGACTTCTACCTTTTATATGGGTTTACGTGGAGAAAGTCCGACGTTGCCACACTCCACGCTATTTTATTAGTGTCTATATTGTAAAGAAAGTCAACGGACGATGGTGCACCACTCCTAGAGTTAGACAAAAAATAGAGAGAGAGAGAGAGGGAGAGAGAGAGAGAGAGAGAGAGAGAGAGACGCAGAAATTGAGAAGTGAGAAGAAGTATCAACTCTTTCTAGATTTGCGATTCGTGCCGATTCGTAGGATTGGAAAAGCAGAACGGTTTTAGGCAGTGTTGCCAGATTTTGCGGAATTCCCCGTAAGAGCACATAGAAAAAGCCGCAGAATCTGGCAACAGTGGCGTAGTGTGCAATTTGGCATCGTCGTACTTTATCCATTTAAACCCGTGTAAAAGGTCGAATGCGAAGGTGTTCACCGAACACCCGACAGTTTGATCTTTTTCATGGGTTTAAATGGACGAACTGCAACGTTGCCAAATGGGGCAGTTGCAAGGGTCTTAAATGTTGTGTTTTTTATGAAGAAAATGGTAGTACTTGATGAGCTGAGAACAACGGTGCCTTTAGTTTTTTCATAAGTGTCCCGGTTTCCCAGATACAGACGTGTAAAGTTCTATAAAATCGTGTGTGTAGTGACGTCACTACGCGGTATTCCCATTTAAAACAATGTATTTCGGGCCAAAATCTCATCTCCGGAACAATGGGACTTGAGGAGAAACCAAAGGCATCTTTGTTCTCAGCTCATCTAGTACTTTCATTTTCTTCATAAAAAAGTCAACATTTTAGACCCTTGCAACTGCCCCATTGCACGATACGCCACTGCCTGGCAACACTGGTTTTAGGACTGATCAGGAACAGAGACGGTGAGACGCCGAGACGGAGGAATCAACCGTTGCCAGATTTTTCAGTAGTAATTAGTCAAATTTTACATAAACTCAAATGGAGAAAAATCTGATAATTATCCGAAAAATGGCAACACTACAGGAGTCGCAGTCGATATAGACTGCCAGACTTTTCTTGTCCGAATCTATTCTGAGTTTTTCCGGCACTATTATTGGGAACAGAGGAGAGGAGTCACCAGACTGCCAGACCTCTCCCTTCTCCTGTCCCTCGCTCCTAGCCAGTGGCGGCTCGTGCAATTTGGCAAAGACGGGTTCTCTCCATTTGAACTCACGTAAAATAATCTGTCTTCAGGTGGCTCATTAAACCATCAAGAGATCGATTCTTTTGTATTGTGGCGGCTCGTGCTATTTCACTGAGAGAAATCGCTTCTTTAAAAACAAGGAAACATGTTTACTTGTGACAGTTTTCTTTGCGGGAAGTAAAGTTCTGTTGCATGGAGGAGAATCACTGTCACAACGAGGAATCTTTTACTTATAGCAGCAGACATTTTCCTCGGGTTAAAGTCCTTAGTCAATTTTTCACTGTGCAGTTTCTTTAACGCAAACGAAATACACCTTGGATTAAAAATAGGATTCTCTCGGTGTTGGCAACCATATTTTTTCTCACTTGAACCTATGCAAAAGTATCGATTTCTCTATGATTCAGTAATTTCCCTGGAGATCGATTATTTTACGTAGGTTTAAATGGAGAGAATCCGTTGCTCCCACATTCCATAAGCCGCCACTGCTTTTGTATAGTTTTAAATGTAAAAAAAAAAACATATATAGTTATGACAAATGAATTTCTTGCAAGGTTTTTCTGTTGGCAAATGGGCTGTAAATGCTGATGTAAAATGCTGCTGGAATGACGGCCATTTGAAAAGTCTAAAACTCACATCTCTCTTTGTGAAATTTAAGTTCAAAGTTCAGATGGATCACACGTGTGTTTATACTCTACGTAAGTACGTCTCGCATTCCAAACAAAAGAACATAACCTACGAACCCTAAAACCAAGTACGTGCTTACATCAGAGCAGCAATAGCCAAATTATAAAGATCTCTCATGGTGTGTACGTATGGATGATTATGACAAGTATGGCGCACAACGCATAGAAGATGTTGAAGTTAGCCAGAAAGTATGGTAAACTTCATCAGAGTATGATAAATTAATCATAACTTGTGGCAAAATTAAGATAATCGATTGCTTATTCTACCTGATCTCTGGTATTGTTTACTATACTCTGGTGAAGCTTACTATACTTTCTACCTGACGCCAAAATCTGCTACATACATGCGTATGGTTAAGTAACTGTACCGTACTTTTTTCCCCGTGGCATGTATCTAATCGAAAATTCGCACGGAGAAAAAAACTCCGGTTCATATGGAACACCGAGGGTGTTTGGTTCCAGTAACCGAAGTTTTAAGTTGTGAGTACCGAACTTCTTCAGTTAGAAGTACCGAATTGGCTCAGTAGGAACGAAATGTGAGTCATAGTATTAGTCACACTTACCGAAATCTTCGGTACTCCTATAACTGAAGTTCGGTACTCGCAACCGAAAACTTTGGTAACTGTATCCGAACACCTCAGTGTTCCATATGAGCCGAAGTTCAGTTCTCATAACCGATTTTTTTTTCACCGTGCAAACATTAAGTTTGAACGGTAGAAAATTTGAATAAGTAAAAAATAAACCGATTGTTTGCGCGTCGAAAGTAGCACACAAAATTATAAGTAAAAACAGACTGTTAGAGACAGAGGATTTAAAATATGCCCTCTGTAAACTCACAATCACAACTCATTGTAATCGTGAATACTTTGCCGGAGGACGAGCGAAAAGAGGAATACTCTATTTCAACGGAATCTATTTTTTATCAATTCGCATTTGACAAATGAAGGGGTTTAAGTGACTAACACAACAAATGTGAGCACTATACTGATAAATTGATTCTGGAAAGAAAAAGAAGAAAAAAACAGTTCCTCTCTCTGTGTCCGCCTCTAATTTGATTCCCCAAGAATTAAAATGACTCACAAGTCGATGTGACAGTCGCGTATTGTCAGTTGCTACGAGAGCTTGGGTCCATCCATCCGCGTATGTTAACCTAACAAATACGTGGGAGTGGAGTGTTCAGATCACCGTCACCGACAACCTCCCCCCCCCCCCCCCCCCCCCTTCACCACCCAACTTACAAACGCTCACCATAATTATCGGATACACCTGTAATGTCGATCCAATTTCTTACCGAAGCTCTCAACTCGTCACGCGATGTCTGATCGCCTGGCTTTTGTCGCTGTTTATCGTCCAGGACTAGTGATTTATTTCAGCAACGTTTTCGTACCTTTATTTTGCGAATAATTTCTCACAGAGCCTCCCAAGACTCTCCTCATCTCAAGGCTCCATGAAAGCACTTTTTTGAAAACACAAATTTTTTTTCTTCTTTTTTTCAATTTTGGACATCAATGGAACCGTGGCAAAATTCGGTACTTAAACGCCGAGAAATCACCTTAAAAAAAAAAAAAAAAAAAAAAAAAGCTCTCTTCAATATGCGTCACAGTTTTCAGTTTTTTTTCTTCTTCTTCTTTTTTTTACCCAAGCCCCTCCATTTCCATATTGTTTGTGGAGGAATTTTATGTCCAGAAAATTGTCAATCCCTATCCATATTGTCGCATGTTCAATTGATACATTGTCCAATCATTGCACTATATCTGTACGCAAGGGCAGTCACAGGAATTTGCCTTTCTCTATCTCCTTTCATTTGAACGCGCGCGTTAGAAAAGGACGTCGAAAGGGACTAAAGTCACGCGATGGCCCCTTTGCTATTCCTCTCTAACATATGAGTTCAAATGGAAGGAGAGAGAGAAAGACAAATTCCTGTATCCAGGAGAAGAGACACGCTTAAAAAAAGGCAGAAAAACAGGAGGAGAGAGACCCGTGCGTTCGATTGAAACTTCGATGTATTGAATCGAAATTTCCCTTTTATTTTTGATCATAAAATAAAAAAAATTAGCAAAGTTCCAATCAATCGAAGTTTCAAAATTTCAAAATTTTGTTTCGATTGATTGCACATAATAAGCCTAGGTGATGATTGCAGCGTCCCATGTCCAAAGATTTATTTATTCAGCTTAAAATGGGGCAGTTGCAAGGGTCTGAAATGTTGCGTTTTTCATACAGAAAATGATAGTACTTGAAAAGCTGAGAACAATGGTGCCTTTGGTTTTTTCCTAAGTGTCTTGGTTTTGTAGATACACACGTGTAAAGTTACAAAAATTCGTGTGTGTAGTGACGTCACTACGCGGAATTCCCATTTAAAACAATGCACTTTGGGCCAAAATCTCATCTCCAGAAAAATGGGACTTAATTAGAAACCAAATGCATCTTTGTTCTCAGCTCATCAAGTACTTCCATTTTCTTCATAAAAAACACAAAATTTCAGACCCTTGCAACTGCCCCATTATTTATGGATAAAAAGGTAGAAAGAAAAGGAGAGAGGCTGGGAGCAGATAAAGAGCGTGAGGAGGAGGGAGAGAGTGAAAATGAAAAAAAGAAGAAAAAGATAGAAAAAAGTTGTCCGCGTTGAGTGAGGTCATATCTTCTCCGTGTGTCTGGCCGGGTGTCTCGGCTGACTCAGCCTGTGTTCATACGTAACGAGTAACGAACGCGCACGGGGGAAGGAGGATGGATCCACTGCAACAGCGATCATCAGTTCTCAACCGGTCTTTGAACCAAGTTCACCTTTTTTAACCGTGTTTCTTTTTCACGTCAACGCGCGCGAAGTTATTGTTTTGGTTTCGTCAATGTTTTCCAATTTCCCTTCGCGAGGAGCATATTTCATCGAAGATATTTCCGCGGCTCTTACGCTCTGAATTCGAGTAGTGTTCGTTAATTGGTTTTGTCCATAAGCCCGAGTTACCGATTCTATATTCTTCCAATTTTGAAGGTCGATTAATTATGCCTTTAAAAGGAGTCTAAGCGCGATCGTTCTACTCAATACTCTGCCCGTAAGGTTAAATTCCAAAATTTTAATTTGGTTATTTTTTTGCTCTTGTTACTTGTTGATTTTCTTAATGATGATCCCAATCTAATCGTTCTCTGTTTATTCAGTGCCAAATTTAGAGACCGTTTATCATAGTTTGTTCTTTTTCAACTGGTTAATTGCTATTTAAGTTCTAGTTTTTACTTCCTACCGTAAATGACGAGGAAATTTTGATCTGTTGGCCGAAATTTACGGAGAAATCCCTTAATTTTTTAATTGGAAAAAGCCCGCGTCACGAAGCTTATTGTTCATTTTTAAGCATGCTTTATTATTTCCTTTTTTTCCAGAGGTTTCAGGTACCTACTAAACGATATTTTTTTATGCATGAAACACGGTGGAACGGCATGAGTTACTTTTGGTTTTGAGTGGTTCCTTTGGCGGCCCGATTTAGAAAAAAAAGAGAAAAAAACGGGTTTTATCTGAATTCTGGCGTCCGTTTTTGTTTAAGTTTTTGAGCTGCACTTTTAATTTGCTTATAGTGACATTTTTTGAAGAGATGATCCGTTAATTTGTTATAACAAATAGAATTTTTACCGTAAATAAAAAGTCAGCTGGTGAAGGAACTCGAGGATTCGAGCGGAATTGACGGATTTGAGGTTATATCTCGGTGAACCACAAGTAACCGCGGCCGTTGCGTTGGACCGATTCGTCGGAGTGGTTATATTGTGTTCCGATCCGTTTTGATGGAACACTTGCACCGCGCTGGCTCACCGCATTTATAGTTCCATCGTGTTCCATTGTGTTCCTAATAAAAAAAATAAGCCATAAAACTAGTCTAGTCTAATGTAGTTTAGCTTAAGTTAAGTTAGGTTATAGGTTAGGTTAGGTTAGGTTAGGTCAGGTCCGGTCAGGTCCGGTCAAAATTTGTCAGGTTGAGTTACGATAAATTTTACAGAGCAGTGCCATCCTCTTAAAGTTCGAAAAAGCCAGCATTACGAAGTTTAATTTCCACTCTGTTTGACAGCCGGTAAATATTTAGTAGGATATGATCACTTGGTAATTCCTTCTCAAGGTTTTCGTACATAAGTTTTCCCCAGAACAGGCGAAAACCAACTTCTTTATTTTCGTTAGCTTTGAAGTCGACTCAATATATTAAGAAAAATTTCCAAGGGTAGACTGCTGATGTATTTCCTCGCATGACAGCGTCTCAAATTATATACGTTTAGCAGGAGAACATCAATATGGATCTAAAAAATTCGCTTCGCCATTTTTGACGTCATGGATGTCCATCCATCGGTCACAATCCAGAAAAACTAGGGGGGGGGGGGATATGGTAAAACAAAAAACAAAAATCTTCCTAATCAGCAATTTTTTTCTAAAGTGATTATTTAGAATTTTTAATTTTTGGGAGAGGGAAGCCCTTCTATGTCGCTTTAATACATCTGTCAATTGCCTCCATCTATCCGCGTGTTTTCATATCTATCGTTAACCTCTATTCCAGTACTACCTTGTTGACCTACCTCAATAGCTTGACTTAAAATCTTCGAAATGTAAAAAAGAACCTTACTCGGAAGGTTATAATTAATCCTGTGGCGAATCGTGCAATCTGGCAACGTCGCTCTTTGTCCATTTAAACTTACGTTAAAGATCGAACGATTGAGAGTGCGGCTTGGAACTCGATCTTCTTTTCATTGGTTTAAATGGCCAAAATGCAACGTTACCAGATTGCACTCTTCGCCACTGAGCTCAGGGATGCCACTCAGCGTGTAACCACACCCATGTTCCTGTTTCACTCTGTGTGCAATTTTTGAAATTCCCGCCAAATTTGGCAAACATTAAAATAATTATCAAAGTTGGACGCGTTTTGCGCGGGCATCAGGGCTGTTATCAGTGACCCAGAAGAAATATAAACATGTTTGAGTGGATCACTGGGTAAAGAGTGACATGTTTTTGCCGCAAAAACTCAGATATGCCTAAGCCTTTGGGGGGCAGTCGACTTTACCTCGGTGGTTCTTTATCTACATTTAGATCGTAACAAATAGATAGCTGTATCACGACAATCTATAAGTCAGTGGCGCAGCCAGGATGCCAGGATGTCTTCTATCTCTTTTATTTTTCTTATTCGATTCTACTAGTAGAAAAAGGATGGAAAGATGGAGTTTGATCCCCTTGTCTATTCTTGTCTAACATACGAAAAACTTTCTTGTTCGATGTACAAGAAAGAGAGAGGTAGAACATTTCTCGTTGCGCTGGTACGTAAGTGTAAGTGTAAACCAATTCCATGAACTCAATTCTTGAGTACTCTACATCCAACCTTGATAGTTGTAAGTGAACACAACCGGTCAGCGTGTTGGTTAGTGCACTTAATTACCGCGGAATCAGCCTGATCTAGACGCCACGCTGCTGCGCGCTCAGGTTTAATTATTGTGACCGATACAGGTTTAAAAGCATTTGCGAGACCACCTTTAACAAAGAAAAAGAGGAGTCCTTATATGCGCGAATACTTTTTCCTCCTGACGTTTCATTTTTTAAGCTATATCTTCGATGTTACAAGCACAAAAAACCCGTCACCGTTTACGAAAAGTTTTTGGAACTTTGAATCTGGTATGCTTGTTGAAAAACAACCGCTCAGCATACATACTACCTAACTACATAGGCGGCAATCTGGCAACCATGACATCTTCCCATTTGAATGTATGGCTAAGAATCGATCCTTGAAGGGGCTGTGGCCCCATGACGAATCGATTATCTCTCATGCAATCAAATGGGAAGAATACACTGTTGTCAGATAGCTGGATCCGCCAATGCTCAGCAAGTGAATCTAGGGCTGTTGTTATGCGGAGCTTAAGATAATTTTTTTTTAATTCGCCGATGGTTCCGACGCTAGACAAAAAAATTACAACGCCCGGTAAATAAATGGGGATTTGGACGTCCGGAGGACTCTTAAATTGCTTTCCAAAAAGTCGACAAATGCACTATGTAATGTCTTCATCCAAGATTTTTAACGATTTTGCGCAAAGAAGTGTCCGGACGCCTGAAAAGTCAATTTTTGGCCAGGTAGATGAGGTCAGTAGTACCTATGACTGTTACGCACGAAAATACTCGGATCAGTAATCTTTTTTAAACCACTGGAATCATCATTGAGTGAATATCAAAATGTCATGAAATTTTAAAGTCAACGGTGTTTTCCGTCGATATTCAAAAATATTGCAGATCAGAATATTTCCCAGAGACAAGTCCAGTATAGCGTGTAGTCAACTGTGCGACTGGAAGCTACCCTTTGAGGTAAACAAAGGCCTCTTACCACCAAAACAAAGGACAGCTTCCAGTCGCACAGTTGACGACACGCCACTCACTGATAGATATCTAAATGGCTGGACCAGACAGAGGCACATCAAAAGCTCGCTGGTTCAACAAGACAACAGACAGTCAACATCCCTCTATAATTTAGCCTGGTGGTTGAATGGTGAGCATCCTCCTCACTTCCCAGCCTATCCCCCCCCCCCACGTGTTTACCGTATATCACCATTCAACACCAAGCTAAACCGGCGGGATTCTGGCACTTGTTCTGTTGAATCCACCAGATTTTGGTGCTGTGCTTCAAATCATCTGCCCTATGTATTTTAGCGCAGTGCCGTCTCTATTAATCTCTGGTATTTTCGTGGCTTAAAAAGTCTCACTGCTGCTGAGCTTGACTGAAGTGTGCATGAATCTTTTTGTCAACCGGTGGAATCATCGCTGAGTAAGAGGTGGTTTCAGAAGTGTAGGCGCACCCAGACCGATAATCTTTGGACATTATTTCTCTTGTTTCAAGATGAAAATGAATGAAAATTAATTTGAGCGTTTGCTTTTCATTGAGAAACACTTTAAAATTAAAAGTTCAAAGTCGAAGACAAGTTTTGTTTAGTTTTGAAGAAATTGAAAATTGAAAAGTCACCAAAGATTATGGTCTAGGTGCGCCAACACTTCTGGAAACGAGCTCTAGAAACTTTGCTCTTTAGATTCGCAAAACGGCAGCCCTGCATGAGTCATCCTGAATCATTGTCCTCAGGCACCTTTAGCTCTTCAGTCGAAGGAGCGCCGCCGTTCTTACGACTTACGCGCACCATTGCGGTGGATAATATAAGTAACCTCATGCTGTAATCTTTTTTGATACTCAGCTACAAAATGATGTACAACGAATAAGGGAAAAAAAGGCAAAGAGGAATGAGAAACGAACGCATGAACAGATGGATGGATGGATATCCCGATAACAGTTCCCCAGTCCATATAAACCGGTTCCAAGGTCAGTTTGGACCAGATCGAATCTGGATGACTCACACTATTCAAATTTCCTCGCGGAGTGTCGCTACACCGCTCCTCAGCCATCAACAAATACAAAATAATACAAACAATATTCATCCTTACCTTTTTCATTATGTATCGTGATGAAGATATCTGCGGCTCTGCGCCTTTCACAGAATCTTTTGGATCGATACCTATTAACATCCGTAAACTTGTTTAGCTGCAAATCTTTTGTGTTGTCATTCATTTTGCTTCTCAAAAAGTCTCTTGTCAAATAAATTATTGTCAGCGCTGCCGATTTGTATATATCAGTGGCGTAGCGTGCACTATGGCAACGTTGCAGTTTGTCCATTTAAGCCCATGAAAAAGATCGAACTATCGGGTGTTCGGTGGACACTTTTGCATTTGACCTTTTACATGGGTTTAAATTGACACAACCGATCATCCCACCGGTTCAGTTCGTTCTTCATACGACTGCAATGCACAAAACTCCTCGAATCTGTAATATTTTCTCAACTGTCGTCATTGAATAGGAACTATTTTGTTAATTCACGGAGGTGATTTCCATCGGTTAGAAAAGATTACAGATGCGAGTATTTTTGGGCATTTCAGTTAAACACTTAACTGAACTGTTCAGGTAATTTTTTGGTCGACCACGGTGGAATCACCGGTAAACAAAAAAATAGCATTGAATATACATGAAACGGTAGCTCTGATGATTGTTGATTTTTCTGCAGAAGTACGTGCGTCTTACCTAGTGATCATCAATGACGCATTCTTTAAGATCAACATCACACATTGATATACGGGCTCATAAATAACCCATTGCATACATGATCGATTCTAATGCCAATTAAACCTCCAATTGATTGTTACTTTGAAAATTATTCAAATGGACGAGAAGCGATAATTATACATGCGCTATGGTCTAAGATCACCAAAAAGTGGCAAACACCAGGGACCAATAAATGGTCGGTACAGACGGTCCCCGAAAGACGTTGGATGGTGAGCGTTTACGTGTGCTTTTAAATGGCCGTAGTAGGTGCACACCAATCATCTGGGTGCAAGACCGTCTGTACCGAACATTTATTGGTCCCTGAAAGTAAATTTCTCATTAATTTATCACATTGTAACTCTTTAAGATCAATTTTAATCACGCAGTGAACATTCTGATCATATAATTTGAACATACAAATTTCTTTGAAAAGTTGAAAGTTAGCTTAAACGGTAGAGAATGATAATTTTTGGTGATTTTTTTTTCACTAATTTTCGGCCACTTTTTTTCGATTTTAAATAATCTGCGTCCAGAGTCCATAGTGCATTTTGTGACCCACTCGCATTTGACTATACAATCTTTGAATTTTATTTCAACGCAATTATTGAGATTTTAGGAGTCAATTTTGGAACTTCCTGATGCTCCCATCGTTAATTTCAAGTGATTTTAATCTAAAGTAGACCCTCAATAGCTAGCATAGCTGTAGCAGAGGATTGCAATAGACCCATAATATTCGATTCGCGCGTTCGCTTTTGATGAAGTGAGGTCGCGACTTCACGAAAAACAACCGACTCTATGCGAATAAAGCAGACGAACTTAATTCACTGTCACGGTTGTTTTAAGTAAACATCGCAGAGCTGGACTTAATTTAGCCGAGACATAATTCACACTCGCAGAAGCACAATCATTCATTCCTACCTCACTCCATTCTGACACTTACAAACGCGTTGGTCTCGTTTCCATCGCGTCAGAGTAGGCCTCTGCGATGTTCGATGCATCGATCGAAGTTTCGATGTTTTCCTGCCATTGAATGGATTCGATGCTAATGCTGGTGTCAATCGATGCATCGAAACTCGATTTTTATCGATATTTCAACTAGAAACAGACCATAGAGTCACTTTTTCCTCTTAAACCATCTCTAAAGCACAAAAAAGTATCATTATTTCCAGTGATTTCTCATGTTTGACCTGTTAAAATTTGTATCGATACATCGATAAAATGTCGATGTTTTTTGGACATCCAACTTCGACGCACAAAACTGGACATCGCACAGGCATACATGACGATGATCGCAGTGGCGTAGCATACAGTTTGGCAACGTTGTATATTGCCCATTTAAACCCTTGTAAAAGGTCGAATGCAAAGGTGGTCATTGAACACCCTACGCTTCGATCTTTTTTATGGGTTTAAATGGACGAACTACAATGTAGCCAAATTTCACGCTACGCCACTGGATGATCGGTGTTTCTGTTTTTCATTGATCTAAATTTTGCGAAGCTCATGAGTACTTATCTATTCGTAAGAGGAAAATATACAGGGAAAAAAAACCCGCCCAAAGAGCTATATACACATTTTCAAAAATGTACATCACTTTTTGCATCTGACAACCTGAAGATGTTTAATTCACGCTTAAAATGTTTCACATGAAGAAAGTTACAGTTTTTGATGAGCTGAGAACAAAGGTGCTTTCCCTAGTAAAATTTTTTCATTTGCGGCCAGTGCCATGTGGTCCAATTATCCATGAATTCATCGGCGGCCAGTGAAATCACTGGTCGCCAATGCATATTTCATTGCGGTTGCCAATGAAAATTTCACTGGTCGCCCATGAATTTTCATTGACGGCCAATGGAATTTGCAGTGGCAACCAATGAAATATGCATTGGCGACCAATGATTTCACTGGCTGTCAATGACTTCATGGATAATTGGACCACATGGCATTGGCCGCCAATGAAAAACTTTTACTAGGGTTCCCAAAAAAACAAAACAAACGAAAATCAACAACAAAAATCGTGCGGTTGGTGACGTCTCAGCACAGAATTTCAATTAAAATGAAAATATTTTACGCCGAAATCGCATCTCCAGAACCGGTAAATTTTCAGCTAAAACTGCTAAAATCTAGAGGAAGTCGATTGAAGATCGAGTCGAGATTCATGATTTGATCAAACCACAATGGAAGTCTAATCGATTTATTTGACGATGGATATAAGTTTCAAGCGTGGGCGCCCGTTTTAAATCGCTTTAGATAATCGATTACTTTGGATTGGGAAGACATGTTGCCCCTCGGAAGAATCAATTATTTTACATAGATCTGAATGGACGGAACCCATTGATGCTACATTGCTCCGGAATTCACCGCGGACCAGTGTATACCTACCTCACGTTCAGTTTAACGTATAAAGTAGGCTAGCAGGCATATTTTTCAGTCTCAGTCTGGCAGCTCTGTCGGTATTCGATTCTGAATTTCTTCTTAGCGTGTTGAAACAAATAACAATAAATGTTCCCAGCTAATATCGACTGCCGAGTGCTGGCCTATAAATTGTGCTTTTTCTTGAGAACAGGAGAGAGGGAGAGAGGGAGAGAGAGAGGGAGAGAGGGAGAGAGAGAGAGAGAGAGAGAGAGAGAGAGAGAGAGAGAGAGAGAGAGAGAGAGAGATGTTAAAAGGTCGTGGGCGGCCTGCCGCCTAAGCCTTTTTAAGACTTTTCTCCACACTTATTGCTATTTTAAGTGTCGCTTATTGTTCTTACATTTTTATACGATACCTTATCGCAGCTCATACGAATACGAGTAGTTGCTAATCCCGCGAAAATGCGGAATATCTTTCGAGTTCCGAGAATGCAGCCATAGGCCACGCAAGGATTTGCCCGCTTTGAAGGGCCCTCGAGCGACCGAGCGTGCTAGACGATATGGCGCGCGCGGTGCGTTGGAAACGAATGGATTTTACTTTCACGCCATCAAGTGGCCAAATCCGATTCAGAGTGCCGCAGTTGAAGGCCGTGAATTGCGATATATCGATGTTTGTCTCCATTTATGAACGTACATTTGTAAAATAATCGATCTTGCAGGGGATTATAATTGAATCAATACAATTGCATTGGTTCAGATGCACATAGGAAAAAATGCGGATTTTACGGAGGAATCAACCCTCTATAACGCTGTAGAAAATGTTTGTAACTGACCCATTATGGGCGAGCAATCGTTGTTTTGGAATCTTCGTGCTCCAAACCATTTCAGCTTGCTAATATCAAGCTGTAATCTCATCAAAAGCGCAGTGCAACTGCCGATCTAGCCGTAGCCACCGGGTGGCTCAACACACTTGAACAGAATACGTACTTACAGACAAACTTAGATAGGCAGTTGTTGTGGAGGCGTGGATTTGTCAGTTTCATTTTCACATCACGCTCATTCTGAGAAACGATGAGATAGAAGTTCAATCAATTCACAGATTATGCGCAAACTTTCTTGCCTCTTCTCACTTCCCCCGACTCGAACTTCCCTCCCACTTCAACTTCCATGCAACTAATTAGATCCTTCTCCTCCATATAAATATACTAAAGAAAGCATCAATACGTCAATGACCTAGCAGAGTCGTAAACATGCTGACATTTTTACTCGGCATGACACATGCATATACCTCACGTGGGCTTAATTAATGATAAATAACTCGTTTGTCATCTAGAATCTAGAGTCTAGATTGTATGAACTCCATCAATCATCCTTTTTTTTTTTTTGAGAACCTTTTGTATTCTTGTGATGGATTGATTTAATTTGCTCGTCCGCCTGATGTGAGTCTTAAAAAACTGTCCACACTAAACTAAAACTTAGATACCGCAATTCCTTTTTTAAATCTTGCATCTTTATCTCTGAAGTTTAGTCAAAATAAAGTTTACGATTGCGTCCAATGGGGCAGTTGCAAGGGTCTGAAATGTTGTTATTTTTATAAAGAAAATGACAGTACTTGATGAGCTGAGAACCATGGTGCCTTTGGTTTTTTTCCTAAAGGTACCGCTTTTAGAGATACACTCATAAAAAGTTGTGAAAAAATGGTGGGCGTAGTGACGTCAATACGCGGAATTCCCATTTAAAACAATGTATTTTGGGCCAAAATCTCATCTTTAAAACTATGGGACTAAATTAGAAACCAAAGGCATCTTTGTCCTCAGCTCATCAAGAACTTTCATTTTCTTTATAAAAAACCCAACATTTCAGACCCTTGCAACTGTCCCATTCGGGATACAAGTTAGAAAATCCCCATATCCAGTGTTTGTAAAAGTAGCAGTCATAGTAAAAACTTATTTGTGTACACCGTGATCATTGATCAGTCGGGATCAACGCTCGTTTTTGTCACTTTAAATCCATTTAAAAATGTCGATTCGAGGGAGTATACTATGCACTTTAACCTTTTTAGTGGGTTTCATGGACGAAATACAACGTTGCAAAATTGCACGCGATATCATTAGCATTGGTTTTATTCTTGAAATAATAAATATTGCCTTTTATAAATAGATTGAAAAAAATTGGTTTTATTCTTGAAATAATAAATATTGCCTTTTATAAATAGATTGAAAAAAATTAACGATGCAAGTTGGAAAATACGGGTTTACTTACATCAGCTTTAAGTGCGTAAAAAGAGGGGGAGAAGTCCGGCACCAGCTCGCATGTCCATCGCAATCATTAATTTCTACGCTTGAGTTTTCAATGCCTATAATAACCTGCATGTGTTAATTTAATATATTTATACGTGTAGGTTGCATGAATCTAAATTTGGTCTTCTTGAACTATGTTATGAGGATTTTTTGGTGTAAATGTACAATATGTAAATGAATAGTTTTTAAACTCTTCAACCAAATGGTTGATTAAATAAAAGCTAATTTTGTTGACAGTTTTTATGTCAGTATAGGTATTCAACGGAAATTTGAAAGGTTACTCTCACATGGTACTGATAAACAGATGAACGATTTTGAAGGGAAAACAAAACCAAATGAACAAATGAGCAAAACGACTAATGCTTTCTCTTGTATCCACATTTACAGAGTTATACGTACAATACCAAAAACAATAATAATTTGTAGGGTTTGTCGACGGACATCGTGAATTTTATCTGTGTGTTAAATAGGTATACGGATACTGTAACTTTTTTAGAGGAGAATCTTGACGTTATGTTTCTCTTAAACTATTGACGAGTGATGATGATCTATCTGTCGGACTTAAAGTGAATTTCAAAACTCTTGGCGCTGACATGGATATTTTGATGAAGTGTATTGTGATCCCATTAAACTGCTGTAAAGAAAGTAGTTAGTCTGTGTGATTAAGTTCTGAAAGGATTAAGGATTCCAATAAGCATTTTAAAATGTCGTCAAATCAAGAGACGAAAGTGGATCCAAAGGACCCAAGAGTTCGGAAGCTCGTCTACAACATGTATAGAGGAATTCTAGGAGACTATAACAACAAAGCGAATGATATTGTTAGCAGTTTGCCCAAAGAAATGGTTACCGAGGACCAAGGAGTTTCCAAACAACTTGAAAGCATGATGTGAGTATCAAAATACTTGAGCCATACACTGAAAAAGAATAGATTAGTAAAATCAGTAAAATGAAACAAATACTAATTTTACCAGTCATTTTTGGTAAAATTTACTGTACAAGTAGCTAATTTTACGTTTTGGATTGTAAATTTTGCACAACTTTGATTAATTTTACCATTTGGATTGTAAATTTTTCCAATTGGTTTTTCAAATTGGCAATTAGTATAGCTGTCACGCCATGACAGCCATGTAAATAGCAAAAGGCACAATGTTTTAGATTGTAAAATCAACAATTTAAATCAAAAAATTTACAATCCAAATTGGAAAATTATTAAAACTTAAGCGAAATTGTCAATTAAATTAGTAACATTATCAATGAGTTTAGTACGTTTTACCAAAAATAACTAGTAAAATTAGCATTTGTTTTAATTTACTGATTTTACTAGACTTAATTGTTTTTTTATTAATTTAATTTTATTCCGTGTACGTACTCATAATCGCAAATTTACAAGACTTTTCAGTTAAATTCCGAATACTTATTTGTAATATTTGTATAAGTTATTAATCGATCCAACGTTTTTGTATAGAAGCTTATAGTGCATGATATAAGGTGACTCCTTGCTTTTTTATGAGTCACAAAAAAGCACTCTCGCACATCGATCAACAAAATGGCTAAAAATGTGAAAACACTCGTCCCTTTGCAAAAGTGTTCCATTACGATTGACGATCCATAACCAAAATTCCGTGGGGCATGAATCTCATATAGAGTTCCATGATATCTGTTACGTGGAAAATCTTTACGGAATTCCACGTTAATGAATGTATTTTGGGTCAAAAAATCTCTGGAATTACGAAACATAAATAAAAACCTAACGCATCCATTTTTTCGAATCTTCAAGTAGGTTTTTTTCATTAGCTTCGTAAAAAAATCAAACTCAGATCCTTGCCCCTTGCTACTTCTTCGCGAACATGCTCACGACTTCCCACACTGAAAAAAATATTACCCAGGAGCACATCGATTTTTGAACCGAGGTATAGGATGGTACTGTCACCAAAATTCTAGTGTTTGTACCATAGTTTTTTTTTTTTTTTTTTTTTTTTTTTTTTTTTTTTTTTTTTTTTTTAAATTTTGAGCAAGTCCTGGTTCTGTGACAATATCCTGATGGTAACACCACAATTTTCTAATAAAAGTACTATAGACTTTCCGCGGTTCACATGTCAGTGGCGGCTCGTACAATTTGGCAACAATGGCTCACCTCCATTTGGTTCTATGCAAAACAATCGATTAGGATACATCGAATCAAATGGAGGGCATTCATTGTTGCCAAATTGCACGAGCTGCCACTGTCCCTTTTGATATGCTTCTGGTAAAATTAATAGAATTTAGGATCCCCCCCCCCCCCCAGTGCAAGCCGCAAGTGGTCTCGATATTTCGATTCGTTTGCGCACGATTAAGCGCAGACGTGGATGATTGTTAGTCATTGGAAACTATAGAATCTTAACGGAGCCCTGCATTTTGCGGAATCTACTCTCTCGGTCTGAGACACTGATACCTGAGTTGACGGTCTCCTTCGAAAGCGCAAAAATATGCACTGAATCCTACTAATGGGTACTTGGAATCCTATCCATTTCTTGTCTCTAACTCGGATATTTCCGTTTCCATCGGTTACTCCAACGTTAAACGGTTACGCCCACTTTTTCTTCGCACGTTGAACTTCACTCCTCCTTTGTCCGCACATCCCTGCTGCAGTTGTGGATTTAATAAACATGCGTTTTGCGTTAATTGTAAGCGCATTTATTGTGAGAAACGCATCATATAACGACTCGCACCTCTTTCTTTCACCCTTCTGTAAAATGGCATGCTCTAATTTGTGTCTTCATTTCCGCTCATAATATCAAAGCAGTGATACCAATCTAGACTCATTATCAAACAATCACTATACATACAGTGTTGCATTTTTTCTTCTTTTTTTTCTTTTCTTTTATTATGCATCGAAGTTTGTTGAAATAGCTGCTTGTCTGTCAGTAACATACGGCTCGTGCAATCAGGCAACCCTGCTTTGTTTACATTTCAACCTATGCAAAAATATCGATTCTAGATGAGGCGTGGTACCTTACCAAAGAATCGATTATTTTACATAAATTTGAATAGAGAGAATCCAGTGTTGCCACATTGCATTGTGAAATAGCTGCGCTCGTGGAACACGGTCATCGCATCATGCTATCTCGAAGTCAAAAGCGGGCCTCCGTTACGACAGAAAAGCGATAAATATCGAATATAGCTAATAACTTTTAACACAATTTCAATTTACAAAGATTTTTCGCGTAACTGCAGTTGTCGTTCAAGAGTAGCGTTTTTAGCCCTAAGGCTGAGGACTACACTGTTAAAAATCGTCCAAAAAATCCAGAGTGAAAATCGGAGCAAACATAAAAATGAGGGTAGATTTTGCTCTCATGTGTAGTAAAAATAGAATGCACCGAGAGTAAAGAGCGGAAAATACTATCGAAGAGGGTGTTCATGCCTCCTCTATGGAGTAAAATCATATTTTAACTCCGAAAATGTGCAAATTATTACTCTTCTTTCCTCCTGTTCACACAATTTTCTACTGTAAAAATACCTTCCTCCCAAAACTATATACCAGGAGAAATCATGGCTTTTATGCAACCGGAGTTGGAGTGAACATTTCTGACAGTGTAATATCGTGTTGGCCTATTGCAGTTTGACGGGTTGTTATTTTTAAACTTGCAAAAGGAAACACTTTGGACGAAAATATTCATTCGTTTCGTGTAGGTTTAATAATTTTAATGATACCATTTCCATAAAAATTATCGGCATTAGCAGCGAAAAGTCGTGCTATCGTAGAATTACCCTTAAGAGAGTGCGGCGGATAATTTACGAAGTTTTCGAAGCGGACCTTGCGAAGCTTATTCCGCCCTCTTGCTGTAAAATCGACGATGTTATACTTATTATATACCTTGCCGTTTCAACATTCCGAGTAATCATCCCACTTGAACCTATGAAAAAGTATCGATTATTTGAAGGCTCGGTTAAAATACCAAAAGATCGATTATTTTCTATGGGTTTAAAAGGAGAAGACTCCGCTCCGTATACTCGCACACTCCACAAAGCATTGGTCATTACTTGAATGCTCGATCCCCTTCTAACTTTCAATGTAGTTTCCTCTTCACAATGAGGTTTTTTTCGCATGGAAACGGCAAAATCTAGTTTGAGATAATCCAACATGCTTGAAGCCAAAAGAGTAGGTATGGCTTGACGAGTGCCAATCATAAAATTTATTTATAGAGCTAATCAGTCCATGCTATGCATTGTTTACATACTGCTTATACTTTACATATACAACATATACTTTACTTGAATACATGTATACGCAGTGCGCTGTATCAGAGCAACACTTTATAGTAAGTGGTATATCTCAAAATTTCTAAAGCACACACGTTGATGATAGTGGATCTATTGCATATTTTTGTTACAACATTGTGGAGAGTTGATTCTGGTGTCAAATCGCTTGAAAATCACATTGAGCGCATCAAACAGTCTTAAAATCCACTCATAATTCCACAGATGGGCGTTTTAAGGAAAGCCTTGGATGGCGATCGAATGGGCAAATCAACCCTGCATGCATGCACCAATCGCACCAAAAATGGCCGACGACAGAAATTTATATTATCGGTTAGAATGTAAACACACGTCTCGCTTCCTTATTATATAGTACCTACATTTTGTGTCATTATGTAGTTACTTTCAACGTGTGTTTAAGAGGTAAAATTAAAAATAATAAAAAAATCCCCTCAACCATAGAATTGATGCTTTATCGCTTATAAAAGCGTGCGAAATTCGATATAATATGTATAGTGCATATTTCAGATCAAAACACACTCAAACCGAAAAACTGTCCGATTCAGTGTGTTTTTTCCCTCGATAAATACTATTTTGTTAATGTTTATGATTACTATGGTGAATATATTACGCGTTAAGTATTTTGTACGAAAAACCCACTCCCTCTCTCCCTCACTCTTAAACTCTCGCGTATTTTCAATTATTTAATTTTCTTTACTGGAGGTAACCTCCAAAACAGGCTCGCCTATGGAGGTACCGAATTTTCAGTCTTTAATTGTTTTTTTAATTTTACATTAGTTTAGTTTATTTAATTTTTCCAGTATAGTTAACGTGTAACTTGAGTAATTTAACATTTTTTTTTTTTTTTTTTTTTTTTTTTTTTTATTTTTTTTTTTATTTATTGGCTTCTGTCTGAAGACTGAAAATAAATCATTTATCTTATCTTATCTTATCTTTTTTCAATTCACCGATGATTTCACCGGTTGAGGAAAGATTACGGAGTTCGTTTCTGTGTATGACTGTACTGCACACAAAAATAGGCAACATGGCAAAGAAAGTGGGTACCTACTTTGCCGAATAAACGGCCATCTTTGCTGCTCGTGGTGGAAGCATGCAGGGTCAATTCGCCTAATCGACTGCCATCTTAAGCTTGCCTTAAAATACCCATTTCAGGTTTATGAGTGGATTTTGTGACTGTTTGATGCTCTGCTCAATGTGATTTTCACGCAGTTTTACACTAGTACCAACAATTCATCACGCTGCACAGTGTTTTGAAAAGGAGGACCGGCGGACATTGGCTTATAACTCTACTATAGCGCTTAAAAATATAATTAAACCCATGCCACCCTATGTAGTTGGGTACGAGAAATTCATAGAAAGGGTCGAAATTGTCGCACAGTGGGTATTTTTTAAGTAAATCCTGGACAAAAATTAAAAAAGTGAAAGAAAGCTGGGAAAATGTCATATATGGCAATGAAAACGTACAAATTTATCTTATTTTCTGTGGTTTACCATGGGAAACACAGAATTAATGCTCTACCGCCGCACAATGGTCAGTTTTCAAGATTTTTTTTTTTTATTATTATTGTAAGTTTCAACTTACTTATTTTATGGATATTTTATTTTGAATGATAATGAATAAAGATAATAATACCTGGCAAAAATCACAAACAATAATAGTCCTAATAGCTAATCACGGAATCAGCAGACACCGCAGCTTTCAGATAAGATTACACCGATCGATCAACGAGGTGCAAAATTGATAAGGCTATCTGTGGCGCGGTCATTGACCTACGAAACGGTCGGATGTAGAGACAAGTTCTGGAATAGCAAAGAACAATAAGCATCGAGTAATATTGACGTTCTCTTTGTCAGTAATCGATCGGATTTATCGATGACTTTCACATCGGCTACACTTCATTGGCGTAGCGTGCAAATTGGCAACGTTGTATTTTGTCCATTTAAACTCATGTAAAAGGTCGAATGCAAAGGCGTTCACCGAATACCCAAAACTTCGATCTTGTAATGGGTTTAAATGGACAAACTGCAATGTTCCCAAATAGCACACTACGCGTGACTGCGACACTTATTACTGATTTAACAGATCCGAGAATGAAGGTTTTCTAATTTCTTCAATTATAAACGCACGAAATAAAACCCCCCTCCCTCCCCCAGACCAGACTCTTTCTATCAGTAATAGCTCTGCAAAAGCGCTTGTAATGAGCTCAGGTCAGTGAAAATGCGATATAATTTGGAACATTAAATGCCTCATCAAGAATAACTCGAAAATTCTAAAATTTAGGTTTCTAAAATCTTCGTTTATATTTCTATTATGAAAAGTTACCATCATCTGTAGGCAATAAAAATAGTGGGAAAAAGTTCTTGGATGGAAGGGAAAATGGAAATTTAAATCAAAAATGTGAGCAAGCCGAAAAAAAATTATAGATAGTGGGATTCGAACCCCGATTTGATGCGTGCAAGGCGAAGCCTTTAGCCAAACGACCAGCCAGTTCACGTAGAGAAGATCGGCGCGCGTCCAACACATAAGCAGCTCCTGCCGCTCGGCCTAGACGTGAGACAGTTGCTGGCGCGGCGAGAGAAAAACGTAGTTAATTTTACGGAGGTCGACTTACAAAAATTAAGATTTCTCCAAGAGTCGCAAAAAGTGGCAGCCAATTTTTGGATATGTTGTTCTCTAGATGTTACTCTATCACTCCCTGAAAGCCGTTTCTTAAGGCAATTTAAGGCTTTTTTTATAGCTCTGCCTAAAGTTGAAAAACCGTAAATTTTTCCTCCACTCTTTGAACAAGCTTATCAAGGTCGTAAAAGTAGAAAAGTTTAACTTCATATAGCTCATTTTAAAGCTGAAAGTACGCTGAATAAAATGGTGTTTTTTATTTTTACAAAATTTTGAATATGAACAAAGAAAACACCCATACATTTGGAGCATGGTTTAAGAAAAAATCGGAACCTACCGAAAGTGATATTTTGAGAGCTTACAAAAGTATCAAAAAACGAATTATAAGCCAAAATTATGGTGAAATGGGGTGCACAGGATACTAAACTGAAGATTTAGTCATGTTTTGACTCTAAAAACACGACTTTGATTTTTGGCCCAATGTCCGCGCCGCGCCGAATTCAAAACACTGTGCGCTGTAGCAAAAGTATGCAACTTCATCATTACGGTGCAGACTCATCAGATGTGATGATATAACTATTTATGAAAATATCTTGGACTCAGGGGCTTAAATATTAGTTGTTCCCTGATGTGACTTCTAAATCCTTAAATACAAAGAAGCAACAAAAAAAAAAAAAAAAATCATCACTTTTCAAAAGTCCCCCCCCCCTTTTTGACACCCTGTCTACGCTCGTCGCTCAGTGGCGTAGCTTGCAATTCGGCAACTTTGCTGTTCGTCCACTGTTGGGTGTTCGGCGAACTCCTTCGACTTCGACCTTTCAAGTGGGTTTAAATGGACGAAATGCAACGTTGTCAAATTGCACGCTACGCCACTGACCTTGCTAATGAACAGAACGGAAGCGGAAGCATTTGGTTCCACTGAGCGGCAACGGAATTTCAAATTTCTACTCTCTCCATGAACTGCGTAAAGAGTATTTCAGAGCGAATATGAGCACGTGTTGATTCTGGTCGATTACTAATTAGTATAATTACTCGGCTGATAATGACTGAGCACACTTCATTAGTGCTGTTTGATCTCTCCCGCGAAGACATATTTTCCTGGCGGGAGGGTGAGAGTATAATCGCTTATAACGTAAGACAGAGCAGGACAGACTCGGGCGAACTGAAATAGTGTAATAATGGCCCGGGGGGGAGGAGGAGGAGGAGGAGGAGGAGCGGATAGAAAGATCCTCGCAGTCTGCACTCGCATCTCTCCGTTGGCAACTGCGATTCAGGGCTCAGAGGGCCCATCGCTTACTTTTAAGGGTGATTACATGCTAACAGGACTTTCCGCTGGCGACGAAAAATAAGTCCACACAGAATAAAAAAATGTTTTATATTTTTAAAAAAAAATATTTTTGAATTATATGACTCTATACGACGTACTTTTAAATTAAAATTAATTGTTTTTAAAGTCAAAATAAATGTTTTTAAATTACAACTTATGTATTTAAATTGAAAATAATTGTTTTTAAATTAAAAATTCGGTATTTTGATCTAATGAAAAGCTTTTTTTTTTAATTTAACAAAACTCAATTTCAATTTTAAAATACGTCTTTTTGTCATATAATTCAAAAATGTTTTTTTTTTTTTTTTAAATCTAACAAAATTTTTAAAAACTTCTGTGCAAAGTTGCCAAATAAATGAATATTTCTGTCAAAAGTGTTGCTTTTGGGAAAGTCAACAAAAACAAACCGTAAATTCAATAATACATTGAAGTTATGAGGATTTTTAAAAGTCTGGCAGAATGACCATGACCATGGTCTTATCGTCATGGCAAAATGACATTTTACAGTGGCGGATCCAAAGAGGGCTGTATAGCCCCCTTGAGCCAAAATTTTTCACTACCTACGAAGGAACATTTGAGGAAATTTTGCGATTTTCATTGAAAAAGTAGATTTACCCACCTACTCTAGGACGTGTGCCCCCTGCGTTTTATAAGATTTCTAGATCCACAACGACTCATCAAAAGCATGCAGTGTGGATTTCAATGTATCATGTCAGATGTACGGTGTTAGCCAGTTTGAAATATATCACACTGCTTTTGAGGACTCAAAAGGTCACTCTGTCATGGCAGAATGCCTATGGTCGCTCTACCAAGTCATAATATATTTCACCTGTTTTGACTTTCGTCTCTTAACACTAAAAAGCTGTATAATTTCAACAATTCATTGAATTAAACTGTACGTTAATTTCAGATTTTGCTAAAAGAGACGCCTTTTAACAAAAATATTCATTAATTTGTTTAGTAGCTGTAGAGCTTTTTTATGATGTAATTTCTATGCCATTTTGCCGAGTCAGCGAAAAGTCCTGTTACCGTGCGGAATTTTACCTTTAACCATGGATAAGATTCAGTGGCGAAGCGTGCTATTTGGCAAAGTAGTACTTTATCCATTTGAACCCATATGAAAGGTCGAATTCGGTGGTCATCACCGATTCCTAGATAGTTCGATATTTTTCGTAAGTTTAAACGAACCAAAAGCAACGTTGTCAAATTGTACGCCTCGCCACTGGTAAGATTCAATAAAATTTTCCATAAATTCCATTGCTCTCCTAATTTTAATTTTTTTTTTTTTTTTTTTTTTTTTTTTTTTTTTTTTTTTTTTTTTTTTTTTTTTTATGTATGATTCAGACGCTCATGTGTTATGCGAGGTGAATTTTGCACACTTTCTTATCTTGCTGTCATAAAGTTGAACTAGGCATGCGAGAGCGCGAACGGGGTAAAACAAACAAACAAACAAGTGTAGCGAAGGCACAAAATACTAAAGCGATTATTTTCACAGAGCAATAAAAAAGAAGAGGAGAGCCCGACAGAAAGTAAAGTGCGCGGAGTAAAATATCTCGCAATCAAGTCGAGCGGAACCCAAAATAAAATCCCATCGGTCCGAATGATGAACTTTGCAAAGTTTAAACACGGGACCTCCACCGCCATTGTTGCCAAGTTTTTTTTTCATCGACGCAAATCCAGAGCTGCCGTTTTGCCTATAATTAATCGCATTCTTTTTAATTCACCGATGATTCCACCGGTTGAGAAAAGATTACACAGTTCACTCCAGTGTATGACTGTAATGCACGAAAATGCTCGCATCGGTAATCTTTTTTTAACCAGCGGAGTCGTCGATGACTTTAAAAAACTTGCGGATATTTTAATCAATGAACGGAGTTTCCACCGATTGAACAAAGATTTGCAGATCAGAGTTTTTTCGAGCATTTCAGTCACACACTGAACTGAGCTGTATAATCTTTTCTCAGCCGGTGGAATCATCGATGAATTTAAAAAAATGCGATTAATTATACGCAAAACGGCAGCTCTGCGCAAATCCATCATGTTGACTGCAATCTGTTTTCGCGTTTGAAGGTTTTAACGTGACTAAATTTAACAATATCTTCTGACATTTGATGCGTTCAAGAAATTTCGCTCTGATGCGATGTCCGTTCAGTTGCATGTAGCTAATTCCCCGGTAACAGGACATTTCATTGACCCCAAAAAATGCTATAGAAGTTAAGAAATGTCATCATAAAAACGTCTCTACCAAATGATGGAATACTTCTGTTAAAGGCGTTTCTTTCATCAAGTTCTATAGTAAACGGATTCAAAAAGCGAGAATTGACTCCTTGAGCCAATGAGCTTCTTTGTTGTCGATACATCGGACTCGACCTATCGACTTCAAGGAAGCTCATTGGCTCAATCAATTTATTTGCGCTTTTAAATTCGCAGGTGGAGAGACCCCTTATAACGCATCGTACATTTAATGAATCGTTGAAATTATACAAAAACCAAGTTTTAACCCTTTCAATCTGAAAACAAATTTTGGTCATCAGGGATGGATTTTTGGCCATCATAGCTGATCTGGGCACAATTTTCTCATATAAAAAGATGTGCATATCATATTTTCATTAAGATTCCATGTTATTCAGATAAGTACCTACGCTGAAATTTAATGTACACTAAATATGAAAGGGTTAAGAGTCAAAACGGGTGGAATGACCCGACAGAATGACTATGATAGTTATTCCGTCAGCAGAGTGACCTTTTGAATCCTCAAAATCAGCGAAAAATTTTCATTAGATCAAAATACCGAATTTTCAATTTAAAAACAATTGTTTTCAGTTTAAATGAAGTTATTTTTAATTATTTTTAGTTTAAAAATACGTCTTATTGTCTTATAATTCATTTTTTTTTTTTTTTTTTTTTTTTTTTTTTTTTTTTTTAATCTAAAACATTTCTTCTTTCTGTGTAGTTTAAAAATCACAGTAACACCAAAATCACTGGCTATATTTTTCTTTCCCAGCAGAGGCTTGTAAAAATTCACAATACGAGTAAAAAAAACGCGCCATGAGTAAAATATCAGTAAGCCTGAAAATAAAATTTTTCTTAAAATAGAAGGAAACAACTTTTTGAGTTCTAAATAGGTTTGCACTCCGTACAATGATGCAAGTTCTTTTCATTGAATATTTACATTCAAGGTCAAACCAAATCTTGCACTCTCATTCCGCGCCATTGATAAACTACTCTCGACCTCAAATGTACTTACCTTCATTCAATACTCACATTTTTTCTTTTAAGAGTTTCCAAATACCGCAGCTCAAGTCTTTTGTTACAATTTGAACTTCGCAAAAGCATAACCTTTTTTTAAGTAAGTACTACAATAGTCCGTCCACATGGATGAAGCGAAGTTTGTTTCAGAAAATATTGCTATCTACATAGTTATTCCGTTATTTGTATTGTATAGGACCACGAAAATGGAGAAAAGAAAATAGGGAAAAAAGGCGAAACTCAAAAGTTATCCAAAAGGTCTCTATAGTATGAAAGGCTGTCTGAATACTATACGCAAATGCAAAGTATAAATTCCTTTATGTACGAGGGTCGTGTCAAAAGTAAGAATCATGTTTTTTTTAAAAAAAATCTATTAATGCTGAAATAAGTCGGTTAAAAGGTTTCGATGCGCAAAATCCTCAGCTTTTCAATGGTTTTTTTGGATTTTTGATATCTTCAAAATTAAAAAAATGGCGGCGGTTTTTCTGAGACAACCTACCGTTGTCGCGTACCCAAAATGTTACGCTACTGTAATGTTACGATAACGCGCGCCCTCACACTGCCGGAACCACGCAATCATTGTTACAGACATTTAAATGGGAGATTCCCCCCCCCCCCCCCCTATTCTCCGGACCTAGCACCTAGTGACTTTCATCTTTTCCCGCGTCTAAAGCTTGACCTCGGTGGTAAAAGTTTCGCGAGTAATGCGGAAGTGGTAAACGCGGTCGACACTTGGATTAAAAATCAAGAAAATTAATTTTTCTCCACAAGAATAAGAAAGTTGGTGCCGCGCTACCAAAAGTGTCTTAAAAGAGGCAGAGACTACGTCGAAAAATAAGGTTAGACGCTTTTTAAGTAGAATTTTTTATTATATGTTATGTTCTTTTTGCTCTCTTCAACACAATCCATTTTTCTTGTCTGAATAACGATTTATCCGAGTGCGTAAAATTTTGGGCACGCGACAACGGTAGGTTATCTCAGAAAAACCGCCGCCATTTTTTTAATTTTTAAGATATCAAAAATCCAAAAAAAACCATTGAAAAGCTGAAAATTTTGCGCATCGAAACCTCTTTACCGACTTATTTCAGCATTAATAATTTTTTTTTTTAAAAAAAACATGATACTTACTTTTGACACGACCCTCGTATATTCAACTTATCGTTTATTACTTTAAATTTACTGCGAGGGAATAAATAGAGAACAAACTTGATACATATATGCTTTCAATTAATAAATACGAGTATTTACTTAGGTAATAATGATGTGATGAGTTTAATGCATTTTCAACTATTTTCCCTCCCTTGAGTTATTATTTAACTTAAGTAATTACTCTCGGCAAAAATTCGAGCTGGAGCCCTCCGACTCTATTAGGTCAGATTGGACTTAATTTCCTTCAAAACGCTTGATACTATTGTATTTTTACATTAACCGTTCATCAGTGGCGTAGCGTGCAATTTGGCAACGTTGCCTTCTGTGCATTTAAACCCGTGTATAAGGTCGAATACGAAGGCGTTCGCCGAACACCCGATAGTTTGACCTTTTTCATGGGTTTAAATGGACACACTGCGACGTTGCCAAATTGCACGCTACGCCACTGCCGTTCATCTCTTATTGTTAGAGTAGCACCTAGCACAGTGAGTGTTTATCCAGCTATGAGCATATTCTGAGGATTCCCCTCTGCCATTCAGTAATGTCAATTCAAATCACATAAATGCTGCCAGATAAAAACAAAACGGAGACTTGTTTACCACGCAGTTTACGCAAGTATTATATGCCAGATGATTTCTATGCGCCAGAGTTGCCAATTTTACAGATCTATCCAGGATATCGAGCAATTTTGCTCTCCTAAACTTGCAAACTGTTCAGGGAATTTTATATTATTTCAGGAAATCATCAAAGGGCGTTTGCTTTTCATCTATAGGTTTTTCAAAATTTCGCAAAAAAAAATCTATAATGCACTGTTATATTATGATTAATACTATGAAGTTGTGAGGAAAACCTTATCGTACAAAACAAACCCCGTGGCTCGTATTTGTATAAACGTGCTGCAGGGTGTTGACTGAGTTAGGTTCCACTCAATTTTTATTAAGCTACGATTGCAAATTTAGAAAAACACTAAAATAACAAGGCTTCATTCTGTCTAGTGCGGGTCCTGCATTTATTTTTAGTAGGAGGAATGGAGCTGTTGCACACTTTTGCTATAAGAAAATTAATAGTTGATGCTAGTGTAAAAACCTCCAAAAACAACGATGGCAGCACCAACATTTTTCCGAAATCTACTCCTAAACTCAATGAACGCTTTTCTTTGCGAGCGAGCGTAATGGCTTCATAGGGCAGTAATAATGGGAGATTC
This sequence comes from Trialeurodes vaporariorum, assembly GCA_011764245.1. Lineage (NCBI taxonomy): Eukaryota > Metazoa > Arthropoda > Insecta > Hemiptera > Aleyrodidae > Trialeurodes > Trialeurodes vaporariorum. The sequence continues at coordinate 70,176,614 of VMOF01000111.1, forward strand.
CTATCTTAATTTCGTCACTCTCTCTATGCTGACAAGGATGATTCACAGAGTAATTAGTCATCAGAGTAGTGATCCACATCCGATGAACGGTACCGTGACATCTAGTGACGCCGGTGTCTAATGAAAGTCGTCTCTTATTGGTCACTTCTTGATGGAGTTAGAGTATTGTTAGATGGGAATCTCCCATTATTACTGCCCTCAGACACCATTACGCTCGCGCAATTAAAAGCGTTTATTGAGTTTAGGAGTGGATTTTGGCAGTTTTTAGTGCTACCATCGTTATTTTTGGAGGTTTTTACACCAGAAGCGACTGTTAAATCGCTTTTAGCAAAAGTGCGCGACAGCCCCATTGTAGAGCTGAGAACATTCTAGTTAAAGCTAATCTAAACAACACCCTGTATGTTTATACTGGCATAGTTGCACTATTGCGCTTGAATACAACTTGTCAACAGCCATGGTGCCAGATTTATAAACCAACTCTTGACATCCACATAATTTTTCTTCTTGCGTCATTTGCGGCTGACTCGAAGTGTTATGCTATAACTTTAAAAGAAATTGTATTACACGAAGATTAAGTGAATTTTGGCGAATTTTTTTCGCGACATACTTTTAAATAAAAATTCCCTTTAAATTGACAACAATGGAAGGGGGAAGAACATTGAGTTTTATTAAATGTTATGTTCTCCTCTGCTAAAAGCGTAAGCGCCGCGCCGTTTAGATCGGAGATTGCTCTAACACTCTAGCTCCCGTACCTACGTCTTCCGAAGGTTTTCAGTATCTTCTAAATAAGGTATCCGGTTTTTCTCTTCTGCGTCTATACTCCTGATCTCTAACCTTCCCCGTATATCACTCATCACATCAAACCACACATTCTTTGTCTCGTTTTATTTTCTTCTTCCTTTTTTTTTCGCTCTCAATTAATTCCTTTCATCAATGTAGTTCGTCACCGCCGCGCCGTTTACTATACGTTTATATAATTCATTCAATAACAGATCAGATTGAACATCGTATCATATCGTAGATGCTGGTGTTGATCAGTGTAGAATTGTGTCGATTAGTATAGCGGGAGTCGTCGTGAGTGCCGACGTATTGTTATACATATATTCTGAATTGTGTTGGTGTCGTGGGAACTATATATATATATAGTTTGTTTTGCTGCTCTCCATGTGCTTATAGTGCGGTTCCCCTCCTCTAAATCAATATCGTCTTTCTGAGATACCTAACTATGCAACATCAATGTCTCGTGGCCTTCAAGAAAAGTGTCTAAATTGACATTGGAAAACTGTGCTTTTCCGGCCATTTTCTGTATTTTGGTGAACTTAAATGAGTGATTGATTACCATAGTGTCCACAATCGTGATGGAATGCCACGTATCCCGTGAAAGTTCAAAATCAACCCAAGTTTCGATGACGAATTTTAAGCATTGAAGTTTAGACGTGGGCTTTAATTTAAAAGGACACTTTAAAGGTTGAAAGACGAGAATTATTATTTGTTGCTTTTAGAAAATTCTTTGCCGTGTTACGTGTGTAGTCTTTGAATTGAGTGGTCTTACCCGATAAAAAAATAAGTGCCGTAGCGGTTCGTAAATACAAGTTTTGAGAACGCTAATGACTATTATAGTTGTTGAGAACCCATTATAGCTCTCGCATTTTCTGTAACTGCCGAAGGTTGTTATTTTTACCCTATCCTATAGTAAGTTTGTCAGGTAAGGCCCTTACGCAGAGGAACTGAGGCACTAGCAGTCTAAACTTATTATTTCTCGTCCCAAAAACAAGTACTTATTTTTCGTGTTTTTTTTTAAGGTGAATAAATGTTTTTAAAATAGGCTGTTGTTTTAAACCTTTCAGTTAAAAGCAAAGTATTTTAGGACTGATAATTTTATAATCGCGTGCAATGGCATCAACCTACAGATACGTGTCACTTCGTGATCTAGGACCTCCGTTGCCTCAATTTGAATATACAGTGCGATATGGACCTGCAAGGTACGGAAATCAAACTAAAAACACCAGCATATGATGTTAACAGCACCGTGGCATGTCTCTCCAAATTAAGTCCTCATACATTTACTGATTGTGAGAGTTAACTCTCCAGCTACCAACCCCGTCTTTATTTGTTTACAATAATGTTTCAATTCATTATTTTGAAACTACAAGAACATTGAATAATTTCAAAATTTCTAAAGAACATCTCGTCGAGCGCCTTCAATTGATGCTGTAGGCAAAAACAAGTACTGTGGAGTAGGAATGTTTATCTAATCGCTCGATTTGAGCAAGTGCATTATTGTATAATGTATACGTATGGTCTGAAATCCACAAAATTGGCCAAAAATCAGTGATGAAGAGTCATCAAAATTCATCATTTTTTTGCGTTTAAGTCTTCATTTATACCTTTACAGTATGATATTAAAAGGTTCAAATTATTTTTTTAACGTGTTCTCTGAATATAGTTAAAATTGGTCTTGAAAATTTACAAAATGATAAATTTATGAGAAAACTATGATTTTTGGCCACTTTTCGACAATCTCCGACCATATAGTTGAGCGCAAGGTGAGTTATTGACTGATTTATTTAGTGCTAATAGGGTTAAAGTATGATTCCATCATCCTTGAAACTCCTGTGTCATTGTTTCATTTTGATAAGTTTTCGACACAAATTTCGGTTTCCTTACCTTTCACAACCTTTTGTGAGGAATTGGTATATATTGAGACGTAGGAATGCGAACAGACGCCTCATTGTTTATTTGTTTATGAAGTCAGCTGTGATGACAGTCGGCTGTGATTATTCGAATGTGCCGCGCTCATATCGCGTGAAATACCGTGCACGTGGTGGAAAGATACAGGGGTGAATAGTGTCTAGTATTTTTCGCATTTTGTGAGTTTATTAATGACTTTTTGTGCTTTCTGATGCTGCCATTGTCATTTTTACGGCTTTATACAACTGAATTTGATACTTTAAAACACTTCAGCCTAAGTGTGCAACTACAGCAGACCCATTACTCATCTATACGTGAATATTGAACGTGGATTTTAAAAATGGGATTCATCTTGCACAATTGTACCAGCAATTTCAACGGGAGATATATTTTGGTTCGCCCGTAAAGAAGTAGTTGGGTCAACTTGCGTTTTACTATAAATCAAGTGATACGCCGAAAAGTTTGCAACAAAAACTTATACTCCGCTCAATATCGGCTGAACCTAGAAAAATCTTAAATGAAAAAGTTTTTGATTATTTTTTTCCAAATAGAATGAGGTATCCGAATTATATTTGTTGAAACAAATAACCAAATATACAGTTCTGATTCCGTTTAGATTCCTGCTCCGAATTGTGGAACCAAAAACGTTAGAACCAACGATAATGAGCTATCTAAAAGAAAATCAGTCCAAAGTGTTCCTGTCACACAATACAATTGTAGTCAGGGGGGGATTGAGATTTTGCCGCCCGGTATAGTGGGAATTTTTTAAAAAGTGATGACCTCTTTGTCGGTTTTTCCTCACTTTGCCAACCCCCGCCTCGAAGTAAAAACCGCGGGATAAGGGACCAGACGCTCCCCCCCCCTCCCTCCGATCCGTCCGTGGTTGAAGTCTCCTACCGGTCTGAATCTGCTTTGATTTCTGCACCACATTGTGGTTCTCAAGACTGAAAAATTGACGCTCAAGACAACGCTTACTAAAAACAGAATCTTCATGTCCCATAAGCAGGAAGGCTCAACAAAAAATGCAATCGAAAATACCTCAGTCAAGGTCACTATTATACTTCCTTAACATTTGAAATTAGACGAACGAGGATGGCAACGCTTGCAAAATGATACCGCACATATAACACTTCGCACTATTGAATGACGTTAGACGTCACCCTGTAAAGGTAACCCATCATTTTTTGCAGCATCAAGGATATGAAATGAAAAGATCTTTGCGCTGCGGAAAGGCGGCTGAAAATTTGAACGACTCTTTGTGAATGGAGGAAGGCATATCACGCATGAAACAGTGCACAGATTTTAACAATGATTGTTTGGTTCCAAAAAAAGCTTCTCCCTCATCCACCGATGCCAAGCATAGTGAAACATTAATTGGGTCGTACATCGACGTAAGCTAAGCCGTTAGCACAGAATAATACAATCAGAACGGAAACTCCCATAAGAGCCAGTGGAAGCAAGTTTGTAATTTAACGGCACCAATAGGCAACGCTGTGGTCCTATATCCCAACATGGCGGACGTGTGTGATTTGTGTTGCAACTCATTTATTTCTGTAAATTCTGGAAAGAAATCTTAAGATTCCGGCCTCACTTTTATTCTATTGGCATTTCAGAATGAAAATTTCACGGATCATGTCCTATATTTTTTTTTCGCGCGCGAATCCAGATGTAAATATCCTATATCCCAACATGGCGGACGCGAAATGAATTTGCTTCAAAATCCGACAGAGTTTCCGTTCTGATTGTATTATTCTGTGCCGTTAGAGCTGTCTTAGGTCTATCAATTCTTAGAAATCCACGATTCGATCCAATTTTCTTCAACAACGCTTACAACGGGGCAGTTGCCCTGATTAGTTGTGTTTTTTTATAAAGAAAATGAAAGTACTTGATGAGCTTGGAACAAAGATGCCGTTGGTTTCTAATTATAAGTCTCATTGTTCCGGAGATCAGATTTTGGCCCAAAATACATTGTTTTAAATGAGAATTCCGCGTAGTGACGTCACTCCGCACACGAATTTTTACAACTTTACACCTGTGTATCTCCAAAACCGGGACACTTAGAAAAAAACCAAAGGCACCAATGGCACCATTGTTCTCAGCTCATCAATTACTATCATTTTCTTTATAAAAAACACAACAGTTCATACCCTTACAACTGCCTCATTATGAACCATGAATGTGGTGCGTTTATTCAAGTAATGGCAGACCCTTAACCAACCAGTGCTTATGTTTTGTGTAGGTACATTTGATAACATTTTTCAGTTCTCCGATGATTCCACCATGGTTGGAACACTGCAGTTTCTACATTTAGCAGTTTAAGTTTTCTGAGACCTGCCATCATGCACTATCACAATAAGTCAATTTGTCAAAAAATCGCGATTTGAGAAACCGGTATCCCTGCAAGCTAGGTTTTCTCTTCTATCTTCTTCTTCCGTCCCATCCTCTAAACCTCCTTCTCACCCTTCTCACCCCTCCCACCATCCAATGGTTGAGACCAGCATCCATACGTTTCAGAGCTGCGGTTTTGCGTACAATAAATCGCATTTTTCAATTCACTGATGATTCCACCGGGTGAGAAAAGATTGCATTGTTCAATTTAATGTATGACTGAAATTCATGAAAATACTCTGATCTGTAATCTTTTCTCAATCGGTGGAAACTCGGTTAGTTAATTAAAATATCCGCAAGTTTTTTTAAAGTCGTCAACGACTCCACCGGTTGAGAAAAGATCACTGACGACAGCCTTTTCGTGCATTACTGTCATACACTGAACTGAATTGTGTAATCTTTATTTCTCAACCGGTGGATTCATCAGTGAGTTGAACAATGCGATGGATTGTACGCAAAACGGCAGCTCTGATACGTTTGGACAGCGCGACGCGGCGCTTGCACAATCATGCAGAAAGGAACTATTTGCGTAATAATGCGCTTTTTGCCTAAGCAGAGTTCTATCCAAGTATGACAACACTTTATCTCTACATTTGAAGTTATCCGCGAGGGTTGTGAAACGCCTCGCCCCGTTTACAACCGCGCATGGATAATCGCAGTAAGTAATTTGTTTAGTTAACATTTGCCTGTTTTGTTGGAAACCCCCCTCCCCCCTCATCCAAGGTAATATTGATCCAGTTGAAAGAAATCCACCACAGCAGAAAAACGTGTGGACGTAATATAGAGTATACCTGTCAAGGCATTCGAAACCCGAGGCTCCAAACGAAGACGATCGCATCCGTGGTATACATATATATATATATATATATATATATATATTTTAATATATATATATATATATATATATATATATATATATATATATATATATATATATATATATATATATATCTACTCTATGACTCTCAATTTCATCGAGAGGTAATTAATTATGGTAAAAAAATGTTGGTTGAAAACTGTTATCCTTCCAGTTTTGTGAGCCGCATTTTTAAGAAAGTTCAACATGAGGTAACAATGGAAAGGATCAACGTTGAGTCAGTTAAGAAAAACATAGATTTGTCTAAAATTGTTAAATTGCCATACGTGCCCTTGCTTTCTGAGAATTTGGCAGTTGTTTTGGATCATTATGGGTACACGGTCATCAATTGTAATTTTAACAATTTAGAGTTTTTGTTCTCAAAACTGAAAGCTAAACGTGATAACTTGCAACTTTCAGAGGTAGTGTATAAGATCCAATGCAAGGATTGTGAAATTGCGTACATTGGTCAAACTCGCCAAATTTTAGGTAAAAGGTTGAATGGTCATAAATATGACCAGAATGAGAAGACGGCCCTGCATCAACACCAGAATGAGTTACAGCATAATTTTGATTTTGAAAATGTAAAGGTTTTGGCGAGGGAGACCAATGATTTTTCAAGATCACTTATTGAAATGATCTGCATTGTTAAGGAAAGAGACATGGTTTGCAACTACCGGGCGGACGTTGATAAGTTGGGGGTTGCATACCATCATTTTTTCCAACCACGGCCACTGGAGTGAGTCCACTCTATGTTTTTTTTGGTCTGTGTTTGTCTTTTCCTCCTTGATCATTGCTTTTGTCAGTTGCTCTATCACCTTGTAGGCACTCACTGCGTTTTCGCTTTTATTGTTTTTATTGATTGAAAATGGACTTGTTCTAGTCCGAAACGTCTCACCTTAAATTTTTAAGTTTTCGTAGCCTTGTGTCCCATTTTTCTTCTCGTTTATATCTAGTATCGGGCTATTTAAAATTTTCTGTGTATATATATACATATATATATATATATATATATATATATATATATATATATATATATATATATATATATATATATATATATATATATATATATATATATATATATATATATATATATATATATATATATATATATATATATATATATATATATATATATATATATATATATATATATATATATATATATATATATATATATATATATATATATATATTATATATATATATATATATATATATATATATATATATATATATATATATATAAAACTTCGCAACCGTACTCGGAATCTAAGTTATAAATGATACCTTTAAGGACTGAAAATTCCTTTGAAGAAGAGCGAGTTCTTACCTCTTGTTTACTTCAATTCATTCTCACATTGTACGATGTATACTGTTCCAATAAAACCGCAACAGCAAGTCAGTCCAGGCCAGTGGCGGCTCGTGCGATTTGGCAACCATGCAATTTGTTCATTTAATATGGACCAAGCCCGAATATACTCGGTTTTCTCCTCTTGTCTATTTCACATTGTTCCGTATCAGGATTCCGAATAAACACGATTCTCGATATAGTATAAAAATATTAGATTTCGTCTGGCGCCTTCAATCCATCGTATATGCAATTCCAACTCCTCCGAGTACGAACAGTTAACTACCTTCCCTTAACAAGCGGAAAAGTGACGTTCATATGAACTAATCTGGTCTTCAAAGGGTTAAACCTAGGTAAAATAATCGAATCTTGAGGAGGCTGACAGCCTCCTGGAAAATCGATTGTTTTACATTCGTTTAAATGGAGGAAAAACAATGTTGCCCGATTGCACGAGCCGCCACTGATCCAGGCTCGCACGGGTTTCCACGTTCTTCATTTCAAGATGTCAATTTTAAAAACCACTCATAATCAATTATTGATATTTTCCGGATAAATATCTCATTTCCGATCCTCGCTTCCCCACCTATACGATTTACCAGTCTTGAGCCCTCAAATATTTTCTGGCTACGCCTTTGATATTAGGGTGAATCTTCATGGGTGAATTCACAGATGATCCTCTGACACTATCGAGGATCGTTAAAGTTTAGGGGGTGCCCAATGGCGTGGCCTGGAATTTTTCTAGGGGGGATCCGGGGTCCAAAAATTGTCAAGGTAGGGTCCGAAGATACTAATTTGGTATTTGTCTGAAAACGCAAAAAATTAATTTTTTAAGGGCAAATTCTGGTGTCTTAGGGGGAGGGGGTGTCCAGGGGGTCTGCGCCACTGGGGTGCCTTACTTCCACTGCGCACCAATCACTAGATGTTCACTTAGAAGGTACATATGAACGATTCAATTTGATCGACAGAAGAGGTCTATACGACATACGTAGGTAGATCTCGGCTCTCATCAAAATTCCCTCAGAGGTAAATTGGAGGATCAATTTCTTTCAGTCAAGTCGCGTGAAAATAACATTGGAGCATCAGAAAGTTCCAAAATGGACCCGCATGAAAACCCAATAAACGCACCTTCAAACAAAATTCCTGAAATGTGGCGGTTAAATAAGCAAGTTACAATAGGGAAGTCCCATCTAATCGCAACTTTTCCATGCTGAGAAAAATTATTCCACATAGAGAAAGCTGCAATTAGATGGGTCTCCTCCAGTGGCGTCGCGAGCAATTTTCCCACAATATATTCTATCCATTTAAACTGATGTAAAATATCGAACTCCCACTCACCCCTTGCCCCCCGCTGCGGACGCCCATGGCTGTAGCCAAAGTTAGCAACAGACCCAGTCTCGTCGAAGAACAAGAGACAAACTGAAATGCACATATGCAAATTTAATAAGAAGACGCAGCCACGCTGCGTATATATAGTTCTAAATTGATCCTAGTGACGAATTACTACGCGATGAGCACACAACTCAGAAGAATGAATGACGTCATCGATCTCCCTCAACTAAGCTGCTGGTGATAGTGACGTCGTGACGCACTCCTCGTGGAAGTTGATCCGGAATCGGATTCGAGCCCCGGACTCAAACCGCGCCGCGTGAGATTCTGATAGAACACGCACTTCGCTGAATCGTTGCTTGGTGCGCTTGCTTGCTCCTCTCACCGCTTTAAGACGCGGCCGCGGCGCGGGTCGCGAGTCGAGTCGGTCGCTGCAGCCGCAGCCGGGCAAATTAACCTTCGCGTAATTTATTGTTGTCTTTTCATGGACCACCACGACTCGCCTTCCATGTCTCCGCGAATGATATTAATAGTTGAAGATCTTTAACACGCAGCAAAGTCATAAAGATGGATTAGAAAAAATTGCGCGAATCTTTTGCGTATTTTAGCGACCTGGCCTACCAAGCAGAGCTGCCACTTTGCGTTTATATATTTAATGACATTTCTTGATTCACCGATGATTCCACCGTTTGACCTAAAGATTATACACATAAGTCAGTTCAGTGTATTACTGTAATGCGCAGGCGGAAATAAGGGTGGGGAGATATTGATCAACCGTAGGAGTCAATGACATTAAACAATTTGAGTATATGTTGATAATAATTTAACGGTGTTTTCATTGGAAAAGATTACTAATAAAGGGTATTTTCGTGCATTACATAATCATAGACTGGACTGCACTCCTGATGATTGTGTAATGTTTTGGTCAATCGGTGGTACATCATCGGTGAATTAATCGGTCCTTATGAAACCCTGAATAGGGTACAGAGGCTACTTTATAAATTCCTCAGCGGCACACTCAAGTATTTTTTAAAATTGGAATATTGAGGAAATTGAGGACAAATTTCTCTCCGTGCAATCGTCAGGAAAATTAGTGGCAAGAGTCTTATTCCAAAATAATTTCAAATCCCTGAAATCAGCGAGGTTGAATGAGTCCTGTTAGTTTTAGAACATCTTAAGTCTACACTTGGGAAAAAGTGTGCATTTTGTTTCCTATTTATTTTTTACATGACGAATCATAATGGTTTTGCATTACTCATGGTCGCGTGACCACTCAAAAATCAGAGGAATCTATTACCGTCAATTTGACTCTAAAGAAACATGCACTGTGTATACAAATTACGCGCGGGTTAAATGGTGATTATGTAGCTGTTGCATGAATTTTAAATACATTATAATCTAACCAGTATTATCTTTAACACTCATCTGTAATAATCCCGCTTTCAATCTCTTCCTCCCTCCCTCTATTTCTCTCATTATTTTCATTCTTTCATTCTCTCGTTCTCTCGTTCACTCTCCCTCCCTTCCTCCCTTCCTTTCTTCTTCTCTTCCTCTCTTCCACTTTTCCTTTCTTCCTCCCTTCCTTTCGTTCTCTCTTTCGTTCGTTCTCTCTTCCTATCTTCCACTCATCCTCCTTCCTCCCTTCCTCTTGTTCTCTCGTTCTTCCTTCGCATCTTCCTCTCGTTCTCTCTTTCTTTCGTTCTCTTTTCATCTCTTCCTCCCATTCTCTCGTTCTCTCTTCTCTCATTCTTCCTTCCTCTCTCCCTCTCGTTCTCTCTTCAGCACTTTCACTCTTTCACTCTTCCCTTCTTCATCTTTTTTTCGTTCTCTCGTTCTCTCCTCTTTCGTTCTCCCTTCCTCTCTTCCTCTCGGTCTCTCTTTCTTTCGGTATCTCATTCTCTCTTTCTCTCTTTCTTTCATTCTCTCGTTCTCTCGTTTTCTCGTTCTCTCTTACTCTCTTTCTTTCGTTCTCCTTCCTATCTTCCACTCTTCCCCCTTCCTCTCTTCCTCTCTTCCTCTCTTCCTCTTGTTCTCTCGTTCTTCCTTCGCCTTTTTCTCTCGTTCTCTTTTCATCTCTTCCTCCCATTCTCTCATTCTCTCTTCTCTCATTCTTCCTTCCTCTCTTTCACTCTTTCACTCTTCCTCTTTTTTTTCGTTCTCTCCTCTTTCGTTCTCCCTTCCTCTCTTCCTCTCGTTTCTCTTTCTTTAGGTCTTTCATTCTCTCTTTCTCTCTGCTATCTCTCACTCTCTTTCTTTCTTCTGCATCTAGACGTTTTGAGTAATCGCAAGCCAAGCTCACAAGCAGAGCTGCCGAGTTGCGTAGATTTAATGGCACTTTGAAGATTCCACCGGTAGAGAAAAGATTACATAGTTCATTTCAGTGTTTTGACCGTAATGCACGAAAATACTCTGATCTGTAACCTTTTGTCAATCGGTGGAAACCCCGTTAATTAATCAAAATATACCGGTTGAGAAAATATAAAAGACACTATTCTTTCGTGCATTACAGTCATACACTGAACTAAACTCTGTAATCTTTTCTCAACCAGTGGAATCTTCGGTGAATTTCAAAATGTCATTAAATGTACGCAAATCGGCAGCTCTGCTCACAAGGCCTCATTCAACAGGGAAATTGGTTTAGAAGGGATACGAAGAAATGATTTCGAAAACTTTTGCCCCATATGTTTCCTCACTGAAATAATGAAAAGAAGAAAAAAAGAAAAGGAGGGGGAGCAAGCAAAATCGCGGGCGACAGTTCCAAAATTCTTTATTTACGCCTGTGTTTTCGCAACCGGTCTGAAAAGAAATAAATGTCGTCAAAACCGACAAGTATATCAGAGGCGGCTTGTGATTTGTTAGCAGTCGATTGTCATTCCCCCATTTAAACCCATGATAATGTATCGATTTCATTCAGATTCAATTGAGCCGCGCATAGGAATCGATTCCTTTCATTAGTTTTGCAATGAATACATATCAATCTATTGCAATAAATACGCATCTCTCCAAAAAGCCTCTCAATCAAGCTTCTGCTCGCAACGTTTGTTCATACAGGGTGTTGCAGATCACCTGTGCACTATCATATCTACAAATCATGTTGAGTCATTTTTTTTCAGCGCATAGAAAGCTGCAATTAGATGGGTCTCCCCCATCATAAGCGCTCATTTGACCGCTATCTTGGATTCCTCTTAAAACGCTTCTGTTGTGGGCTCTTGATAGGATTTTGAGACTTTTTTATGCTTTCATAATGTGACTTTTACGTGATTCTACTCAGAATGGGGCTCTTGCAAACTTTTGCTATAAGCAAATAAATAGTACAAACTGATGTAAAGACCAGCGGAATTCACGAAAATCACACTAAGAAAGTCTAAGATTTAGTAATAAATTCACATCACTGCTATAACGGCTCCGTAATGGCGCTTCAATGCAAGTACCATGGGAGATTCCTGTCTATTATGTCACTTTCTCGACGGAAACACAGAGATATGTCTCAATTTAGATAAGAATCTCCCATGATACTTGCGTCTCTCCGCCATTATAAGCCCAATTCTGAGAGTGAATTTCGTGATTTTTTAGTGTTCTCATCGTCCTTTTTACAATTTTTATGCAAGAATCGACTCTTCAATCCCCTATGGCAAAAGTTTGCAAGAAACCCATTTTAACTTCTACAACGCCGAAGAAAAGGTCTGCAACATACCTATTATTTTGAAAGCGATTGAAGAAAAAAAACTGTCATAAGGTATAAACACCCCAGTCGCCGACACCCCTGAAATTTGCACCTGTACCTGTACCCGACACCTATTTTACACAATGTGAAAAATATTAGTTTAGTTGCAATTTTGGTGTTTTGCATATTTTTTTGGAATGTTTCACGTTTAAGATCTGAGAAAAAAAAAACACCCAAAACACCAGTATTGCCACCAAACTAGTACTTTTTACAGTGTGAAAAATGGGTTTTGAGTACTGGGGTGTTTATCTTACGGGTGTCGGCTACTGGGGTGTTTACCTTAAGCCCACAGCTAAAAATAAGGTGCACAGGTGGTATGGAACACCTTGTATACAGGGTATCTATTAAAAAAGGACCCATTAAGAATTTTCTAATTTGAAAAATACAATTTCCGTGGCAAAGAATGGAGAGCAAAAATCATAACTAATATTTTTCTTAAAAACTAGTTATAATCCGGCACTTTTGAAAATTTGTCTAATTCCATGGTTGGGCCTTTTTTTTTAGTCACCCTGTATAATGCACGGTAGCGCCTTGGCCATTCGGCGCACAACAAGTGCCGCATCGCAAGTTTCCAAAAACGACGAGGCGTCAAGAGAGCGGCTCAAAGATAGAAAAAAAAAAAAAAAAATCAGCGCCGGGGCAGGAGGGGGGGGGATTAGTAATAAAAGTTCATAATAACAATTGCGGGTTACACTTCATATTAATCGCCACTACCGCAACAACGAACAGTCGTCGTTTAACCCAATTACGAGGAGCATTTTATAATAGCGACGCGCGGTGACCTTGAATATGGAGTCTTACCTACACTCGTCGATGTTTCAACCTTATTTGGTATGGACACGGCACAATGTTTTATTGGCGCACAGGGTCAGGACGAAGAGGATAATATCGTTTTACACATCTGGAATTCTGGACCCGCTCCTCCACCATCGACCATCGGGGTCACGGTTGCCAAATTTTAATCGATCATCGTCCTGCCCTCATTTACGTCCATGCAAAAATATCAATTTTTTTTTTTTTTTAAAGGTTCAATCGAGTCCCCAAATAATCGATTATTTTCTATAACCATGGTCTATTATGGCACCAGCGATGCTAATATTTTTGCTATGTTGCTTGAAAATCGGAATATTGTTTGAAAAAATGGTTATTCGATGGAAATGGCGCTTTCTCGATGTTTCTGGGGTGACAAGATGGCTCCTGTAAGTTAAACTATTTTATAGCAGATTTTTCATATTTCTTCGCTGTCACCAAAAGACACTTCGTGGCCAAATTTAACTCTTAGTGACAGCGAAAAAATAACGAAACATCCTACATCATACAGGTGAAAAAGCCATATTGTCACCTCAGAATCATCGAAAAAGCGTCATTTCTATCGAATAATCATCAAATAAATCGATAGTTTGATTTTCAAGTAAAATAGAAAAAAACATCGGTGTCACGGATGACGTAACAAAATACATACTTAACATGATGGGCATTTGTCTACATCGCAACTCAACTGAAGACCGCGCAGTTCTCACAACCAAAAACTGCGATTACTGCAACCAAAAACTTCGGCGTTCCATATGAGAACCGAAGTCCCCCCCTCCGTGATAACAACACGCCCTAAACTTCCTCAATCATTTCTTACGACTTGTACGTATATGACAATGTTTCTCGAAAAATAACATAAAGAATTGTTGTTTTCGTCTTCGAAACTTCCGTAAAAACGTATCGAAATAAATATATTCCTATACGCTCCTATACGTTTTACGTCTCAATTTTAGCTTGCAATTATGAAGCTTTTTTACATGAAATACACGCTAATACAATCATCTTAAAGCGTACTTCGTGTAAAAAGGCAAGATTTTTGAAGGAGTTTGGCAACAGTAGATTGAGACGGAACTATGATGAACCGCAAACTAAAGGCGCCATACTGTTATTTTTGCGCTTTGTCATTCCACATACATTCCGTCTTCTAATACGGTATTGTATGATTAGTTGCTTAATAATAATCATCTAATTAGCGCGCCGTAATTCTCTTTATAATGCAGGAAATTCTCATGGTGACATTACTTTCAGGGCTCAGAAAAGGGAAGCTCTTGATTAAACGCGCGCGCGTAGAAAAGTTTTCGTGAGCTAACGTCGCCGTAAGTTGTACACTTGCAACCCGACGCGACGTATAATTTAAATTTAGATGCCTTAATTTGATGTAGTAATTGAGTGTTAAGTAGTTTATTATCTACAATGGATCTGTTGCAAACTGTTGCTACAGGCTTATAAATGGTTGAATATGAGGTAATACCCTGTAAAAATGACAAAAAGCGCACTAAAAAATCATGAAATCCGCAATCCCCAACTCATAAAATGCTTTCAAACGCGAGACCGTAATGGCTATTCTTACCGCTTTTTACATTGAGTCTCCCTATTTCAATAACTCCATCTTTACGAGTCGTTCTCGCGACACTGCACTTAAGAAGAAGAAGAAGCATACAACTGCCATTAGATTTAGCTGGTAATCACCGCCATGACGGTCTTGCGTTTGAAAGAATTTTATGAGTTTTTGAAAGTGGATTTTGTGATTTTTTAGTGCACTTTTCGCAATTTTCATAGAGTTTCTCATAAAAATCAATGCTTTTCCCTCCACCAAAATTGATTGTCTCGCGCTTCTGAAGATCTCTATATTTATGTGTATTTTTGTATCCCATTAGATGACCATGAAAACTTTAATTTTGATTTTTGTATGACATTTGCCGTTTATTCCCTGGACTTCTCAATTAACTTGAATGTGTTACCTCTCTTTAGAATGCATGTTTTTTTGAACCCTTCATAAACGAATGGGATAGGTTTGTAAACAAAACTAACTCTCAGCTGCGCCTAACCGCCGTTTTCATTAACACCGAATTTAAGAAGAAAAAAAAGAGGAAAAAGGAAAACAAAGAAAGATGCATTAGGAGGGTTTCACAAATTGACCCAGATTAAATTTAATCTCAAACCTTGGCACAGAATAGAGCCCCGCGCGCTTTGCCACTCTGTGCTGGTAGCGGCAAGTCGCACACAGACACGATTCTCGTGATTTTCTGACCATTATATTAAATCGCAATAAGTTAATAGAAAGGAATCTAACTTACCACAATGGGTTCGTTGTAGTAACGGTTCGTGCAATGTGGCAATACCGCAGTCCCTCCATTTAAACCTTTGTAAAACAATCGATCTTTAGGATTTGCAATTGCACCCCCAAGAAATCGATACTTTTTCATAGATTTAAATGGCAAATAAGCACGGTTGCCAAATTGCTCGAGCCGCCACTGCACTGCGGTCCGTTGCGCACCTTTTTTCATTTCAATACGTTAAAGCACTTGATGAAAGGAACTTACAATATTTTTTTTCTCTTTATCACGGGATCGTGAACTAAAAAGCTTTCAAAGTGGCGAAAATGTCGAGCGATTTAAAAAAGTTTCGTTTCGGCGCGAAACTAGATGATGTCATTGTAGAGGATATCCTGTGACCGGAACTAGTCCATTTGCGAAAACGCTTCTCCGCACTTTTCTCTGGATTATGACTGATGTAAAGAAAAAGAGGCTGTTTTAATATTGTTTCGTGCCACAATGCAAAATCACTTCAATCGACGACACCAGCGCGGACCTACACAATGACGTCATCGAGTTTCGCGCCATAACTGTCATTTTCAAATGTGTTTTGCTGTTATCCTCAACTAATTGTTACTTTTTCTCTATTACAGAGGAAATTTTATGAGTTTTTGTTGTTTCCGTCGATTTTCTCGTTACATGTTACTTTCGAATCAGGTATTTCTAGCTTTATAGCAAGAGTGTGCAACAGACCCATTGACCCTTTCCGTCACAGTATCCATATTATAATGGACGACCATTTTACATGGAACCTTATGGAACTTCGGAAAAATTGGCTCACACATGAAATCATATGAGAAAAGTTCGTTCAATTTAATGGTATAGGTTTCAGATTACAGTGACACTTGTTTTATAATTCATGACAGAAAGGGTTTTAGTGAGAAAGGGTCAACAATTATTTTAAATAAACCTTTAAAGCCTCAAACTTCCATATGGTTGGTTGCTTGAAAATAAAAAGAAAAGAAAAAAATACTTCAGTATTTTCTGTCTCGTCGCAAATCAAAATGAATGTGTTTAGCCTGAAAAACCTTTCAATCAGTTCCACCGAGTGTCGCCTGCCCGTGCCCGCCCGAAGACTTCGTCTAATATTTTGTTTACTTAACGGAATTATTCTCAGCAACATTGTACACTTTTTCTATTTATATTTTTGTTGATGAAAAAATTGAATTCTGTCCCCACATCTTGTACCCGGCTTTATTCTCGTTCAAGATCAGTCAAGGAAGGAATTTCTTGAGACATTCAATTCAGTAGCGGCTCTTGAATTGTTGAGGTATCAGCGTCATCAGGTCACCTCCATATAAAGCTATTGAAGAGAATCATTCCCTGGGCGGTTCAACGATTGACCGTTTAAATTATCGATTAATTTGGATAGGTACATATGGATAAAAAAAATTAACCAATTCTTCACATGCCGTCACTGCATTTCCATACTTATAATTGACCATAATAGGAAAGAGAGGAATTGAATTTTTATTTTTTATTACTGAAACCAAAATATAAAAATAAATTGTTGTTTACTTTCGTGAGACTGTGGAGTCGAGTATGGGCCGTTTATTCAGAATACTTTAGTGACTCTGTTTTACGTGATATTTTCTTCAATCTACTTACGTTTTTGATTGTATGGTTAAGAACCAGCACAACATTGTAGCTCTCTCACTTTCACGTGACCCTTCGTTGGAACCGCCTCTCTCTCTAAAACTTGAACTCGTGATTCAAGACCGATAACTTCCCATTTTTCTCGACCGAATAGCCATCAAAAGACCGGTATCAAAGGTCGGTCACAAACTTTTGTTTCAACGTTATTGAGGGTCGTCTCTTGCGCAAAATTGCGTGAAAATCTTATCGCAAGTATCAAAAAGTCCCAAAATCCACTCTATGCAATTTGGCAAAGTTGCAGTTAGTCCATTTAAACCCATTAAAAGTATCGAACTATTGGGTGTTCGGCGAACATCTTTGCATTCGACCTTTTACATGAGTTTTAATGGACACAATATAGCGTTGCCAAAGTGCACGCTACGCCATTGAGACCAGATAGAGTATTTCCGATCATCACAGTCTTTCTCTGCACTGAACTGTGTGATCTTTTGACCAACCATTGGAATCATCGGTGAATTTATAAATGTCATTAAATATACTTGCATTAAATGGCGGCTCTGTTACGTCGGCCGGTAACTTTAGCAGATTTTTGTAGAAGTATCAATCCGTGCGTGGATGAAGGAATTTTTCTTTCTCTCTCTCCTCCGAATTGAACGTGTGCGCTAGAAAAGGTCGTAGATAGGGGCTAAAGTCACGTGATAGCTCCCAGTGGCGTAGCGTGCAATGTGGCAACGCTGTAATGCGTCTATTTAAACCCACGTAAAAGGTCAAATGCGAAGGTGTTCACCGAACACTCAACAGTTCGATCTTTTTCATGAGTTTAAATGGACACAGTACAACGTTACCATATTGCACGCTACGCCACTGATAGCCCCCTCTGCTATCCTTTTCTAACGCATGTGATCAAGTGGCCGAAGAGAGAGAAAAATAAATAAATTCCTGTATCCGCACCCATGACTCAATCTGATGTTTCGATAAGCGCAGCCAAACATAAGATCTTTCTTTGCCATCTTGCAACGCTCTTGTTGGTGATGTTTGTCAGTGCTGCCACATTTGAGGTTAAAATTCGCGTGTTTTAAATTAATTCTTGTGGAAAATAGACGGACTAAAAAGTCTCCTCCATAAATATGGCAACACTGTTTTTCCTGACCTTTTCTCAACATCTGGCACCCCCGGGATTACGTGTCACCACAGCGCGGGGGGTGCGAGGGGCTGCCTTCATTGACTTGAATCATCTCTCTCGCAAATAGATTTCCTTATTTGTTTCTCTCGATAGTGTTTTCTCTATTTTTTTTTTTTTTTATTTAAAAAGAAATATTGTCTCCATCTTCTATTCCTGTAAATGGAAATAGATGTACGTAATTACTGGTAAAGTCAGTGTGTGTTTTGTTTGAAAACTACCTCCGAGTCTCATGCCAACATTTTCCTTCTTTAATGTTACAGACGCCAGTCTCAGCAAATATCAGCGAACAATGGCACCTCTCATCCAATCCACACTGGTGAGTAAGCAAACCTCTATAAACGAGTGATTACTTGTAGTATTGCTTCATTTCATTCACTTCTTCATCTCACCGGTCGCCGTGGCGTGATTCCAAAAATAATCAAGTTATCAAATCTCGCACGTTCTACGCAGGGAGTAGTAGCGTATCATGCAAGGTGGCAACGTTGTTCCTTGTCCATTTAAACGCATGAAATAGATCGAACTATTGCTTGTCCGGTGAGCACCTTCGTATTCGAGCATTTATATAGCTTTGAACAGACATAATACAACGTTGCCACATTGCACGCTACGCCACCCATTGACAGGGAGAATTATTGAAGATCCAGATTTTAATATGCGTCCAAAAGATGAGTTGCCTCCAGTGGCGTCACGTACAATCTGGCAACACTGCATCTCGTCTCTTTCGTCGTCATTTTTGACTTTTCCTCGAAACTTCCTCGACTGGAAAAGTGTAATTTGAAATACGTGGAAGATGAAAGGAGGGTGAGGATCAACTTGAGAAAGATCTAGGAAGAATGAGATCAAAAAGGATTTGTCAATTGGATTATGGAATTGATAGTATACATTGAGAAAATGTTAAATTGATGGAAATGGAATGGATACCCATATTATCCCGGAACTTCTTTTGTCTCAAAGTTTTGCAAAATCATAAAACTTTTTCTTTTGAGTCATAGGAACATGAAAAAGAAAATGTTAAACTTTTTCCTCTGATCCAAACTATGCAAACTATGGGATGGTGCCAGTGGCGTCGCGTGCCATCTGGCAATAATGTGCCTCCTCCATTTAAAAGCATTCAATATATCGAATTTACCATGTGCACTGTGCACCCCCTGAATTTGACCTTTTACATGAGTTTGAATGGGTAGAATACAGTGTTGCCAGATTGCACGCGACGCCACTGGATGGTGCAAACATGCACCATCGGAATGTTATGATATCATTTGACTTTGAGGTTGTATGATAGATCAACTGTTAACTCTTTTAGTCCGAAAATGCACCTCTATGGGTTAATACGGGTTTATAGAGGAAATTAAACATTGAGGATAAATATGGTTCAGAATTAAAGGAGATCTCAAGGCTAGTCCGGACATCAGACAATTCCTCCATTTCTATCAATTTAACATTTTATTATGATGTAGTCTATCAGTTCCATAGTTAAATAACTATTACCATTCTCCGTTGCAAATTTCACTTCGGGTGAACCAATTATTTTTGATTTTTTTTTTTTTTTTTTTTTTTCAGTACTATATTCTTCAAAACCAGGGAGCCGTTTTTTTCCTTTTTTCGCAAAGCCAGTCGTTAAAATAATATCAAGTGATGGACGCCTATCGTCATTGGATGATTGTAATCAGTGGCGTAGCGTGCAATTTGGCAACATTGTAGTTGTCCATTTAAACCCATGTAATAGGTCGAATGCGAAGGTGTTCACCGAACACCCAAGATTTCGATATTTTTCATGAGTTTAAATGGACGAACTGCAACGTTGCCAAATTGCACGCTACGCCACTGATTGTAATAGGCTTGCCGTTGACGCTTTTGATCGAAACATTTGAACGGGGCTCTCAATCGATAACTCTTAAGGGTATCTGAAAAGGAACCTTCAAGTAACGAACGGTATAACAATCCCTGAGTATAGGTAGGTAAAAGATCAATCGATAACTGGACTCATTTATCTATACTAAAAATACCTACTCGATTTTGGACGTTGCCATTTTTACTTGACTTTAACACTGTAAAAAAATTGGACCAAGTAAAAAGAATTCCTTGAAACTTCCAGGAGCTTTCCTTCTGCTCGTTAAGTCCTGTTCCTGGTAATATAAAGCCATTTTATGCATCAGATTATTTTTAAGGGAATTAAAAATTCAAGATTAACCCTTTAAGGGCCAGGTTATTTCAAAAGGACGCCACTCTTCCGTTTATAGAGGGAAGGTAGTTAACTATGTTCGTACTCGGGGGAGTTGAAATTGCCTATACGACTGTTTGAAGGCGTCCGAAGACATCATATCTTGTACATGTTTTCATCAATAATAGCGTTTATCCGGAATGAAGACTGGAACAATGTGAAGTAGACTAGAGAAGAAAAACGAGTATACTCGGGCCTGGCCCTTAAAGGGTTAAATGGCAACCTGGGAATACTAGTAGGTCTGTTTAGTATAGATGTGTCCAACTGTAGTTAATGATTGATCGACCCGTTTAAAAAATATATCGATGAGCCATGAAAGTAAATGATGAATCCATATTGATAAGTTTCGAATGGTTTGATATGAAGCACTATATCGAACTAAAAGGAAGCAAAGCATAGTTGCCAAGTAGCACCTGCCGCACAGCGAGTCAGTGTTCAAGTGTCGGCGGACCACGACCGACGTTATTTTATTTCTCTCATTGGATGAAGAGCTTTGGATTCGCGATAAAGGACGCTTTGAATCGAAAAAGTGAAAGTCTTGGACAAGTTTTGAAGGAATGAAAATTGCTAATTCGCCAAAGATCATCGGCTGGGGCCTACCTACACTTCTGAAACAAGCTCTAGTCGCGTCTCATGCTTGCCGTATTCTTCTCATATTGCGCCTTCTATTAATTTTTTATTTTATTTTATCTTTGTCTTTTCTTGCCTAAAAGTTTCTGTCTCTTGTTTTTTCAGTCGATGGAGCTCCACCTCCACCTCCACCACCCCTGAATTCTGGTGCGATCCCAGCTGTTCGTCTGAAATCTGAGGTGAGAGACGTGTGCGTCTTCCAAAATAGCATACAGGGTTATTCAAACGTAACTGACCCCCACCCCTAATACTTTTTCCCTAATGGGGCTCTTGCAAACTTTTCCTACGTACGAATAATTATTCAATCTGTTGGAAAGACCAGTGAAAATCACGAAAATCACACTAAAAAAGTCTAAAATTCAGTAATAAACTCACATAACTGCTAGAACGGCAAGTTCGTAATGGCGGTTCAACGCAGGTATCATGGGAGATTCCTATCTATTATGTCACTTTCTGTACGGGAACACAGAGATATGTCTCAATTTAGATAGGAATATCCCATTGTACCTGCGTCTCTTTGCCATCAAGCCCGTTTCTGAGACCAAGTTATGTGGTTTTTTCGTGTACTGTTCGTGATTTTTACAGGTTTTCTAATTTTATGCAAGAATCAACTCTTCAATCCCCTGTAGCCAAAGTTTGGAACAGCCGCATTGAGATGATTATTATCAGTCTCCTCGAGTATTTATCATATTTTAAGTGCTTTTATTTTTGGGTACCAATTTCATTCATTACGAGGTTTTCCGTTTTTTTCCGAAATCAGAGGTTTTCTACTTCTGAAAATCCCCCCTTTCAAATTATAACCCGTATTTTGCGATACATTCTTAGAGAAGGTGTAAATAACCTCAAGTTCAGGCGAAAACCGCTGGTTAGTGTCATATTTCGTTTTCGATCTATCACTGGTCAAAGTTTGATTTCCTAAAATTTGCATCATTTTTGTGTAAGGGTCAAGAACCACAGGGTGCAAAATTTTCTAGATACAGAACATTTCAAAGAAAATACTCCGATCTTCAAAAATTCATCCCAAGGCCCTCAATTTTTTTTTATTTATTACTATACAGTAATTACACTCATTATACGCAGTGAAAATTATCCTTTTGACAACTGAAGACATTTTCGGCAGTAGGGCACATAAAAGAACAGTTATGCTCCTTGGCTTAAACTGCTTAAAGCCTCCATTTTCTCACAATGCACGATTTTCAGGAAGAGCACGTCCATTTTTTTATGGCTCTTCTTCCGGAAATGTCCTTAATGCACTTTTTGCATGTTCCTGAGATTAGCCGAAAGTGCATAATCATTCTGTTTTATTGTTCTTATTATTGTAATAAAATGTTGTTTTTATATCTATACAGATTCCTGAAAGAGGAAAGGAGCCTCCCGCAGCCATTCAAAATGCTATGATGACAAAGGATAAAAAGCCCTTTACTTACACTCCAGGAGGTCTTGACTTATCAGAAATCAGAAGCCCTCGAATGGCCAGAAGAATCACGAGGAATCAGTTGAACCCGGAAATTGGCCACTTACCACCCCCAGTACAAGAATCGCATCAACAGACTTGTCCACGGCAACCCCTTCCGCCTGCAGCTTTGGCTGCCATGCAACCCGCGTTGCCCGTGTCCGTTTTCCCGCAGGGACAAGCGGCACCAATTCCGAAACATTATGGGGCTGACCGACCAAATAAAGTTATTTCGTCATCAGTGCCTCCTGCACCTCCCGCTCCACCACCTGCACCCATGAACCAGGATTCTCTCCCAAGGTACGGAGGAGGAACGCCTGTTAGCAACGGTGTGGCGAATGGACAAAGACCTATGGCGCCGCCGTCCAATAATATTAGTGTGAATCAATCAAAGCCAAACCAAGCTCCTGGCTTTTTGTATATACCACCACTTACGAAGCAGGAATCGAATTCTTCACCCCAATCGCCGCCGTGGATGCAAAGACAAAATTCAATCCCAAAGGAAGTTCCTGTGTGGGCTCACAGAGATGCAGCTCAATCACCTACCAATCACCAATTCAACCAACAATCTAGTATAAACCCAATACAGGTTAGTTAATTTCATTCCTTTTTTACCTGTTTATTTCGCATAAATGACTCGCTGAAAGGAAGACCTATCATGTTAAGGTTCCAGGAATCTACGTCCAATTTTTATGTCTAATTTTATTTTGGTCGATTTACGATATTCCCTAAACTTGTGTAGTCCTTTTTGTTTTAGTCCTGTCAGATTTTCAATTTAAGAGTATTTTGCGTTTTGTATAATTTTGTTCATTACCATTTAGACTTTTTATATTTTAAACCAATGAAGGTCCACTGATGATCCAGTTCCAGTCAAAGAATTGACCATTTTTGGGTGAAATCCTATTACTCATTAATGAAAATATAATGTTTCCCCTCATAAAAAGAGAAAATGTCAAGTACTTTGAAGCGAGGAGCTGATTAACACATGCTTCCAGAATATCTATTTTTAATATATTCAAGATGTACCCTGCATCGGGAATGCTTATTCGGATACGTTACTAAATGATAGCCTAAATTAGAGTTTACCTTACTAATGACTGATCCGAGATCATGGTGAACATTAAGGTACTTAGAATTAAATAAATAATTAGGGCATGGAGCAAAAGCTGTGTGAACGTTGTTGGCCTAAAATCCGTAGACAAAAAAGTTTCATGGACCAAATATCTTTACGGCCAAAAGAAAAAGAGGACTGAAACAATAAAAAGTCAAGGACGAATAATTACAGGACCAAAAACGAATCGAACTTAAGTATTTAGAGGCGGCAATTTTTTGTTTCTTAGTTTATTGATGGAAGTATCCATTTTATCACAAGACTTTCGAGGCCTTTGTCACTTAAAGAGTCATTCTAGACTTCTTTCGGATGTTTGAGCGTTTTCTCATAATATTAAAGTAAAGATTACAAAACAGGCAGGTGAGCTTTGTGGCCGACATAGATGCTTATTAGGTAAGTGCCAAGCATTAATTGATGAGGTGAATATTTTATTACGAAGCATGTTCAAGAACTAAGAATCTCTATCTTTTTCCAATTTTCAGTTAGAAAATAGAGATTTCTCCTCCAATCAAGGGGGCACTAGGATCATACCTATTCAGATAGAGACATCACAATCCCTGAATCACAGTCAAAATTCATCATTAGCATCACCTCAACAGCAATACCAATCACAAAACTATCAGCAACCAAGTCAACAGTATCAACAACCAAGTCAACAGTATCAACAACCAAGTCAACAATATCAGCCACCAGCCCAACAATATCAACAGACGAGTCAACAGTATCAACCACCAAGTCAACAACATCAAGAACAGTATCATCCGTACCAGCAGCAAAATCAATCGGCGTACCAGCAAGCACTACAGCAACAAAGGCAGCAGCAGCAACAACAACAACAACAACAACAGCAGCAGCAGCAGCAATCCGAGCAACAGCAGCAGCAAAGGTGGCCAATTTACGTCCCAAATAAATATCAACAACCTCAGTCTCCAACAAACGAAAAGTAAGTACAAAAATTCGATTTATTTCCAGTTATTTAGAAGAACTTCCCTAAAAGATCAGATGTGCTCTTTAAGAGAAAGCATTAAACATCTATTGACAATCCACCATTTCTTTCTTTGTTTACGAACACACCTGATACTTTACGGATAATTTTTCAGATATCAACTCGAAAAAAGCGGATCCTCAGCTCCTCGCGAGAATTTACTATGCAAAATCAATGGTGCAACTAGGGTCTCTTCTATCTTTCTCATTTTCCTTACACATGCCGCATGCATAGGTAGAAAAATGATAAAAAGAGAGGGCTTTGTTCCTTGTCTGTTTTTGCCCAACATACTTGATTTAATGGAGAATAGAGAGGGATGAAGAATTACTCATTGCACAAATGTACAAAATAATAGAATGTACACCGATAAAACCTCAAAATTGAGAGTGCTCTAGAAGAAGCATTCGAGTTTCTTGAATCACTTTTTTTTAAGGGATGTATTTAGATAAACTTGAGCTAAAATTAAGTTTGAGCCTTGAGTAATGTCGAGAGATATCTCGAGAGTGGTGTCTTCGAATCAAGTACTGCGTGAACCTTGAACTTTCAACTTTCAACTCTTGTCAGCGCAGTCACTCAGTGCCACAGATGCAGCGTTCTGGAGGCTAGAAAAAAAATGAATTGCAGCTTTATAGCTGAAAAAAAAAACTCCTGAAGAACACTTTTAGCATTAAATCAGGTTGAGCTCCATTAAAATGCTATTAAAAGAATCGACACTCAGAAATGAGTTTTTCTCTTTTTTCCCCAATCATACAGCTTTGATGAAAGTATTGAACTAAAGTTGTATTCTCTGGTAAGAGATCATAACGAGTCGTCGAAATTACCATATCATGCATTCTGTCTACATGAGTTTTATACTTTTATTTCGAATACGATCATTGCGGGGATATTACTTACAATAGATTGTTTTTAAATACTTTGTACTCGATAAGAGTTTATATATCCTCTTGTTAACTTTATTATAAAAATTCGGGTGAGTAAATTCTCATCATCTTTGACTTTGGTAGAAAATACCCTTCATCGAAAACTGATTTAAACTATGAAAAAAATGTAAATAATTTGAATTACCTTAAAAAAGGTAGGCCATACACTTAGTGCTAACATTTCAATGCTGAGATGTCATCTGTTAGTTGATATTTAACTATTCTCTGGAAATTTGAAAAAAAAAATATGGCAGGCAAAAGTAAACAGTTATTTCGTAGACAATTTTTGTTCTAATTTGATCAAACTTAATTTTTGCGAGATTTCTAATCCACTTTTTTTCATAATCATTTTCAGTGGTGGACCCATTCAGTCTCGTTCGTTCAAAGTCCTTCAGAAAATTACCGACACTGATAATAATGAAGGTAAGAATTCAAATACTTTGAGTGCATCAATTTTGAGTCAACCAGAAAGGTTCATTTCTACAATCTAAAGTTGATTATCTCTTCAAGGAGTATTCTAATGAAGATCTCGGTCCAAAGTCCTTTACAGCAATGAGTTTTCTTGCTGCTTTAAATGGCTAATGTAAGATGTAGCCTGAAATTAATTTTTCAAGCTAACTTTAGAGTTTCATGGATTAACTAATTTTAATCCTTGAAGATCTGCTTAGGTCTTGCACTCAGCACATTTAATGATAATGAGCGTCGCTGGAATTTATGTCATGGAAACCATTATTTTTATTTACAGGCCAAAAAAAAAACCCTCAAAATGGATGGGTTTGAAAATACATCATCTTTCTATGAATAATCATCTATGAATAATTCAGTTCCCTCAATCATTCTAAGTTTCTTAAAAGCCTAAAAGGAGAATGACAGAGTGAGGGATAAAAACAAAATCGACTTTTCAAAATAAAGTCATGTGTTTAGTAATCTTAAAAAGTGAAGCATTTTCGATCATTTTTGATAACCTGCATGATATAAGACTTTCTTTTAAAAAATTAAAAATAGTTACATTGAATCTAAATGTTTAATTCACTGTCTTCAAAAGAACGAAAAAGAAAACGGGCTAATAGAAGTAGATTTTTCACTGTCGCAAATTAGAGGTTGAAAGTGGCAAACCTTTTAGAAGCTGTTCATATGGTTGACAAGGAGAAAGGGGTGAAATGACCCTTCCATCTTGGGAAGCATGTAAAAAAAATCTGTGCCGAAAAGAAGTTCAAGATTAGATTGGAAATAATTCTCCCAATTCAAAACAGAGTTGCAACATAAACCTAATGGTGACATTTTCGGCAGGTATTGGGCAAGATTATCCGGACGCATCTTCTTACAGTACTCAAGGCGTACCTCTGAGTCAGCTGAGAAAAATGCATCTGTCAGATGACGATAAAGCTCTCATGGATAAAGTTAAATCACAAGGTATGTTTTTGCCATTCCGATTGCTCATCGAACTATGTAACCTCATTCCTCATGTCAAACTGCCTTTTATTTATCAGCGTGCATTCCTTCCTTCCTCTCATGAGTCCAACCGCTCACAAATAACTTTTTATTGAAAATACATATGTTTGTCTGTGTCAATCGTAGTACATGTTTGTACACTGCAAAAATTCTAATTCCCTGCACAGAAAGTTCCTACATTCAAAATTGTATGAATGAGTGACTTTTAATAAACTTTCTTTTCGGATCTTGCTATTTTGTTTAGGTTGTCATTTAATGTGCATCTTATATTGAAGCATCTAAAATGCATTAAATTAATAGGCCAAGACAGTAAAACATGGTGGTCATGCTTTATATTAAAAATTCAGTGGCAAAAAATTGAGAAAACCCCGTTTTTAGACTCTCCTGAAGAGAGCGTATTTTGCCTCTAGGTTGTCGAAATATTATTCTACTGTGCACCACCAGTCTATACTATGATCATTCAATCAAACCTCTTTTCATCTAGCTTGTCTCTAAATATTCCCTTTGAATCCGAGCCCTTAGGAAATAACACATTCCGACCGTCAAAAATATCTTAAATTCCGCAAATGTTTCCTCAAAAAAAGAAAAAATGAAAATGGAAAGTGTAATATCCTCGTACTGTTTTTCTCCAATCACCACCGAACTCTAAAAATATATTGAGGCTGGTATATTTTTTTCAACATTAACATAAAACACCGGCATTCATTTCAAATAAATTGACTGCGGTCGTTTGCTTACGAGCGGGCTTATCTATTATTCTGTTAATCGTTCAAAAAAAAACGATCTCAGGAATTAAACACTTTGATTTTAATTTTCTTTTGAGATCTACTACATTACGCTTTTTAAGAAAGATTCAACTCTATTTTTCAAGTTACCAATGCAATCGAACACCCTGAGGAAGCAGAACAAAATCCTCGTTACCGTGGCAGTAACATACCGTCTCGAGTTTTCAAAATTCTTGACGATAGCGGTAGGTTTTTTGTCATCAGTATGTCGGTAATCTGCAAATCATTCCTTTTATTTGACTCTAGGTGGTGGTTTTTATTCTGGTCATTTCTTGCTACGATTATCTTCTCTTTTAAAATACTTTTTTTTATCTTTAATTCATCTACAGCTGGTTTGAGAAAACAACCCCCTCCAATCATTTGGGAGGAGGATGTTTAGTTGAAAAAGAAACAAGATTAAACTTGTGGACAATGGCACAGTTATTCTTTTCTCAAAAACCTGCCTTTGACAATAATTTAAATGTACGTTCTTGTATAACACTATCCGAATGAAATTGGAAACTTAACCTCTCCTTCATCTCTCTAACATATTCATTATCTTTTACAGTGATGGGTGCATATAAAAAATTCTAAATAATATTAGTGTTCGATTGTAACCTACGTACCTCTAAAAAAATGGGTCATACTTCATACTCTCAATCTATTACAGATCTCATTTCATTAAGGGCAAAGTCTCATTCAATGGGAGGTTCTGAATTTATTTATTTAATAAACAATGTTTTACTCTAAAAAGTGCTCTTTAAATTTTTCCTCAGTTATCCACATTAGAGGGATGGATGCACACTGTTAGAGTTATATTTTATTTGGTTAAACTCAAACGTATTTCATGCGCTGAATAACAAATTTGATCCTGATTTTGTGTACATGGAAAATGGGGAATAAGCTAGTTTGAATATTTTGAGAATTGCTTCAAATTTTTAAAAATGCTAAAATATGTTTCTTTATTTCCAATGGGACATATTTATGAAATTTTATATTCTCTGGTCCCTCGTGGATAGAGTTGTGAGGGCTCAGACCCCCTAACCCAATTATTTCAAATGGCAACCCCTACTTTGCTATTTTCAAAACGCCTCCAAAATAGTTTTGAAATAAATATTTCCTCTCAAAATTCAGAAATAGTATGATCCATTTTTAATAGGGTACCTTATCAAACTGTTTGTACCCATTTGGTGATGGTCTTAAAATGTACAGTGGATGATGATATATTTCTGCACTCGGAGCCTGACCCACGGTACCGTGGAGCAGCCATCCCCTCCAAGGCCTTTCGAATGTTACAAAGCATGACCAGTGGCACGACATCCTACCAATTTGGTGGTGAGACTCCGATTATGTTGTTGCATGGTTGAGTGGTTTGTGTTAAAGCTTCAGAAAACTTTCAGAAACCCTCAGGGTTTTCATAACCTCTAGTATCTTAAGGAAACTAACCTGAGTTTTCATGTTTCGAAGTATTCTTGCAACGGACCCATTCATGGTTGCCTTGTTTCATTAAAAGATGCCAAACATTTAAAAAAATGTTGCAAGCGGAAACCCATTAACTTTCAATGCATGCGGTTTCATAAAAGCCTGCCTCAAGGAGAACAAACTCTGCTTATTAACGAAGAAATGTCGATTTATCAATGGCAATTTCTGCATTCCTCAAAACTGTTTGTGAAATCCTCTGAAAAATTTGGAGGCATCCAGTCTCATCAAACGTAACTGTCTTTGGGTTCAAATATTGGTGCGGTGATCAGTTGGATTGTTAGAAGAAGTTTTCGGGTGTCTCCTTCATCAGAAAGAGACGAGAGACCAAATATTGTAAGGTCCCGGGCGTAACTTTTGCACGGTCATATGATGTGCTCAGGCTCTCCGATTGGTCGAGACCGCACGCAATTTAATCTTGCACACACTGCAGGGACCATTTATATTTTGGTCCCAGTATCAATCTAATCTAAAGTCGGTGGTAGCTTGAATTTTGAACTTTAGCAAAGGCGTGCCGTGGTCATAAAATTGAGGCAGGCAGTTCCTATTGCGAACAGTATTCCGATACTGCTCTTAGAAAAACCTTCGCGGTCTGTAGTTCGTATGTTCAGAATGTAGTCGAATGACAGAAAAATTATTGCAAATTACAAATTACTAGGTTCATAGGGAAATTTTGAATCGTTTAGAAAATCTTACGGAAGGCCTTGCCTGCCTTTTTGCTAGTACCACACGCGCCACTGAACTTTAATAACCGGAGCACAATAAACTAAAATTGATGGTACTAAATTTTGAGGTGATCCTTAGAATCAGTCAATCTTTTTTAACAACCGCATCGTTTTACTTACACTTTCAATTACATTTTTCTTACTTACTTCATGCAGTAAAAAAGGCAAATATTCAACGCATCGCTTAGTACTCTACTTCTTCACCTCCAGCCTGGTTCAAACACTATGCATGATCTTAAAATTTTGGCTTTTCCAATAAAAAGTTTCGGAGAAGAACTGGACGCATATTCAAAATAAATAGGATTGCCATTGCGTCAAATTTCAATGTTGTTACTTTTTGCGGTTGCATTTTTGGATTGTTTTTTTTTTCTTTCTTTCTTTCGTTTTTCTTCTCAAATATTAAAAATGACGACAACTGATTCTTGTAAATACCGTGAATCTTGTAAACTAATTAATACTTTTCTTTATGAATCGTTGCAGTGCCAAAAACTTCCGACAGTGAGACCGGGACACACACATCTCCATCCCGAAGCGGAACGCCTAAATACGAGCAAGGTAATTATAACTGCAAGGTGAAGTTTTCTATTTTTTGCATTTTCCGTGCGGCCCTCTCCCGAGTTACCTCCTTCAATTTGCATTGCACGAAGTTAAAATTGTGAAAAAAATTTTTTGTTTTCATTATTCAGAGTCAGGCATACGACACTTTTCATCTGTAAAAGCTTTCTCCTTTTTTTTATCTTTCTCTGTTTCCCCCCTTCCGTAAAAATGCACACAGGAGGGCATAAGATGGGATCGAATTAGTAACTGTGCGGGAAGTTCTAAAAAGTAAGAGAAGCTATACAAAAAGTCCCCGCTCACATTCTAAAAGCAATCCAACGTTGGGCAAATGTTCAGCGATTGCTCATTTGTCGACCAGTTTTTAAAAATCTTCCATAATGAGCCTTTTTTAAAGAGAACTACAGTTTAGCTACCCAGACCAGCCGATTTTCATTAAACTGACGAGTTAAGATGACGGTAATAAAAGTTGTTGATTATAAAATCACAGTGATTTCATTGAAATTTACAGGCGGATTATTGCTATATTCCAGCTAGATTGAATCTGAAAAATCAAATGTCATCTTTTGTACTTGATAAAACGAAGTGCTCAACTCTAGAGCAACCGTGCCACTGTTAGCAACTAAAGTCATTTCTCAGTTTTAATCAAGTAACTAGTTAAATGTCGTGTTAGGTAAAATATTTTATTCAACTCCTAGCTCTGATCAGAAAAAACCAGAGCCTTGTTTTTTGTAGAATTTGGGATATTGATATGCTCTACTCGCTGTTATCATACCTTCCTAGTTTATTTTCGACGTCATGAGAGGCATCGATTTCCTACTCCCGGTTATTTGTTCTCTCGGCCATAGTGTTTCTAAGAGATCAAGTTCCTTACCGTTCATATACTTAGCTATTCAAAAAAAATACGTCTACTCAATATTTGTCTAACCCCGAACAGAACGTAAATCTGTATACATATTTTTTCTTTTACTTTTTCCCATTCCTTTTCGGCCCATGATCTTTAAGGCACCCATAATGTTATCCTACCTGATTTTGCCAACCCAAAATGTTATTTATGTTCATGTTTATTTCTTTGTGCCTAGAATGTTTGCAAACCCGGCAGTTTGTGCCCGCTTCCCAACAGGAGCATATGCAAGAACCCAAAAAATACACTGGAGGAACAATTCCTTCCCGTTCATTCCGCATGTTACAAGCCATGACTGTACATAACCCAGGTACCACTAAAACTCCTCCTTTTCATCGATATTTTTGTTAGCCCCGGTATCCCTACTTTTTCCTCGTATTTTAAGCTTTCATATTTTCATCTATTTGAGATGGAGTCTGAAATGGCGAGAGCAGACCTAGCCACAATAAATGTGATTTATCAAAAATTACTTTGAATAAAAAAATAACTTAAAGATTGTTTGTTGGGAGTCTGATCGTCGCACGTTTTTAACGCAAAGAAAAATGCATGATCCACATTCAATGAAGCATAAATCCGAGGAAGTCATTTTATCAAATGATGCAGCCGCATCTCTTACTAAACTTGAAGCAAACGTAGTTTTAAGAGCCAGTAATTTTAGGGGTTTCCAATGCAAACAGTAACCACAGAGACCAAAATCAAAATCTTCAAATAGCCGATTTTCAAAGAAACTATTTTTGCTCCAGAGTTTGTGAATAAAATTGAGATCGGCTGGGTGTACTAAAAAAATTGAGCAGATCTACAAGGAATAAAATACTGTACACACTAAGATTAGCCTAAAATTTCTACAGGAATATAGAAAACCAAATTTAAATCTAAGTCTTGATTCTCCATAATTAAGGATACCGGCAGGTTTCTTGTATTATTATTTTTTTCGCATACCGCAAAATTCCTTGTTTAAGTACATTTACACTGTAAAAAACAAAATTATTTCCAGGGTCTCCACCGCCGTCGGTGCTGTCACCAAGTATTAAACAACAGAACAACGGAAAGTCTATCTGAATTCAGGATCCTGCGCGAGTTTAAAATGATTTAATATATATTCCACCTTGTCACTATTATATGGATGACTAAACATATATTTCGCCGTGTCACTGATACATGGTGTGTAAACATGAACTTTTGCTGACGAAATTTGGAGACACTTATCTACCCCCTCTGAAAGAGCCTTCCACAAGTAAGCAAAATACTGCTGACCAATGTTGGCGGTCGGCGGTGATTTCGATTTCTTTCGCATGCCCCACAGTAGATGCAAAAATTTGATAGCTTGCTGGGCAGTAGTATAATTATTGGTATTAAGTATTGCTATAATTATGCGCTGTAATACTCTGAAATTTACATTAAGCATTCTCGAAGCCCTTCCACCTTTTCTGAAAAAACTTCTTTGTATTTCTTCGAAATCTTCGCCAAAAATATTCCGTCCCAGTACTTCTGAACTTTACTTTTCGTCCTGTTTGAATGTCGTAACCTAAAAAAATCTGCTGTATCTCTGCTCAATTTTTCTTTTACTCCTAAAAAGGTTCGTGCCTATTAAATTATATTCAGGACTTATTTCCTTCTTTTAATGCTTGTAAATATGGCTTTGCCGCACTATGCTCCTAAACGCTTTTGAAAATGAACACAGGCAAGAGACCTGTCCTTCGAAAACCGCGCCTAAGTATATTTCTTTTCGAATGGCTTAATACCTGCAGAGTATTCCTAAAAGTCCTCTTTGTGGACCGAAAATTGCTGGCTGCGTTTGTTCTTCCCACCAGTGATGTATATTTTATCATATAAGCTGGCATAAAATGCATGTCTTTCTTGTTTCAAGAAACTCGTTCTGATGAATAATCCTAGCATCGAGTTTTGTTAACTTAACATATTGGAAACTCTAGTTCACGGCATCAGCGTTTACCTTCCCGTGCTTTCGACATTCAATACTTCTATAAACGTAAAAAACAAGACAAAAAAACAACATACTGTTTTTCATAGCATGTGGTGGTACGATTAAACTACAGCAACCATATGGAATGTACATTAAAGCCGAACGCTTCGATTAAATGTTAGAAAAATGTATGTTTATTAAAATCGACGTATTTGTCTGTGTTTGAGTGGCCTAAGCTTACTTGTTCTTTATGGTCGGCTCGGGTTTTCTCCTTTTACTAAAAGTGTTTGATCTATTGATAAAGTATTTTTGACCTCGATCAATTTATTTGGTAAACTTAAATGTCGTTTTAATTTTAGCTTAGGGTAACCACAATATTCCACAGAAATGAGGTAGATCATTTTTTAAGATTTAAATTTTATTCAGTCCATTCAACTTCTATCATAGAATAGCCAATGTGGTGTTTAGAAACATTTTGTATGCATCTTTCCGAGTCAATTAAAAACTCCGGACTAGCATTTGTACCCCCATATTTATGTATGGTCTAAGCAATCGTTGACGCCAATGAAAGGAACGCGGCTGATCTACAGGAAGGAAAAAATACAGATTTTTCTGAAATGGAACCACTCCTGAGCGAAAATTCTGTTTTGTAGGAGATTTTAGGTTCATAACTCACAAATCAGCTTATTCGAAGTGTTTTGATGCAAGGCAATAAGTACTTTAAAAGGAGTGATATTCTTAGCTCAAAACAGTTGAGTGATAGTTATCGTATCCTTATTACTTCCTCGCTGTCCATAAGCAGAGGAAGTTTTGTTTAGGTACACGAAAATGTTTAAAATTCTGCCGCTTGCATTAAAGTCAAGTCGTGTTTGCACGTTAATACATGAACATATACACTGAGTCAGTGATAACATCGTTGCTAATTATGAAGCATCGATGACTAAAG
Source organism: Trialeurodes vaporariorum (assembly GCA_011764245.1). NCBI lineage: Eukaryota > Metazoa > Arthropoda > Insecta > Hemiptera > Aleyrodidae > Trialeurodes > Trialeurodes vaporariorum. Next base: position 70,210,926 of record VMOF01000111.1, read on the forward strand.
TAGGTAAGTAATAACCCGGAAATATGCGTGGGATCTAAAACTAAATTAAATAATCTAAGGCGTAGATTATCTGTGTTGCTATACATCTCCGAGATGAATTGATAATAATCCCTCTTTTATTTTAGTATTTCTTATGGCATTGCGTATTTTTGAATGTTTTCATTTCTTGTTAATTAGCCATTCAATTCAGATCATTCAATGCATCAATTCTATTTACTCAATTTGTTGTTCTGTTGTAGCAAGTGGGAGATCTAAAGAGTCTGTTGAGTTAGGTGATTCAGGTTCCTACTCCTCCCCAAAAACCCTATCCCTTTCCGAAAAAATTAGTGAAAGAGATGAGAGTCCATTTAATACGAATCTTGTCCAACCGATTTTATTCCCTGAAACTGAAGACGAAGTTAGAAATTGTTGGGACCAATATAATTCATTGCGGGATTATGTCATCGAAATACACAGCCGCAGTTCGAGCCCAGTAAATCTAAATATTCGGAAACATAGTCTACAAAATGCATTAATGACTGATGCTACCAATCAAAAGAAAAATATTTCAATTCCAAAAATTAATGAAACAAATCATATATGTAGCGAAGTTACAAAAAAGAATAAACATTCTGAAAATCAAACAGGTAACGATGCTGAAAATTCCACACCTAATTCACTTGAAGAAAATAGCCCCTCTTCTACTGATGATAAACTCAGAGAAAAATGCTCCAACAGATACAATGAAAATAACAACGAAGGTTGGCGCAATCAAAAAAAAGCAGGACATTCATCCGTATCATCAACGGTGACTGTGAAATTGCCATCACGAAATAAAAAACCCAACAAAATAAACTATGGAAAAAACATGGAAAGCATTGATGTTTCAAATTCGAGTGAAAGTTTTTGTGAAAATGAGAATATGAATGAAATGAAATTTTCATGTGCCTCTGAACAGCTTTTCACGAAGGAAAAAAGTCTAGAAGATATTCATACAGACGTATCTTACACAATCAAACGTCCAATAAAAGGAAAGGAAACAAGTTTGATTGAGTATCTCAACTCGGACCATGAGCGAAGTAGCATCAGAATTGTGGAAAACTCCGGCAAAACTGAAGAGAATAGAGTGAAAATCGAGACGATTCGAAAGAAATTACTGCAAGAAGATGTTTTAAATGGCAACGATCCATCTTCTATACGGCATCAAATGAAAAATATCGCATCCGAAACTTTTGAAATTGAAAGTAAAGTTTCTGCTAATAAAGTTTCTTGCGTATCGTTAGTTCAAAAATGTCAGCCAAGTTCTGAGAAATGGTGTGAACTCAGTAATTCGCCAATTGATATCTATCAAGACACTCAAGAAAATATTACGGTCAATGAGAGCGTCAAAGAACTCAAGAGGGAAAGCTCTGATGTATCGTTTCTGGAGTTCTCAAATAATTCAGAGGAGGAAGATATTTTGGAGAAATCTTTCCTTTCAGAGGGAAAACATGGAAAAGCCAGAAGTATTACTCCTGAACTAACCACCAATGAGTTGCTAGACGAAACATCCAATAATCTTGGCAGTCTAGATCAACCAAATGTCCGCATTTACGAAGGAAGATCGAGCCAACAAGGCAATCATGAAGAATGTATTCTCAGTGCAGGAGATGGTTTTGAGCAACAAAGTCAAAGTACTGAGGAAGCACTGTACAAAATAGATAAGAGCGAAAATTCTGGCCTCGCCACGAATAATAAGCAAAGCACTGAACTCATTAAAGTGGACCTACACAACTCAGAGTCTCCAGAGGATACAAATTCCAAGAGTGTGTCAACTTTAAATCGCATCCATAACTCATTCGTAGATGTACCACCAGAAACCTGTCAAAATGGGGCTGACGACTCGTTTATTTTTGACGGACGAAAATCTGAGTCGGAAACAAATGTTGATGGTCAAGTTCCTGATTTATTTGGCGATAACAGTTTCAGCGAAACTAGTTGTCAAGGAAATTCGATTGATTTTTGGCTTAACGTCAGTCAGAATAACGCAAATGGTTCGTTCGTTACAAACAACGGGTCATTTACGTCAGGAGAGGATAAAACCATCTCGCAAAACTGTTTGTCTGAGTTTTGGTCTAATATTCCTCATTCTGAAAATCGTTGTGAAGAAAATGAATTATTAAAAGTAAAAGAAAACGCAATTGAAAAAAATGTGAATCAGTCATCTCACGACAGACCGCACGGCCCCGATGAGTTTGCCTGTGCCGGACTCAGAAGATGCGTGAATGAGGAAATTCATCCCGCTTTTCTAGACGAATATTCAGAGTCATCAGACGATTTTTGGAAAGAGGTTGACAAAAGTATTTCAGTAGAATCAATCACTGGATCCGATAAAACTGAAAACGTGCTTACTCCTCCTTTTCAAATTTTATCTGTTGAAAAAATTGAACCAAACAATTTTGATCCTAGAAAACCAATTACTGAGAAACTTTATGAAACCGCTCAAACTATTGTTGTGAAAAAATCAAACGAATACGAGCCTGATTGTCAGAATAGCATTCTGGAGGAGAAAGGGAGTGGTGACTCAAATCTACCTTTCTCATATGAAAAGAAAATCAGAGGAGATGTTGGTTTTAACAATGATGGTAAAATTGAAGAAAATCAAACTGGAAACAATGAAAGTATTGTCAATTGGCTGGATTCGAATCGAAATGGTGCCACAGCAGAATCAGAGTCTCCGACGGACTTTTGGCAGGTCATTAACAAAGACTCCACGGGCGAGTCATCCATCAAGAAAACTTTGAATAGTGACTGCATTAACAATGCGCTCCAATCCGACGGGGTGAAATTGCTAGTCGATCAACATTTCACGAAACTTTCACCGATGAGCAATGTATCGACGGCGAGTGAATCATTCAAGCCTCAATCCGGAGAGAATAAGCTGGAAGAAGAGTCGTCTGGAGAAAACAGCACACCATTGACGAATGGAACACCAATTGAAATTTCGATTAGCGAAGAAGAGTTGTCCAACATTCTTACTCCTATTTCCATTCAGAGTACAAAAGAGTCAGGAGAATACCGTGGTGATCATGCTGAAGGTATGAAAAAGAAAATTAATTTTTTTGAAAATCATTCCGAGTCAATTGCACTTGCTATCAGCAATCAGAACTCGAGATGTGCGGAAGAAAAGGGCACGACTTTAAGTGAGGAAGGGGACAGTTTTCACTTTCAAAAAAATCCCGATAGAAGTCCATGGTTAGAGGCTCCTACAAGTTGGAGTTTTGAGAGGGCCAGGAACAATTCGGTTCAAAGAGATGAATTATTTTCAGATACTGATTCAGATACCAGCAGTGAGACCAGCACGAGTGATGAGAGCAGTGCCTCGAGTGACGCAGAAAGTTTTTCTTCAGAGGGCCAGAAAGGTTATGATAACAAAAAAGAAATAGATGAAGGTGAGGAGGTAAATGTAAAAAATGTAAGGAGAATCGCCGCATTCGTAGGTATTGATCGAAATTTGGACCGATTGGTAAGCCCTGAACAAAACGAAAAGTTCTACGAAGCTCATCAAAAGTCATCTGTTCGCCAACTTGTCGATTTATTTAACGTGAATTTCAATCCAAACCAACAATCCATGAAGAAGGAGACGGATAGCGTCCCTCTAAAAAAAGAAGGATTTCATCAAGGCTCAGATCCAGAGAAGCATCTATATCCGCAAATCAAAATTTATGACGAAGATTTGGAAGTAGAAAAAAAATCCTGCAAAGAGTCTGAAGATGACTCAGGTATTACATCTGACACAAGCCGTTCGAAAAGAGAAGGTGTCAAAGAATTGGCATCGTCCACACGGAGAGTTAAATATCAGCGGGCCTCAACTCACTCCCGTTTGTTCAAACTTTTGGTGTCTGACGATCCAAATACTTGTGCTGAAAAAAATTTGGAAGAAGTAAACGTAAATGTCGGGCTGCTGAATTTGCCATCCATCGAAGTCTCAGCTAGAGATGGGGATGATTTTTCTTCATCATCGGGAGTCAACTCCCCTTCATCAACACTCATAAGGGATAGACGGAAAAAAAATGTCAAGAGAGCTGTAACTCCATCCACTCAAAAATCGTCCGAAACCGGTGACCCTTATGACTCGTCTGCGTCAGATGGGAGTCAAATATTTAAATTAAATCGTCGGTCGATTAGCAACAGATGGTCAAGCTCGGATGATTGGCAAGATGCTTGCATTGACATTTTGCCATCTAAAGCTTTCAAACTTCTTCAGAAGGCCGCTCGACCATCCGGATACAATCCGGGTGTCATAGAAGGATTTACCGGGAAATGTCCACGCCTGTCAGAAAGTGATGATCATCAACAACTTGTGTCAAATACTTCTTGCACCAATTGACGCGATTTACCTCTATTAATTTACTGAGCATTTGTTTTGATTAATAAATTCAATATTAATCAAGGAAATTGAATCGGTCGATACCATGCATACTACGTCGATGTGTGCATCATTCTGTGAATTTATTGATTTCTCCACGTTGATTTGCTGATAAATTACTTGATCAGTCTTAGCTGGCTGTAAACGCGCGTGTGTATTCATTAATGCGAATACTTATACGCTAGACATTAAATACGTAATATTCTTTTGAACTAATTGATTTTGTTTGATCATTGTAATCAGCCTTCAGTCATAAATTATTGCAATCGCTGAATGCATTGCTCCCTCTATCTTGTTTCCGTTCAACATGACCTCAATTAATTTGATTAGTTTAAATTTATTGATTAGTATTTACATTTTAGCAGCTAAGTGAAGTATGCTGCCTATTTTAGAAATTTAGCTTATTTTTACTCAGTCCGTTGTCTCAAATTATTTTAATTTCGTGACTAATTTTATTTAAAGAACGAATTTTCAAAAATGAAGAGTCCCTCTAATTGTTTTGATTACAACATGGGGCAATAAGTTGCTGAATAGATAGTTGCAACACACAATGCAGAAAAATGATAACAACAGAAAAACCGAATCACCTCCAATTTCTTTTGTACTTTTTTACTTTTTTAGTTTTTTACGTTCTTACATTTTGATAAACGCGAAAAAGTGAATTTCGTAATAACTGAGCTAATGTGAATAATGAATAATAATTAGTTTCTCTTTACCTCTTTTCACAAAACCTTTTACTTCCTGATCACCTAAAACTCAACTTTGAAGCGTAGATTAAAGTTTAAAACTTTGCAAGGTACATTCTGTTTTTCCTCAACACATCTCTGTTTTGATTGTGGCTAATCCAAAACATTTCTGTAGTTTGATAGTTTTTCTTCGTTTTTTTTTTTTTCAATTTTGATCATTTTCAATCGCTATCTGTGTATTATTAGCTTTTATTACTTTTTTTTCTTTCTGTTTTTCATTGATGGTAGGGTTCTTTTAAAAGATCTTTCAAGTTTCCTTTCTTTCTTAGTTTGTACCAACAGAATTCCTGGTAATTCTCGTACTTGAAAGAATGGGCTCATTTTTTGTGGGAAGACATGAGGGGGAGGGGGGGCTATGCACTTATTTCTGTGATTTTCTATGTATAGCTTCAATCGAGGCTCAACATTCCGTCTGGATTAGAAATGCAGTGAGGCCTCTCTCAACTATATTTTGATAAGGATAAGTAAGGCGAACTTTGGTGATAATGTGCACACCTCATATCCATTCTTTATAATGTGTATTAGCACTAAATACATAGTTTGCATAGAACGCATATCTCACAATACTTACAACCATTTCAACAATCATCACAGATTATAATTAAGCCTACATCATCACTTCTATTCAAAGATCGCGAGACGCTGTAGGTTAGGAAAATTACTTTAATATCTTTGCTGTATTAGCACTGTTTGATACAATACACTGTTTTGATACACTTGCTTATTTTGTTTCTTTCTTCGTCTGCTTTTTAAGTTCACAGATGCATGCCTTTTCCATGATCAGATTTTTTACTGAATGAGATCGCTTTGCATGCCCCGTGATTCTTGCTTTTATTTCATAAATGAGCTTTAGGAAAACAAAACACAGCTATACAAACCGCTAAAATTAAACTTAAAAAAAAAAGAATGGCGTAGGCGCAAATTTTGCGTCACGCTAGCGATGCTTACTGCTCCTAAGATTACTTTGGACTTCATAGGTTTCCGTCAGAAATACTGATTGCTAGATGATAAAGTCAATACCAATCAAACAAAACAAAAATCTAACCTCTGAAATCTCATGGGAGTCTTGTCTTCCCAACAGTGGCGTAGCCAAAGGGGGGATCCAGGGGGCCTGGACCTCCCCCCCCCCCCTTGACACCAAAATTTGTTCTGAAAAAAGGTAATTTTTTGCGTTTTCAGACAAATTTGACCAAATTAGTATCGTTGGACCCCCTTGACAATTTTCGGACCTCCGCCCCCCCCCCCCCCCCCAGAAAACTTCCTGGCTACGCCACTGGTTCCCGAGATCAAGTCATAGAAATAATCGAAAATGTCTAAAATATACAATGACAAGTTTCGTTCTATTGTAATGAGATGACTCCTTGAAATATGCTAATGGTTGTCCTAATCACAAAACACTTAAAAGCCACGGTGTCCCTAATTTAAAATTTTTCGGCATTTCTCGACGCAACTGCATCGGCAAATGTTGTCATTTTGCTGTAAAATATCTTCTTCGACTGTTTTTCTGGCAGCTATTGTTAAATGCTGCCGCTAGCATTTCAACTTCGCATATATTTTGGTACATTGCGACAAAAGAAATTTCCGAGTTGGAGACGTTAAGGCAGACATTTTTGTCGGTTTTGCTAAATTTGAACAGTTTTGTCAAAAATAACGGCACTTTTACATTTTATTGCGTGGTTTTGAAACAAAAGGGGGAAAAACCAGGTTCAAAATTTGAATGCGGTTATTTTTGATGAAATAGAGGGTACGCAGTGGCGAAGCGTGCTATCTGGCAACGTGGCATTTTCTCCATTTGAACTCATAGAAAAGGTCAAATTTGATGCTCATTGCCGATTCCTTGATAGTTCGATATTTTTCATGGGTTTTAATGAGCCAAATGCAACATTGTTAGATTTCACGCGATTTCACTGAGGGTACGGCACAACGGGATAAGAATTCATAGTGAGCCCTTTACCGAAAAAGTCTAAAATTCAGTAATAAACGCACAAAACCGCTCTAACGGCAACATCGTAATGGCGCTTCAAAGCAGGTATCATGGGAGATTCCTGTCTAATTTGTCACTTTCTCTACGGAAACACGGAGATTTGTCTCAATTTAGATAGGAATCTCCCATGACACTTGCGTCGAACCGCCATTATGCCTGATTCTGAGAGTGAATTTCGTGATTTTTCAGTCATTTTTACAGGTTTTTATGGTAGACTCATTTCTTCAATTCCCTGTAGCAAAAGTTTGCAAGAGCCCTATTGAACGACGGACAAGAGAAAGTGCGAATTCATGGGTGGATCCAGCGATTTGGCAACCATGAATTCATTCCATTTAATCGCATGAGAAACAATCGATTCTTGAGGGGGCCGTAGGCGCCGTGGCCCTCTTACTAATCGATTGTTTGTCATGCATTCAAATGGGGATAATACACAGTTGCCACATTGCTGGATCCGCCTTTGGTGCGAATGCTACTAATGGCCTAATTAAAGATTGAAGCTCATTTGAAACAATTCAAGATTTCTGGTCCACAAGGACGTGCCAGGCGGCAACTCGGGGGCGGCAAAATCAGGGTGAACAACCAAAAAAACAAAAAAACAAAAAACAAAAAACCAAAAATACAAAAAAAAAACAAAACAAAAAAACAAAAAAAAAAAGTTATCAAATTTCAAAATGAATTTCAGAGGGCGGCAAAATCAGTTTGCAACAAGCAAAAATAAAAAAAAAAAAAGTAATTAAATTTATAATTTTGTTCGCGGAGGGCGGCAAGATTGCATTCTTGCCCCCCCCTCTCTGGAAACCACGGCACGCCCCTCCTGGTCCAGAAATCTGTGGTACCTCTTGGTCCTTTGGTCTCGGCCAACCGTACGATTGAAAGCTACCCTTTATGTAGCTAAAAATATAATCTCTTGAAGAGCTGCATTAGAAATCAAACGAAATACGGAAATTGAAATAGTTTGCTTCATAAAATTTCATGAAATGGGGTTTTATAATTATTATGATCATGCACAATGCCACTGTCTCTCTTTTTTTTGGGGGGGGGGGGAAGCACTTGCCGATTTTATTCCTCTCTTGTCGCAATTTTTTCCCCTTGAAAATATTTAGTTGTTTCTAAGTATTTTATTTTTTTTTATTTTTTGTCAAATTCTTTTTGCTCCATAAAATAACAACTAATTGTTGCTTCTTTGTTTGCTCAACAAAAGTTCCTTCTAGATTCACTTGAACGTGTGAGTTCGAAATGTTCCTCGCACCATTAATTTTCATTCTCTTTCATTCTTTATTTTTATCTTTCAGATCGACCGGGAGAGTCTGAATATTGATCAACCTCACAATTTCTTCCCGTTTGGTCTGCACGTCAAGACTTTAATCCTCTGTAAACCTTTGAATGAATCAAAATGAAGTAGTTTCAGCATTTTTTCAAGTCATTTCAATATTGTTTCTTTATACGTTTTGTATGAAAAACTATATTTTTAATTTATTACTTCGATTATTTTTGTAAATGTACATTACACAGAACTAGTTATATTCGTTAAATTTAATGTTTATAATAAATTAATTCAATGAATGTTTTATGTCGTGATTCCTGAATATCCTTCCGCTTGTTTGAATTCGGTCTTGATGTGTAACATTTAACATTTGTTTAAATATTCCAGGTCAAGACTGCGGAGCAACTAAGAATTGTTTACGTCATAGAGGTGCATTTTTAACGTCCAAAAGTGACGATATGGTCGAAATTAAATTTTTCCTCTTAAGCCATCTAAAAACCATGAAAAAGTATCATGATTTCTAGTTGTTTCTCATTTTTGACCTGTTAAAATTTGTTTCGATGCATTGATAAAATTCCGATGTTTTTTGGATATCGAACTTCGATGCACAAAACTGGACATCACACAGGCCTAAGTCAGAGTCAGAGAAACATTCGCCGAACAGTTTTCCAACTGTTATTGCAAACTGTGCCAACTTTGAAAAAAGGGAAAAACATAGTGTGGTTTCTTTTTGGTTTGATGACATTTTTTTACCATGGCTCTAAGAAAATCTACTAGCACAACACACAAGTAGTTATAGATCGAATTTTGCAAGGGCGTGAATTTAAAATCTCTGTATCTTTTTTTTTTTGGCGTGTAAAATTGGTTAATCCTTTTTGATCCCAGCTTTGGAGAGCTCCGTGGGTTATAGAAGCTCTCACAAAGAAAGAGAGCAATTTCTTTTTTACCCCAAACTAAGAACTTTTAAGGGCCTTAAAGATGCGAATTAATGACGAAAACCCCTGCAAATATACAGATATGCAAATCCAGTCACCCAGACAACAAGTTTTGGGCAAAGCCTAACACGTTGCATTTTCCAAACTCTGGTGAAACCATACTTTCTGGTAGGCACCAAAATGAGTTTTGCGTGTGGTAAAATGTACCAATCTTTTTTTCAGTTTACTTGAAAATGATATCGACCAATATCATCTATAGTCTATATCGGAGCCCGAGCAATTTTGAGGTGTTGTCATAGTGGTCGGGATTTAACGTGGGCGCTAATGGGGATCACCCGAGGTTTTTTTTTTTTTTTTTTTTTTTTAAATTTGAACCTTCTCCCAACCGAAAATTGATATTTTTTTGGAAAGCCAATTTGGTTTCTTTTGGTTTTGGCAATTTGGTTTCAATCTGCTGAATAATTTCCACACAAAAAATCGAAACATAATTGAACAAACAAATTCATTTATTTATTAAAAAATTGTTCAGCATAAAGAGAGGAGCAAGATCAATCCAGTTAAAACAATCTATTTTCGGTCGGGGAAAGGCATCTTAAAAAACCGGGTAACTCCTGTAAGCGCCCGTGTAAAATCCAGATCACTGGTGACCTAACCTCAAAATCCTACGGATTTCGATGTGTACCATGGCTGACACTATATTGACTTCATGTCTTTTGACTTAAAAATAATCGAAGAGCGAAAAATTGAAATGATAGCAAGAGTAGACGGAATCTAAAACATACATGAATAACTTTCAGATGTTTTCATCTTCTTGTTTTGTTTTTGAAATCCTCGGAGCTGGGGGCCGAAGTTGTTTGTTTTGTCCGCAAGCTCTCTCCTTCTTGCATATCCTCGATCGCGCCTTCATCTCAAAATTGGGTCTCGTCGCCAGAGTATCCAAACAACATGCAAGAAATGGGTCGATGACTTGCTCAGGCGGCGTCTCTTTGGAATTCGCTGTCACCCGCGATCGAAGTTGTAAGATACATAAACATGATGTAACATCATCATCAAAGGATGATCTCATATCAAATAGCAGAATTTTCACTCCCACGATTTCAATATTTTTGACGATTCAGTTTTCCTTCGACTGCGCTGACGGGCGTCTAATTAGTGATCATCTCCAACCCAGCGAACTCAGTACACTGAATCATCCCGGAGCCGGTGTCTTCCAAGCTTTCAAAACTAATTGTATTTCGCGATCAGCTTTATTTTTCATATTCATACGGTAAGTTTAAAATTGTAACTTCACTAACGATAACATCCTATTCTTAAAAAATCTTGAAAAAATTAATCGCAGTCGATTGATTTAAGTAATCCTCAAAATCTCTTCCTCTCTGATTGTGGAAAATTGTTTAAAAAGGCGCGTTTATTACAACCAGTGGCACTTAGAATCACCAGCGGACCCAGGAATGGGGAAATGAGGCAGTTGCAATTGGGGGGAGGAAAAAATCAACCAAAAGAGGGAAGGTGGGCCCAGTCTGCTGTTTGTCCATGTTTTGGCAGTTTATTGCGTTCCCCCTCTTATTTGGGAAATTTTAAGAATTTGGGGGACGCCCCTATGTTCTCCCGTATACGCCCTTACTAAGATAGTCTCTATTCAATAGCCTTTAGATTTCTGCGTCTGTCCACGCACTTAATTGGTAATATCAGTTATGGGTGCTTCAATGCAGAGCTGCCGTTTTGCGTATAACTAAACGCCTTTTTCAATTCACCGATGTTTCCACCGGTTGAGAAAGGATTACACAACTCAGTTCAGTGTACGACTGTAATGCACGAAAATGCTCGCACCTGTAATGTCGTCGATGACTTAAAAAAAACTTGCGGATATTTTAATTAATTAACGGAGTTTCCGCCGATTCAGAAATGATTACAGATCAGAGTATTTTCGTGTATTTCAGTCATACATTTAACTGAACTGTGTAATCTTTTCTCAATCGGTGGAATCATCGATGAATTGAAAAATGCGAATAATTATACGTAAAACGGTAGAGCTCTGTTCAATAGTGAAAATTTAAATTTTGCTGCTTAGAATGATCGTTGAAGATGCATTGTTTCGCCTTCATTTCTGTGGGACGCAAATTGAGTTTCAAGACGTCCAGCCTGTCAAGTGTCTTGCCATCTTTATTGAATTCAGTTTCAGTTTCTCACAATCGATGAGAGGCAATCGTTGAAAAAAAAAATTAAATGGAACCTATAGGAGTGACATCACCCCCCCCTTGTTTTTTTTGGGGGGTTTTTTGTTGTTGTTTTTTCGTCTGTGAGCGAAAAAGTAAAGTATCAATTGGAAACTCATTCTTCGAGGCTGAAGCCGTTGGACATTCATGTTATACACGGGTTACAATCAAGGAAAAATGACGGAAAACTCACAAGTTAACTTTTTTTCCGGTGCTTATCATTTTAAGCCTATTTAGATTAAATTTTAAAACTGTTTTCCGCTGACAAAAAAAAACTTGTAAAAAGAAAAAAAAACAATTGTGACTTTGTGAATAAATTGTGGATTGAGGTCAGTCTCTGACAAAACCAATAAGATATTCCTTCAAAGCCAAAACATTGCGTCATCAGCTTTATGCTTTTAGTTCACATATTGGCACACTCTGGGTCGAGACATCGATTTCTTCGAACATGTAAAGTTATTGTTTTGTTTTTTTTTTTTGTTTTTTTTTTTTTGTTTTTTGTTTTTTTTGCTAAAACCATGATCGGTAATGGGGCTCTTGCAAACTTTTGCTGTGAGTAAATGAATAGTCCATCTGATGTAAAAACCAGCAAATATCACGAAAACCACACTAAAAAAGTCGTAAGTTCAGTTATAAACTCACATAACTGCTATAACGGCAAGTTCGTAACGGCGGTTCAACGCAGGTATCATGGGAGATTCCTGTCTAATCTGTCACTTTCTCTACGGAAACACAGAGATATGTCTCAATTTAGATAGGAAATTCCCATGATACCTGCATCTTCCCGTCATTAAGCCCGATTCTGAGAGTGAATTCCGTGATTTTTTAGTGTACTCATCGTCATTTTTACAGGTTTTTATCCAAAAATCAACTCTTCAATCCCCTGCAGCAAAAGCTTGCAAGAGCATCATTGACTCATTTACACCAAAAATGAAAAATGAACACCAATGTGAAATGTACACCAGGTCTGAAAGGGTTAATGCTTTTACCCATTTTCAAGTTATCATGCTCCTTATTGTTTACAATCATGATTTATATTCGTAAAAGTATGTCCGGGAAATGTCATGTTCCGATCCACTGGGTGGTGATGCAGAGGGCGTGTGTTGCGATATTTTAACAGCAAAAATTATTGTAACAGTTTGCTTGCGAAAGTTACAAAACCATACGCAGGGCTCGACTTTGATAATTACTGTACAAGGAAATGACGTAACAAACCACTGATCAAAATGTCATTCGTCAATTCATCGATCTCCTGAAATCACGCGTAGCAGACTTCACGATGACCAAAAAAAGGATTCGCTTTACTACGAAAAAAGTATAAAATAGCGATTTAATCTTAAATATATTAACCGAATGGCCGTAATTAATATACTGAAATGCGCTGAGAGTGCACAGTGGATGCACCTTCAAGGGTAAAATTTACCTTTGTACTGTTTTCAGTGTACTTTTTGACGATAGCCTGCAAGTTGATAGGATATAGTCAGATTAACTTGAAAAGTAATGAAACTCTTTCACAGTTTTGCTTTAAGCAAGTGAACTATAGATCAATTCTGAGTGGCCCATCATTTACTTTATCGTTAAACAGGTTAAACCGGTCGTTATAATAGTCTATGAGTGACGCCATTGGTCGTGAATTGTTAAACTTGGCTGTTGCCGTGGTAAACATCGTTAAAGGGCTCGTTTTCCGGTTTTCTAAAGTTCATCCACAATAGTCTTTAGAAAACGAGCTCTTTTCACGATTGCTACCATGACAGCAGCCAAGTTTTACAATTATTAGCCAATAGTGTCACTCATAGACTGTCTTAACGATCGGTTTAACTATGAAGTAAATAACACAAAAATAACGATAAGACCATCCTAAAAGTCTAAAGCTTACTCCTCGCAGATTAACTTATCTCAAAGTTCAGATGGACCTCCCGTGTATGTATGCACTACGTACCCCCATAAAAGAACAAAACTACGTATATGAACAATAAGATTGTTGCACACTTGGTTTCCGCAATCAGTAAATTGAAAGGTCCATTTTCACATTTTATCGTGGAGAACACGTAGATCTTACAAAAAAGTTCTACGTTGCGTAATGAACGGGAAATGCGGCACTGAAATCAAGGTAATGTTCTTTGGTTTGGGAGTGCAAATTAAACGTATGTACTTCCGTACGTAGTAAGTACTTAAAATATACACGGGTGATCCATCTGAACTTTAAGCTAAATATTATCTTTTCTTCACTTTTCTAAAAGTACATTTCCTCGATAGTTTTAAACGATTCTCTTTCAGCGCACAACATATTCATAAATAAATGCGTTTATGATAAAAAAAAAAAAACGACGTGAGACTCAATTTGCGTTGCTCAAAATTGAAGGCGCAACGATACCTTCTCAATCGTGAAGCATCGGTTGGAGGTATAACTGAATGTGAGAGCGAGTTGTGACCCAAGAATTGCTCATTTTTTTTACATTCGCCGTTCATTTTAATTTTCCTTTTTTTTTCTTTCAATGATTGTTTTTCCTACCTCATATTTTTCTTGCCTTCTTAAGTAAGTTATCGAGTTTAAATAAGAGTTTTTTCTCTGGAGGCAACTAAAAATAATCATCAAATTAAATTTGGAGCTCTGGGAAAGAGCCTAGCAGGCTGATCATTTACTTATGCGTTGAAATGACAGTTTAATTAGTGTATATTTGTAAGTCTATGAGTGACGCTGTCTGCTGATCATCGTAAGATTTGACCGTTGCCATCGGCGGATCCAGCAAATTTTTCTGGGGGGGGCTGGGGGGGGGCACACGCCTGTGAAATTTTGAAATTTAAAGCGTCGGTGGAAGCAATTTCGGGCTATTTTCTATTAAAAAACGGCCAAATTTTAGGCTTCTGGGGGGGGCACGACGCACTTTCCCCTGTGCCCCCCCCCCCGGTGAATCCGTTGCTATGGTAACCATTGTTAAGTTTTCCTTTAGCTGTATAACTATGTAGAGGCTACTCATGGGTAGCATTGTTCAAAATTCGCAATTTCAGTGTCGCAAAGCAACAGCCAAGACTTACATTCTAGACCAATAGAGGCACCCGTAGACATCCTCAACAATCGGTTATACGAAAAAGTAAATGGCCGGCCCGCAAGCAGGTACTTTTTGTTTGCTCTTACAACTTCAAGTGAAATTATGAAAATTGATCAAAACCGTAAGAAATTTGTCACGTTTTTCGCCAGAGCTAAATGGGTACCTTTTCTTATGTATACCTGTAAATTACTCATCAATTACTTACTAGACGGCTCAAAAATTATTCGAACCCCTTGATAGCTTTTTCCTCTACATTAGATAACATGAAAAAGAACATAGGTGGAATAAGTAACGGCTCGTGTAATGTGACAACAACGGATTCGCTCCAATTAATCCTAGGTAAAATAATCGATCTTAGAGACGTTCGATGAGCCTCGAAGAAATCGATACAATAAGCATAGGTTTAAATGTCAAAAAAAAATGGTTGCCACGTCGCGTAGCATGCTAATTGGCAACGTTGCATTGTGTTCATTTAAACCCACGTAAAAGGTCGAATGCGGAGATGTTCACCGAACACCCAATACTTCGATCTTTTTCATGGGTTCAAATGGACGAGCTGCAACTTTCCCAATTTGCACGCTACACGCCACTGGCCACAACGGACGTGTCACCACTGCACTGGTAGGGAAAATAAATTAGTGACCAGGTTATATTTTTGGCCTACTTTTTAAGCCAAAAACATGTAAAATTTTATTACTGTTGTTTTTTTCTCCTTTTCTGCTTTGATTTACTTGCAAACTGTGGATACTTTGTAATTATATGGTTCAAGCTAGTAGTTTTAATGGTAAAAAGTATTAATAAGTGTCACTGCGTCTCATCACATCACAAGTCTTTATTATTTTTTCTTAGCCAATTAAATTTTCAATGTTTAGTTCATTTACAAAATGCTTGAAGAAAGATGTAGCTTGCTGCTAGGCTTGTGCGAACGAAATATCTTGAAAATGTCGACATATATTTCACAGTTTCCACCAGTTGAAATGTCGAAAATGTTGCATTTTTGATGGATTAAAACCTTATTAGTTTCTTAAAATTGTGATTCTAATGTCAAAAACACGATGATAATGTTGACATTTTTTGATCGATCTATATTTTGTCGAAGTTTTGAGCGACGATAGAAACAGTCAAACGCACAGACCTTTTTGCTGCAAATTGCGTATCGATCGGTTCCACTCAACTATTTGGTCGACATTTCTATTTCCGAGTCATCATTTTTGTGTTAACCTAACCCTTCCACTCACCGTGACCCATGTAAGGGACATTATTTTACATAGAACCTTATGGAAATTCGAAAATATTGACTGGCACATGAAATCATAAGAGAAAATTTCGTTCAATTTAATGGTATAGGTTTCAGATTACAGTGATATTTTTGTCATAATTCGACTGCGAAAGGGTAAAAAGCCGAACGACTTACTTTTTAAGTACATTTTCCTTCATTTTCATCTTCTATTTCTTTTTAATTTCTCGTTTTTACTTTATTTATTGCATTCTTCTAAATCTGGTATTTTATTTATCATTTTAATTTTTCGTGGAAATTTTTCTTTCTAGGGGAAAATGTTTCTGATACTCCTTGTACCCATAATCTGCATTGTCCCTGCTAGAGGGGTGGTATTCTCGTTCATACCAGGCGGAGATGCAATCAAAAATGTGGTCACGCCATTCCTCAACTCTTTCAACACAACCGATGCAAACGGCGTTCCAACTTACGCAGCAAATATCGTCCGAGTCATCGATCCTATTCTAGCTATGAACTTCAACCAAGACGACGTTGTTAGTTCACCGGATGACTACCGACAGTATCATTATCCAGACAGGAACTTATATGAATCAGGTTATTTTGATAATAACAGACTTTTACCTCCCAGGTATTCTGCTAATGACATTTTTATTCCAAGAAACTATCCTTCAAATGATTATTTTTATCAACCCTATGATAAGCTTCCTGAAAGAGAACACTCTCCATGGAATCATGTTTATGGTTCAAGATTTAACCCATCCTACCAATCAAATTTTCCGCAAGAATTACCTCTAGAGACCAGACCTTCCATTTCCGCAATTAATGGAGACAAAGTTCTCAAATCTGCACCTATTAGTTTCGATTGGGCCCCAAGGCCAACAATTCCCGTTGCTAATATTAATTATGGTATCGTCGAACCAAACTTTGGTAACTATCCTGTTTACTCATTTGATAATAAAAACAAGGTTCAAAATTTCAATCAGCAAACTAACCCCACTTTCAATTCAATCGAACAATCTTCATTCCCTCCAAAAACATCGCCAGTCAGTCCTTACCCAAGCAACAAACCCATAGTATCCCCTTTTTTACCAAAAAATGTGCCTCTTCCTTTATTCAGACCGAGTGACCTTTTCAAACCTTACTCCGAAGATAGAATCAAATATTTAAAGAATTTAATGGAAAATCCATCGCTGCCAGCGCCCGTTGAAACGGTACCCGAATCCGATTTTGATTCCAATGGTATCCGAACTCAGTGGCCACGTGATCCAAAAGACCCTCAAGCCTCGTACGCTTTACACGAATCAATGGATTTGCCTGATAAACCGGAAAAAATCAATGTACCCTCGTCACAACAGAACATTCAAGATTTCAATAAAGCAAAAGCTCTCATAATGATACCTCTAAGTTACCGATCCTTATACCAGAACGAGCCTTCTCCGAAAGCTTTTAACTCTCAGAAAAACGCTATTTTCATTCCTTTGAATCAGGCAAAAGAGTCGACACAAAACGATGAAACAATATCCGACATCCCTTCAGAGCAACAAAGTGGCAAAAACTTTGATGTGCCAAAAATAGTCGTCAACTTTCCATCTAGTGATAGTTTTCAAAATGCGGACAAGTCAACAGTAAAAACTCTTGCATCATCGAATTATTTCAATTTTTTACCCTCACAGCAAGTGATAAAATCAAGGTTGGGTGACGAGAGAAAACTCGACTCAATTCAACTGCAGGGAAAAGCTGACACATTTAATGGAGCAAGACCAATCGTTATGTTAACACCGGATGGAACTTTTTTGAAAACACTCGCCCCCTCAAATTCTTTCGATAGTTCTCCTATGGAACATGCTAAATTTGAGCAAGACAATTTGAAAACATTCGATTCAACCCCGTCTCAAGCGTCTGATCAGAAATCGGATAAAACAAAACCAGTCGTTATGTTATCACCAGACGGATCTCAAAAAACTCAACTGCTTGACAGTGAAAATAAAAATGGAGCAAGACCAATCATTATGCTATCACCGGATGAACCTTTCTTAAAAACACTTGCCACCTCAAATTCCTTTGATTTTTCCCCCATGCAGCAAACTAAATTAGACGAAGAAAACTTGAAAAATTCCGACTCAAATCCAACACAGTCAGATGATCAGGAATCAGGTAAAGGAACACCGGTCGTTATGTTATCACCGGATGGGTCGCTTTTAAAGAAACTCGCTTCCACAAATCAATTCAATTTTTATCCACTAAAACAAACCAAAAAAATTAATTCAAATGATCAAGAGAAAAACTACGCACCCGTGACGCAACAGAGTAGTCAAAAGCCTGACGAGGCAAGGCCGATCGTAGTTTTATCCCCAAGCGGACGTTCTTACAGTTCTCAACCCTCGCAGCAAGTGGTAAAATCTGCACAAAATGATTGGCAAAACTTAAATTCACCCCCAACGCTGCAGGATGGCCGAAGATCTAATGAAGCAGGGCAGATCGTTTTGTTAATGCAAGGATCACAACCTCGCCACTTGGATGGACCACTTTTCAGAGCACCCCTTTCAACGAATTATTTAAATTTTAATCCCTCCCGGGAAGCGCAAAAACTAAGTATGGGCGACAACTGGAGCGAGGGTCTCTTGACACAGCGGAACGGCCGGGAATCTGATGCGCGGAGGCCAAGCGTAATGTTAAATCCTGATGAGCCGATTTTAAACGCACTCGCAGCTTCGAACTACTTTAATTTCCTCAACTCGCAACAGGCGAGAAATTCAGATCTTGACGATAGAAATTTCAATTTGAATCTAAATCAGCAGAGAGGCAGAGAATCCGACAGAACAAAGCAAACAGTTCTGTCATGGCCAAGTTTACGGTCACAAAATCAAAACGAGCCACTTATGGAAGCTCCCGCTTCAAAAAATTATTTTAATTTTTTCCCTGAGCAACAGCCAAGGATCGCGGGTTTAGATGATTTACGAAAATCTAGTTCATTCTTAACACAAGAAAGAAGCCAAAAATCTGAGGAAGGAACGCCGATCATTTTGGTGACACCTGACACTTCCCCCGCCGCGAAAGGCACCTACAGAGATTGGTTGAATTCTCTAATTGCACGCCAAATTGCAAATTGGGACAATCGACAAGATACCGATCTTCCTTTGACTCAGCGAATGGGCCAAAAACCCAATAACAAAAGTCCAACTCTCATGTTATCACCTAGATTTCAAACTCAAAACTCGTACGCTCCTCTTTTGAAAAACCCCGTCTCAACAAATGATTTTAACTACTTTCCCGTGCAACAGTCGAGACATCTTGCCTCAAATGACTGGTGGAAGTTTGACGCACCTTTGACCCAGCATAGTAGCCCAAAGTTTGAAGAAGCAAAGCCGATCGTAATGCTGACTCCCAGTCTCCGCTCTACTGACGCAGTCGAACCGCTCTTGAGACCACTCGCTTCATCCAGCTATTATCCATTACCTTTACAACAAACAAGACAATTTGATCAAGAAACGCTAGAGAAATTAAATTACCCTCAGATGCGTGATCAGAAATTAGATGATTCGAGACCCATCGTCGTCTCAGCGCCAATAAACCACCCTCTAGACGCAGACGAACGACTTTTGAAAGCCATCACTCCATCAAAATATTTCGTACCCACCTCCCAACATGCAAACATATTGGGTCAAAATTACATAGACACTCGTGATTTTCCATTGACAGCAAAAAGTGACCAAACTTTTAATAAGGCAAAGCCGGTCGTCATGTTGGCACCAAGTCCAAACCCCACGAACTCCTACGAACCACTTATGAAAGCCCTCGCATCATCAAAATATGCACCATCGGCTTCACAGACACAAGGTCAAAATTACGTAGACAGCCTCAATTTGCCACAAAATTACCAGGATTTTGATAACGAAAAACCGATTGTCATGTCATTACCAAGTTCCCACGTAGTTGACTCAAACGGGGCACTTTTAAAAACGATATCCTCGCCGAATTATTTTCACTCCCCCTCGCAGAAGCTAGGCCCAGATGATTTGAGTAAATCCAATTTTTTACCTCTTCCTCAACTGGATGATCAGGAATTAGAATCAAATCCAACTATTATGGTACCAATACCTGCGCCTCTCAGTCCTGAAGATTCAATCTTAAATACTTACACTTCTACAAAAAACTACAACCTTCTTCCCATCCAATTGCCAGAAAGTTTTCTAAACAACCTTATCGCAAGCGGACTTTTTTCCATGCTCTTCAATGACTTGCCTGGAGGCGGAGGTGCCGGAGGAGCAGGTGGCAGTGGCAATGACGTTTCGCGGGCTGCGTTACCAGAATTCACGGCGTCACCTCGCCGCTCGTACACACTTCTAAGCCCAAAAAAACACAATCTTCAACTCTATGACCCCACTCTCCGCGGATACCACGGAGGTATCAACCCCTTTGCTCACCATCATGTAGGTCATGGCTACGTGCGGCATCAATTTAGGTAATCGCCCGACTCCCCCCTTCCCCTTCTACTCACAAATAGAGATAAGGTTCATTCTTTCAAACTTGAATTTTTCAGTAATTCATATCAAAGGTACCGTTTCCTTTTTCGAGAGATGATGTAAACTCTCATTGATCTTTTGTGTCTCTTTGTACAATGGTAAGTTAAGAAATGACGGGAAATTAAAATATTTGTCGTTAAACTCTTGGCAACACATTGACTATGTTATATTCAACTGTCAAGAAAAATCAGCCATTATATCTCATAAAACTTTGTAAATATTTTTTATACTTTTGATAAAAAAATGAAAAATAAAATGTTTTGTTTGAACGCTTTGCAAACGAACAAACGAATAAAATTGTCTTGTTTTTTTTTGTTTTTTGTTTTTTTTTTTATTATTTTTTAAATTTATTGGCTTTTAAGGCCTTCAAAATCGAAGGGTCTGTTAATGATTCTGGCTGATACAGCGCCTTTAAATAAAACTAATCGACGCACAGTGAACAGAAATTTCTAATTTATCGGCCAAAAATCAGCAAGTTAAATTTTACTTAAATACTGGGGCTCTTGCAAACTTTTACTACAGGTGATTGAAGAGTTGATTCTTGCATGCAACCCTGTCAAAATGACGATTAGTACACTATAAAAAATAACAAAATTCACTCTCAGAATCGGGCTTAGTGACGGAGAGACGCAGGTAGCATGGGAGATTCATACCTAATTTGAGAAATATCTCTGTGTTTCCTTAGATAAAATGACAAATTAGACAGGAATCTCCCATGATACATTCGTAGCTCCGCCATTACGATTTTGCCTTTACAGCTGTTTTTACTGAGTTTAGTACTGAATTTTAGACTTTTTATTGTGATTTTCGTGATTTTCGCTGGTTTTTATATAAGATTGGACTATTTATTAGCCCATAGCAAAAGTTTGCAAGAGCCCCATAAATGACATTTCCGGAAGAAGGGCCCATAAAGCAAGAAATGTTCTCCAGTGGCGTAGCGTGCGTTTTGGCAACGTTGCAGTTCGTCTATTTAAACTCAATAAAAAGATCGAACCACTAGGTGTTCGGTGAACACCTTCGCATTCGACTTTTTACGTGGGTTTAAATGGACATAGTGCAATGTTGCCACATTGCACGCTACGCCACTGGTGTGCTCTTCAGCCAAAATCCTCCATTTGCTCACAGTGTACACTCTAAGAGCACACCTATTGGCTAACGGTCCTTTTTCCTGGAAATGTTCTCAACTGACCCTCTTTATTAATGTAACATGAAACATACCCGTTTTCTCATAATACCTATATTTTATAGGGATTTTCCTTTCAATCTATTCTGAAAATGTAAAGGCATCATAAAACTACCGAAAAAAACAACAGAAATTTGGTTTCATTAAACATCACGATTTATTGAAATAATGGTGGCTCTTGTCAAGCCTATAAAACCTAAACTCTGGTCGTAAAACAATTAAATTTTCGTCAGACTTTTACGATTATATTCAATGGGTCTCCATTTTCCGACCGCGCACTTTGTCTCTCAAAATGATTACTCGGTTTTTGGTTTTTTTTTCTTATTTTTTTCCATCTTGTTTTTCAATGGGTGTATCAACAAAGTTCTTAAAATGACAGCATTCCATAATCATCAATTACTATTACTCAAATACTTCTTCAAAAATTTTTAGAGCCATAAGTGCGTCTCGAAGTACGTAAATGCAGACGAAATCAAAACGGAAAACAATATACAATGGATAAGAGTGAATAAGTCAAGTAATTGCTATTCACTCCATATTATCAAACTTGCGTTTCAATTTTTCATCTTTTCTACACGCTTCTTCAAAGCTAGTAATGTATGGAAAATGAGAAAATTTTCGTTATTTCTAATGAACGAATCAATAATCGAGAAATCTTATCATATCTTCCAGTGGCGGTTCGCGCTGTTTGGCAAAAAATGTCTTTGCTGCATTCGAATCTATGATCAACAATAGATAGCTTATGAAGGACTGCTCCACTTTCGAATCGATTGTTTAACATACATTCAAATGGAGGGATAACAGTGTTGCCAAATTGCACGAGCCGCCACTGATATCTTCTGACGCAAACAGAGGCGTCGTGTGCAATTAGACAGATCCATGTTTTCGTTCATTCAAACCCGCGTGGATGAGGTTGATGTATTAAGAGTGCAGAATGTGCTCCCTCCTATATCGATATTTTACCCGAGTTTAAATGAAGATAATGCAGCGTTTCCAAATTGCAAGCAACGCCACTGGACGAACTAATCTTATCGACGTAGTTTGGCAGAGAGGACTTTGGCCAAAACTAAGTTAGCTGAGATTTTTTGAACTCTTCTATGTATACTTACTACGCTAAATTCCAACAAAAATGGGGGAAAAATAGGCAAAAGTAAAGGAGGTAAATGTAGTTGAAAGAACGCAGTTATGATGTAGTTAAATATGAAAGCAATGCAGTATTAACCTCCTCCTGTGAAGTTGTCAAACTGAAATAGTGGCGTCGACAGGAATTTTTTAATGGGGTCCAAAAATTGTCAGGGGAGTTCCGAATGTCAAAATTTGGAATTTCTCTGCAAACGCAAAAAATGACCTGGCTACGTTACTGAAATTGGATTCACCCCCATTCATGTTATTCCACGTTGATATCAGCCGGGAATGTACTTGATGGACTCTGTAGGTACCCGTACCCATTCATATTTACAGCATTAGACTAAACTTGTCACCGATCCTCTACCCTTACCAACGTCAAGAGAGGTATGAAACAAGGAACGCAGTTTTACAAAAGATCTCTTGATTTTCCTCAAGTAAGCGCGTAACCTTAAGATGTTTCCATCTCTGCCACTAACCTCATTAAAACCGTTCCTTCCTAGTGAATTAAAATGAGGGAAGAAAAATAATAAAAAAAACAGAGGATGCAATATCCACGGGGTCGATAACTATGAATTATTAGCTGGATATATTTTCGTCTTTATCGTTAATCCTTACTTCTCTGCATGCTGCCCAATACTCATAGTTAATCTCGATGCCACGCAGCGTTGCCATATACCGTAATTACGGTAGTTTTACATTGAATATACAATGAGCCGCTATTTGCAGAAACCAACATAGTCCGCATAATTTCATTTCACTGGAGGAACAAAAAAAACTATTTTTAACTAAATTATTATAACTATAAGTAATTAACTAATTTAAAACTAAGCCAAATAAGTTGTCTTAAAATTCCGAAAACTTATTTCTCCATTTATTTCGGTGGTCTTATAAAATAGTAAAAAATTCCTGATATTTTTAAAACATTTTGTCTCTTTAAAACAGTTTCCTCATATGAAATTCTGTTTTGTTGGATACTGTGATTTCTGCAACTAGCGGTTCATTTACAAAATTGCAAGATTTTCCTATAAACAGTGGCGTCGTGTGCAATTTGTCAACGCTGTATTTTGTCAATTTGAACGCATGAAAAAGATCAATCTAATAGAAAAGCACAGTGCATGGAATCGATATTTTGCATATGCTTAAGTGGACAAAATACCGCGTTGCCAGATTGCACGCGATTGCCGCTATAAATGACCAATTTTTACATTAAGTCAAATGAGGAAATTCGGATATTTATCCAAAAAATGGCAACACTGATTTTAAAGTCAATTTTCCTGCAATCTGGCAACACTGAAGCCACGTCTTGACTCTTGAGGAATCAGTACTGAAATAGGTGTATTTTAATGTCCAACCCTCTCTAGAACAAACGAGTAAATCGACGATAAATGGGTCTCAGGTACCTGTTGATATTATAGTTATTGTAATTATTCGGGCGACGTCTTTTCTTCTCGTTATTTTCCTCCGTCACTGGGATTACGCTATTATTGTTGTTGTCCGTGTCATCGTCATCATCATCATCATCTCCTTCATCCGGAGATGTCGGGGCTGATGGGAGGGATGGAAATGAAGGGAGGGAGGGTAAGGATGGAGCGTTAGGGAGAGATGGGAGACCTGGGAGTTGACACGAACTGCCGTGGCCCCCGGGGGTCACGTAATTGGGGTAGCCTCCGCCACCTCCGCCGCTGTTGACGTGGACGTTGGTGCTCTGAATGACCGGGAAAAAGAATCGTCCTTGATTTTGAGACGGGCGATTGGGGTGAGGGCGAACGCGGGAACTGTCCTCGTCGTCTATGGCTCTTCTCTTCCTGCCCTGGAGGAGACAATTGAGTAGAAGTCTCCTGATTTGACGGTGGATGACCCTTGGTTCAGCCTCTGGCTCACTTCCACCTCTGCGTAATTGCGGCTGCACTCCCCCTCCTCCTCCTTCTCCTCCGCCGGTTGATTGACCGTCCGGAAATGAAAGGGGGCTGCCAAATATTATTTGGAGGTTAGCGATGATGAGCACGCAGGTGTGAATCAGCCACTGCAACTGAACAAGGAAAAAAGAGCTGGAATCAACAGCTGGGTAAAGGGAATTTCGCTCTCCAAAAAAATGAAATTTCAAAAAATAGACCTTAACTGCCAAATGGGGCTGTTGCACATTTTTGCTATAAGCGATTTAATAGTCGATTCTGGTGTAAAAACCTCCAAAAATAACAATGGAAGCACTAAAAATTTCCGAAATCCACTCCTAAACTCGATAAACGCTTTCATTTGCGCGGTCGTAATGGTGGCTGAGGGTAGTAACAATGGGAGATTCCCATCTAACAATACTGTAACTCCATCAAGGAGTGGCCAATAAGAGACGACTTTCATTTGACACCGGTGTCACTAGGTGTTGCGGTATCATTCATCGGATGTAGATCATCACTCTGATGACTAACTACCCTGTGAATCATCTTTGTCAGCATAGAAAGAGTGACGAAATTAAGATAGGAATCTCCCATTGTTACTGCCCTCGGCCTTTATTACTCCCTCGTAAATAAAAACGTTTATTGAGTTTAAAAGTGGATTTTGGAAGTTTTTAGTGCTGCCATTGTTATTTTTCGAGGTTTTTACACCAGACTCGACTTTTAAATCGCTTCCAGCGAAAGTGCGCAACAGCCCCATTGTTCATGATGACAATTTTTTCCCACTCTATACCCCTATGCGTGGATTAGCGAAAAAGTAAAAACTTTATGCTATCAATGGTAATGGAGCTATTGCGCAACAAGCCACAGCGATAGAGGGGTCCATATGCATATTTAAAGTCCTATCTCAAAGTGTGACAGTATGGGCGATCTGAATTTGGTTTGTTTGCCTCACTTTTTTAACCTTAAATTAAATATTGTAATTAATCTCAAGGAAATTGGTGTTAAAGAAAAGTGCAAGTGTTTAAGAGCCACTCTGGACATACAGAATTCTAATACAACTATATCCAGGTGAGAAAATTGTGCTTATTTCTGTTGTGTCAGTTTCTTTATCGTGCAAATCCTTCCAAAAGAAACAGTTATATCGATTTCAGTGTCCAGATAGCCACTCTAAAACACTTTCGTTTATAACCAATCTCGAATGTATTTGTAACGATTTTTTTTTTTTTTTTTTTTTTTTTTTTTTTTTTTTTTTTTTTTTTAATTTAATGGTTAAAAAAAGTGAGGCCAACAAACCGAGCCTGTGTGAAAAACGTCCATAAGAGATTTCGATCGTAGCTGTCGCCGTGAAGTTTTAATATCGCGCCCCACAAATCCTCTTCTATCGCCATATCTCGTTTCTTGTTGCAAGGTTTTGCTGGAGGCTATCAACTCTGATGTAAAATGCTGCGAAAAGGACGATGCTACTATTAAAAAAGTAAAACTGACTCTTTGCAGAGAAAACTGAGCTCAAAGTACAGATGGACAACCGGTGTACGTATGCACTACATAGTACATTAGGCACACACCTTTCGCACCCCCCAAACAAAAGAAAAGTACATTGAATTAAGTACCGTATTTCCCACTTATTAATGACGAAGAACTTTTCAACTGTTATAGGTTAAATTAGAAGTCGGCCAAAACCAAAAAATACCGTGTATCGAGAGGTGGAAAATATGCATGGCCAAGTTACCTCGCACTAGGCCTGTGCAATGTTCGATGCATCGATCAAAGTATCGATGTTTTCCTGACATCGAATGGATTCGATGCTAATTTTGATGTCAATTGATGCATCGAAACTCGTTATTTATCGACATTTTGACTAAAGACAGACCTTGAGAGGGTTTTTTTTTTTCCTAAACCGTCTCAAAAGTATCCTGATTTCTTGTGATTTCTCATTTTTAGACTTGTTAAAAATTTGTTTCGATGCATCGATAAAATGTCGATGTTTTTTTGTCATCGAACTTCGATGCACAAAATTGGACATCGCACAGGCCTACCTTGCACTATGGTCTAAGATTGTCGAAAAGTGGCAACAAATCAGAAGTTTTTTCATCAATTCGTCACTTATAAACCTTCGAGACCGAGAACGAGAAATTTTAATCAGAGTGAACACTTTTAACAAGTAATTTAAACTTAGAATTATCCAGTTAACTTTGGAAGGTCGAAATAGATGCGATCTTTCTTTCACAGATTTGTTTCCACTTTTTTCCTATCTCAGACCACAGAGCGACTGTGCCAGTTCAGTGACCTTATATCAGTTATATCCGAGGAAATGTCGCTCTGTTATTGTATTCAGGTCAATGGGTTTGTTTTCATCCATAGTATTGGTATAATATCGACAAAATCAAAATCAGATACATAAACTGATTTTTAATCAAGATATCTTTTTATAACGTGTAAAAATGGTAATCGTCTATTGTCATTAGTTTCAACATTTAAATGGCGAAATTGACGTCGTAATGATTAAGGCGGCAAGTATCGCAAATCGATTTCTGATCCACCCGCGTACCACTCGTAAACAACCAATCATCCCATTTTAATTGCGCTCTCCAATTTATTTATTTAGTTTTTGCTCATAAAACTGTAATTGGTACTGAGCAATGAGCAGCGAGCTCTTTGCTCGTGCAGCTGAAATGATGCAGAAAAAACGCAAAATCTCATTACACGATATCACCGTATGAAAAGAAAAATATCAATTATTATCGATGGGCAGTGGCGAGGCGTGCAATCTGGCAACGTTGCATTTGGCTCATTAAAACCCATGAAAAAAATCGAACTATCTACAAATCGCCGATGATCATCCGGTTCGACATTTTCTATGGGTTAAAATGGACAAAACTCCTTGTTGCCAAATAACACGCTTCGCCACTGATCAATGGGTTATATCACCGAAGGCGTTAAAATCAAAAGCTTGATGTACCGCTCCAGGTAAATTTTTAACGTTTATTACCAAATTGGGCCACTGAAAGATCACTGCTTTCCCATTATAGCTTATTGATAATAGGTAAATAATCAATTATTTTGACTAGCTTTGAGGTGAAGAGGTAGGTCCTAGATATCTTTTTCGAGATTGTTTATGCGGAACATTTCGTCGATTATTTAAAACCGTGAAATAAAGCTAAAATTGCATCGTTAGTGCAACGGAATATAGCTCTCGACACTTTGATTATCTTTCATTAGAAATTCGAATTCAATCGAATGGTAACATACAATTGGCGATACTCGGCAATAAAGCAATAAAGCTCGGAACATTAACCAAGCACTGGTCATAGTATGTCGAGAAATCGTCAAAGATGTACTTACATTGATTTTCTTAGCTGTTGTGATCATAAATGTCCGTAAAAAAACAGACGTTTAGTTACAATGTAGAAGAAATCACTTTGACACTTCAGAACTCTATTTTGAGCAAAATGAACTTGAGCTAATTTAGCATAGATTTCGACTAGAATCATTTTTCAAGAGACCTCACTTCATATTCAAGATAGTGTTACTTTGTACCTCTCACCAAAAGAACAACAAAAAACAAAAACAAACAAAAAACTAATAGAGTTGAAAGAAACATAAATCACTCTCAGAGCTATCTTGGAAATAGGGGAATATTTTTTATATGAGAAATTGCAAAAGAAACGACATTATGAAGATTTTTGTTAGAATTAACTGACGGAAGATTCAAAAGAAATATGGGTCAATTTCGTGACCTCGCTGGATATAGGGCACCCGTAACACTTTAAAGTAATATTTCTCAGGTACCAATAAAATTTGTTGCATTTTTGAGGCTAAGAAAGAAATGAGCTTTAGTAGAATAATTTTGATTGAATGACATTATTTTTCTTCAAACCAAAAGATGTCGATCAATAGTGTTACAGGTGTCACATGTACGGTGGAATGACCCTATAGGTCAATTACTTGACCTAGCAGAAAATGTGTTAATTAAGATTGAACAAATCGTTGTTTATCAAAAAACATTGAATTCAATGAAATTGACAAGTCTGGTTGACACTTGAATGATTCCGATTCCTTTTGAAAAGTAATCGATTATCTCATCTTAAAAGATGATTTGCCCGACTCCGCTGTCTATTATGTTTTAAAGAAATAACTCCTTTGATAGGAAAATGGACCAAAACAAAAAACTCACCTTCATGTCGAACTGTGCTGAAACAACAGTAAAAAAAAACCCCAAATCAAAAACAAACAAAAAATGAAACAAGTGATAAAGAAACAAGCTGTTAGACAATCATAGGATAAGGAACATTCACAGACTGAAAACGAAAGTGGTGTAGTGATTCGTATTCGGTCAATTCAAAAACCCACACGAAAGGCCTCATTATTTCGCTCGAGAGTGTTTGGGAGATCCAAGACCTACTCTTTATCGGACGCGCTAAATCCTAACGCCCGCGACGACGGCCGGCACGGCGACGCAACGTCATGTCAGTGCGGCAGCCGCGCAAACACTTGCGAACAATTTCATCACCGTCGCTGTCGCACGCACTGCATGTCGCATGCACGAACCCAATAAAATAATTACCGGGCGTTCAAAAAGTATGCAAATTGGGCAGTTGCAAGAGTCTAAAATGTTGCGTTTTTTATAAAGAAAATGATAGTGCTTGATGAGCTGAGAACACTGATGTCTTTGGTTTTTTCGTAATTAAGTGTCCCGGTTTTGGAGCATTGTATTGATTTTTTTTGCCCCCCGCCCCAAAAATCCTGGGTACGTTACTGCAAGAGGGGTTTTGGAGACATCAAGAGCTATCGACTCCTTTTGCCAAGCTGAATTGATAGAGGGGTCACAAGGGAGGTTTTGGAGACATCACCTTTCTGGTCGTATGATGAGTCATGAGTTGCAATGAGTGAAAAAGTCACAGTTGCAAAATATATGGAAACTCTTGAGGGCGATCGACTCCATTTGCCAAGCTGAATCGATAGAGGGGTCACAAGGGGGGTTTTGGAGACATCACCTTTCTGCCCGTATGATGAGTCATGAGTGAATTGCAATGAGTGAAAGAGCCACAGTTGCCAAATCTGGATCCACCCATGATGGGCTGAATATGAAGGTCATTAATTGCCATGCCGCTTACTTCCAATGGAACTCTTGCAAGGTTTCTGTGGGCAAATGATTTATATCATTTCTTATGTGAAATGCTGTAGGAATAAGGATGAGATGAGACCATTAAGAAGGTCTAAAACTCACTCCTCGCCGAGAAAACTTAGTTAGCCCAAAGCTCAGATGGACCACTCGTGTAAGTATGCACTACGTTTATGATTTTCACCCAAAACAAAAGAACAGTGCCTGCAATAAAGTGTCTTCTTTCTCGCTTACTACACAACGTAGAACTTTTTCGTTGGTATCACACTGTCTTTCTCGCGATAAAATCTGCGTAATTCGACCTTCTCATTTTACAGATTGAAAACCAAATAAATAAAATGCAACCAAAGACTGCAGAGACCATGAACTGGAAGATCGCGCGGTGGACGACTTTATTTTCGGGGACTCAACTAAATAACATTAGAAACAATATCCTGCAACGGTTTCTATGTTAATTGTTGACCAACAACCAAAACAATGATGCTTCGGTCTGGTTCTGACTGGCTGCTATCATCAACATCTTTCATCAACGGTCAACAAAGGAGCCGTTGGACGTTGTTCTGTCCCCGAAAAAAAAAAGTTGCCACTATGTGCTAGGCAGATAGTGCGTGGTCTCTGTGCATGGTCTCTGAATGCTACCATCTTTTTGTTCCAAACTTCCGAGAGAAATTATGAAACAAAATAAAACCAATTAAAAAAAAGTTACCAGTCTCTTTGCATAGAAAGCCTGAAGAAAAGAACATGTTTCCTTTTATTGCGATGGATATTTCTTAGACTCACTATACATGTCGGCAGCGTCAATAAAGCTCTTAATCATCTTTCGCGTTGTCGATTCTTCGAACTTACTCTGAGATACTTGCAACAATAACTTATTGTGTTCAACGCTACGCCTCTTTGGGGTTATCCCAGTCACTAAACTCTATGTCAAGTTTAGGTTGTGCTATGTGATGAAAACTTGAGCGCTCATGTGATGAAAACTTGAGCGCTCACACCCATGGAATAGTAGAGGGGTCATTTTTCTCCTCCGCAATGCTGATTAGTTAAAACTAATGCATACCGACTTTAAATTTTGACGGACTGATTTGAAAGAGGTCCGAGAAGTTTACATTTTTTTAACCCTTGTCAACACAACGTATTTGGCGAACTTTCGCCTTCCTCCTTTCTGTTTCCTCTCTGTTTCTTTTTCATCCTCTTTTTCTCCTCTCAAAAGTACGCCCCAGAATCTCGTGCGCTCGCCCACCATTGCGGGCAGGGCGCCCGTAGGGGCCTACAATCAGGGCCCTCTGTTTACATCTGATCGTTGTATTTGACAAAATATTATTTTTGAAAGAATAAAGGTAAGAGGAGAAAAAAATCAATGTAATCTTAAAGTAAAAAGAGCAGGTTAATCTGATCCGTTAGATGTGATAAATTGGCCATGAATTTTCCGTAGTATTAAACCAATATTAAAAGCGGCCAGAAAAAGAAATTAATCTCTTTTCTTTTGTGGGAAAGGAACAGACTTTTAAAGCTAGAACAGCTTGTATGAAAACGTCTCGAGAGCACTCAATTTTCAAAAACTTTCAGAAAAGGATCACTGAACCTTCTTCTAGCTTGGGGGGGGGGGGGCAATCATTGTGTAAAAATGCAGGGGGCTCACGACTGACAGTTCGCGGGGTGGCTCCACATTTTCCGGTGCGCCACTGGCGCTATGCCATGTCATACTTGTAGACTGGATTTTATTTTCGGGAGAGGCTGCATGTCTTATTTTTTCCCTATTTTTCCTTCACTATAAGCACCGAACTTTTTGAATGACCCCCGTAAAATTAATTATTTATACCCGTATTATTTCTAATGTGTATACTAATGTTGGTGTACGACGAATGAAAATCGTTACAATCGTGGAGAAATTTGCTCTGAACTTTACTTGACGTATATTTTACATATTTGAATATATTTGGAGACTTTAACGTCGGTGTAGGAAAGATAAAGCAACTATCTTTCTCTCTCACGTGAGAAAAAGGTCCTCATATGATCGACTGATCGCACCAGACCTAACCTAGTATAAATTGGGTTTATCCTGTAACATATACATGTATATCCACTGACAACTTCCATTACTGCCCCTTTTTTCAGAGCTATTCTCAGGATAAGGAATGGATTCGGAGTTATCATTACAACCATCATTTTCCCTCCCTGGTTTTGCACAAAACTCCGACATTTCAATCTTTGTTAGCAAAAGATTGTCTTTTATCACAACCCTATCGAGTGGCGTAGCCACGAGAGGGTCCGGAGGACAAGACCCCGCCCCCTTGGCACCCAATTTTGCCCTAAAAAGGCCATTTTATACGGTTTAAGAGGAATAATACCGAATTTTGGCCTTATGGCCCCCCTTTGACAATTTTCGGATCCCGCATTCCTCCACCCCTCGAAAAATTCCTGGCTACGCCACGGACCCTATCTGAACATGTGTGAAAAGCGCTGTTCTCATTCATTCCGTCAACCCCTCGATCGTCAAGAAGCGAATTTTCACGATCGAATATCATTCACCGTCGTATGATATTCGATGGATTTGCATTGTATTTTGATGATATTCGATTGTTTCGTTGGTCTCATCGGAGACCGTTGAATTCCAACAGTTGGAAATTTCGATATCACCTCCGGAGGTAGATTCGATTTCGAATTGTTGCAACCGGTGTCAGAAATCTCATCTTCTATCCTTTTTGACTCCTTTCGTACCTATAATTTCGGAAATGACGAACTTTTCGAATAAAGTTTATAGTACAGACCATGCATAGAAGTCATCTTCCTAACAGACAAACGTAAATTTAGCTTCGAAAACGCTAGTTTTATTGTTAAAAATGGTCATGTCATTCAAAGCAGATTTTGAGGTTATGTTATGGAATATTATTACTATCGCATTTTTTATTTTCACGAGAATATCATTCAGAAGTTCATTTCTTGACTCTCATTGGCTAGATTTTTCACCGATCAGCGGCATCAGTTAGCAATCATCAATTCTTGAAGTGAATGATATTCGATCGCTAAAATTTGCTTAGGATCGCACGAATAAAAACAAAAACAAAACAAAAAAGAACAAACATAAAAACAAAACAAAACAAAAAACATGTTATCCATGAAATCATTTTTAGAATACAAGTATACAAAGTTAACTTTGACTTCCTCGGAAAGCGATTGGCAGAGCTCGGCCAAGATCCTCCTCCGGGCCCACGGGCGGCAAATAATTTATCGAGTGAGCAGCGCGTGCCATAAATCGCGTGCATCTAGAGCGCGTCATAAGGAGCATCCTCGGCGTTTGATATGCGCTTGCACGCCACCGCACTATGGTCTTAGATCGAAAAAAGAGGCAAAAAATCATGGGGGGGGGAGTAACTGAAAATCATTGTTTACTACCTTTTGACCTTACTTTAAAACTTTCCAATGACATTATTATCGGTTTGAATCACTTGTTTATCCCTGGTAAAAATGACGAATATCCCAAAAACGGTTATAGCCATTGATGGCCGCATGAGCACCCGCAGCTATATTTCGACAGCTAATTGGCATGAACAAATCATGTTTTTTATAATGTTTTTAAAATATTTACAAAAGGTCACAGAAAACTTTTCGGCAAGATTTTCAAAATGTTTTTAAAATATTTCTTTCATATCTGGGGAAGAGGAATTTATTTTATGATTTTTGGCCACTTTTTGACGATTTGAGACCATAGTGCGCCTCATCGTTAGATAGCGATATGTATGTATCCTGTATATTTACAAGGTCGCCATGCGTCTATCTATGTATCAAAACGTTTCATCTGCCTCTGCTGCTCCTTAAAAAAACTTTTTAATTTTATTCTGTAGAATTTTTTGTCTCTTTTTCTCCTTCGTTTTGTGTTAGGGAAGAATTTAAATATTCACATCATGATTGCACTTGACCTCCCTCTTCAACATAGTTGCCAGATCCTCCGGCTTTTTCAGTGGCGGCTTGTGCAGTATGGCAACAATGGTTTCACCCCACTTAAACCTATGGAAAATAATCGATTCTTTGTTGAGGCGTTGTGCCTCACCTAGAATCGATCCTTTTGCATTGGTTTAAATGGCAAAAGAGTGCTGTTGCCCGACTGCACGAGCCGCTACTACTTTTTCCATGTGCTCTTATGGGAAAAGCCGCAAAATCCGGCAACACTGCTCTTCAAAAAAAAAAAAAAAAAAAAAAAAAAAAAAAAAAAAAAAAAAAAAAAAAAAAAAAAAAAAAAAAAGTATAACAGCGTCTGAGAATTAGAGGATTTATACTGATTCAGTACCATACCTGACCTGCCTAACTCACATTAACAGGTGAGTCTTGTGATACATTAGAGAGTATAAAACCCATGGCTCATGAGTTACTGTGGGTTAAATAGGCATGGCGCTGAGCCCTCCAATTATGGAATCTAATATTTGAGGAAAACCTTTTACTCAGTCTTTCAGTCTTGTCATGTTCTGTCTTTTCTTTTTTCTTTTTTTTTTCAATGTTATATATTTTTATTTTATTTTTTTTTGTCTCTAGCGAAGATGCTACATTACGAGTATATGAAATGTCTCATTTCATAACAATAGAACAATTTTAGTGTCATTTTTAACTAAAATCAAAGCTGGCAGTTTATTGAGAAAGGGTTCTACTCTTAAATTGCTAACTCCGAAGACCCATTTACAGTGGCATAGCCTGAAATTTTTCGGGAGTAGGGGGATTCGAGAATTGACGAAAGGGGGAGGGGGAGGGGTCCCAAAATCAAAACTTTGTAAAATTTCTCTGAAACGTAAAAAAATGACATTTTTTAGGGGTCAAAGTTTTGAGGCAAGAAAAGGTTCCGAAGCTCCTTGTATCCCCCCTCCCCCTTCAGTACGCAACTGCCAATTAAGGAGTTCACCGGAAGAACCACTTATAAAACAGTGGGTATGCTCGTTCTCAAAAATGTAAAGTTCAAAGTGTTATTATGATCGAGTGTGTTTCTGGAGAGTTAAACGGGTTATTCTTTTCATCTGATGAATGGTCTAAGCTTTAAGTATTGTCAGGAAAGATCAATCCGTTTTACTCATCAGAAACACGCACAGCAAAACTATGAATTGTGTTAAAGAAACTGCACAGTGAAAGATTGACTGAAGGGAAATTCCTTTAACCCAAGGAAAATGTCTGCTGCTACAAGTAAAAGATTCCTTGGCGTGACAGTGATTCTCCTTCATGCAATAGAACTTTACTCCGCGCAAGGAAAACTGTCACAAGTAAACGTGTTTCCTTGTTTTTAAAGAAGTGATTTCTCTCAAGTACCCGTATTATTTCCAATGTTTGCGTAAAACAATTTCATAAAAGGTAAGAAAAATATGGATTACTAAAAATGCCTCTTGCGGGCGCAATGAATTGAATTCCTCTCCTCAGAGCATCTCCATTAAAACGAGACCAGCATTCTTTTCCAAGGTCGCGTTTTAGTTATTTTGGCGCATCGTGGTCGTGGTATGCAACACTTGATACAGACGACACGACGCGACGCGAGCCAAGCCGAGACGGAGCGGAGGCAGAGGTGGGCAAGTTGCCTTTATGAGCGAGCGTCCATCATGGGTCCAGATGCTCCATGCAGCGCAGAGTCAGATATTGACCTGATTCTGACTCACCATGGTGCTACTCTCGGCTCAAACTCACTGCGTTTCGTTCAGAGGAACTCAGGTATAAAAAAACCCGCATTGCGCAATTATTGTCGGATGGGTTATAGTTTAGAGCGAGAATGACATTCTATTTGACGAGGCTCCCCTTTTTTAATTATTTTAATTATTGATCAGAATCGGCTAGACCTCCAATTTATGTGCTCCTCTTGGGATCACGGAACGTGAGAATCGTTAGCATGACTTGGGGGAGGGGGGAGGGGGGAGGGGGGAGGGGGAGGGGAGGGGGAGGGGGAGGGGGGAGGGGGGGGGGGAGGGGGAGGGGAGGGGGAGGGGGAGGGGGAGGGGGGATTCCGACGGTGCGAGGCGATCGACCGCTAAATTTGTGTTGATTTTGAATTCCACGTTGGAGCAAGATTTTGCAATATCGAGTCCTCTCAAATTTCAGTTCAGTCCATTAATGTTTCCAAACAAGCAATCGACCCTTTCTTAATACTGTGAACTTAGCACCCGAACAGTGCCTATATTCTCGCTTTTGAATGACTACTATCAGCATTAGAATTGAGTTAAGAATGTGCCTCCATCCATTTACGGGTGCTGATTCCACCGTAGCGCATGAACGCAGGGTTTTTTTCATCTCTCTCAACTTCCCTTTGAATGTATAGGTAGAAAAAGGATAAAAAGATGGGGTTTTATCCTCCAGTCTATCTTCGTCTTGCATACGGAGTTTTTCAGTAAGGAAAAGAGCATAGATAGCAAATTCGTCGTTGTGCTGTTGGCTGGTCCTGCGTTTAAGAGTTAGAGAATGCGCGCGGTGTGACAAGGTATTTAGTATAGGCTATGAAATACGGTATTTCGGCATTTTGTCGCGTATTCACTGGCGGATCCAAGTTACTTCCCTTCCCTCTCTCTTCTCCCATTAGAATGCATGTGTTAGCAAAGGATAGAAGAGGGGGCGAAAATCACGTGACTGCTCTTAATCTGTCATTTTCTATCATACGCGTTCTAATGGGAGAAGAAAGAGAAGGACAGATTCCTGGATCCGTGCGCGTATTTCAAGAAAAGGGCGCCGAAAAAATTTAATCGTATGCTAATGACTTGTGAAGTATGTAGAAATGAGACTCAGGAATGCCGATTAAATTTCCATTATTTTAAATTTAACTTTAAGTGTAATTCAGTGGCGTAGGGTGCATTTTGGCAACGTTGAATTGCGTCCGTTTAAACCCATGTGTAAGGTCGAATGTGAAGGTGTTCACCGAACACCAGATAGTTCGATCTTTTTCATGGGTTTAAATGGACGTACTTCAACGTTGCCAAATTGCACGCTACGCCATGCCACTGGTGTAATTAACAGACAAATTTTAAACACGTGTAGTCTGTTCTTTTCGTTGTTTCTCGAAACTTGGAACAGTAATACTTATACAAAAAAAGGGTGAATTTTTAATTGACGTTTGCCCTGATTAAGTTTTTACAATAATAGCTTATATAACTTTTTAGCTTAAAATATTCGCGATTTTTCTCCTCTTTGCAAATATACAAAAATTAACCACCGACCTCTATCGAACTTTAAATCAATAGCTACTTCCTTTACCACCAATCACTTTCCTCGCATCATAGAAAATTTCAATCAGATGAGACTCCTCTATCGTGAATCACTCATATGACAGCCATCTTGGAGTTTGCTCAAACGCATTTGAAGAGTCCAAGGGGGTCGTTAAATGTCACAAAACCCCATTTTTGTTTTTAAACTGAAGAAAGAGGGTGATGAAGTTTAATTAAAGGTTATTCTTCCTCACAAGAATCAATGTATTTCCATTAATCAAAATTAATCGTCTTACGCTTCTGTAGATCTCTATTCAATATGTACTCTTGTGTCGTGTTAGATGACCATAAAAACTTTAATTTTTGTTTTTGTGACACTTATCTTCCTCCGTAGACTCTTTATTTTATTGAGTTTGTGAGTTGATTTTGGAACTGCCGACGGAGTTATTTTCAAGTGAATTTACACTAGAATTAAGCCTCTCTACATATGCTACAAAAGTTTTCAACACACACTAATATTTCTCAATGGCGCGTCCCCCACCCCTCCCCGCACCACCCACACTTTGATTCTTGCCATCATGTGGCTCACATTTGTAAATAACACAATTGTCAATTACACACAGCAAGAATCATTGCTGGCGCAACTTACGCCGCTTCTTAGAAAGTACGAAATAGAGAGGTAAAGAAAGAAAAAGAGAGGAACAGAGATAAAAAGAGAGAAAAATAGAGCAAAAGAGAGAAAAAAAGAGGAAAAGAGAGAGAAAGAGCGAGAAAAAGAGAGAAAATTAGAAAAAAAGGATAGTTAAATAAAGGCAAAAATAAAATATTCACAACTTTGCTGGAAAAAACAGTTTAAAATCGAATTTCAAAGCCTTCTTTAAAAAAAAAAAAAAAAATAGGGCGAGAACCCCCCAAATCTGCCTTCTTTCTGGTATAGATGCTCTCAGACCCCTAGGCATCATACCCTTTTTCTTGAGGCCTCAAATGCAAAATAGCGGAGGGCCTTAAGAGATGTAAATCCGCCCTTGTTTGCAATATACCCATTGCTCAATGCTCATTGCTCAGGGCTGGTTTCAAGTGATGAACCTAACATTCATTTATAGTACTTGTAAAATCAATTCGAGTGAGTGGTATAAAACTCTGTCGCAAAAACAATTTCAAGGTCGCAAAACTGTAGTCGAAAGAAACTCTGAAGATCAAGAAGAAGCCTGAAAAAGACCCGGTTCACAGGTACAGTGCCTGATGACCTTTCGATCCAATGAGATTAGTGAATGCGACATCAAAAGATTGATAATTATTTTTATCCCCCCCCCCTTGCTAGCCTTCTCTAACGCCTTGTGACTAGTCGCACATAGAGAGAGAGAGAGAGAGAGAGAGAGAGAGAGAGAGAGAGAGAGAGAGAGAGAGAGAGAGAGAGAGAGAGAGAGAGAGAGAGAGAGAGATTTCTCACGCTTCAAATACAGAGCACTATGATGTAATACACGAAAGATCGCAAGTCGAGCAAACTCTATGCCAAATTCGCGTCAATTATTATGCAAACCTAATTTGTCCTCATACAAGTACCTTGATTTGAAAATATTTAGACTGATATTTTCGCCTGAGGTTCTGACACGACGAACATGAGAGGCAATTTTGAGTTACCAGAGAAAGAAGTTTCTCCTTTTCAAGCAATCTTGATCCTCCGTCAAAAATTTATTTTCAATGGTACTCATCCTCAGTGACAAAGTGTGCTATCTGGCGACGTAGCATTTTGTCCACTTGAACCACACAAAAGGTCGAATTCGTTATTCGTTCGACGATCCCTAGGTGGTTTGATATTTGTCATGGGTTTAAATGGAGCAAATGCATGGCATACGTGGAGGGGGCCGTAAAGTCCCGCCAGAACTCCGATTTCTGTATTAGGGAATAGTTTTAAGCCAAGCGCTTATCAGTAAGCCCCTACCAACAAAATGCCTGCATATGTATACGTCTATACGTCACTAGTTGCTACACTACACACTTTATCTCTGCTGCTAAATGCTCATCCAGTGGCGTAGAATGCATTTTGGCAACGTAGTATTGTGTCCGTTTAAACCCATGTAAAAGGTCGAATACGGAGGTGTTCACCGAACACCCGATAGTTCGATAAGCGTTTAAATAGACAAACTCCAACGTTGCCAAATTGCACGCAACGCCACTGTGCTCAGCCTCCTTCTCTTTTTTCACCTTCTCCTATCATCTGTGCTCCGAAATTCCACAAATGAACGCAGATAATGGGTCTGTTGCAAACTTTTTTGACTGTGTTGTGTAAGGTCGATAATCATAACAAATCGCGTGAAAATCACATTGAAAGCATCAAAAAGGTCACAATGGGGCAGTGGCGGCTCGTGCAATTTGGCAACCATGTTTTTTGCCATTTAAACCTATGCAAAAGTATCGATATTTGGGGGGAGGGGGTGCAATTGCACCCTCTGAAGATCGATTGTTTTACATACGTATAAATGAAGATAATCAGTTGTTGCTACATTGCACGAGCCGCCACTGCAATGGGGGAGCCCCATCTGATCGCAACTTTCTCTGTGATGAATCACTTTCCTTAGCACATAAAATTGCGATTAGATTGGACTCTCCCATTGTGACCATTAGATCGTCATCTTGGAACTTTGCTTTTAAAAGAGCATATATTGAGTGTTTTTAGGAGTCAATTTTTGACCCACCCTTCTTTTGCTCCATTGTTCCCAATGTTCTTTTCAAGTGACTTCGCACCAAAATAGCAGTGGCGAGGCGTGCGATTTGGCAACGTTCCTTTTTCCCATTTAAACGCATTAGAAAGATCGAAATACCTGGTCATCGCCGATGAATTAAGCGTTCGACTTTTTTGGTGAATTTAAATGGAGAAAATACATTTTTGCCAAATTTCACGCTTCGCCACTGCGAAATAGATCTTCTCTACAGACTACGGATACAAGAAAAGTTAGAAATAAACCCACCCCGAAACAAACAAACCGAGGCATCACGTCTATAGAGATGAAATAGGCCCGCTTGATTGTTATTATTAAGAAAGAATTTGAGGGCTCGCTTAAAATTAACGAGGGCTTCCGAACCCGAAGATTATTTAATCAAACTCTTCTAGAAAAATGAAAAAAGAAAAAAAGAAACAAAAACACGTCGATTTAGTGAAATTTACGTACTCTATGTGAGACGTTGAATGTAAGTACCTATCATTACAAGGTTTTACATTGATTGATCGGTCTTTGTTCTTCCAACTCACAATGAAGGAGATGTGTAAAATGTGTGTAATGGTGAGCTTACAGGTCATTATAATGAACGCCGATGAAAAGAATCTGGCTTAAAAAAGGGAATAGTTTCGCTCCTTCAAAGTGGCGTAACTATATGTAAGTAATGACACAATACTATAAATGATCCACCTCACACAGGTGGATTACCGACAAGAATATACATAATTTCTGGAAGATTTGGAGCAGTGTTGCTCAAATTTTTAGACGACTATTTTTGACAGAGCTGCCGTTTCGTGCATGTTTAAAGAAATATTTTAATTCACTGGAGATTCCATCGATTAACCCTTTATGGATCAAGCCCGAGCATACTCGTTTTTCTCCTCCAGTCTATTTCACATTGTTTCCGTCTTCATTCCGAATAAACGCGATTATCGATAAAAACAGTTACATGATAAGATTACTTCGGGCGCCTTCAATGTATCGTATAGGCAATTCCAACTCCCCCGAGTACGAACAGTTAACTACCTTTCCTACATAAACGGTAGAATGGCTTTCTTTCGAAGTAACGTGGGCCCAATAAATGTACGGTCACACGGTCCTCGGCCCCAAGTCAGCCCCAAGTCCGCCCTAAGTACTTCAACAAGCATCGGCCACTAGCCAACGGACCGCATCGGACCGTTTTAAAATGGCGAAACCACAAAACTAACCTCAAAAGAGCACTTAGGGTGGGTTAGAGAGACTCTAGACCCGCCCCAAGTAACGTAAAGTTGGGAGCGCACCCAACATTCCGATGTGCCGTTAAAGGAATGTGAGGTTAGAATCGCCATTTTTAGGTACGACCTAAAGCCCGTTTGTACCGTACATTTATTGGGCCCTGCAGGCTGATTCTGCTCGTTTGGACGAGACGAGACGAGATAGCAAGAATCGAC
Source organism: Trialeurodes vaporariorum (assembly GCA_011764245.1). Taxonomy (NCBI): domain Eukaryota; kingdom Metazoa; phylum Arthropoda; class Insecta; order Hemiptera; family Aleyrodidae; genus Trialeurodes; species Trialeurodes vaporariorum. Next base: position 70,251,897 of record VMOF01000111.1, read on the forward strand.
CAATCTCTTTGGTTTAAACGGCGTCACGTGATAGATTTCGAGTCATTCGAGTAGGTTACGAGTCATTCTTTTCAAATTCATGACTCGTAACCTACTCGAATGACTCGAAATCTGTCACGTGACGCCGTTTAAACCAATGGGATTGGTCGATTCTTGCTATCTCGTCTCGTCTCGTCCAAACGAGCAGAATCAGCCTGCTGGCCGTTAGAGGGTTAACCAACTACTGCCGTAGTCATAAGCAGGCAACCCGCAATCCTGATCGAGAAAATATTAGCTGTCTATAGTTGCAACGTTAGGGTTCGTTTCAGAAGTGCTGGCGCGGCTCACCGGTAATCTTTGGCACGTTGCAATTCATTTTTATTCATTCTTATTATGATAAATAGCGTTGAAAAATTCCAAAGATTATCGGAATAGGTGCGCCTAAACTTCTGAAACGATCTCTGTTTGTACGCTAAACTCTGTTCCTTCAAATCAAAACGAAACTTGCCTGCGACTTCGGCCTTTTGATTTTATAAAGCGTTACTCAATAAAAAGCCAACGTTGAAATTCATTTTTATTCATTCTTATTATGATAAATAGCGTTGAAAAATTCCAAAGATGATCGACATAGGTGCGCCTAAACTTCTGAAACGATCTCTGTTTGTGCGCTAAACTCTCCAGTATTATTTTGCTTAAAATGATCTTTTTTTAAAAGAAAAATACTATGGGCTGACATAATTGCAAGTTCATCACTATTTTTTTTTTTTTTTGTTTTTTGTTTGTTTTCTTGTTGTTGTTTTTTGTTGTTTTTGTTGTTGTTTTTGTTGTTGTTTTTTTTTGTTTTTTGTTTTTTGTTTTTTTTTTGTTTTGTATTGTTTTTTGTTTTTTATTTTTTGTTTTTGTTTTTGGTTTGTTTTCGCTTTCGTTCCGTTCCTGTTTCTGCTTCTGTTTCTGTTTCTGTTTCTGTTTCTGTTTCTGTTTCTGTCTCTGTCTCTGCCTCTGTCTCTGTTTCTGTTTCTGTTTTTGTTTTTGTTTCTGTTTTTGTTTTTGTATTGGACACTTTAATTGGACCAAATCCACCTTTTACCCATGTCTTGTCCCTTCGCCAGCTCGCTTTATCCACCCACGATTGTTAAGGGCGAAGGTCAAGTGTCAATGTAACACATTTCTCAGCCCCGACACAATCTGAAAAAATGATTAAAGAAAATATCAAATTCGCAAACATGAAATTATAACTATATGTATAAGATAATAATATAGAGTCATAGACCGGGTCTTGTTGCTTGTTGAATATTGAGAAACCGTGAATCAGTCCCGTAAAATATTCGCCCGATATAATATGATGAGGTAATCCAAGTTCGAATATGCGCTCACACACAATATAATATGTATAAGTGAGCAACTTTAGCACTAAAAGTCGCGCGGAGGGCAAAGTGGATTGAGCCAGGTGAGCCCCCGAAGCTACTTGTGATCTTTCTAGCGTGCTTTACTAATCTCGCGAGGATAAAGTTCATTCATAGTAATTTGCTGCCCGCACAGAGACCGCCGCATCGCGTAGCAGTGTATCCCGTGTATGCGGCGCGCGCGCGGCGCGAGATGCAACTGATGAATAAATGAGCGTGCGCTCGTAAAATATGGCACGGTGCCTTTCGAAGTTCGCACCGCTAAGTAGTTGTTACTTACTTCTCCTGATGTAGATTACATTGGAGCAAGTCCCATTTTTAAATTCCCCGCTTTGCACCCAAAGACTAGAGACTGGAGTGTCAAGCCTCATCAGCTATGCGCGCGCGTCTCTACTCATCTCATCTTTAGCCCATGACTGATTGTTGCCAGATTTCCTCAGGAGGCGTCTAAAGTATACATATTATACATACATTAGTGGCGTATCGTGCAATGTGGAAACGCTGTACTTTCTCCATTTAAACCCACTAAAAATATCAAACTAATGGGTGTTCGGTGAACACTCTCAAATTCTACCTTTTACATGGGTTTAAATGGACAAAACACAACGTCACCAAATTGCACGCTGCGCCACTGACGTACTTATAGACGTAAGTCTCAACGTTTCAAGGTCTTTCTTGTTTTAGTAGTTCTGAGGAAAATGCGTGTGTGAATAAACATAAATATTTGTTCCTTCTTTCTTCATGATCGAGATAAAAATATCAATGGAAGTTTTTGAATCATATTGATTGCGGTTGAAAAATGAAAATGACAGTGGAAATTTTGAAACATTGGATTTGACTTACGCCTATACGTTCGATGGTCGACGATCTGATGGTTTTGAGAGCGTTCAAGAATTTGGCGGAGGAAAAGGAGGAGAGTTTGTTGAGCAGGTAAAACTATGAGCATATCACGATCCCTTATAATCGGTGGCCCGAAAAGACCCCAAATGTAGGTTTTCACTGTAGAGGCTTAGTTTCTTTTTTGTTATAACTTTACGTACTTTAAGTACTTGACAGCATTCTAATGAAAGTTACAGGTCCACTTTTCATCATAATATATCATAGATTTGTGGATCTTTGTGGCTATTCCTAAAAAAAAAAAAAAAAAAAAAAAAAGACAATTCCAAAAAATGCAACAAATTGGAACAAGATTTTTTAGTTCTTTGTTTATTTTCTATTATTTGTTCTTGAAATCTGAAGAATGAAACCACTGGTCCTATAAGAAGGCACGATTTTTCCTAAAAAAAAATTATTTACTAAACGGATTTATATCCTTGACCTAAACCTTTAATATAAGCCTAAAAAGTCTAGTAAACATCTACAATTATTGTCTCAAAACCGTGAAAATTGGCATGAATATCCGATATATCAGTTAATTGAATGGCTATGACTTTTCTCAGCTCGTAGAGAAGGTTACTCTTTTACAATTACAAGTGTATTTATTCCTCGGCGTCAAAAGATAAAGAAATAAACGCTTGAGCAAATTGGGCAACTTTGCTTTTTTATGACTGTCAGAGGTTAACATAATTTACATATTTTCAAGAGTACGAGTGATAGATGTACCCATCACTATCGGTCTGATGCATCGAGACTATCCAATTATATTTTATTTATATTTCAGTATAATATCGCTTTCAAACAACCAGATGATCTTGTATCTTAACCTTGCCTACTCTGGACGGTTCATTCGCTGAGTCAAAAACGTAAACAGTTGTTTGGTCCTTATCCTATCCTTAGCCTAAAAATGTATAGGAGTTTTACATGGTTGCCAAATACAGATTTTTTTTTTTTTTTTTTTTTTTTCAAGGGTTAAGTGGTCCGACCCCCTACCCCGCCCTCCTGTTCGTCAAAGTATTTCATAAAAATGTATTCTCTTTTTTCTTTTTTAAAATAAAGTAAAACCTTATTTACCTATTTTCATGAAAGTTTATATTTTGACTAAAATATTTTGAAGCATACAAGTTAAGATTTTATAATATAATTGAAGGACTAAATGAATGAAGGAACTAACGACCATTTAATTTAAAAGATTTTGTTTTTTTTTACAATTTTTTCCTCTGGTCTGAAGTTTGCATCTTATGAAGCTAGCTACTACGCTTCATTAATCTACATTTAAAATGTCCAAAACGTCCAAACTTTGAACTTTTAAGTCTCTTAATCAAAAAAGCGTCTCTTAATTTCTTCATCCACTGAGCCGGACTCAGTGGATGAAGAAATTAAAAGACAGTGAGCCCCCCCCCCTCAATTTGGTTTTGAATTTGCGATCGCATTCCTTTGCATTTATAGTTTCGGAACATCTTGTTGGAATGCCTACTTTAACTTGGCAAGTATGTAATCTGAAGATGCTGTAGGTATTCTCAAGCCTCCTTGTTTTTTTTTTAAAAAAAAAATCGTTTGAATTTTTAAATCATTAATTAATTGTTTACTGTATACACAATAACTGACCTTGCTGATCAACAAATGGAGTCAGAAGACTTAAACGGAATCTGAATCTCCGCTTGACAGGTAGGTGCCATTCTTCAGCTTCAACGACTCGTTTCAAATTGAAACCTTCCAAAAATTGGGAGTTCTAGAAACAAACTGGTACACACGTACGCTGCCGCTGACCCATGGAGAAAGCAAAATACGGACTGATTTTCCCTTGATGAGAAGACATTTATTAGTTCTCATGCAGCTCCATTGAATCACTACAGTGCCGCTTAGTAGGTAATCATAATTATTTAATTTGGCTATCTCAAGTAGCTCACTCCTCTTGACCTTGCCGCAAGGATTGTAATCAGTGGTAATTGATGTTTTGTAGATGTTTTGACCATAATTTGAAAGAAATAGATTATACGAGTCAAAACTATTGTAAAATATTATAATAATTAACTTTTTGTATGAAAAGTACAGAATTCCTCAAGCGTTGAGACTTGTAACTCTCAAAATCAAACTATTGTTGCAACAGAATTATTACGTACTTACGTCTATTTAAATAGAGAAGAAAGGGGAGAGGGCAGTGGCGTAGCGTGCAAGTTGCCAACGTTGTATTCTGTCCATTTAAATCCCTGAAAAAGGTCGAATCCGAAGGTGTCCACCGAACACTCAATGGTTCGATCTTTTTCATGGGTTTTAATGGGCATACTGCAACGTTGCCAAATTGCACGCTACGCCACTGGGAGAGGGTCGTAACTTTGTAACGTGATCAGACAAAAGGGCTCCTGATGTGGTACTCCTCTGAATTATCAGAGGCTCAGCAGAGTTAATTGATTTTCTACCCTTCGGTACCAAACGCTCTTTATGATACAGCTAGATACCAGTGGCGTAGCGTGCAATTTGGCAACTATGTAATGTGCCCATTTAAATCCATTCAAAAGATTGGTGTAACTACTGGTGAACACCCTCGCATTCGACCTTCTACATGGGTTTAAATGGACACGATACAACGTTGCCAAATTGCCACTGCTAGATACAATGATGAGTTTTTATTTCAAACCGTTATACCAGCGTTCAAGTCTTTTTTGGATCAGAAATGTACCTGTAAAACTGTACAGTAGACTTAACGAATCTTAGATCTTGGCGCCCAGGGGCAAGTGGGGCAACCCCCCCCCCCTCCGGAAATCAGAACAATCAAAACTTAACTATGCCAAATAAAAGGAACAAAAGAAGATAAAATTTTAATCTCTAATAAATAAATATTGAAACTTAACATTAAGTATTAATTACATTATAAAGTTGAATAAAATATAAAATTAAAAAATTAAATAAAATATTAAATTAAAGTAAATATTAAAACCATAGCTTGATGAAAATAATGTATTTTGAAGAATAACAAATTTTAAAGCTTGTCACCCTCGCCCTTAAACCCTTTCACTCGCGAATTCCGAAAAAATCGTAGACGTGATTCTAAAACCCATGCCAATAAATTGAGTGAATAATCGATCCGAGATTTCATGTGCGAGTCAATTTTTTTGAAATTTCACAAGCTTTCATATGAAATGGCGTACCTGCTACGGGCAATGGCGGATCCAGCAATCTGGCAACTGTGCATCATACCCATTTGAATTAATTTTGAAAGGACCATAAAGAATCGATTGTTTCTCATGCGTTCAAATAGGATGAATTCATGGTTGATAAATTGCTGGATCCACTCATGTTTGGGACACGGTAAGCGCGAATGAGTTCAATATTTTACAAACGCAAGTGGTAGCTTTCAGAATGCAATACATTGAGACTCCTCGGATTCTCACGCAAATCTGAAAATATTCCTGACTTTTTACACCAATAAAAGTTATCAGTAAAGTCTTTAACCCCACAACTATACAGAACTATAGTGGGATGCATGACGCATTGTTCTTCTAATTCAACGCGTATGTGTGGGAACAAAACTAAAGTGTAAGTACTTGCAGGTACAATTATCTACAGGCTCTTGGATTACAGAGCTGCCGTTTTGAGTAGATATAGTTTAGCTCCTTTTTTCAATTCCACCGATCGATCAAAAGATTACACCGCTCAGTTCAGTGTATGACTGTAATGTGCGAAAACATTCTGATCTGTAATCATTTCTTAATGGGCAGAGTCTCCGTCTTTGACTTTGAAAAACTTATTATACGGATATTTTGATCATTTTAGGAGATGATTCCGCTGATTAAGATAAGATGACAGGTACGAGTATTTTCGTGCATTACAGTCATTCAATGAACTGAGCTATGTAATCTTTTAGTCGACCGGTGGATGAATCATTGGTGGATTGAAAAATGCCACAAAACGGTACACGAAACGGCAGCTCTAGTCGATGGCAACCTTTCAAAGCTGCCTATTTACTCGTGCCTTGGACTCAAGTACCAACTGGAAATATCTCAAGACGACTTACTCTCCTCTACTGTATTTTCTTAATGGGTGTGGATTCAATTCACTGATGCGAAGGAGAGGTAATCAAAAGTATACACATATAATGAGGCAAGCATAGTCATTCTAAGTAGGTCCATACGAGCAAATAAGTTCACGCGTACTTAGGACAACACGTACTTTTTACCCATTAACAACATTATAATTTTACATCAAGAAGAAATGTTTCAAAGGACCGTAAAGTAAACATTGTTTGAGGATATACCGCAAATACTGCAAAAAAATCAAATCACCAAACGTTAACGTTACCTACTCATTTGAGTGTCAGAAACGATCATTATGGCAACATTTTATTTCTGTAAGGTAAGTCTAATAATATAAAGCTATAGTTACAATGGTCTCAAGGAGCAAGTGCGTGCTCATAGGCGCCCGGAACGGGGGGCAAGAGGGGGCACTTGCCACCCCCCCCCCTGGAATTCAAAAACGTCAAAATTTCACGATGGAAAATGAAAGGAAAAAAGAAAATGAAATGTTAATCAAAGAAGTAATATATGACAAACTTCATTATTAGTTTATTTTGTAATTTTAACTCATTTTTTGCAAGGCGAATAATAAAAGTATACATTTTTATTACTATCGTTATCATCTGTTGTCCATTTATCCATTACATCACACACGTCAAAATTATTATTATTATTTGATATAACTCCAATGGGTTAGTAATTGTACACTATTTGGATGAAAAAAAGTTGTCCCTTTTTCCCTTGGGGGGGGGGGGGGTCTCCTAGACCTCCCAATGGGGTTCAAAAATCCCCCCCTTGGAAATTTTTCCATGGGCACCTATGTGCGTACTTAAGTATGGTTGCGTGCGGTTTATGGCTCCCGTAAGTGCTCACCGTAAGTGCATCATACGTGCGGAACCGCGAGGACGTAACATTTCTTGGTCCCTGTTGATCCGTCGGGAAAAGGGATTGGACCAGATTCAGGATAGATCAAATCACACCGAAAGTTCCTCACGCGACGATCCAAATGTACCGGTAACAGGAAAAATCAGATGAATTGATTTTCTTCCAAGAGCATCGAATCGATCCTAACCTGTAGTGGATCGGGGGACCGCACCGCTGCGCTGCTGACCGCGCCAATCTTGGGCGATTGCGCGCGCACGTGCTCCCCAAGATGACCGTGCGATACCGATATCGGTCGTAAGTATAGGAAGGGCAACTTCTTTAGGATGCGGACAAAGAACTTTGCGTGTTTAAGTTTAACAAACTGACCAGTGGACGTCTCAATGACTGTGAAGGAAGTTACCTTCGTCAATCGTACCAGCGCTTACCGCGTGGAGCGCCGCGCAGTAGATGACCTATTGCCTTGGTGGGGGGTAAAGGGGGAGAAGGGGGAGATGGTGTAGGGAGGAGGGGAGAGGGGGGTTTTGTGAATGATCCGAACAGGAGCCATCGAGTGAGTAAGCCGCAGTTTGGGTGGCATTTCGAACTTCTTCATCCCCCTCCAAAAAATCTCTGAAACAAAACACCCGAACAGATTATAAGCTTCAGTTGACTTTATAGTTTCCAGCCTTACGCTTCACTCTTCTAAATCGACAAAATGCGCTCTCTGGTAAGTCACGCTTTTGCTATAGATAAGTTTATTGGTTTTTTTTTTTTTTTTTTTTTTTTTCCAAAACGTGTTCCTCAATTGAATGCAAAGTCAGTCCCTTGCTGGCGCCGAAATCTTATTTTTGAGTCATAAGGCTTCCGACTATTCTCGTTCTTTCCTGGAAAATGGTTCATTTGTTCGTAATTGTTTTTCTCATTTAGCCTAGAATCCCCCCTCCACATAATTTTATCAAGTATCTGTAGGGTATGATTTTAGTATAAAAAAAAAAAAAAAAAAAAAAAATTGTTTTACCGCCCTCTGAAATAATTAGATGAAATAATTAGATGACATCTACTGAATACAAAATCTAAAAAACAAAAATTGGTCCACGGTAGAACCTCTGCTTTCCTTGCTTTCATTTTATCATTTTTACCATAGTTATTTTCATTTCATTATCATTTGTGTTATTTACTTTTATCAATAAATTAATGAATGAATTAAAATAAAGAAATAAATAAACTAAAAATAAATAAAAAGTATTTAAAAGAATGTGAAAAAAGAATATAAATAAATTATAATATAGTATGATACTGTGGTAGGTTGTACAGGGTGGTCCGAAAGTCTCGGGACGGCTTCATAACTTTTGAACAACTGCATATAAAAAAACCAAACTTGGGGGATGTTTATAACATAATAGAAACTACTTTTTGGCGTACCCGAAAATTCCGGGGAGCACCCGTAAAGGGGGGTTTCGCCCCCAACTCAAAATTTTCAAATGGCAACCCCCATCTTGTGATACCTTGTTTGAAAGGGCATACAATTCTAAGACTTTTGGCGCAAACCGAAGGTCGATATCATTTTTCGTCTTCGATATATCGATAGTCAAAGTTCGATTTCGACCCATTTTCAAAAAATCAGAACTTCCATTTGCAAAGTCGCACTTTAGTAAACTAGGAGTCAAAAATACTCTAAAAAGCAAGTGCTTTTCAGAAAAAAATACGGTTTTGATATTTGTCTAGTCTTAAGGCCCCCCAAAATTATTTAAAAAAATGACCCCTCAGGGGGGCTATCTCAAAAATTCCGAGCCACGACCCCTATCGAGTGATACATCGCTTGAAAGGGCACACAAAACTGAGCATTTTGGCGCAAACCGCAGGTCGATATAGTTTTTGGTTTTCGATATATCGAAATTTGCCAATGAGTTAAAAACCCAACTTTGTCATTCGATATATCGAAAACCAAAAACGATATTGACCTGCGGTTTGCGCCAAAATGCTCAGTTTTGTGTGCCCTTTCAAGCGATGTATCACTCGATAGGGGTCGTGGCTCGGAATTTTTGAGATAGCCCCCCTGAGGGGTCATTTTTTTAAATAATTTTGGGGGGCCTTAAGACTAGACAAATATCAAAACCGTATTTTTTTCTGAAAAGCACTTGCTTTTTAGAGTATTTTTGACTCCTAGTTTACTAAAGTGCGACTTTGCAAATGGAAGTTCTGATTTTTTGAAAATGGGTCGAAATCGAACTTTGACTATCGATATATCGAAGACGAAAAATGATATCGACCTTCGGTTTGCGCCAAAAGTCTTAGAATTGTATGCCCTTTCAAACAAGGTATCACAAGATGGGGGTTGCCATTTGAAAATTTTGAGTTGGGGGCGAAACCCCCCTTTACGGGTGCTCCCCGGAATTTTCGGGTACGCCAAAAAGTAGTTTCTATTATGTTATAAACATCCCCCAAGTTTGGTTTTTTTATATGCAGTTGTTCAAAAGTTATGAAGCCGTCCCGGGACTTTCGGACCACCCTGTATGTTTCCTTAATAGATTAATAAAATAATTTAGCGATTACTTTTTTTTTTTTTTTGTTTTTTTTGTTTTTTTTTTTAATTTTGAACCATCTGAAAGTTTAGTAATTCAGAGAAGCTCAATTTTTTTTTCGAAAGAGCTAGAATAAATTAGAGTTTGTGAAAAAGGAAGTGTAACATTCAAAAAATCATGTGGGGGGAAAAAAATTGAAAGCATCCAAAACAGTGGTGTCGCGTGCAATCTGACAACGCTACAAATTGTCTATTTAAACGAATGGAAAAGGTCGATCTATAATGGAGGTGCACAGTATACTCCCTTAAATCGATATTTTGCAAGAGCTCAAATGGACGAAAAGCGGTGTCGCCAAGTTGCATGTGACGCCCTTGATCCAGAGCGTGGCCGTGGTCATTTTTATTTTTCGGGAGAGGCTGCAGGTATAGAATTTGTTTCGAAGACGCTGCATGCCTTACTCCCCTTTATTTCTCTCCTCTTATTTATGACATTTGTGGGGAGGGAAGGGGGGCTGTAGCCCATATCAAACCGCCTTCCCGCAGCTATGGCCATGATCCAGATCGGCAAATTTTATACGTTTTTCTGTATTTGATTAGTCTTGGCGTCGTAAAATATCTTCCCTCTTGTGTTTTCTTTCTGAAAAGTAGAAAGGTTGGTGGTTCAAAAGTTTAAAGGAACCACCTTCAAGACGCGATTCTTTCATAAGTCTGCGTCATCCGGTTAAATGACACTTTTGTCCAAACGGTTGTAAATAAAGGTACATACAGGGTGTCAGAAGAAAAAAGAGCTGAGCTAAAATCTCGAGAATGGCTGCGGATATCTGTTAAGAGGGTCGCCGATTCTGGAGGACTCCCATTACTCCCAAGAGGCCAACCCTCTAAATTCAATATACCCTCTCATTCGTGAAGCATCGGTAGGCAGTTCGTAAAGTCGTAACTGAGAGCGAGTTGTGTCACAAAGATTGCTCATTTTTTAACAGTTGCCGTGTATTTTAACTTTGCATGTTTTTTTTTTTTTTTTTCATTTTAATGATTGTTTTTCCTAATTCATAACTTTCGGGCCCTCTTGAGTAAGTTATTGAGTTTTATCAAGAGTTTTTCCTCTGGAAGAAGCTACGAAAATCATCATCAAATTAAATTTGAGATTTTCGGAAAGAACCCAGCAGGTTGGTCTTACCTTTGCGTTGAACCAATGGTTAAAGCTAGTTGAGGCTATGAGTGACGATGTTGGTCGAGCATTATAAGACTTAGCGGTTGCAATTCATCTTTAAGTTTTCCATTATCAATGGAAAACTTAAAAATGGAAACTTATTCCTGGCATTTATGAATCAGTAGCGGAACGAGAAATCCTCTATCTCTCTCTTTTCTTCATTGAAACACGTACAAACCTACGTTCTAGACAAGAAAAGACAAAAGGATGAAACTCTCTCTTTCCATCCATTTCCAAATAATATATATTTTAAGGGGAAATGAGAGAGATGAGAGAGATCCTGGTCCAAAGGCGGATCTAGCAATCTGGAAACCGTGTATTCTTCCCATTTGAATGTATGAGAAACGATCGATTAGCAGAAGGGCCATGGCCCCCTCAAGAATCGATTGTTCCCCATGGTTCAAATAGGAAGAATACATGGTTGCCAAATTGCTGGATCCGCCCATGTCATGGTTGCGCCATTGTTTAAATGGTAGCTGTTAAAAACGTTCAATTTAACGGTGGTTATCAAAGTATACTAATATGGCGTCACTCATAGACGCGGTCTTTCCTAATAATCTATTTTACAAAGTATATGGATTAGCCCACAGATTTTAAAATAGAACATTAATACCCTTTTCAAAATTGTATTAACTTTTATCAAAAGAATTAGGCTACACAATTAGTTTTCATGACTCACAATCAGAAGTTTAGAACTACCCCCCTCCCCCAATTGTTCATCGGTGCCGGCAAGGGAATGCGAAGTGGATAAATGAAGTTGCCCTCCTTGGAAGTTGAAGAAATGTTGATTTTCACGTCAATTGGGGCTCTTGCAAACTTTTTCTATAAGCAAATAGATCGTACAATCAGATGTAAAGACTAGCGGAAATCACGAAAATCACACTAATTGTAAGAAAGTCTAAAATTCAGTAATAAAGTCACATAACTCCTATAACGGCAAGTTCATAATGGCGGTTCAACGCAGGATTTATGGGAGATTCCTTTCTAATATGTCACTTTCTCTGCGGAAACACAGAAATAGGTCTCAATTTAGATAGGACTCTCCCATGATACCTATGGGTCTCTCCGGACTCTGCCATTAAGCCCGGTTCTGAGAGTGAATTCCGTGATTTATTAGTGTACTCATCGTCATTTTTACAGGTTTTTATGCAATAATCAACTTTTCAATCCCATCTAGCAAAAGTTTGCAAGAGCCCCACTGTCCTTAAAATGAGCTAAAAGGTTTATTTAACAATTTTGAATCGAAGGTCCCCCCCCCACCCTGACAGAAGTTCATTTAGAGGTTGTGTCCCCTCCCTCTTCGAAAATTTTCTGTTAATGAGTTGCATTGCAGCTTGCAGGAAATAAGCGCTGATTGGTCGGAAAAGTAGATCTTAGCAGTGAACTGGGATCACTTGATGACGGGAACCAATCAGCGCTTACTTTCTGCAAAATACTGCAAACAACTTTGCAAGCATGGCAGGGGCTATGCATCGGGCGATGTCAATGAAACCACGCAAAAAGACTGGTTATCAAAAAGGCTTTGAAGAAACTTGAAAAATTTGTCGGGACTATAAAGATTACTTGCAGTGAAGACAGTAAAATCACTGAATCTAAGTTTTTATGGTGCTCGTTTAGTCACTGCGTCATGGCACATCAAGAACAAAGTGAGCGCTGATTGGCTCCCATTTATCACGTGATATAATTTGTTGCAAAAATCGTCAGAAAATCTGTAATATTTGGACATGTTAACATGTTAACATTTAAACAGTAAATCAGTTTTGTCTGCAATTTTGTTCATGTTATTTTAATAGGACACATATACTTCCCGAAAACTTCCAAAGATTATACAGAACGGTCTTACCGCCTAATCTGGAAAAAAAAGTTCTTCCTCAATTTTTACCATCTTTCGGGATTTTTTTTCCTTTCCTTTAAAGATAAGGTATTCATCATTTTCTGATTCGAATTTAAATCATAGCCAACTGGTTGTGCTCCATATTTTTTTGTTTGTTTTTTGTTTACCGCCGCGGTAATACCGCGGCAGTTGATGCCATAATATATTGTTCGTACTAGACATTCGTTATTGAGAGTCACTCGCTGAAAGGAGTAAGCAAAAAAAAACTATAACCTTTCATTACTTTTTTTTTTTTTTTTTTTTTTTTTTTTTTTTTTTTTTTTAATCTTTTCGTATGCTAATTTTATTTCACGAAAATTCAATTCTCATGATTGTAAGCTCGTAAAAAGTAGGCGTGGGTCTACCCTTCTTGAGCATTAAGAGTCATTGTGAAGTCCTGGTACGTTTCCTTGAACGCTTCTCTCGAATGTTCAAATTGTGTATGCAGAACAGGAATCCTGATCCTCGCAGCAAATGCTATAAGGATTGGGCGTTTGCGGAAATTTAACAATATCCACTCCGTAAGTCATCGCTGTAGCTTCCCTGTCTAGAAAAAGAAGAATATAAGGACCCATTACGTATGGAACAAGGAAACGCGTTTGACTGGGAAAATATTGCATGAGATATACTATTTTCGGAAAGAGTGACATTCGAAAGTCTATTGAGTGATGTTAGTAATTTATTGATAAAATTAACTGATCTATATCGGCCGCGATAACTTTTCAAGCATAGTTTCAAAATCAGGGCTGCCCCTTTGAGTACACAGCCGTACATTCCCATCCAACTCGTTATAGTATAATTATTTTTTACTTTACCGCCAACTTTAGCAGCCTTATTTAAAAGGTGTTGCTACTCTCAGGTCAATGGAGCTGTTGCAAACTTTTGCTACAGGCTTGTTAATAGTTGAATATGGGGTAAAACCCTGTAAAACTAACGATTAGCGCACTAAAAAATCACGAAATCCACTCCCAAACCCATAAAATGCTTTCAAAAGCGAGACCGTAATGGCGGCTGTTGCCGTCTAAATCTTATGGCACTTGTATGCTTCTTCTTCTTCTTGTGTGGTGTCGCGAGAACACCTGGTGAAGTTGAAGCTTATTGAGATAGGGAAACCCAATATAATCGGTGGCAACTCTCGCTTTTGAAAGCATTTTATGAGTGTCGGAGTGGATTTTGTGATTTTTAGTGCGCTATTCGTTACTTATACACGGCTTTACCCTATGATCAACTACAAATATTAATAAGCCTGTGGCAAAAGTTTGCAACAGCTCCATTATGCGTGAGAGTAGACGCTTCAATGGGGGGGGGGGGGGGGCAGCTAAAAGAAAAATAATCAGACTGTCTAAATTTTTAGGAACAACGTTTCCCTCTCGCTCTGTATGAAATCCTGTTTAAATATATTGACCTCTCATCGAAAACTTTGCGCAGCTCACGAGCTGTTTACGTTCAGGAATTTTAAATTGTTGAAATCATTTTGAAGTAGAAAGCTTTAGGGATTTTCTTCAATAACGATAAAAAGAGAGAGAGAGAGAGAGAGAGAGAGAGAGGGGGGGGCGAGGGGGCGAGAAAGAGAGGGCGAGAGAGAGGCAGAAAAACAGACAGGCAGAGGGAAAGAGAGAAAGAAAATGTACACATACAATCAATTTTTATGTGTGTGGAAAATGAAGTATGTCAATAATAAATTTTAAAACTGAAATTAAACGCTCATAAGAATCTTTATAATACACCATCATAATGTAAGTTGATGATACACTTATGTTAGGTATTAAAAAGATTCATTGGGGCCTTTGAACTCAGTTTTCAAATTATTTTACCATCAAAATGTTTTGAATCATTCACATTTCTGCGACTCAACTTGAACTTGATTTATGTGATGCGATCTTGAGCGAGAAAGCTGAGGACACGGGTACCAACTAAGTATCTTTAAGATGCATTAGTTTTTTTTTTTTTTTTTTTTTTTTTTTTTTTTTAACGAAAGGTTTATTACAGCGGTTAATTTACTGAATCTAACATCCGTGTCGAAAGTGCAAAATTCAAATCATAAGCCTCAATAATAAAATGAAAATAGGTAAAAAAAATAACGGTCAAGAAAATAAAAAAAAAAATGCATCCAATTTGTTTTGTAAATTCAATAAATTGTAAATGTGAGTGGTTCCTGCCCCCAGGCCCCCTCCCCTTTAGACTTTTGAATTGTTGTTTTTGTTCCAGGTGAACATAGGCCATGGTGGATACAGGGGCGAAGGGGGCGATCGCCCCTCCCCCCCCCCCCGTTTGCTTCCCAAAAAAAAAGGGGGGAAAGGGGAAGAGGGGAAAGGAAAGGGTAAACAAAGAGAAAAAAGGGGAGGGAGGTCTCCGGGGGGCGAAAATCTCGAGTCCCCCCCTTTCGCGATGGCTGGATTCGCCACTGACATAGGCGGAACCAGCAATCTGACAACTGCGCATTTTTCCCATTTGAATGTAGGATAAACAATCTATTTTTGAAAGGGCAATAGCCCTGTAACTAACCGATTATGTCCCATGCAATTAATGGGAAGAATACAATGTTGCCAGATCGCTGGATCCGCGAATGCAGGTCAGTAAAGAATTTTTGATTTTGGGCACAAGAGAATTAAGGTTCCGCACGAATTAATCGGATGATACAACTGTTTACATTATAGTCATGGGGCTTGCGAGCGCAGTGCATTTTAATTGAGGCGATTAATGAGTGCAAAACGACTCAACTTCAATGTATTTTACATGAGAGAAGTGTCGTTCTCGCATCCAACTCCTCAATTCTGGTAATCTCCTCGTTCTCCATTTCCAAATCAAATTGAATAAATAATAATATACACTTTGCTTAATCGGATTTTTCATTTATTATCATGGAGACAAGGTGCACCAAAAATGCCGTTTTGCGGATGTAGTTATAGCTTTTGTTATTGCACCGATGATACCACCGGTTGATAAAGAGATTACACAATCCAGTTCAGCAGTATGACCAAAGCACACGAAAATACTCTGATCCGTATACAAGCATTTCGGTCATGGCTGGCGGAGACACCGATGAATCTCATCTTTGATGGAATATTTACCTTTACCGATGATTCCATCATTTAAAATAAGATAATTACACTGAACGGTCGAAAATACTCTGATCTGTAATCCTCTTTCAACCGATGTTGTCATCGGTGAATATCAAAATTCTGTAATATTTTAGAGTCAACGGTGTTTCTATCGGAGGACAAGAGGTTTATGGAACAGAGTATTCTCGTGGGTTATCGT
The DNA here is from genome assembly GCA_011764245.1 of Trialeurodes vaporariorum. Lineage (NCBI taxonomy): Eukaryota > Metazoa > Arthropoda > Insecta > Hemiptera > Aleyrodidae > Trialeurodes > Trialeurodes vaporariorum. The sequence continues at coordinate 70,267,897 of VMOF01000111.1, forward strand.
CAGAGTGCTGACCTGGACTGAATAGTATTTTTGTCCGCCGGTGGAATTCTCTGTGTTTTTGAAGATTCCTTCTAAGATTCGCAAAACGGCAGCCATGACGTGCAAGCAAAATGTTCTCTGAATTTGTCACTGCGCCCCCCCCCCTCTTCTTAGCCCCAGCCCCACCCCTTCACGTCTTATCGCGGTATACACCCAAACTGATATTTTGTGAGACAGCCTTGAAGACTTTGAATTACCAACATCACGTATAGATGCAACGATTTCAGTAAAAGCAAGTCTCCGAATGTCGCAGACAAATATCCAAATCCATAATCCATAAAGAAAAATGATGGAGCCCAAAACTTGCCCGCGTGGGGGATTATTATGAGCATTGTTTTTTTTTTCTTCTTCTTCTTTTTTCTTTTGCTAAGCTGCGCAATTTTGTAACATCGCTGTAGATATATATCGTCCCAACCTAGCTCTCCTTTCGGGTTTAAATTCAGTCTTTTTGAGCGCCGTGTAAAAAGCATAATAATTCGCGCTCCAGACACTTGCGGGTCAAGGATTCTTGGACATGCGCAGAGCGCTCGAAAATTTTGAACTGAGTGAGTATCGCGTTCCCGCGCTTCATCGATGTGATGAAATGCATTTTGAAGATTTATTTGATCTCTGTCAAACTGGACCTACGCCAAGCAACATAAAACTCATAAAGAGCGTGTTTCAGCGGATAGCTGCTATACTGAAGGTGTAGACTGAACCATATCGACCTACGTTAGAAATGTTTGGTTCATAAATTCATAAAATTATTGATACTATTCTTGAGGCGACCGTTTTTGACTTTTATGTGTAATATACATATATGTATAAATGGTAAAGATAATTTTAGAAAAGAAATACTTTTTTTTCATAAAAATAGAAGTTGACTGCACTGATAATGAAAATGAGAAAAAGTATCTTCTTCTCTTTTGTTAGTTTTTCAAGCCTTTGTCCTCCTTGTTTAGATTCCAAGGATATGACAGCAGCTCGTACAATTTGGCAACCATGCTTTTTTGCCATTAAAACCTATGTAAAATAATCCATTCTAGATGAGGCACGTCGCGTCGTCGTCGCCTTACCTACTTACCTAGTTCCATTTTGCATTAATCGATTATTTTACATAGGTTTAAATAGAAAAGATCCAATGTGGCCAAACTTCACGAGCTACTACTGCAAAGGTAAAGCAATGATTGAACTAAATTCATGGTTCTACGAAAAACTTTTATCATCCTTTCCTTCTTCTTTTGTAATTTATGATGCAACTTTCTAAAGCAAAGCAGTGGCTTAGCGTGCAATTTGGCAACGTTGTATTGTATCCATTGAAACCTTTATAAAAGATTCAAGGTCAAATGCAAAGGTGTTCACCGAACACCCAATAACCCGATCTGTTTTAAAGGTTTAAATGGACAAAATGTAACGTCAAATTGCACGCAATGCCACTGTTATAAAGGTATTTAGGTAACTTTTCAATTTTTTAAGGTTAAAAATTATGCTGACAAGTGACAAAGAATTTGGCTTATTGAAACTCGGTCTCTGCAGGGGGATAAAATCAGTGGCGGCTCGTGCAATCTGACAACCGTGCACTTTTGCCATTTAAACGTATGCAAAAAGATCGATACTAGGTGAGGCGCTACGCCTCACCAAGTAATCGATTATTTTACAAAGTTTTAAATGGAGGAAATCCATTGTTGCCAGATTGCACGAGCCGCCACTGGATAAAATTTGCCTAAAATTCACACCAAAAAAAATTTATAAATAAATAAATAATAATAATAATCGAGGTTCTGAAGGCTAATGCACCCCCTTCCTCTCCCCTGCACACCCGCGCTAGTTGCAATTTACTGATTTGAGAGAGCTCTGCCTCAGGTTATGTTTTTCATTCTTCATTCTTTTTTCCCTCTCTCTCTCTCTCTCTCTCTCTCTCTCTCTCTCTCTCTCTCTCTCTCTCTCTCTCTCTCTCTCTCTCTCTCTCTCTCTCTCTCTTTCTCTCTCTCTCTCTCTCTTTCTCTCTCTCTCTTTCTCTCTGTCTCTCTCTATGTCTCTCTCACTTCCTCTCTCTCTCTCTCCCTCTCTCTCCCTCTCTCTCTGTCTCTCTCTCCCTCTCCCTCCCTCTCTCTCATTGCATCACATTATAATGTTCCTATGTTCAGAATATATGTGTAAGGACGTTGATTGATCAGTCTAGCTTTTTGAGCGCTTCATACAGTAATGGAGTAAAACCGAATATACGTAATGTCAAGTGGAACTAACGTAACTTTCAGAGTTAATGCATTTCTAATGATAAAGTGCGCGGTAGCGATGCGCCGCGCCCATGCTCAATAAAGTGAAACGAGGTCCACGGAATTGTTTTTAGATTAAAAGAAGTGGCATATTTACCATCTCAGATATGTATTGCAAACGTGCTTAATGAATTTTTAGGGTATGGACGTGCAGAGAAAGGGATCCGGAGGTGCGTTGCATTTTATCAAGGGGCTGTAAAAACCAGTGGCGGGGCGTGCGATTTGGCAACCTTCCTTTTCTCCCATTTAAATACATTAAAAAGGTCGAAATGCCTGGTCATCGCCGATGACTAGAACGTTCGAATTTTTTGGTGAATTTAAAAGGAAAATATACATCGATGCCAAATTTCACGCTTCGCCACTGGAAAAAAAACGGCAGCCTTGCGGAATAGTTTACTTTTACGTTAAAGCGATAATAAAGACTCACTGGCGAAGGTTGCAATTTGGCAACGTTGTATTTGGTTCATTAAAACTTATGAAAAATATCGAGCTATCTAGGAATCACCGATGACCGTTGGATTTGATCTTTTCCGTGGGTTCAAGCGGACAAAATGCCATGTTGCCAAATAACACGCTTCGTCACTGTAAAGACTGTCTATGGGTGTTTCATTTAAAGTATTTCTGACGTTCCTCAAATGTGTGTTGTCAGCGTAAATTCGCCAATTTCAGTTAAAAACTGTTGACTTTCGAAGCAGCGCGACCTGGTGTCTATGGTTGGAACTAGTCGATCCTAGAATCATCTTTAACGCATGCGCTAGAAAAAGATAGAAGAGAGGGTGGGGGTCATCACGTGACTTTACCCCTATATCTCCGTCATTTTCTAACTATCGCATTCAAATGAGAGGAGAGAAAGAAAGACGAATCCTTGTTTCCGCTCATAACCTAAAGCCGTACATTTGACAGCACTGGTGCCATCATTTAATAACTATTCATCTCGCGGAAAGTTGTTAAATTTTTGACAGTTTAGATCAAAGCTAGGCGCCCATTTTTTTTTTTTTTGTTTTTTGTTTTTTTTTTCTTTTCGAGCGCATTATCCTTTAATTTCTCGCGGAGAGATTTCCGATTTCTGTGAAACGCGGAAGACATGTCTAGTCGATGTCTGAGTCCCAACTAAATTGTCGAACATTAATAATGATGCGAGTGCAAGGACATATGCGTGCGTTCACCAACCCGTAAACGCGCGGTACTACAACGTATACGCACACACACTACACACATAAAATGAAGCGCCATTCACAGTCATTCACACCGGTGCGTGGCGGTGCCCGACCCCTCTTCCCCGCTCTTCCTTCATGGATGCCTGCTGTAATGAATCGACGGTTATCTAATATGCTTCATAAGAGGTGCTAACGCTGACCTTTAACGAGCACAAAAATTCGCTCGCAATTGAATCGTTTTATTTGGGACTTGAGGAAGTTCACCGGTGGACCAGGTTAGGTTGACCGAAGGTGATGTTGCCGTGTAACATTTTACTTATCAGCAGGCTGATTCTCCCTATTTGGACGAGACGAGACGAGATAGGAAGAAACGATGAATCCTATTGGTTTATATGGCGTCACGTGACAGATTTGAAGTCATTGAAGCGCGGAAAGACCGAGCTCCGAGTCATGATTTTGAAATGAATGACTCGGAGCTCGGTCTTTCCGCGCTTCAATGACTTCAAATCTGTCACGTGACGCCATATAAACCAATAGGATTCATCGTTTCTTCCTATCTCGTCTCGTCTCGTCCAAATAGGGAGAATCAGCCTGCAGGTGAATTACCGACCCGGTCCCCCACCGCTTCCTCCTCCTTTTCACTGTTTCCTAGTTATTGACCGGCGCCACCCTGAAATAAAGAGAAATTGTTGAAAAAAAAAATATAGTAACATAATTATTCGCTAAATTAACCTATCATTTTGTTAAATTAACAATTTAAATGCTTAATCAGCAATTCATTTCGTTAACTTAACATCTCACTTTGCCATACCAGCAAATCGTTTTGTAAAAATGAAAATTTTTATGTTGAAATAACAAATCAGTGAGTAAAATCAGCAATTTGTTTTGCTGATTTAACAAGCTGAATTATTAGATCTACTAATTGGGTTATAATGCGTACTCTTTTTACTATTTACCTAAAATTACTACAAATTGGCAATGCCTATTTTGTTAAAAGAACACAACTATGTTGCTGATTTAGCAACTATTATCATAAAAGCAACAAATAAATTGTTGACTTAACAAAAAACATTTGTTGATTTAGCAACTTTTAATTATTGTTAAATCAACAAATTTTGAAATGTTGCCTTAACGTTTGATTTTTTCCAGTGGCAATCTTACGACAGTTCAAACCACCAAATTAGGAGGGGAAGTTCTAACGGGTATGGGTAAAGAGGTTGTATCTCCCATAACGTGTGGGCTGAGAAAAGTTTCACCCCCCCCCCCCCGGGATAATTGAGTTATGCGTAGGGAAATTGAAAATGGCCAGTTTATTCTGTCGTATAGGCATGGTAGGTAACCCTTCAAATGTGTTATACTCTAATCTTAAAATAATAATAATTGTTTTTCCTCAGTATCTTCATAACCTTTGTTTTCATCTTGTTGTTCAGATTTCGTTGGGCTTCCTGCTCTTTGCCACACTTACTGTAGTCAGTGCCACATTTTTCGGAGGATGGAAGAGTTCCGGACATAAGTCCTACGGCGGCGGCTGGGGTAGTTCTTACAGCCCATCCTACAGCAGCTACAGCAGCTACCCATCCTACAAATCGTACAGCAGTTACCCATCTCACGGCAGCAGTTACTACCCATCCTACAAATCTTACAGTAGCTACCCATCCTACAAATCTTACAGCAGCTACTCCCCATCCTACTCCTCCTACGGCGGAAGTTACGGTGGTGGTTACGGCGGTGGTTACAGCAGTGGGCATTACGGAAGCTCATACGGTAGCAGCTACCCATCCTACAAGTCTCACAGCAGCAGCTACTACCCATCCTACAAATCTCACAGCAGCTACTCTCCATCCTACTCCTACGGCGGTGGTTACAGCAGTGGACACTACGGTAGCTCATACGGTAGCAGCTATCCATCCTACAAATCATACAGTTCTTACCCAAGTTACAAATCTTACTCATCAGGCTGGTCTCCATCTTACTCAAGTTACGGAAGTGGACATTCATCTTACTCCTCTGGATGGTCTCCGTCCAAAAGTTACGGAAGTGGATGGTGGTAGATATTGTCAACCAACAAAAATCATAAAACCTCAAAAAGTTATCCGTCTCTAAGTCATGCTCATTTAATTTTAAAAAAATATATAGCTTACACGTACGTTCTAGACAAAAAAGAACGGTGATTCGCTCGCTGGAGCGAGAAAAATTTGATTTATTAACCTCTTGTTAAAAAGTATAATAAAGAATACAAAGATGAGAGTCAATCTTGCAAGAATGCAAGACCAAAATTAGCATTCCACAAAATTCGTGAACAGTGGGAAAAAAATACGAAATGATGAAAATAAAGTTGGCGCCTTCTACGAGTAAGGTTCCTGAGATTTAATGCTCAAATAAACAAAAAACAGCAAGATGTAGACTTATTTTTGAACTGCAATATGACCTCTAATTTTCTCCTAGTGGTCTAAGTTGTGTTCTCCGAAGTTCGGAAAACCTTTAATTCTACCTTTCGAAAATTGTACTTCATATATTATATTTACTGTGTGTTTATAAAATACCAGTTTGCTCAAGCCGAGCAAGCCAATTTTGAATTTCTTGTACTGAGAACAAATAGTTCACTTTACGATTGTTTACCAATTTTTACCATTTTACAACGTTATTGATACATTTTGTAATTTTATACTTCATAATGTCATTTTTAAAAAGTACAAAATCAATAAAAAATTTTTTTAAAAAATGTACTAAAACCAAATGGTACAGTCTTTTTTTAAAAAAATGCATGCGGGTTAAATTTCAGTACTACTGGATTTTTAAAAACGGGTTAGTTATGGTTAAGATTGACTTTTTTACAATAAAAATAAAGAGGTAACACGAATGTCAAAGATTAATATCCCGAATGCGAAAAACAATAACTTCCACCGAATTGCGCAAAAAATACTCAGTTTTGTGTGCTAGCGCTTATGATTGACGTATCTCCCTATAGAGGTCACCCTTTTGAATATTTGAGCCCCCCCCCTTCATCCCAAGAAGCAAAAATGTTACGATGTTTGAAGGCTCTAAACCCAAATTTCGACTTTTGAGGCTGAGCCGTATTTTTTCACAAAAATCAATTGATTTTTTGAATATTTCAAGTTCCTAGATAGTCAAATTTCGATTTTCTGATATGAGATTCGATTTTTTGAAAACGGGTTCATATCGAACTTTGACCTTTGATATATATCGAAACCCAAAAATTATATTGACCTCCGGTTTGTGAAAATTCTTGGAAGTTTATACCTTTTCGAACTATGTATCATGAAGTTGAGGTTCCTATTTGGATTATTCAAGAAAATCTCCGTAGAAGCCGGTCACCGAGGGTTAGGATCGGGGGTTCAAAGCAGTGGCGGCTCGTGCCATTTGGCAACAAATGTCTTCGCTCCATTTGAATCTATGTTTTACAATCGATTGCTGGTGAAGCGCTGCTTCACTTTCAAATTGATTGTTTTACTCACAATCAAATGAAGGGATAACGCTGTTGCCGAATTGCACGAGCCGCCTCTGCATCAAACCCACTCAAAAACATTATACATCTATAAAAACGAACATCTGGGCCGCAAACTGAAACTTTTTATCTTCACTAACTCAAGGGTTAGATCCCCCCTGGGGGTTGGGGGGGGGGGGGTTACTTCTGTTACACCCTGTATGTACATGTGTATAGTGTATGCGACGGCTAAAGGGCCCAAGCGTCCAGCTATATGTCCAGACAGCGAACTGCAAGGAGTTATAACAGCTGGATTCAATTAGGGAGCAAAATGAAAAAAGCATCCCTGCTGGGGGGGGGGGGGCAAATATCAATGATTAAATCAAGATAACAATTATGCACGCCGAGCACAAACTCTGCAGACATTGTGGACCACTCCATGGAGTTTAAAATGAATAACAAAGTAGATAAGTATGTGATGAATGATCAATAAATTTAAAAAAATAATGGTGGTATAGCTCACCCAGTATCTCCATAGTCGTTTAGGTTGATTGATATCATTGACATTCATCTTAATCATCCTTCTTTTTGGGCAACGGTTCATACTGTGTGTGATGCATGCAAAAAAATCAAACGTGCATTATAAAGAAAGTTCAAAGAATGGAACGAAAAAAATCACCGCGAACCATTCGTAATAAGCTCTGTATCTCTTTCCTTGACCAGCTTAATCCTTGCTTGACCACTTGCCGACATTTAAAAAACTTATTCAACAACATAACACAAAAAAAAGATTAATAAATTTTAGGTGCATCAGGATATGGTGGATAAATATCAAGAGATAGTGATCCGACTTGCGCCACAAAACGAACTACAATTGCGACTGCGCAGTGACATAATTAGGGGGTAGAGAAGCAGCAACTGCGGGGAGGTGCAAGATCTTTGAGAGCACAATTTAATAGAGGAAAATCAAATAATTATGAACAAAAAGAAACTGTAGGGAATACCCTACGAATACTTTCTCATATCAAATTTAATCAGGGGGAGACCCCCAGACCCCCTTCAATATTCTGGAGGTGACCCCCAGTGCCCCTTCAATATTCTGGGGAGGCCCTCAGATCCCCCTTTGATATTTTTATCCAGATCCAAAGATCTATTTTTGAAATATTTAAATTTTTCCTTTTTTTTACCCATTTTCTCATCGATTTTAATGGAAACCATTTTTCATCCATAACTAATTTAGAAATAAAAATGTCAAAAAAACAAAAAAAATACCATCTGAGGAATGTTAAAAATAACATCTCTGCAAAATTTGGATGCGTATGGACCAATAGTTCAAAAGTTATACTTGATTTCACGATTTGTGGCTACAAACAGACAGACGCCACAGAAAGTTTGTGCACTTACACCTCCAAGCCACATAAAGTTAAATAATATTGAAACTTCATGGATGAATATTCTTTAGGATAGTATTAAGCATGGTGAGAGCCAATTATTTTGTGATTATCATGATTTACTTAGATGTATAGAGGGCCAAGTATCGAAAAAAAATACCTTGAAAATATCTGCGTCATTGCAATATTTTCTCTATTTCTAACGTTGTTAGTAGTGAGAAAGTAAAAACGAGAAAAAACTAATCAGTTTTCATAGATAGTTTTGAATGCCCTGTTTAATAAAATGCGATGCTCAACGTGATTCTGCATCATGATCTCTGAGGTGAAGATGGAGGGGACCAAAAAAAGGGAACTGAAGATCAGAGACGGATAGACCCACCGGGAAATTGGGAAATTTCCCGGAGGGCTGCGGCCCAATTTGAGTCGGCCGGGCCGCGAGAGGAATGACAGGAAAAGAAAGGGAGGAAGGAAAAAGAGGAAAGAAATGAAAAATACAGTTAATTATAAAAAATAGAGACATTGAGAGAAAGATGAAAGACTTCATATACTTTATCAGATCCCAGGTCGCGTGTCATTTGATCTGCACAGAAAAAGAAAGCTTTCAATTAAACAAAAATATTTTTAATTATATGACAGTAAGACGTACTTTTAAACTAAAATTAACTGTTTTAAAGTAAAAATAGTTGTTTTAAAGTAAAAGTAGTTGTTTTTAAAGTAAAAATAGTTGTTTTTAAAGTAAAAATAGTTGTTTTTAAATTAAAAATAACTGTAATTAAATTGAAAATAATTGTTTTTAAAATAAAAATTCGGTATTTTGATCTAATAATAAGTTTTTTTTAATCTAACAAAACTTACAACTAGTTTCAATTTTAAAATAAAAATTCGGTATTTTGATCTAATAAAAAGTTTTTTTAATCGAACAAAACTTACAACTAGTTTCAATTTTAAAATTCGTCTTTTTGTCTTAAAATTCAAAATTACTTATTTTTAAATCTAAAACATTTTTTCTCTATGTGTGATCAGAAAGGGGGAAACTATAGAGAGAGGACATACGATGACCACGTAATAATGTTGACGCTCAGTTCCAGTAATTCAAGTTATATGCTCCTCCCGGAAGACCTCGCTTTTCGATCGTGAAAGTTGAAACCGTGTCTTTCTTTCATGCGTGCGCCTTCAATTCTGTGGGTAGACTAAAACGGCACAGTTACATACGAATAGTTAACTACTTCTCGCGACGCACAAGTAATGCTATCAGATTCAAAGACCGACGCGACGCAATGAAAACTTTGTATTTCTTTTTTGGGTGCGCCTTCATTTTTTAGGGTAGGCTAAAACAGTACGCTCGCGCACGAATAGTTAACTACTCGTCAACATATAGCTGACGGTATCCGATATTAATACTTTACTCCGGAATTTGCAACGGTGCAATCGCTTATTAATAGTTATCTAATTTTCAACACCCAGCTAACACTATTCGATTTAATTACTCATCTTGGAAACTCACGCAGTTCGCCTCATGGAAACCGTGTCTCACTGTCATGAGATCAGACCGAAACAAACCAAATAAAACAAAAAACCTCAGGGAAGCTGCGATAATCACCAGTAATTAATATCGCATCAATAATCAATGGCAAAGAGGCAGTCTGAATCCTGAGAAAATGCAAAAGTTCAGAGCATCAACTTATGAAGTTTATCTCATTCGAAGAAATATGGTTAAGAACGACGGCACTTTTGACCGTGAATTCAAAGTGGTAGTATAGTGGTGACTATACTATTGGCCATTCCCCATCAGGGGCGTATCTAAAATACACTTTTGGAAGGGGCTTTTTAAGTTTGGCAGGGGCATTTTCTAGAATTGTATTGTTTTCACTTGTATCCAGTGGTATACGCGGGGGGAGGGGGGATAAAGGGGCTAAAGCCCCCCAGACCTCCGATTTTTGTGGCCGGAGGGGAAAGGTGGAATAATATTAGTCAAATTAGCGCTTATCAGTGCGAGGTCCTCCCAAGAAAAATCCTGATGCGTACGCCAGTGCTTGTATCCTAAAGGATTTTGCACCGATACGAATTATATTTTTTTGGATTGAGAGGCGGGAGGGAGGATGAGGAGGAATGGCCCCGATGTCCCCCTTGGATCCACCCCTGCCCTCATACCCTGTTAATAATGAAAACGGGCCTATTGAAAAAAATTGTTTGCACATAACAGCTGGACACAGTAGAAATCCCTTGAAGAAAAACTGTGTACATGAAAATATACCCACCCGACTGACATTACGATGTAGACTCTGAACAAATTTAAAGCAACAATTCAGCTTCATGAACAAGTTTAAGGCTTCATCTGCTATGATATTTTGGTCTGTTTAAATGATTGTTCCTCCTCTCGTCGTTGATATTTTGGTGTCAAAAGTCACTTCAAAATCTTGCAAAATTCTTCGCATTTTAATTTGATCAATAGTTAAATCTAGTTCATTTTAATTAAACCAAACGAATCCAAAAATCCAAAAATCCCTCGCATATCCTAGCATAACTGTGAATAACCGCGAATTTGCAACTTGCTAGAGTAAACGTCACCAGCGATATTAGAGTTTAGAGTTATCTTGTAGCTTATTTATATTGAAGAACTTTGAAGTCTTAGGTCAGGATGTAAGTCATGGTAAGCAAACTGCTTTCAAACAAAAACTTATTTTGAAAAGTCGGTACTTGTCTCGTTTTACTTGCGCAGCGCCGCACTATAGTCTGAGGTCGAAAAAAAGTGGCAAAAAATTATCTGTAGAAAGAAGAAAGTTGTCAAAAATCATCGTTTTTACCTTTTAAGCTTATAATTTATACTTTACAGTGACATTTCTAAGTTTACATTACTTGTCATAACTGTTCTCCGTGATTGCTATCTTGGAAGTTAATAAATGAGAAAGGACGTGGCACAATCCTTATGGGAAATGGCCTACGGTCAAACTTAATAAATGTGGCATCATTTTTTTCGTCTCGTCGTCCTGATCAAAAAGTCTCACGGGCCCAAAAAATTATCATCGCCCGTTTTCGAGATAATCGAGCTTAAAGTTTGAACAAATCTCGGCACTCAGGGACGAATTCGCTCGGTAATTGAGCGTGCGTCTTACCCTGGAAGCGGCTTACCGCAAACTGGCAATGGCTGCCGCCCCTTTTGCTCACACTCTGTCCGGAGAGCGTGTTGAAGCGTTTGGAGTGGGAGAAAAAGGGGCATCACCTCCGGACGGAGTGTGAGCAAAAGGAGCGGCAGCCATTGCCAGTTTGCGGCAAGCCGCTTCCAGGGTAGGACGCACGCTTAATTGCCGAGCGAATTCGTCCTTGAGTGCCGAGATTTGCTCAAACTTTAAGCTCGATTATCTCGAAAACGGGCGATGATAGTTTTTTGGGCCCGTGAGACTTTTTGATCAGGACGACGAGACGAAAGAAATGATGCCACATTTATTAAGTTTGACCGTAGGCCATTTCCCATAAGGATTGTGCCACGTCCTTTATAAGTTTACATTTTCCTTTTTGGCCACTTTTTTACGACCCGAGACCATAGTGCGCCGATGTGAATATCGCAAAATCCCAACGAGCTATACATGTATCTAGAGTCGCTGTTTCATGGGTATCCTGCGTAACCACCATGGGAGATTTTTAGGTTAGGTTTAAGCGAGTAATTTGTCCATTTGTTTTCGTGTATTTTGATGTGGCGCCACCGCACAGTGGATCAAAGCATGTTCCGGTCCACTGTGCGTCGCACCGCACCAAAATACACGGAATCAAATGGACAAATTACTCGCTTAAACCTAACCTAAAAATCCCCCATGGTTACCCAGGTTACAGGTTACCCATTAAACCACCAATCTAGATAAATGTATATAGCTCGTTGCAAAATCCCGTGAATTTTTTTAGTCAAAAGTCTTGATACACACACACCCATCGACATTAAACCTGAAAAGACCTGACTGTAAGGACGATTAAAAATATATATATATATTTAAAAAAAAAAAAAAAAAAAAAAAAAAAAAAAAAAAAGTCATAGAAGCGATGGAATCGTTAATTAAAATTGAAGTTCAAGTGAGCGGCAGACAGCGTAAAATTACATCTCAGGACCTCTCACGACTCCGCACGCTCAACCCACAAGATTTATGAATGAATGAAGTAACTTGGGCTGGATTATAGCGGAGATAGCTCGATCCGTAACAGCGAAACAGCGCGAAATGAAACTATGTCAAATGAGATTGAAATATAGTAGGATCAAAGGATTCATTCATTCTTTATGAGTAATATTACGCTGATTACGCGTGAGTACTTAGCCCTTGGCCATAGAGAACGGATCAGGGAAGAGCGGGCTGATTGAAAATGACCAATCAGGTGCAGGTTCAAAGAGCAGCTGAGTCATTTAAATCGACCAATCGGATGCTGACTCAATAGCTCGTGGTATAATTGGAAGACTGCTTACCAGGGCTGCTGTTTTGCGTATATTTAATCGCATGTTTCCATTCACCGATGATCCCACCGGTTGAGGAAAGATTACACAGTCCAGGTCAGTGTATGATTGTAATGCACGAAAATACTCGCATCTGTAATCTTTTCTCAACCGGTGGAGTCGTCGATTACTTTAAAAAACTTGCAGATATTTTAATTAATTATTGGGGTTTCCACCGATTGAGAAAAGATTACAGATCAGAGTATTTTCGAGCATTTCAGTCATGAACTGTGTAATCTTTTCTCAACCGGTGGAATCATCGGTGAATTGAAAAATGCGATTAATTATACGCCAAACGACAAGCTCTGCTGCTTACCTTTTCGCAACATCAACTGCCTTAAAGCTTTGGATAAAGCAACTGTCTTAATGGAAGGCGGGTCAATTTTGCAAATTACAACACATCACTGAACTATTTAAGGTGATTCTATGGCAAACTCCCGGAGATTTTAATCCGATAGATGGCGTTACTTGTCGTTGTCTCCGAAAATATCCGTTTTCCGACCGTTTTTGGCTATTTTCTAGCTGAAAAGACAATTAATAGACCAAAAATCAGATCTTCAGCACCTGCGCAATTTTTTGCTTAGTTTTTTAAGCTATGGTTCAGAAATAAAGACGTATAGGTACTTGTGGGAGGAAAAAAAAGCAAATGTAATTTGGAGTTTTATCAGCAAAGATTACAGGTGAAACCGAAACCTGTAATCTGTTGTACCTCTGAAGACTTTTTGACGAAAATACGGGCATATATTGACCATTCTAAAAACTTCCGACTAAGTGAGCGACAAATAAGCTGTGTGTCTGAAAGAAAAAGTAAGTAAAAATTCTCACTCCTCGTTTTTATTTTGTTTTCCCTCCACTTTTTGCAACTTTTATTTTTTAAACTTTAATTGAGTAATAGAATGTGTTTTTCTTGCCCTTGCACTTGTTTCAACAAAAGAATCGTGAGAGCCGAGTCGATACCATTGAAATATCATTCCTTAGACGCATAAAATCTCCTTCAAAAACTTGGATAGGCAGAACACCAAAGATCAATGTATGAGGGAGCATACGCAGTGATTTTGAAGGCGCACTTACAGCAACTGGTTACTAGCGAACAGCTCAGCGCGAGCGCTACTTCAGTCCTTCCGTATCGATGTAAGTTATTTGACGCGAAGATAATTTAGATTCTAAAGTGGAAGTTGAGTACTCAGTATTTTCCATTCCGTACACGTATTTATTTTCATTTTTTCTTCTTATCGACAAAATTGCCTTCGATATTATATTATTAAGCCGAGAATCGTTTGCAAACTCGTATTCACAGTCAGTGGCGTACGCAGGGGGGGGCTAAGGGGGCTAAAGCCCCCCCAGACCTCCGATTTTTGGGGGTGGAGGGGAAGGGGGGGACAATTTTCAGTCAAACGCTCATCAGTGCGAGCCCCTCCCAAGAAAAATCCTGCGTACGCCACTGTTCACAGTACCGTAGGGAAGAACCATGCAGTTCAGTGGAGTGGTGAGCTGGTCCAAGAAATGGCTATAGGTGGACATAGGTCATCAAAAATCATCCTTTTTTTGATGCTTTCGCCGTGAGTTTACGCAATTTTACGCGTTTACAAATTGACCCTCCGTAACGCTGTAGAAAAAATTTGCACAGTGGCGAAGCGTGCTATTTGACAACATGTCATTTTGTCCATTTGGACCCACAGAAAATATCAAATCCGATAGTCTTCGGCGATTCCTACATAGTTCGATATTTTTCATGGGTTTCAATGAGCCAGATGCAACGTTGCTAGATTGCACGCTTCGCCACTGAATTTGCAACAGCTCCTTTGAAAATCCGCAAAATGGCAGCCCTGTAATCAGGTGAAAAACTGGGAACTTGATAGGACTTTCACTGCTCTGTGGCTCTTGACTGAATCCAGCCGCGCTCGAGCGTGAGGAGTGAAGTCTAGTGTTGCCAGACCTAGCGGCTTTTCCCATAAGAACACATAAATAACCTGGGCGGAGCTAGCAATTTGGCAACTGTGGATTCTTCCCATTTTAATGAATGAGAAACAATCGATTAGAAATTGGGCCGTGGCCCCCTCAAGAGTCGATTGTTTTCCATACATTCAAATGGATAGAATCCACAATTGCCAAGTTGCAAGCTCCGCCCATGATAAAAAAGCCGGAGGATCTGGCAACACTGGTGAAGTCTGGCTGTCAGAGGTGCAAATATTTATTAGCATTTTTCAATTGATCGATGATTCCACCGGTTGAGAAAAGATTACACAATTCAGTTGAGTTTATAACTGTTAGAGTCCCTATATATATATATATATATATACCATGAGAGTTGTGCCAATGTTGAATCCATTTCTGATTGGCTCTCAGATTTAGGATGTCAGGAAAGCCCCAAGAGGCAAATGCAAATGGCGGAGGGTTTGTTTACTTTTCGCATACTAGCTTTTATTACACATTTGAAGTAACCATGACCGCAGTAATTATCGTTAATTTTTCCTCTGCTTGAATGTTATTCTGAAGACCAATATCTCTTTCAATAATGACCGTTATTGTCTAAAATCTGAACCCAACCTATAAGAGATAGCGAAATAGCGGCAACAGCGCAGAGGCAAATGACCATCCACTTCGTTTTTTTCATTTTGAGAGAATTGGCGCAAATCTCATAGTATATAGGGACTCAAATAACTGTAATGCACGAAAATACTAGAATCTGAAGTCTTATCTCAACCGGTGGAGTTTTTGATGACTTCAAGAAACTTGCGGATATTTTAAATATTTAACGGTGATTGCACCAATTGAGAAAAGATTACAGATCAGAGTATTTTCGAGCATTTCAGTCATATACACTGAATTGAACTGTGTAATCTTTTTTCAACCGGTGGACTCATCGGTGAATTTAAAAAAATGCCACGAACAGCTCCACTGCTGGCTGCTTCAAAAGTCGGAACTCGCGTGCTTTGTTTACGCTGATGTAATTGTTTTCGAGTGAAAATTAGCCAGGCAAGCAAGGAAGCGCAAAAATGTATTCAGATGACACTGTAGCCGGCTTCCTCCTCGTGATCATCATGGGACTTGAGGTTCTTGCAATTCTTCAAAGAGTGGAAGTTTGCTCAGCAAACAGACAAACTAACAAACAAATAAAAACTCATCACATTTGTAGGACTCGTCAGTCGTCACGGTCTGCTTCCAATGCTCATTGTTAGATGTTCCTCTCCCCTGTTTATAAAGAGGGAGCATCTAGACTGTCGTTCAGCGTATATTTAATGTAGAAGCCATCGGTGGTTCAATCAGTGGCGTAGCGTGCAATTTGGCAACGTTTTATTTTTTTCCATTTAAACCCATGAAAAAGATCGAATGCAAAGGTGTTCACCGAACACCCAACACTTCGATCTTTTTCATGGGATTGAATGGAAGAACTGATTTTAATTTAATCAGTCTAAACCGAATTGATTTTAAATTTCCCGCTCGTCGTTAACATTGTCGATACATCTGACAGGACACTTGCTGCGGTGCTTTGGTGATTTTCACTTTGAATCAAGCACAGTAAATATTTCTATAAATATCTAGGAATTACTTATTTTAAAAATGTTCTCAATAACTGAGGCAGAGTTAATACCTAATTAAACGTACTTAAAAATTCAAGATAATTTGAAGGAAACGGAGACTTTAGATAATGAATAGCACGACTTTGAGTCGAATGACTCACAATCTCACATGAATGAGTGATTCATAAAGAGTGTCGGTATTAAAAATGAATCAGTGCATAATTTTAATGTTTCCACCCGGTGACTTTGAATTTTCATGGCTCACTGAGTTTACCGTTTAAGGTAAAATTTCGAGATTAGCTACTTGTATTTACTTCCAGTCTTCAACTATTGAGCCAGGTGTCATCTAAAAGTGACGAAAACACCTGCGAAGAAGAATTTTAAGGTATGACTATGACGTTACAAAATACTTGATTTTTACTCACTAGCGAAAGTTCTGCCTGCTACAATTTTTGGAAATTATCTGTACATATGACTTATCAGAAGAGCTCTTTATTAAATCCAACTCGTGTCTGAGAGATGTTGTCGTGAAAAACCTTTAGTTTGAATCTTCGTCAGTAATCGTCATATTCAATTATTGGTATTGTTTTTTATAAGAGAAATTTTGATCCTTTTGCCGAGAATTTTTTTTTTTTTTTTTGCAATTCCTTTAAACAATTGTCAGTAATCCTGACGTAATCCAGTAATACAACTCTGCTCGCACTATCCTTATTGATTGTAACAAGAACAGCCCTAGACTCACAATCAGTAGAGTTAAATCTTCTCGCGCCTTCATTTCACGAGTTATGCAAAAAATGTTACCTCATTCAGGAACTGTTACCTTGCAACAGCTCCATTTATTTCTGGCACTTTTGGGTGCAGGAGCTAGGTCACTTGCTATATGGTGCGACTGCGACTGTAACTATTCTTGCGCCTGAAATCCGCAGGTTATGCAAAAACCGTACCATCATGTAGGAACACTTATCTCGCAACAACTCCATTTATTTCCGGCGCTCTTGAGAGTCTCAAGTGAAGGCGCTAGATTAACGCTATGATGCGACAAAAACTTTGTCGACCAACCAATCGAAATGACCCTTAAGTTTATTTTAAATCAGGGAAGACTACATTTAATTACCATCCGAAGGTTTGACGAGTACCTACCGATTACCCAATAAGCGTGTAATCGATTACATTCCGATTTACCCAACTCTGCTTCAGTCCCGATGGATCAGTGCGGCTAATAGGAAAAGAAACGCATCTAAACACTGTTATGAACTATGTGTAATATTTTGGTCAACCGGTGATGGTATCATCAATGTATTCGTGGGCGCCCGCAGCGGGAGGCAACGGGGACACTTGCCCCCTCCCTCGAATTAAAAACAGTCAACATTTCAAGAAGAAAATGAAAGGTCCAAAAGAAGATGAAATATGAATCAAAGGAGTAATATAGTTGACGAACTTTATTCTTAGTTAATTTCGTGACTTTGTAACTTCGTTTTCGTAATTTCGTAAACTCACATTTGGAAGGAATAGTAGAAATATGCAGTTTTCTTACTATTAATATCATCTATTGCCCCTTTATTCATACTATCAAACACGTCAAAACTATTATTATTATTTGGATACACCTACAATGGTTTAATAATTAAACACTATTTGGATGAAAAAAAAAAGAAAGAAAAAAATAGAAGGAAAAAATAGGTTTCCCTTTTTCCTGGGGGGGGGGGGGGAGTAAGGTCTCCATTGGGTTTCAACAATTTTGCCCTCCCCCCCCCCCCCTTGAAAATTTTTCTGCGGGCGCCCATGAATAAATTGAAAAAAAAAATTATTACGTACACACAAAATGGCAGCTCTGTAAGTTCGTAAGAAAGGAACGGCATGCGGCACTGTGATCCTGCCGACGCAACGCGCGGCGCGGGCGCGGTGTTCACTCTTGCAACGGAACCGGAATGGCGCTAAGGCAAAACGGCGCTCGGCGGCGGCGAGCAGAGAGCCCTTTAGCGCCGGCCACAGCGCCGCGCTTACCTCACCGCCATCACATAGGCTTGGATAGATAGCGACTCGAACACTACTACAACAGTGTGTGGTTCGTAATGGAGACTACTCGGAAATCGGAATATCTGGACAGACGGAAGATGTTTGGAAACAAGGACGAATTCACTTTCATTCACCATCACACAGCCCAATTCCGACTCTTCTCTGTTCCACTGTTCTTCACTTCCTCACCTGCTCTCCTCACCTCTCCTCTCCTCTCCTCTCATCATAATATACACTCGCATTCTGTCCGTGCATGAGACTCTTGACGCTTCGAATACTCGCTGTCTCAGTTCTCATTCTGATTTGTTACTGTTTAGTTTCGTTCTCTTACGTGCACTGCTTACGTTGCAACGGTTATTACATTTTTTTCTCTTTCTCCATCCTTTTTTTTCCAGAATTACTTCGAAATTCAATTAGATCTGCTTAGTTCCGCGCGATCACCATGAGTCAGTGCCCAAAGTGCGGAAAACCCGTATATTTTGGTGAGCACTCATTTTTTGACTTTGAAACTTTTCAATTGTCACCTCTCTACTTCCTTCTCTTTTACAGTTTCATTAGTATTTTTCTGTTTTCAATTTTTGTTTTAGTGTTTCTTTTTATATCCTTCCACGCCAATAGAAGCTTGAATGTTTCTCCTCTGACTTTGAAAGTTGAATGGGGGTAGTTGTGAGGGTCTGAAAATTGTTTTTTTTTTCCATGCAAATGAAAGAGCTCGGAGAGCTGAGAACAAGGATGCGTATGGTTTCTAGCTAGGTTTCATAATTCCGGAGATGCTATTTTGACTCAATTGACACTTTTTGTTTGAAATGGGAATTCCGTGTTGTGATGTCACAACACGCGCGATTTCTTACGACTTTACAGGAGGGTATCCCCAAAACCTGGCCACTTGGGGGGAAACCAAAGCCATATCTTCGTTCTCAGCTCGTCAGGTTGTTTTACTTTCTTTATAAAAAAAAAAAAAAAACAAAAAAAACAAAAAAAAAAAAACAAACAAAAAACAAAAAACAAACAAAAAAAAACACCGAATTTCAGACCCTCGCAACTGCCCCCATTCAATTAACTGCAGCTAGCTTAAACTAATTTGGCCGCCCACACACAAAAAAAATGTCTTTAAAAAATAACTTAGTTCTGGAGGAAATTTTGAAAATCGAAAATTTTTACCTCTAAGATTTACAAAAAGAAATAAAAACACTTTTGACACACTGCTCAGTTTGTTGACGAAGCCGCTATACTGCCAACCGCTGCTTGTCGCAGCTTTAAAAAAAAATACAATTGAATTTAATTCATTTTGTTCTTAAAACTGATAAAATCTTGAACGCACGCTTGCCAACAATAATCGGCATCGTAAATCTTAAGAGCTGAATAATTCGCATGACTGCAATTTTGTAACAGCAATGCTCTGTTGCAATGAATACGCGCAGTCAACAAATTTTGCTTCGCTCGCAGGGTGTTTTGTTTCTGCTATAGAACCAGCTTACATAATTTTCTCATCTAACTCACTTGTTCTTCCTCTTCTCCTTATTTTTATTTATTCTTTCTGGAGCTTCTGAACTGATTATTGGCAAACTATATGCTGCTACTTAGGAAAGAGAAAGAATGTTAAATTCATACGGGTGTCACTCTTCTAATCCGTTTTAGACTTCAATGGCGGCTCGCGCAATTTGGCAACCATGCAATTTTCCCATCAAACCTCGGTAAAACTATCGATTTTTGAGGAGGCTGACAAGCATTGGAGAATCAATTTTTTACATATTTTATACGGGGAAAAACCACCGTTGCCAAATAGCACGAGCCACAACTGCTCTGTTTGTAAATCAATGTTTACAATGATTTAATCTTCCATCAAAATCTTTGAACATACAATTATTTTGCATCCATAATCTTTTTGGCGAAATTCATCCAAATCTCAAACTTTAACGCGTTAAAGAGTAGATTCATCAAGTGACCTGAAAATGAAACCTGATTACCTGAAATTGAATGATTACCTGAAATTGAAAATTGGCAAAGCGTGCTACCAGGCAACAGAGGTTTTCTTCCATCACGGAAAAAAAAGACGGGTAGAATTTACCATCTGCATAGCTGTTTTTGGAGTCTGCTATCAAGTATGGTAAATTTTACTATCATCTGGTGAATGAAACGTACCTTGTGGTAAATTAAGATAACCTGTTGGTACATTTCACCACAGGGTACGTTGTATTTACCATATGATGGGAAAAATAACCATACATATGATTGCAGACTCCAAAATCAGCTATGCAGATGGCCGTTAAAAATTAGAGATTAAAAAAAAATCGTCAATATTATAATCAATATTCAAAAAGGTTTTCTCCCGAGGATAAACAAAAATATGAAAAAAAAAAGTTATGCATGTAATCATAAATAACTCCCTGTTTGGTATGATGTTTTTTATTGAGCAGTCTTAAAAGTACTGGAACAATTTTTACGAGTGAAGATGCGGTCATGAGGGAAATGATGAGTGGACTCAATTGATTTATCACTCAGCATTTCCATTGTTTCCAAATAATTGCTTTTAATGACCTGCTGGTGCTGACTATCCGACTCAAAACTTTGTGGACAAGTGCTCGTTATCCCGTGACATTTTTGACTTGCGTTGGCGGGTTGCGAGGAAGACGGGGGGGGGGACAGAGTCTAATTGTCGAATGATTTACGTATTAAGTGCTTCTTCGAGCATCGTAACAGGCCCATTTCGTATTTTCCATCGAAACACGTCTCCGATTGTGAGGACTGAGGAGCACACAATACTCCCGTATTCTCGTAAATGACGGTTGAATATTTCATTGGCCTTGAAACGCAGCGTAGCACTGTGGTCTGAGATCGTCTAAATATGGACAAAAATCAGACGGTAAATTTCTCATATTATTATTATTCATGAACTTTCAAGACCGCACATTTAATACAGAGAGCACTTTTAACAAGTATCAACTTAAAAATGTTACCTGAAAGTTTTAAACTAAGTGTAAAAGGTATAAAAATGATGATTTTGGATGACTTTTTTCCAGTGGTGAGGCGAACGATTTGGCAACGTTTCTTCTTCTTCCCATTTAAACACATTAGAAAGGTCGAAATGCCCGGTCATCGCCGATGACTGAAGAGTTCGACTTTTTTTGGTGCATTTAAATGGAAAACATACATTGTTGTCAAATTTCACGCCTCGCCCCTGTTTTTTTCAATGATTTTTGGTCGCTTTTTTTCGATTTCAGACCATAGTGCGTAGGGAGCAGAAGAATTTCAGATGATCGGGTTTGGTCTTGTTCACCAATGAGTGAAGTACGTGGTTTTTCGTCTATAGCACAGTTTATTTTTATTTTTAATTTATTTTTTTTCCTTGACTTTTCGCTACTAGTGGAGTCGTGGCATCACAGCTAGCAGTGGCTACGAATCCGACACATTTTTGTATACATAGTATTATCTTACGTGTTCTTCTGTGCCTTCTTATTCTTTCCCGTTTTTTCCTCTACAGCACATTCTTCCTCCCCTCTGCTCCTCTAAAACCATTGTCTCTTCACTTTCCAAATGTGTACTGTCTACGCCATAAGAAACTTCCTTCAAAAAATGTTTCTTCCGTTCATCTCTAGCAAATGGGGCTCTTGCAAACTTTTGCTGTAAGCAAATAAATAGTCCAATCTGGTGTAAACACCAACGGAAATCACGAAAATCAAACTAAGAAAGTAAGCAAGTCTAAAATTCAGTAATAAACTCATATAACTGCAATAACAGTAAGTTTGTAATGTCGGCTCAACGCAGGTATCATGGGAGATTCCTGTCTATAGGTCAATCGTAGAATTATTCGTAGATTAATTCGATTGACTCGGCGCGGTGGTGCCTTACTCACCTAATTATTTCCGAATAAGCCCAACTCTGCTTCATGGGTTTGCATGGACAAAAGGCTAGGCTGCATTGCCAGATTGCAAACGAAGCCACTGTTTTCTCTTACAAAATCTCAAGCATAAATGCTGTCAAGAATGAAAACAAAGAATCGTTTTCAAAATAGTCAATTTCAGTAAATGTCTCTTTATTAGAGCGAATTAAAACGAGACGTGCCTACGTCTTTAAAGAGCTTTATTCAGTACTTTTAGCCGCGACAGCAAAACTATTCACACCTTCATTTTCAAAAGAACGGCGGGGGATTCCGATTTTTGAATCATCTCGTTTACAGCGCTGATGACCTTAGAAATTACCTACCTATCGAGGTCATAATAGGAAGGATCAGCATCAGTCCAATCTTATGACCTTTGAATCAGGAACAAAATGGAATCAATAAATTGGCATTTTCGTTATTGGTCTTGACCTTAACATTAAGGTGATCAAGCGAAGAACTTCTGACAAGAGGATATCTGATGCGAAGATGAATTTGATGACTCCACGCGGTGATCGGTGAAGCCGAGTGCTGAATCGTGTCGTGCGATCATGTGACCCCACAAGTCTAGGCCCAAATACGGCAATCGTTTGCTCGAAAGCTAAAAAAGACCGCTCACAACTAAACGTCAGCATTTTCTGCGCAGAGAGAGAGAGAGAGAGAGAGAGAGAGAGAGAGAGAGAGAAAGAGAGAGGAGAGATCATCATACACATTCTGATACTCCTCCATCCTCTTTTGTTTCAATTAACCGCTTAAATCATCACAAATCGTCAGTATTTTCTGCGCAGAGAGAGAGAGAGAGAGAGAGAGAGAGAGAGGAGAGAGAGAGAGAGAGAGATCATCATACACTATCACTGATAATCCTCCATCCTCTTTTCAATTAACCGCTAAAATCATCACAAATACTCTCGATTTCATCACGTTCGTTTTCAACGCAAGGAAAGCATGCTGTTGTATGTACACGCAACAGCCTTGTTTTTAGTGGTTATAGTGCAAGTGAGCAACAGTGTCATTCGCCTCTTGGGATCGGTGGTTAACTGGTTATTGGAGCCGGTAGGTCACAGAGTCTCGGGTTCGAATCCCGACGAAGTCGTTGCTCTCTTGATCGCTTTGAGTCATGAACGGTCGGTGCCGCTTATTTGCCCTTCACCTTGATTTAGCTTTCTCACGTACTCGACGTCACTCGGTTTTCTTTTATGCATGAAAGCGTGTAAAATCTCCCTTCAAAATTCATAAATGCTTGTAGAATCAGTGGCGGGTCAAGAGGGGGATATCTGCCCCCCCCAATTCCGAAAAATACTGTGCGTCGGTACATAATACCAACCGGATATAAACAAAAATGGTTCAGTTCGAGGATATGCAGATCCCTCAAGCTTCCCCCAAACGCTAAAAACCCCTCCCAATAGGGCGTGTTCTGGATTCGCCCCTGGCCATGGCCCTGTGCAGAATACCTTTAGTTTTGTACAGATTACAGATCATCCTAAATATATCGCTCTGTTTTTAAGTAGGGTCACGGATGTAAGGAGACTAGCTGCACTTTGTGCTACAATTTTGCGAATTTCCCCTTAAATAACAAACTGCTCTTTTCATGAAACTGAGCAATGGTTAATTGTCGTATCATAATATATAAGTATTGTTGTTTGGTAATTGGTATTCATCTTAAAAATTCGCTCATATGACTTTGGCGGATTGTATGCGGGTGCGGATCCAAGGGTGGGGGAGGAGGGCTGGTTGGCTCCACCTTTGAAAGATTTCTAGATCCGCCACTGATAGGATGAATATTTGGGGGCGATTGTTCCCTCCCCTTCCCCGTTCGTCCAGAAAAGGGGGGAAAGAAGGGGTAAATAAGGGGTAAAGAAAGAGAGGAAATGGAATAGGGGAGTCACGCCGAGGAGCGAAATTCCCTGTTCGCCTCCCCCCGTTCGTGATGGCTGAATCCACCAATGCCATACGTTTTAAGGAAAAGTTGTGAAATGAATGAAATGTGTCAAGACGCAGTCGTCTCATGTCCTACACGAAAATAGAGAAAAATTACTAGTTTTTGTTTTACTGCTCATCAACTAAACTGGAACAATTCAACTTGTGCGTGGTTCTGGATCCCACAATCCAGAAACCTTTCCTTTCTTCATGGAAACCTTAAAAAATGAGTTTTTTGTTGAATCTTGAATCATTCAAAAGCTTGTTACTTTTTTTTTCGTATAAATACAATTAAAAAAAAAAAAAAAAAATATAGCATCGCATTCAAAAAGGGTCTGCACTGAAACTTCTGATAGCAGAAACCAAAGCAGTCCCTCATTCTGAATTTCATTGGTGAAACAAAAAAAAACCGTTTTAGAGCTAAATTGAGTGTTTTAAAATGTTGAACAAAAAAAAAAAAAAAAATCTATTTTGTAAAACCGCGCCGAAAAACAGGCACAGTCAATGTTTTGAGACAGCCTATTAGTGTTTGAAACAGTTTGTTAGCTCTTCCAGTGAATTTCAGTTTTGCGGACTAGCTTCTTTTCTGCAATTGGTGGTTCATATATTTTACTATATCTTCATCGATTTGGTTGGAAATCTTGTAGAAACGATCCATTCATCGATTAATTTTAAAAATTTCCCTCTGTACCGGTAGCGGCTATTGCAATTCCGCGACAACAGATTCACTCCATTTAAACCTTCTTAAAATTTATCGATATTTAGGGGATTCCCTGAATCCCTGAGATTTCGATTCTTTTTCATAGGTTTAAATGACAAAACAACATGGTTGCCAAATAGCACGAGCCGCCACTGTTCCAATCTATATAATATCTCTGTTTCACCAGCTCCCCGGTCCGATGAACTCTAGAACGGGCCCCCTCAAAGAATTTCGAAGATATTTTTGAAACGACTTGTAAACCCAAGCCCCATATGAATTTTGTTTCCTCCAATACTTCATTCCTTTCTTTGCATCGATATACACTCTCAAGAACTTTTACACTGAGAGATTTTTTTTTTTTGGTTTGAAACTGCACAGTGAAATATTGACTAAGGGGAAATTCCTTTAACCCAAGGAAAATGTCTGCGGCTACAAGTGAAAGATTCCTTGTTGTGACAGTGATTCTCCGTCAAGCAATCAGAACTTTACTTCGCGCAAGGAAATCTGTCACAAGTAAACGTGTTTCCTTGTTTTTAAAGAAGTGATTTCTCTCGGTATATAAATTATATTCGCGGCCCGAATCAAGACTGTTTACCAAAATTCCATCTCGCAGTTAGCACACACGAAAGTACAACGCGCGAAAGACTTAAAAACCGTTAAAATTTATAGGATGTTGTACTCTGCGCGGCAAATTTATCACGATAATTTATTTATTGCTATTTATTAACAACACCTGACAGAGTGGCGAGACTGTCTATAAATCCCAAGAGACTTCGATGCTAATGAATAATGTGCACGTGCAGAGGGCGCTGCGCTGCGCCCGCGACTCCGGGACTGCGCCTGCGCTGTTTGACTCTCCAAGTCTCCACCTCGCTCGGCCACCACGGGCCACGCGGCCACGGTGAGATAAGGTCGTAAAGCATGGAACGAGAAGAGTCGATGCGCGTCGAGCCTGAGCCAATGAATAACTAAAATTGAGCAAAGATGATTTAGGCTCCTATTTAATCATTGTTGCCAAAGATATTTTGGATGAAAGTGTTTTGGGTATGCAATACGCAACGCACTTGATCGCTCCAGATTACAAGGGCCGCAGCAAGGTGCTCAGTGGAAATGGCCTATTTTAAATGTCCAGTGTAAATTGTGTCCAATCAAAAATGTCCGTTTGAACAATGTCCAATGCACAAAAAAAAAAAACACTTGGGGAGCACGGTTCCCAAAAAGTGCTTCCTAAAGAGCTCCCCCAACGCAATAACTTGAAACCGAAGCTTTAAAATCAAGTTCTGTTGGTGCAGGAGCCTTTGGATTCGGTATTTGAATGACAAATTGTAACTCATTTCAGTATTCCCACAGTTTTCTGCCGAGCAGAACATAAAATTCTATCCACGGCTCCGGCCCGACGCAGTGTGGTCTGACAATGAGATCAAATAAGTGGGCGAAAATTAGAGGGAAAAATTCAATAATAATCATCGTTTCGACCATTTGAGCTGAACTTAACCCATATCAGCCCGTCATTTTTTAAACATTTTAGGTGTTTTTCTCAAAAAACACAATCTGAGAACTAAAAACACGAAAAAATGGGGAAAAAAAAAACCATGAACTTTGTGGTTGATCCAGCCATATGCTACGTGCTAAAAACTCCTAACATTGGTTTTTCAAGTCATATTGGTCAAAAGTAACAGAAATTTAGTTTAGAAACTATAGGCCCACCCAGGCCCAACATAATGACCCACTGCAGGGTATATATGGGTTAAATCTTTCCAGTGACAATCCTGTAGGTTAAAATTACTCGTCAAAAGTATTTTCTGCGATAAAAGTTGGTCTTAAAACTTTATAAATGAAAATAATTTATGAAAAATCTACTCTAACTTGTTCTGAGTTTTGGAATTTTTTTTTTTTCGATCTCAGCTACCATATATAGTGCGATGACCCCCAGTCCAGTGACGTGCAATTTGGCATCGTTATATTTTGTCTATTTAGACCCATGTAAAAGGTAGAATTAGAGGGTGTTCACCGAACACCCAATATAGTTCGATATTCTCAATGGGTTTAAATAGAGAAAGTGCAACGTTGCCAAATTGCACGCTACGCCACTGCCCCAGTCAAGTTGTAAAGCCTACCAAAACCAAAAGCTATGAAGAAAAGTGAGACAAAGCGGAAAATGTCATGCCATGGCAAGCAGTACGATATCTTGACCAATACATTCGGAACGGTGGAAATTATTGAGATTGTGTGAATATTTCAAGGAGATTACGTGAAATTGTCTCACTCAGAGAACATTAGAACCCCTGTCCTGTTGCATTGCTTGTCATGAAACCGTTTGCCCTGGAGTCTCCTTAATACCTATGGTGCATTCACCGTATGGTGTTTTAAATATTGCGGAGTTTTTAATAATTTTTTATTCACCAAATTCAGTCATGCAGATTGGAGAACTAGTTTCCTTTTCACTTTTAGACTCTTGCTTGGGTTTTAAGTTCAAAATACCTTAAGTCAAATTATGACTAAATATCAGGTCAAGTTTGCCTCGCCGTAACTGGTCAGTATTTTTTGGATGAATCGGAAACGGAAACCTTAACATTTGACAGTTTAAAAAAGTGGAAGAGAATTCGAGATGAAATCTATAAAAACCGCCTCTCCTCTCACCTCAACCCAGAATCGTTCGTTTTTTTTTTTTTTTTTTTTGTTTTTTTTTTTTTTTGTTTTTTTTTCTGTTTGTTTTAAAGCTCCTGGTGGCGTGGGTAAGCTTATGAGTATTTTTTTAATCATTCAAAGAAATGAGTTTAAAGACTTTTTCCAGTCAGAAGCGGCGCGGCGCGGCGTCTATCTAAATTGCGCCATAACATGCATCAAAAAGTGTCAATGCTCTCAGTAGGTCTTGCTAGGATTCTCTCCTCGAACTCTCTTTTTCGTGTCCTCCGGATTTTCTGAACTCTGATCTTCAAAATATAGTGCTGCGGATTTAGGTTTTCGAGATACGAGGAGTCTTCAATTTTGCTGATGCCCTCAAAGAAACATTTCGAAAGTAGGTACAATGCCTTTTCTTTCTCTTATGTGTTCTTACTTTGATTTGAGGTCATCTCAAATTATCACCTAAAGCACGTGCCAGTCCTCTTGAATTTTAAAATTGTCTAAACTGACTGTCTCGAAGAAAGAAATATTGATGTATTTCTCGCGACTAACATATAAGCACTAAGCAGTCTAAAGGGTATTTAATCCATCATAAAAAACATGAAAAAAAAATCAATTAATTAATTAATTACCCTACGGGCATATAACACTATGGACACAACCGTGCATAATGCATATGTTCATAGACGTGCCGAACGGAGGGCTCAGGGCAGGGGCAGTTGGTGGGGGGGGGGGGGGGGGGGGATATCTCCAGCCACCTTTATCGCCCCCATGCCCATCAGATCCCCTGGCTTACGGGAGGGCCATTATGGCGGACTTTCTAATCCCCCCCCCGTTTTAGACCCACGCGCCGCGCCGCCGAACCACTATGCGTATGCTTGTGTTCATTGATCATTAAACAATAATTCATCAACATTCCGTACCTACTCAAGCTCATAAAACTACGATTTTGTTTACTCATGAATGAGAAATTTTTGAGGATCAGAATATATGGTGCAATCTTTTCAGCACTTTATGAATTTAAAAAAAAAAAAAAAAAAAAAAAAAAACTCGAGTGGCTATACAGTCAAGTACAATTGAGCGTGTTGCCAACATGCTGCACCGGCAATGGTTAAATCAGATGGGAACTATAAATTGACTAGTAACTACTAATGAGTATGAAGCTCTCCTGGTTTATTGGACTGATGAATGATGGTGCTGCTATTGCTTGATGGTTATATTCGATGCGTAATCTGCACTATGCGCGCAAGACAACTTTTAAAGCAGATATTAACATTTGATATGAAATTTAGGTAGGTGCGACTAGGCATGAGTTCTGAAAGAACGATTAAAGTTGAAAACTTTATGCTATGCAGGCCAGAGTGTAAATCGTGCATAAATCAATCCTGCTTTAACGTTAGAATTTATATTAATTTATGTATTAATAAATTTACAGGAGCCTTAACTCTTAAAATAAACTCTATAAGCTAAAAGAGATTTCCTTGGATTTTTATAATTAGTGCAGAAACAAAGTTTCCATGAAAATCACCCAGATTTTGACAAAAATTCATAAGAAATATTCTGATAAGGATATCTCTATATTTAATCACTATTATTCTCATATCAAATCATTTTAAGGCACTTATCAACTAATTGACATTGTGCGCACAAAGTCGATTGGACTTCATTTGCTCACAGCAAAATTTTCCAAAAGCCCCATTATACTAGCATCAAACAATCAAAATTGTGTATAGGCCCTAAGCCTGAGCTTTAGGGACAAACGTTTAAATAAAATTATTAAAAAGGCACAATCCGACAACGTCAGCGTCGCTTGCAGCGTTTAGCGCTACAGTACGTCATCGGCGTTCACAGCTTGATGCTGTCGCATTAGACTATCTGGGAGTCTCTGCCGAACATTGTTGCCAACTTAGCTTTTTGACTAATAATGAATGCAATAGTCATAAAATACATCTCTTGATCCCCTCAAAAATTTGACAACGGCGCTTCGCGGGCCAAACTCTACTCGACTCTGAAGTGCCTCATCGGTATATCGATTTATCGAACGAGTCCTTAGCCGTGAGTGGCCAAGGATCCGCAAAAAGTTTACCCGCGAGAGTAAAGCTACGAGGCCCTTGGAGGCCGGGAGAGGGGCCATTTTAAGGTGACAACTTATGTAGGATTAAATCTGTACAGAGAAAATATACTTAATATATGCCAGCTTTATCTCACAGGACGTTGGTATCTTATAATCCGCGCAAAATATTTTCGTGAAGCGCTAGAGCTTCTTTATGAATGAGCCCTTGTCAGGATCTACTACGTTTATTGGTCGACACGTTTTTTTTTGTTCGTTTTTGTTTCTGTTTTTTTTTTTTTAATCCAAGTACCTTTTTTTACTATACATTTTGTTCCCCTTGCAATAGGATGGACGAACATTTAGTTTTGAACGCATCGGCCAATTATTATTACTCGTTTGAAAGCTCTTCACAGAAAAAAAAAAAAAAGACTGGTAGAATTTATCATCTGCATAGCTGATTTTGGAGTCTGCTATCAAGTATAGTAAATGTTACCATCAAATGATAAATGCAACGTACCATGCGGTGAAATGTACCAACATGGGTTATCTTAATTCACCAGAAGGCACGTTTCATTTACCATACTTACGATGGTCAAATTTACCATACTTGATAATATAGACTCCAAAATCAGCTATGCAGATTGTAAATTCTACCAGCCTTTTTTTCCGTGAATTAAAACAAACAAATGTGCGAATAAAACTTGCAGCGATTCATCCACAGCTCAGGAAAAACTGCGATAAGAAAGAAGAATTACAGAGAAAAATTGGTGCAAGTACTATTGCTATCAAATTATGTCTCAATGTGGCATCCTTATAAAATGCCTATGTATGGATGCACGCAATTTTTATACTATGCTTGCGGGGAAAATTTGGTCTGTTTCCGTTCTAATTTTTACTAGCCGTTCCAGGCACCCTTCTAGGCCAGCATTCTAGGGGTATACGGGCTAGTTGGTAGTTGGTTTAAGCAAGTTTGTTTTTCATTTAAAGAAGCATATAATTGTTGTTAAATGATTCGTTTAAAACGGTCGATTGAAGAAGTACGATAAAAATAAAATTACTGACAAAAAGTGACTGATCAAAATTATGAGAGCTCTCAGGTTTAAGCGATGATCGTAAGGACCTATTGTGAGTTGCGACAGTCTTAAGACGGGCGAAGAAAATTGAAACTTTGAAAGACCAAGGTCTCAAGAGATTCGCTAGGAAACGAGATAACCAACATTAATACGAATCGAACGAAGTAGTTATTCCATTTCAGAAGGGTTTACTGTTTACAGCTCTGTCTACACATGCGTGGAGTGACGTATTTTCATTTTATGCGAAGGTTGTCGTAAACAAAATCTATGCAAATAAGGTACAAGAAGTCGGAAATACACCCATCCACGCATGTGCACAAAGTACAGCAAACGACAAACTCGTCTGAAGCGACCTCTGTTCAGGAGCAAAAGAATTACAAATAAGAAAACTAGAAGGAAAGGGAGGAGAAAGAAAAGAAAACCTGAGCAGCAGAACTCGGCGAGCCCTGTTTTAATTGGAGCCTTGAAAACAATGTATGGTTTTAGTGGAAGGGGGCGGGAGGGAGAGAAGAGAGGGGGGATGGAGGAAGGAAGGTTTCAATTAATTAATTTTCAATTACAGCGGCAAGAATTCCTGCAAAATACAGAAACGCAACCGGCAACAACTCTCAATTATAATTCAACGCTTAATTGATGAGGAGGGGGGAGGAGACTACACGTGAAGAAATTAAAGAGTTTAAACAATCAATCGCTTTCCACGAGGAGTTTAACTTTCATTTTTTAAAGAAATGATTTTCCATTCGAACTTGAATCGAGAACTTAAACTTTCACGCGACTAATTTTATTAACTTTTTGCTCGCAGCTCTTTCGTTTTTTGTTTTTGTTTTTTTTTTTTTTTCGCAATCTCGGGGATCAATTCCAGAAATGATTCAGTCACGGAGATTTTACTCTCGCGAATCATGCAATTGGATGTTCAGCGACGTGTGAAGTTGACATGGTGCGCGCTATAGAATATTTTTGAGGTAAAGGGAGGGGGAGGGCGAGAAAATTGAGACAGGTTGAGTAGAGGGGAAAAGTAGAAGGGGTGTTCTATACGCGGGGGTGGGGGTGGAGGGCGGAGGGCGGAGGGTGGGTCGGCTTTTCAACGCTCCACATACGTCACGTCACTTTTCCTTCCCCCTTTTCTTTTCGGTCACGCGTTTGCTTTTTTCCCCGTCGCGTCGCGTCGTCACGTCATCCTCGCAAATCGCAATCATACTCAGAGCTGAAACAATACGCGTATCTTCGATGATAACAAGTGAGATACGTGTGAAAATAATAGAGAAGAATAGGGGTAGCAGGCGTCAGGCTCGAGCGTCGCGTCGCGTCGGCATTTGTCATTAGGTAATTAGAAGACGCGTAATTAGGGCGTCTGCCACTTGAGGCGCTGCTAACAGAATGTTAGAACGGAACGGAGGAATGACTATTGTTCGCAGCACTCCCGACTAGGCTACCTCATTCCTCCATCCGTTTCCTATACTTCTTCTTTTTTTTCTCATCTTTTTTTTTCTCTCTCTCTTTTTTTTTTGTTTTGCCCCTCTTTTTTCCACAAAACCTTTTTTTGCCTCAAGCTCTCCAGACACTTTTCCAACAACTCAGCCCCCCCCTCAGCCACCTCCCATAGCCTCCGTCCAATGGGGTTCATTTCTTCAAGTATAATAATTACTTCTTATCAATTCAATTTCCCTTCGACTTTTGGAAAAGGCACACTTTGGGGGCCAAGGCCGGCAACCGATACTGGAGGAAAAGGCGGATCCAGCAATCTGGCAACTGTGCATTCTATCCATTAGAATGCATGAAAAACGATCGATTAGTACTAGAGCCATGGCCTCCTCAAGAATCGATTTTTTCTCATACGTTCAAATGGGAAGAAAGCATGGTTGCCACATTGCGGGATCCGCCCATGATCGGAGGCCTTTTTTCTGAATGCGAATGTTATTAAGAAAGAATGGGTTCACATGGATACCTCAACGGTGGCCAGCTCGTGCAATTATATTATTTTAGCCGTTTAGATCTATGCAAAAGAATCGCTTTTTCGGGGGTTCAATGAACCTCCTGAAGAAGATCGATTTTTGACACAGCTTTAAACGGCGAGAAACCATTCCTGCCTTATTGTACGAGTATCGCTACTATACCTCAACAACTTCTCCTTTGACTTCCTCTTTGCATCTTTTTAAAAATTGACATCCCCCCCCCTGCTTCAATTTATAGGAACTCATTACTCAAGAAAATATTGAATCGGAGTTTCTCTTCAAGATGTTGGATTAAAACCTTTATAAAATGAAGAAGTGATATGAATTGATAGTCTAAGAGTATTTTCGGCGTTCCGGATCAAAATTTCGTGTCAAAATTACCAAAAGAAGTTCAGATCCTCCAAGCATTTCCTCGACGTTTCATTTTTGTTTAATTTTCATTTTAAATATTGTATGTTTCAGCTGAAAGAAAAACATCCCTTGGCCGAGACTGGCACGGAGCTTGTCTGCGATGCGAGAAATGCAATAGGACTTTGACACCCGGAGGACATGCTGAACACGATAGTAAACCTTACTGTCACAACCCATGTTATTCCGCCCTCTTTGGACCTGGTGGTAAGTACAACTTAATTATTTTCTCTGAATACTTGGGGCCCAAAACAAGCATCTAAATCCATTATTTTATTTAAACTTCCCACACAAATCTGAAAAATCTAATAACGATCGAAAAAATTACAACACTGGAAATAGGGTGTTATTCTGAGACTCAACAAAAAAATCTTCTTGTGATGGTGCTGGCTTAAGAATTCCTTGAGATTTTCCTATTTAAACATTGTAAATGTATAAGGAATGAGGAAGAAAAACAAGAACAAGCTCATCAACTAATGAAGCGTTTTGAAGGCACTTTTCCAAGTTGATCATTAGCTTATCTACCTTGGAAAATTGCCTCCAAAACGCTTCATTTCTTTCTCTTCCTCATTCTTTATGCACAGTTTAAATGGGAAAAATCCCAAGGAATTCTCAAGCCAAGGAAAATACACAAGAAAAGTGTTTTGTTAAGTCTCTGAATTGCACCCATAGTCCACCTATCCGAACAAACATTTCTGATACAGGGTATCCCTCATTGGAGATGTTACAAATGATGTTCTGAAGAAAAATAAGCATATCTTGATCAGCCTATTGAAACAAAGTACTCGAACTTCTTACAATTTTTTAAGGAAAAAGAAATGTCCTTGTATGTATAAACAAGTAGTGGGGGAACAGCAACAGCCAAAAATTGTTAATCCATTAACTCGGACTTGATCAGCAGTGCGGACTATTGAATAGAAATGGACAAACGTATACATCATGTATCATTTTGGAAAATACTCTCGAAAAAAAAAATTTAAATAATCTCGAACTAAAAATCTGACTGGACTACAACAAATAGGACGTAACGTCTGGAACGATTTGTAATTGGACCGGAACAAAAATTGAACTTAAAACTCAAACGTATTGTCCTGGAACCTAAATGGTCATAAGTATATGCGTTCAAGCAAAAAATCCCCAGTTTTTTTTTTATTTTTTTTTTATTTTTAAGGGAAGACTCCATTTTGAAACTGAAAGTAACTACTAGGTACCATACAGACTGAGGGTGGCGTCAGTGGCGTAAATAAAAATGTCGCCCCCCCCCCCCGCGAGCTCAAACACAGCGTCCCTTCCGCCCTCAGCCTCTCACCCCCTCCCCTGCCTTATTTTCTCCACTCCCCTTCTCCTGTCCACCCCCTCCCACACACCAAGCCCATCGTTTCGTAATTTTAATGATTCTGTTCAAAAAATGGCTTTGTTTTTCGGTTTTATCTAAAACTCTAAAATTCAAAATTAAGTTTTTTATTAAATGAAACAGTCAGCAGATATCAATGCTCATACAAGAAAATGCAGTTTAGAAAAGTCTCTTCTCCCACCCCCGTCTTTTCCACACTCTCTTTTCTCTGTCTCCAAACCTCTTTGATTGCCTCTGACTTGTACCATCATGTTCACGAAAATATTATTTGAAGCCGCATTTTGCAAAATTTCCCCCTCTTTTCTTCTTTGATTTTGCGTCCCTGAGAATTTTGCGTCCCCCCCCTAGCGCCGCGGGGGCTGCGGGGGCGTTATTTACGCCTCTGGGCGGAGTGGGACTTTATGGCTCGACCCTGAGTTTTGAAGAGAAGGCTTTAGCCCAATAGCCCCCTCCCCTGGGGGGGGGGGGGTTGCCATGCCACTACGTTCAAGCATCGAGGCCTATGATTAGGTAAAATAGAAGCTCAGGCTTATACTGGGTTTAAAAGAAAATAAAAATAACAAATAATTCAACACACAGGCTCGCTTACATAACTGATAATATTGATGACTTACCTTTGAATGAGTCAAGTATGACTTGTGACTTGTATAAGAGCCACCATGCCTCTCGGGCCTCAGCTAGACGGAGCATGAGATCGAGAAAGCATGCCAGCTGAGGCGACACGGCTTAAGAAGTTCGTTTGATTCCTATCGAACACGTTCCAAATTAGGTTAGGTCAATAAGAGTAAGCCGTCACCTTCCGGAATTATGTTGACCAGACAACTTGCCCCCTTTTTTTCGTTACAGCAGGTGTCTGCCTTGCAAGTCGCAATTCTCAACTTTTTACAATCTTCAAAGCTCAAGTAATATAAAATGACGGAATTTACTCAAAACCCGTCTTCAATTTTCTTACTTGGAAAAACTGCGTTTGAATTCTTTATGCATAACAACGAGGCCGGAGAGCGTAAAAAGTTTTATAAGGCAGCAGAAGCGTCGCGTGAGCTGCAATAAATCGATTCTCCTCCATTTAAACCCATGGAAACAATCGATTTTCAGGAAGTTCACTGTGCACCCCTAAAAGTCGATTGTTTTTGTAGATTCAATTGGAAGAAGAATCGATAGATCGCAGTTAACGCGACGCCACTGTAGGGCAGACTTGCGGTTGCTGAAATGCTGGGTTCGGCGCGAGTGAAATGCAAATGGCGGAGGGTTTGTTTACTTTTCGCGAACTAGCTTTCATTACGCATTTGAAGTAACAGTGACCGCAGCAGTGGCGTAACCAGAAATTTTTCTAGGGAGGGGGGGGGGGGGGGGGGTCCGGTGTCCGAAAATTGTCAAGGGGGGGGGGGGGCCAAAGATACTAATTTGATATTTGTCTGAAAACGCAAAAAATTACCTTTTTTTAGGTCAAATTTTGGTGTCAAGGGGGGGGGGGGGGGGGGTCCAGACCCCCTGGACACCCCCCCCCCTTGGCTACGCCACTGTACCGCAGTAATTATTGTTAATTTTTCCTCTGCTTGAATGTTACTCTGGAGAACATTATCTCTTTCAACAACGACCGCATTATTGTCGAGAATCTGAACCCAACCTGTAAGAGATAGCGAAATAGCGGCAACAGCGCAGAGGCAAATGGCCGCCATTTATAATTTGCCTCTTGGGGGCTCCATTGATCCGCTTCTTCTTCTTAATTTTGAGAGACTTGGCGCAACTCTCATAGTATACATATAGGGACTCTAATGGACTGATGTTAAAGTGACGCGCGGGAAATTTAAAATCCGGAAATCTGATTGGCGTAGATGGTTTCTTTGAACGTAAAACTGACATCTGGTTAGTCAATATCAAATTTTTCGCCTAGCTCTCATGAGAATAGTCTATTGGTTGGCGCATGTTTTGCCTCTCCACATAAACGCATGTCACAACAAGCTCCTTTTAAATCTTTGTACGAGTAAATTCAGCCATACTGCAACACTTAAAAATGGCGTGGCGCGGCATGGCGCGGCGGCAGGGCGGCTCGTGCAACGTGGCAACAACGTCTTCCCTCCATTTGATACTATGCAAAACAATCGATTCGAAAGTGAAGCAGCGATTCATCAGCAATCGATTGTTGAACATATGAAATGAAAAGATTAAAAATTCGACTTTTTCAAGTCTTGTTTTTTATTTCACTTATAGTTGGATTTTACACACAAAAAAACAAGATCCTTGGATTATTTTTTTTTATTATTATTATTTTTTTTAATTTGAGGCTTACCACGATACAAGATCAACCCCTACCGTCTTTTCAGGATATGATTTTGAGTCATAAAGGCACTATAGTGAAAGCTGGCAATCTTTTGGAAAATATTTGAACTATCTTTTTTAAAAATAAAAAAAAATAAAAAAAAAAAAAAAAATAGTGAATACTTTATTTAATTTTGTTTGTTTTTTGTTTGTTTCAGGTTTTGGACGAGGTGGATCTGAGAGTTACGTCTACAAATAAATAATAAGAAATCATTCTTTTTTATAATAATAATTTAACTCATTTCATTGTTTATACCTCATTTTATACATGTCATCGACTGAGAACTTGCATAATTATCATCAGCATATATTTATTTCTTTTTTCACTACTTCCTTCCATATTAAAATTTCAATAATAATGAATCATGTTTGCCATAGATCTATTAACGATGAATGAAAATCAAAAGAAAATCTATACAATTATTTATTTTAAGTGACTTACGTGTGATTATGCCATTTGTTAATAAAAATCGACAATAACGAACGGCAATGTTTTATTGCATAGTATTTGTTAAATAAATTACTTTAATCAAAAACTGAATGACCTATTTATTAATTAATAATTGTTTGGTATATTTTCTTTAATGTGAGAAAGCATACTCCGTCGACGCGCCATCAATGGCATGGCATAGCACTCTCCATATATTTCAATCCTTCCTATTTTGAGCGTTGGTAGAGAAGGGTATGTGAAATTTGACTCCAGGTCAAACAGAACACGCAACTCTTGACGAGGTCACGGAGGTGCACAATGGGTCATTCTGTTGACTATACGTAATTCAACTGTATTTTGTTCAAACGTCAATATTGACAACTGGTGGCTGAAAAGATGTGTCAATTGTGTAACAACTGAGAGTTCACTGTCATCTTTAATTAGAACACGCGTGTTTCTTGCATGAACATGCCCGGGGGCTTAGCTTTCTAAACTGTCGTTTTATATATGTTGTAGACAAATCCCGAAATCTGGACACATCGCGATTTGTCTGGACACTTCGCGATGTGTCCAGATTTCTGGATTTGTCTACAGCATATACATTAAATGGTATCTTTGAATCCACTGATGATACCAAAATATTATACAGCTCATATAGTTCGCTTTATGACAGTAATGCACGAAAATATGCTCGCATCTATAATCTTTCCTCAATCGGTAGAATCACCGTTAAAGTATCAAAATATCCGCAAGTATTTTGAAGGCAAGGGTGGAGACTCTAAGGGTTGAGAAAAGATTACAGATATCATTTTCGTGCTCTGCAGTCATACACTGAACTGAACAGAACTGAACTGTGTAATCATTCGGTCAACCTGTCAATTAGTGGAATCATTAATGAATTGCGAAAGAAAAAGCAAAATAAAACAAACAAACAAACAAACAAACAAACAAACAAACAAACAGACAGACAAACAAACAGACAAACAAACAAACAAACAAACAAACAAACAAACAAACAAACAAACAAACAAACAAACAAACAAAAAAACAAACATACCCCATTAAATACACACAAAATGGCAGCTAATAATCCTTGATAGATGTGCAATCAAATGAGCAAGATTGGGGGGGGGGGGGGGGATGTCACTTTCGAAAGGATCAGAGCGAAACATTATTCATCCCCCGCTCCATGGGATGCAAGCAAGAAAAATAAAAGTTCGTGCAGAACGCGGGAGGGTTCAAAATTAGGACCACGTAAATTCCACCTCAAGGCCGTCTAATTTTATCACCGATAATAATGTAATGCAGAAAATTGAAACATTTTAATTCGTACCTCAATGGATTTGTCGCAAACTTTTGCTACAGCTTTTGAGAGTGATGAATATCACTTTAAAACAACGATGCGAGCATCAGGATTCAGGAAGTTCCTAAATTGACTCGCAACTTTAGTTGATGCGTTATTTAACCCTCTAAGGGCCAGGTTAATTAAAAAGAAAATCACTCTTCCATTTATATACGGAAGGTAGGTAACTGTTCGTACTCGGGGGAGTTGGAATTGCCTATAAAATACATTGAAGGCGCCGGAAGAAATCTTATCATTGTAAGTGTTTGCATCGATAATCGCGTTGATCCGGAATGAAGACTGAATCAATGTGAGATAGACTAGATAAGAAAAACGAGTATACTCAGGCTTGGTCCGTAAATGGCTAAACAAAATTCCCAGATGGCGGTCAAATTAGCGGGTCATAACGGGGGATTGACCGGGGATTCCCACGTAATCGTAACTTCCTATGCTGAGAAGAGTGATTCGTCGTGGAGAAAAGCTGCAATTATAAAAGGGACTCCTCCATCGTGACGCTCCTTCATTTGACCGCCATCTTGGATTTCTTTCTTGGATGCGAGATCATGAAGAAGCTCTTTTCGGGAGCTGCTTCAGTTTGGAGCTCCGATTGCTATAATTGAGGTGGTAGCTGGAATAAGAGCCCATAAGCATAAGGAAAAATCAAATTTTGAGAAAAACAGCTTTTTAAAGTTTTCATTACCAATGTAAATGATCCAATACTCACAAACTCCAAATTGCTCTCCAACCTTCAAAACTTCATATTTTTTTACACAATTTTTAGGATGACTATTTGAGGGTATGCCAAATCGATTCACAAGTTCTCCGCAAAAAAGGCATTTACGACTATGAGTCCTTATTCCAGCTACCACCTCAATTCTAACCGTATTTAATCTTTAAAATCCATATCTGACAGTACGAGATCATCTAAAATCAG
Organism: Trialeurodes vaporariorum; assembly: GCA_011764245.1. Classification (NCBI taxonomy): domain Eukaryota; kingdom Metazoa; phylum Arthropoda; class Insecta; order Hemiptera; family Aleyrodidae; genus Trialeurodes; species Trialeurodes vaporariorum. The sequence goes on from VMOF01000111.1 coordinate 70,307,179, forward strand.
TTTTAGAACGATAAATTACTGGTTTTGAAAGTATTTTCAAGGTTTTTGGCCAAGTAAATTCTGATTATAGCCGTGGCTCCGACTCCGAATCCCTAGATTTGAGGAAAAACCGACAAACATGTCAAAATGCGGCCCCAACATTCAAACGCAACTTCACTGAAAAGATAACGTTTAAGCAGAGTCGAAGTATCTTTTCAAAATAGCTTCGTGGAGCAAAAGTTCTAGCTCTCTACTGGAGTAAGTTGCAGTTGTACCGAGGCACTACTTCGGCAGAGCAATAATAAAACCAAGAAAAAAGGCTGTTACTTTACCGAAAGTAGAGTCCCTATTTATGAAAGAGTCTCGCCGTACGAGGTTCCATCTCTGATTGGCTACTGAAATCTGAAGAAGAATTAAGAAGAAGAAGAAGAAGAAGAAGAAGAAGAAGAAGAAGAAGAAGAAGAAGAAGAAGAAGAAGAAGAAGAAGAAGAAGAAGAAGAAGAAGAAGAAGAAAAAGAAAAAGAAGTAGAAGAAGAAGAAGAAGAAGAAGAAGAAGAAGAAGAAGAAGAAGAAGAAGAAGAAGAAGGGGTCTATGAAGCCTGGAGGAGCGCCTCTTGTTTACATCTTCATGAAACCATCTTCCCAGCCACCCAGCTTTGAGGAAACTTTCGGCATTTTTAGCTTATACTGATAACATTTTCTATTGAAATTGACGTAAATATGTTCAGATAAAATTCACGCATTAAGGTAAATACCCCAGGAGGGCCAGAAGCCGACACCCCTAAGATTTGCACCAGTACCCGACACTCATTTTTCACACTGTAAAAATTACTAGTTTGGCGGCAATTGGTGTTTCGTGTGGATTTTTCTGAGACCTCAATTGGGAAACATTCGAAAAAAAAATAAGCATAACACCTAAATTGCCACTAAACTAATATTTTTCACGTTGTGAAAAATAGGTGTTGGGTACTGGTGCAAATTTCAGGGGTGTCGGCTACTGGGGTGTTTGTTTACACCTTACTCTTCACTATAAAGTAAAACAGGTACTGAAGCTAACGGTTTTTGAAGGTTAGGTTGACTTTACAAAGATTATACTTACACACAAATACATGTAAAAGTAATCTTTGGCGGGAAGATCGTTGGATAAAAATGTAAACAAGAGGCGCGCCTCCAAGCTCCTCAGACCCCTTCTCCCTTCTTCTTCTTCTTCACTTCTGTTCACGTGTCTTATGACCCTTTCGTATACAAGGACTCTAACCGAAAGTGCTTCGGTACTTACAACCGTAATTTGCTCCGGTAGAATTAAAACTTTTACTCTGCGAAGCTATTCTAAAAGGCTGCCTCGGCTCGGCTGCATATCATCTTCGCACATTTCATTTTCGCACACTTTTTCAGATTTTCATTTTCGCACATTTCATCTTGGCACACTGCACAGTTTGGCAACGTATTATTTGTTCTCGTTTGTTGTGTTTTTAAAATGTTGTCTCTGATTATGAGATGAGCTGATTTCTAGCGTTCCAACGGTCCAACCTGTATCCTGCCGATGTGGAACCTGCATTCCAAGAATTGAAGTCTGTAGCGCCACCTCATTTAGATTGCATCAAATTTGCAAACTATGTTGAAAAAAATTACATAATGGCCACTTCAAAGTACCCTCCTACATTATGGGCTTGCCCTTTGATTCATGCACAATTTACCACGACAAATGGGGTAGAAAGTTTTAATAGTAAACTTCAATCCGAATTCTACTATCCCCATCCAAATATCCACCAAGTCGTGCAATCTTTTTCAGATAATCAATGCATCATTGCTCTGAAAAATAAATCGGTTCTTCGAGGAGAGAAGTTTAAAAAAAGAAACGACCAAGATACCTTGGAAGAAAATATCGCTGCTCTTACGAATGCCTACTACGACTTTAAGTACATCACCTTATTACAGTTCCTTCGAGAGATTAGGCGAAGAGAAAAAACTACTCTCCTATAAACAAAATATCAGACTTTCGTCGCAGGATGCAACCAGAGATGCTAATGATGATGACGATGAGGATGAAGACGTTTAAAATGGTGAGTACTGTATTTAATTTCTTATTTATGTTGCATTGTTGCCATTTTGTGTAGGGATAATAGCAGGGCTTTTTGAAGTGTGCGAAGATGGAATCCGACTTCTGTGCGAAATTGAAGTCACAAGCAAAAAGTGTGCGAAAATGAAATGCTGCCCTCGGCTCTTTTTAAACTTTGTTTTTTTTGTTTTTTTTTGTTTTTTGTTTTTTTTTTTCAGGTTATAGCTCGCCCGAAAATCCTTAACCCAATCATCACTTAATAAATGTATGAGAGCCTTCTCAAAAAACTCATTCAATAATATATCCGCAAAGACCAAACAAAATGTGGTCATTGCAGAAGACAGAATACAGTGTAAACTGTCTTTTGTGAGAATATGAGCTAATCAAGTTAGATCGCTTTCCGTTTCGAGTCAGAATCTGATGGTGGGAAGTTGGCTGAATGATCGAACTGAAGCCAGTCAAGTGCTTCGAATGAGCCCGAGCCTAATAGAGGGGAAAAAACAAAACAAAACGAGTAGAAGGGAGGGAGGTGAAGAGAAAAGGAGAGAAAAAAAATTGTTGTGAATTAATGAATGATTCGCTCGCTAATGTGGAATTCTGCTGCATTCTCAGACTTCAACCCTATACTCCGCGCATCGAGTTCCTGCGATATCGTTGCTCCGCTCTGCTGAAGTCATCCGATTACAAAAACTCAAGCTGAGCTGCTACCGCACAAACTTGCTCACGTCAGTATTTTCATTTCATTCTCAACTTGACTCTGTTGAAGGCGCAATCGAATGAACTGACTGCGCCAATGAGCTGCCTTGAAGTCGATAGGTCGCGTCCGATGTATCGACAACAAAGAAGCCCATTGGTTCAAGCAGTCAATTCGCAGCTGGAGAGACCCCTTTACTCAGCGACAAATAGAGACTCAGTGCAAAGCTTGCGACAGGTGTCCCTCTTCCCAGCTCAAATTTGGTCGAGACGTGAGCTATATCAATATAGAGGATCTGCCATGGACGTGGGACGTGCCCCGGGGGGGGGGATACCCTTAACCCGGGCGACACTCTCACAACCCAAAAAAAAAAAAAAAAAAAGTTATCAATTTTAAAATGAATCACAGAGGGCGGCAAAATTAGTTTGTGACAAGCAAAGCAAAAGAAAAAAAAAAGAAAAAAGAAAAAAAAAAAGGTAATCATATTTATAATTTTGTTCGCGAAGGGCGGAAAGATTGCATTCTTGCCCCCCCCCCCCTCTCTTTAAACCACGGCACGCCCGTGGGATCTGTCGCACGTGATTTTGAAACACTAATGAAGCATCCATGATGAAAACCTCTGACGGACATTTTCACATGGACAAGGTTTGTTTCCCTCATTTTCTTTAACCTTATACTTTAAAAAAAAAAAAAGGTGATGAAGGGATGTGATTTTGGAATTGGCGCCTCAGACAATGATTAATACGCCCCTGATTTCAGATAACGTCATTGAAACTATTTTCCCAAAAAATGAACTGGGACTGACGACCCCCATGTTGCTTGCATAGCTAAACCAATTGAGAGGATTAATGGGACGAGATTTTGAAACATCAAAGAGACAGCCATGATGGAAACCTCTTTGGACATTTTCAAACGGGCTAGGTTTATATACCTCATTTTTTCTTTAACCTTAAAAATTTTAGGAAAAATTGTGACTGATACTTGTGAAATTGGTTTTAAACGAAAGTGCAAGTGTTTTAACTCTTTCCGACACGGTGTACACATATGTGTACAGGGTTTAACCCCTTAGGGGCCAAGCCCGAGTTTTTCGGTTTTCTCTTCAAGTCTATTAGACATTGTTTCAGCCCTCATTCCGAATAAACACAAAATATACAGTTGAAAACGCTACAAGATAAGGTCTCGCCGGGAGCCTTCAATTCGTAGGATAGGCAATTTCAACTCCACCGAGTACGAACAGTTACCTACCTTCCCTGTATAAACGGAGGAGTGGTATACTCTTAAACTAACCTGGTCATTAAAGGGTTAACATGGAATCTTATGGGATTTTGAAAAAAAAAAACAGGGATACACGTCAATTTAGATGAGAAAAGTTCAACTAGTTCAATGACGCGGATCCATCGATATGACTGTTTCTTTTGGAAGGATTTGGATATCCAGTAGGAGTATTTTAATCGGATGCCTTAGGCATGGAATTTCATTTTAAGTGACGGATATTGCTAAGGCGTGAACATTCGTATCAAGGGCGGATCCGAAGGGCATGAGGACAACTGGCAACCCCCCCCCCCCCATGAATCCTCAAATGTTGCCTTTTTTAACAGAAAACAACTGAAAATTGTTTTCAGAGACGCCTCAAGTTTCAAATTTCCTAGGCTTGCTCCTCCTCCCCCAACAACTTCTTAAAAAAGTTTCTAGGTCAGCCACTATTCGTAAAGTTTGACTATGATTTCAGAGAACAAAATTTACGTAATGCGAGTACGCTGCACTATTTAAAAAAACAAACGGAGGGAAGACGAAATAGTCGAAGCATTTCGTCCGCCATAAAATTCGGTGGAGTGAGAACCACCGGAGTTTGAACGGAGGGGAGTAATATCCAGCAGAGTGGGAATTGACAGAGTGAGAATGAACGAGGTGAGAGGCACTCCGCGCGGGATGAGAGGCACTCCGCACGGGATAAGAGAACTCCGCATGGGGATGAAAGACACTCCATCTATTCTCACTCCGTCCATTTCCCACTCACTCCGTCAAACCTTACTCCCTTCTGTCCTAACTCCGATAATTCTCACTCCGCCGAATTCTAATGTGAACGAAATGCTTCGATTATATCGTCCTACTTCATTCTCAGTCCGTTTTTTTTTAACAGTGTATCCAATGTGACCCTCCTTTGCCATTTTTATCTAGGTTTCTTAAATTTACAAAAAATGCCTCCCTTTTGCTGCTATTGATCGTATCACTGTGGCAATCAGTACTACCTACTCCTCGGAATCGCGTCAGCAGTGTGGATTGAGCACAGAATCAGCAACGGCCTTCCAGTCGCAGCGACAAGTTCAGCGCTCTCGATCGCGGAGGTCTTTGGTTCGAATCTCTGCCGAGATGACTTAATAGTGAATAATACGACGTTTGATGCAACGCAACGCCACCGCCACCGTAGTAAGGTGACTGCCCTTCCTCTGTTTACCTTACTCTATAGCTTCATTCATAACAACTCCGCACTCATCCCATTCATTCATCATTCATACACACTACAACTCTGTCCGCCGTTACTACCAGAGATTGTGAGTTCGAACCTCGGCCAAGGTATCAACTCCCATAGACATAATGCAATCCAAGTCATGCTCCGTAGATGTCTGATTCCTCACGTCCGTATAAAGCATTTCGATAAAGTAATGTGGACTATTGGTTGGTGCATGCACTGATTTAAGAGTTGCTTGCATTTTACACTGAGAGAATTTTCCTTTTAAGCCAAGGTGTATTTCGCTTGAAAAGAAACTTCACAGTGAAATATTGACTAAGGGGAAACCCAAGGAACCCCACCCAAGGAATTTCCTTTAACCTAAGAAAAATGTATGCTGCCAGTGCTGCAACAAGCAAAAGATTTCTTGTTGTGACAGTGATTCTCTTGCATGAAATCAGAACTTACTTCGCGCAAGGAAAACTGTCACAAGTAAACGTGTTTCCTTGTTTTTACAGAAGCGATTTCTCTCCGTGTACGTTTGGTTTCCTCAGATGAAGCTTTGGAGTATCCTTAAAAAGTTGCGATCAGATATCGCCGTTAAATAGTAGTCCTGAAAGCTACAAGCTACTATCATGAGATTCAATTAAAAGTATGTACATACGTACTTTTAACTGGTGCGGTTTGGAAACAGTGACCTAGGGACACTGCCCCCCCCCCCCATTTAAATTAATGGAAAACAGCAGATTTGCCAGGAGGCTTTCATAATCCTCAAGAATCGATTGTTTTATATCCTTTTAAGCTTACATGGAAAAATTGCATGATTGCCAAATCGAACGAGCCACCGCTGTATTGGGCTCAAGACTCAAGAGGTAACTCAGACTTCCTGAAGATGTAAGATGCACGTTATTTGGCGTGAAATTGTTCAGTGTGTCTCAATTGAAAGAAAACCACAAAGAAACTACTAAATATGAAAAACAGATTCTGGTAGAATAGTAATTTTAATATCAAGCAGTGAGGGCTCAAGCACTTTGGCAACAGTATTTTTCCTCCATTTGATTCTATGTATACCAATCAATTCGATAGATAAGCGCAGCGTTTCATCAGAGATCGGCACCGTTGCTCATAAATTCAGATGCGCGGAGGAAAAACATTGTTGCTAACAGTGGAGTAGCGTGCAATTTGGCATCATTGTACTGAGACCGTTTAAATCCATGTAAAAGATCAAATGCAAAGGTGTTCACCGAACAACCAGTAGTTTGATAATTTTGTGGCTTTATAGACCCAGCACAATGTCGCCAAAATTGCACGCTACACCACTGTTTGCCAAATTCCACGAGCCGCCACTGATAAGTACATAATTTTACCTGACTCAATTTTTTTCTTCTCCGTAAAAAAAACAGTCGAAGGCTTCTTAAAGTATGAAAGTTTTGAATGTTTCTCTTGAATTAGAAATGTTGTCAGGAAATGAACTCAGGCAGAATGCACTTTCGATTACTTTTGAAAAGAATAAAAAATCTGCACAATCTTGCAACGTCTGCTGACACGATATTATGAATTTTCTCACCGCTTCTTAAACACGCACACGTTCTTATCATGGATGGAAAAATAAATGTCATTTCCCATGATAAAAGAGCTAACGTTGTGTGCATACATATGTATATAATAGCTTTTTCAATTCACCGTTGATGCCACCGGTTAGCCAAAATATTACACAGTTCGCAGTTCAGTTTAGGACTGTAACGCACAAAAATACTCGAATCAGTAATCTTCCCTCAATCGGTGAAACCTCCGTTAACATAATACTAACGTACAGGTACATCATTTTTCAAAACTCAGTGACGGAGATTCAACCGGTTGAGACAAGATTTGAGACAAGCTTTTGAGCAACCGTTGGTTAAATTCCATCGATGGATTGAAAAATGTCATTTTTACGTCCAAAAAAAAAAAAACAGAAACTCTGAATAATAAGCAACGTGGTGAAAAGTTAGAATATATTATGTAACATTTTCCGATGAATTATTAACATCATGTACAGTCATTTCAGTAAACCTCCGACAACAAAGTGGAGTGGCCGCAGCTTGAATGCAAAATGGATAAAACTCCTGCATTTAAGCGAGTATGCAATCCCGTCGAACAGACGTTGACCGTTTGCATACAACGTAAGGCGCTCTAACGAGACTGACTACCAAGACAATAGACCTCGAGTTGTGCAAGCCACCTGCAGCACGTTCCGAATTCTTTGATTTCTAGACTAGACTAGAATTCTAGCTTTGAATTCTAGTCTCATATCTAGTTTCAATGTATTATTGTTAATTCCTAAAATTTCGTTTTCCTCAATAAATGTAACTCGACGAATTGATATAATTGAAACCAAACCATATAGTCGACTATGGTTTAAAAAACAAACAAAAAAGCATTTAAGAAACCGGTGGAGTGACTGGAGTTTTGTTCCGGGGGGAGGGGGGTTAGAGTTGAATTTTCGACGTTCGGAGCTAGGTGGGATTTGAACAAAGTGAAAACCAAATTTTCTTTAATTTTTATTTATTTTGCTTTTTTTTCCCCCCATCGATTTCAATCAATGATTTCTCTGTGCTTACCGATTTTGCTCCTTGGCGGTTGGGGGGGGGGGTCCCCTTCTCTAATTACGCCACTGTTAAAAAGCATTGGTTTAATTCTTCATGAGGGCTTGATAGAGTTCGTCCTCTTACCACTGTACCATTGGCGCATCTAGAATGCCTCCCATCTCTCTCATGTGCCCTTTGAATGTTTAGAAAAAGGATAGAAGGGGGGTTTCATCCCCTTATCTATCCTTGTCTAACATACGGAGTGTTGGTGTTTCAATGGAGAAGGAGCGTGAGGGGGAGTGGCGTAGAGGGGACGGAGGGGAGAGAATTTCTCTCCATTTTGTAAGATTGCAACATGATTGCTTGTAGAGTTGAGTCTCATCGGGAAGAGGAAAACTAAGCAAAAAAAAAGTCTCCCTTTACAGTAATGGGAGAATTTATAATTTTTACTTAATTAAATGTCGCAGTCACATCGAGCGGAAATGCAAGCGTACCTTAAAATTGGTTTGATTTATTTCGGCACGCACTCATATAAGTTGTATAGCACCACTTGAGTAAAAATTTTAATTAGAGTAATTTAAAGTTAGGAATACTTTTTTCAAACCCGTGCTCTACTAAGATGGAAACAAGTTTCACAGAATTTTAAATAATATTCTTATCGTATACGAAGATCGGACGAGGATTCGGATTATTCCATGAATGTCACAAGAATTTTAGACCTACTCCTCTGAACCGGGCGGCGGGAGCGGCAAAGAGAGGGACTCGCGCTGCAGTAACGTTGGGATTTGTATTTATTTATTTATTTATTTATTTATTTATTTATTTATCTATCTATGTATTTATTATTATTATTTTTTTTTTTTTTAACTAAATGTGAATGACCTCATCGAATAAACATTCGTGCTCTAGTTATTACTTTAATTAAGAGTAAAGAAATGCGGACGATTTAATTTTGAAATATGACGGAAAGAATATTGCTTCACACACATTGGAAAAAAAGAAGGGAAACAGTTACTCGATGACTCTTCCCGATTCTCCATCTTTCTACTTTTAATAATCGAACTTCAATGTTTCGCCGCTCTGCCGCACACACCGCAACATTCTTATTTTTGGCCCCACTGTGTATTTACAAAGGATGCCGTTCCCTCTCTTAATTAATATTTTTTGTTTTTAATAACGCTTTGTGTTTGCCTGTTCGCTAAACTATTTCCCGATTTTACCCCTGGCTCCCATGGAGCTGTTGCTCACTTTTGCTTTAAGCGATTTAACAGTCGATTCTGGTGTAAAAACCTCCAAAAATAACGATGGCAGCACTAAAAACTTCCGAAATTCACTTCTAAACGCAAGAAACGCTTTAATTCGCGTGGGTGTAATGGTGACTGAGGGCAGTAATAAAGGGAGATTCCTATCTTAATTTCGTCACTCTCTCTATGCTGACAAGGATGATTCACAGAGTAATTAGTCATCAGAGTAATGATCCACGTCCGATGAATGGGATCGTGACACCTAGTGACACCGGTGTCAAATGACAATGGTCTCTTATTGGTCACTTCTTGATGGAGTTACAGTATTGTTAGATGGGAATCTCCCATTATTACTGCCCTCAGCCACCATTACGCTCTCGCTAATAAAAGCGTTTATTGAGTTTAGGAGCGGATTTCGGAAGTTTTTAGTGCTGCCATCGTTATCCTTGGTGGTTTTTACTAGTTTCGATTAATAAATCGCTTACAGCAAAACATTCCCTTACCACAAACGTTTTTGTTCAAAATGTTAACAAATAATTAGAAATCACTTACGGTACAATATATATTGATATATTTAATGAAATTTTCTTGATATCTTCGAAGAAGATACCCTTGATATCCCACTTCAACTATTTATACATTTATATAGTTTTAATGGTTTCAGGACAGTTTGTGCAATGCTTTCCGTCCAATGAAATTTTGTGCACAATGTTATTGACCTTTTACAAATGTTCTCCATTTAAATATTTTTGCCTGAAAGTTTTTAATATACGTTCAAAAGAAATTATGTCGAAAGGAGAAGATGAGTCGAAAGTAAAAATTGAACCTCGTATTTTTGTCCAAAAATTAATTTTTATTCGACCATTAAATTTAAACGAGAGATTTGGAATTTCGAAATATTCAAGAATTTTGCTGCATGTGAAATTATTAGTAAAAAGGCGGAATCATACATCCTTCACCTATTGTGAACGCCGAACGGGTTGATCAAAGTTCCATTAAAATTGGACATAATTTATTAATAGGTCCAAGATTAAAATTGGACTAAATAACCACAGTACAAAAAATTCATGGGCTATACATAAATTGGTACATAATATTGGACAAAACTACTTTGAACTTAACTGAAAAGTGAAAACCCCCTACAATGGAAAGTCCCTTGAAAGGGTGAAGAATATATGCTGGCGCAAAGTCCATATGTATATTTATTATATGGAAAAAAGTTACGCGAGCAATTAATTTCTTTGGAGCAATTGGAACACCCTATAATGCCCTTCCTAAGAATTATTAGGATAAAAATTGATAACCCCTAAACAGCCACTTAAAGTATAAACCTGCCTGATTTTTAGGAAAGTGATTGAAAACGCGGGGAGAGTAAATTACCATTAGCGGTCAATCAAAACACAATAAAGGGAAAGATTATAGCTACGCTGACTTCGGCGTTTTTAAATAACCGTTTATTACTACGATATACATACGCCTGCGATAAGCTCGGAGGAAGTGCCCTATTAAACGCTTTACTCGCACATTAATTTGTGTGAATGTTATCAGCTTGAAATGATGACATAATTCTATTATTTTTAATACGATGCATACAAAACATGCGCTCTGTTTGAAAGTTCTTGGAAGCGATAAAGTGTATTTAAACTAGCATGCAAATTTTAATAGGACAAATCAGGAAGGTTGAACCCGTTACTAGTTCTTTTCGCTACATCGGCGTAAGCTGTTTACGATCATAGGCAAAGAAATTCGATCATTTAAAAACATACACTGGGAGATCGATCGATTGCAGAAACTTGATTATCACATTTAGCTGTTAACAGCGAATAGGCACGATTTTAACATAACGATTCGAACCCACCGTAAAACTCTAACACGATCAAAGTATGGATGATGAACGAATTCCTCTACATACATGGTGGGCGAAAGATCCACGGAGGAGGTGAACATTTTCCTCCAGCATATTAAGGTGATTCCAGGCAAAACTACTGTAGATTTCAATCCGATGGATAGCGCCACTATATAGTTGCTTTTGGCAAAAGTCGTGGTTTTACCATTTTAAATTGAAACCAAAGAAAAAACGCTAAATCCAATAACATCAGCACCTGCGAAATTTTAAATGGATATTTTGCGAGCCTATAATACGAGCAAAACTGATTAAAAATTAAAGCCACAAATTATGAAATTCGTTTCGCCGTACCTAAGCTTAGTGAGTGCGAGTCAGTGCGAGTGATAGTATTTCTATCTGCCTCACTCGCACTCATTGAGACTTATGGGAATTTTCGTATTTCATAATTTTCGGCTTTATTTTTGAGTATTGTATCTTGAAACTTACAGAGTATATTCCTGGGGTATGTTTATCGGTGCTGACGTTCCTCTAAATTTTATTTTTGGCGTAAATTCATCAATTTCAGCCAAATAATATTGACTTTTTGAGCAGCGCTAGTGGCACTATCCATCGGATTGAAATCTGAATAAGCTTCGCCTGGAATCACCTCAAGTCGAAAATAGTCCCCTCTCTTTCTAATTTACAGTCCACCCCAAGACATGTTGACTCGTTTATGTTTCCTTTGAATAGTATTCAAAATTACAATCGATTAACCATAATTTTGAAATGAAAAGTTTTCATCTGGGGTGCGCACATAAACTACACTTATAAAATAAGCATAGTGGCGAGGCGTGCAATTTCGCAAGGTTCTTTTTTCCCACTTAAACTCATTAGAAAGGTCAAAATGCCTGGTCATCGCCGATGACTTAAGTGTTCGACCTTTAAGGTGAATTTAAATGGAGAAAATACGCGTGGTTGCCAAATTTAACACCTCGCCACTGAAAATAAGCCGGGATACCGATTTGGATGATAGTAATTGGTGTATAATATTGTAAACTTCGCTCGAGGGAAAACAGAGAAATTTGTCAGATCACTAAAGGGAGGCATTTGGAACTTAATATTTTCATTGAAATAAATGTATTCTCTTGACCCCCACTGACCTAGAATGCGTGCAGTTAAAATACTGAAAAAAAGTTGAAGGTGAAGTTTCAGTACAGCCGAAGCAGCTTTTTAAAATAGCTTCGAAGCGCAAAAATTCTAGTTCTATCAGAGCAAGTTGGTGGCGGTTGTACTAAAGCACTACTTCGATAGAGCAAAAGCAAGAAGAAATGCTGTTCGTTTACCGAAGTAGAACTTTGGTACGACTGCAACTTTGTCCAGTACAGCTAGAACTTTTGCTCTACGAAGATATTTGAAGAGGCAGCTTCGGCTGTACTTAAACTTTGGTTTTTCAGTGAAATTTGTCTGTGCAATTTGTGGACAACCTGCTTATAAAAATGGCAGTTCGTGTAAAGCTCATGATGAAAAGTAGAATATTTTTAAAAGAGCATCACTCAAAAAACATTCAACTTGTATATTCTTAACAAAAGAAACAAAACAAAAAAAGAAAAAAATGAAATGGCCTAGCTCGAATCGTCGGAGGTGTGTCCGTCGCTATAACATCGTTGAATCGGTAATTTTTGACATCACCAATAATGCGATTCATTTTGGTGAGCTATAGTGCATCCCTAATAGGATGCAAGCAGCTTACAAACAGGTTGTCACGGGCGTCGGTTTTAAGGAATACGTTGTTGTTGCGCGCGCGCGACGCTCTCAGCCGGCTCAGTGCAGCTAACACTGGGGTATGCCGGCTGGGGGGTGAGCTTTGCGAGAGGTTTTTGATGGAGGGGGCTCTCAGTCGGCTCAGTGCAATTATGCACTGGGGTATGCCGACTGGGTGTTGAGCTAGTAAACGAAGATGTAAATAATAACGATCTTGATGTTCAGTTGAAACGGAATCTAATAAGTAGCAAACTACGGTTTGACGCCGGAGCCGGTCTAATTACTTAGTGACAAGGGCTGGGAGCTAATCAGCTAACTTGCAACCACCTCTCCGGTTAGAACGCGACTGATTTCAACCCCGAAGACCGAGCGCTTGCTCAGTCCTCGAGTCGGATCAATCGCCACGCATGCGCAGAAGAGTCATCCCTTCCACCCTCAACGTTGGCGATTGCTCCCCCCCCGAGCTGATACAAGACCTCGGCTCTCCAAGGCCGAATGATGCACCCCCTCGAGAGACTTTCTCTTTATCTCTCTCTGGTCTCTCTCTCTCTCTCTCCCGTTACATTCCTCCCGCTTTGGTTTTAAATTTTTATGCAGTAAAAATTTAAAAACAAATTGAGGGCATGCAACGGCAATAGGTCTCTCTTAGGGTGCGTTGGTGGATCAATTTGAGTTAGCTGAATGATAGAAAAAAAGTTTTAATTTACAATGCAAAAAGGGAATTTAAAAACAAAGGTATGGACCGACTCTGAGGCTAGTTACAAAATGTAGGTTATAGATAAAAACAAAAACAGTAATGAAGGAGTAAAAACAAAAATGAAAACAAAGAAAGAGAAAGCATGTTGCGCTATAGCAAGAGATAAGTCTATCGACATACCGCTGCTTCGTCCCTTTGAAATTTCGGATGGTGACTGCTTATTCATCGTCGACGGGCAGGCGATTTCACTGCGGCGCGGTGTGAAGGGTTTTCGATTTCGGGTTGAGTATTGTTGTTATTCTTCTTCTATTCTTCTAAGCTACGGCAGTGATCTTGAGAGTGCTTACATTGCGCAAGGGCAGTTTTTATGCAACACACATTTACATACAAGGTCCGTTTTCTCCTTTTTTCTTCAGATGTTCCATGGTCACTTGTTCTTTCCTTCGAGGGTCATTGTTGGGGGGTTAAAGCAAATCACTTCTCTCTCGTTTTCTCTTTTTTGTTTACTCGACGTCGAAGTTAATTTGGTTGTCATCCAGATGGGGTTGTTTTCTCCTTCTTTCATTTTTTCTTCGATTATTTCACGGATCTGTCTTTGCTTTAGAATTTCTTGAAAAACATGCTATTGTTTCTTTCTTTTGCTCGTGCTTGCTCAATTTCTGGCGTTCCGTTTTAGTTTTATCTTTTCGTTGTTTCTTCTTCTTCTTTTGCTTGCTTTTTCATTCTAGATTTTTTCGTTTTTTTTTTCATTTTACATTTCACTTTTTTAACTGTTAAAAGAGGAAGTTTTTCTGTAATATTTTTGTAAATTGGCGTTGATTGCATTATTGCGAATCGATGCGAAGAAAGCCTGGGAAGGTTGTGTCTTTCTGCCAAATTTGCTTCCTGAGAGAGTGACGCTGGTTTTATGCGGAATTTTTCTCTCTCAGAATCTTGCACAATTTTGTTTTGTCTGTTAGTTTCATATTGGATGGTAAATGTTTTACAATTTTCAGGGGTTCTCTGAGTTACTTCCTTTTTTCCAAAATAGATTGATTTGACATACTCTATGTTGAGCGGGTTGCCTAATACTAAGGAACTTGCTAGATGTTCTGCCACTAATGCTCGTATAAGATATTCAGTATCCTGAATCCTGAGGTCTCTTTCGGTTTTTTCAATTATTTTCAATTTTCCATTATGCGATGTTGCCAAATCTGGGACGTGCGATTTTTGAATTCTTTCTTTATTTACAAAGTTTTTATTTACAATGATGGCGAATGCACCCGTATCGATGAGATTTTTGCAAGTGCTGTCATTTATTTTTACTGGAATTTTGAACGGCGTAAATTGAAATTCACTGGGTTTGTTGTCAATCGTCGTCACACAGAAATTCAGGTGTATTTTCATTCTTAAACCTATTTTCTTGTTTTCATCAGTTATGAGTATTTTTCCTTGTGAGAAATCAATTATTGGTTTGAACTTATGGTTACAGTCGTTTCTTAGCAAAATGTCTGTCGTTAAATTCTCAACCACAAAACCTGGAGTACAAAAACTGTCTTTCTTCTCTGTCACAATTTTTACTTCTGATTTTCCCATGATGTCAAGGGGTTGATTATTTGCCGTGATAGCATTAGGTTTAGATAAGGGCACTGTATTTTTACTTAGATCATCACAGGTGAGACTATTTGCGGATTCTGCAACTAACCTAATCGACATTTTCTGGTCATTTCTCGACCCTTCCTCCAAAAAGGTTGAGAGGATTCCAACCGTAAAATTTTCTTCCGGTTTTTGACCAAATTCGGAAACTTCTGAGTTGAAAATTTTTCTCGCGGTTTTCATTTCCGGCGTTGGGCTAGAATTTACGTATTCTGATTGGATGGAATCCATCAACGTTGAGTTTTCAGTTTTCGCTGAGTTTCCGGTTTTTGTTGAAACGTAGTTGTTGGTTTTTGATGAAGGGTCGATTTCGGTTTTTTCTGAAGTATCAATTTTGGTTTTTGCTGAAGTTTCGATTTCGGTTTTTGGTGAAGTGTCGATTTTGGTTTTTGGTGAAGTGTCGATTTTGGTTTTTGGTGAAGTGTCGATTTCGGTTTTTGGTGAAGTGTCGATTTCGGTTTTTGATGAACTGTTGATTTTGGTTCCTGATGAAATGTCCTTAACGCTTCCCCATTGAACTTGCAGGTGTAGTTTTCTCGGCTGTTTTTCCCATTTTTCCACTGGTTGTTGGGTCCTTTTAATTTCCTCCCATGTGAACGGACCCGCTTCATGGGTGGAAACTAGTTTTCCGACTCTTCATATTGTTGCTTTTGACGGCATGTTTTCTCGGTGTGTCCCGGTTTGTCACAAAAGGTGCAAATTGGTTTCCCACTTCTCGTTCTATCTCTATTTCTGTCCTGTGAATTATCTCTTTCCCGTTCGGTATTGGTCCTGGCTGGGGTAGGCGATCTTCTGTATTTGTCACTACTTTTTCCATATTCCCGGTTGCTGTCTCTACGTCTTTGGCGGTCTTGGCTGTAGTTTGTGGTTGCATACCTATCGCGGCTGTCACTTCGATATTTGTAGTCGTCCCGACGATCTTTGTAGTTGTCGCGGCTGTTATGACGGTATCTGTCGTTGTCGCGGCTACTATGACGGTATCTGTCGTTGTCGCGGCTACTATAACGGTATCTGTCGTTGTCGCGGCTGTTATGACGGTATCTGTTGTTTTCGCTGCTACTATGACGGTATCTGTCGTTGTCGCGGCTACTATGACGGTATTCGCGGCTGCTGTCGCGATCCTTGTATTTATCGCGGCTGTTATTGCGATTTTTGTATTTTTCATGATCATCATAATCATATCGATAATTGTCCCGGCTGTTGCTTCGATATTTATTATAGTCTGCATAGTTGTTCCGATGATGGTCACGGCTGCCACTACGATGTCTGTAGTCATTGCGACTATCATCACGATACTGATATTTCTCTCTACTCCGGTTCCTGAGCGGAAAATTATCAACATTTTCGCGATTTCTGCTGGTGCCTCTGTAACTGTCTCGACTTCGAGCCCTGTTTCTTGACCTGTCGTCTCGCTGATGGTAATAATTTACTGGATTCGATTTTATCTCGTTTTCCGATACGACGTTAACCTGATTTTTATCGGTGTTTTTGCTCTGCACGTTCATTTTAAGAACATCTTGGAATTTTCCAAGAATTTCTTCTATTTTTAGGTTCACATCCGGTGTGCTTTTTTGTGTCTGGCACGGAATTATTGCCTCTGCTACTGGACCTTCCGTTGCCAATTGTATCGATTCTTCAATGAGCTTAACATTTTTCTTTAAAGTTTTTATGTCAGAGTTTACTAGGATAAAAACTTTTGAGGCTAATAGGGGATGAAGGCCTCGAATTATGCTGTCGATCAATTCTTCGTCTGTCAATTTTTGCCGGATATTCCTGGCTAAGTAAATTTTATTTTCTATGTATGTCATCGGTGCTTCACCAGGTAATTGTTTTCTATTTTGAAAAGTCATCCATAGAAAGTTTAAAGTTTTTGACTGGTCAAATTCCTCTAAAAATTCTTGTTGGATCTTTTCCCAAGATTGAATTTTATGGAGTTCTGTTTGGTTGTTTCTATACCACAGATTACCTTCATTGTCTAATTGTTGTAAGAAAATGTGCATTTTCTGTATTTCTGTCAGATTAGCACAATCTGCGGCCATGTTAAATTTGTATAAGAATTCCTTGGGGTTCTCGTTTTTAAATATTGGAAATTTAATTTTCGGGGTTTCAACATGAGCTATGTTTTGTCCATTGAGCGGCCAAAATGAGTGTTTAATTTGAAAATTTGACGGTTGTTGATAACCCTGTGGATTTACTGACGTAGATTGATTGTTTGACGGATGTATTGGTGATTGTTGGTGGTACGGTGGATTTTGATTGAATGGCGGGTAATTTGGTGGTATATGGTTGAATGGTGGGTAAAAGTAAGGCAATGGGTAATTGAAAGGTTGCGATGGATGCATTACTGTAGGTGGGTACCCTGTCGGGTTGAACGGTGAATTGTTGAACGGTGGATAACCGGATGGGTTATGGATGTAATGTGGATATCCTAATGGATTATAGCTGCTAGGTGGCCAATTTGGCGGGTATTGGCCATGGGCTGTGTAATTATTCACTGGCTGTTGATTATTTGATTGATTATTTACACGATTTCCTGTGTTGGTAACGTCAAAGTTGGGATTCTGATTGACATTATCGTATCTATTGCAGTTTTCGGTTTGGGTGTTAATATTAGGCAAAGAACACCCTGTAGTTGATGGGTGGTTTACAGGTTGTTGATTTCTTGATTGATTATATACCTGATTTTGTCCATTAAATGCGTCATAGCTGTTATTCTGGTGCGTATTATTGTACCTATTGCTATTTTCAGTTTGACGGTTACTATCATACAATGAACACCCTGTATTTGATGAGTGATCTACAGGTTGCTGATTCTGAGTATTTACATTATTAGTTAGATTAGTAACGTCATATCTGTTATTTTGGTTGGTATTATTGTACCTATTGCTATTTTCAGTTTGATGATCACTATCAGATATGGAACACCCTGTATATGATGAGTGATTTACAGGTTGCGGATTGCGAGATTGCATATTTATATGGTTTTCTGAGACAGTGACGTCATTGCTGTTATTTGGGTTTGCATTACTGTGCCTATTTTCCATTTGGTGATTATTTTCGGAATTGGAGCACCCTGTATTTGGCGCGTGATTTACAGGTTGTTGATTTCTATATTGAACATTTACATTATTTTCTACGTTAGTGACGTCACGATGTACATCTGCATTTATGTTGCCGCTGGTTGGTTGAATAGTAGCGTTCACCGGTGGAGACATCACATTGGCTTGATGGATGACTGCTTGATGATTAAAATATGACTTATTTACAAGGTTTTGTGAATTTGTGACGTCGGAATTTAAAGTAAAGTTTGCGTTGCTGATTACGCTACCTATTTCGGTTAGACTACTGTTACAAGATGGAGGATGCATCGGAGTCGATGCTTCTCCTATGTCTAATATGCGAGACATGGAAATATTTTTCCTTGATTTTTCCACTGGAATTTATGTAGAATAAAAGCTTGATTATAAATAATTAGGTTTAAATTAAAAACGGAAAACAGGGAATTCTCTCTTTGTTTGATTGGCTAAAAATTACGTATAACATAAGTGGTGTGTCTAGAAAAATTATTTACAGCTTAATCTATTAGAACCAAAAGAGAATACCTGAAAAAGTATTATTTTCACACTTTCGGTCCAAGATACACACCTTTAAACAGTACTCTTGATAATTATTTCATTTGGTGTTCATAAAAAAGAACGAATAAATAGAGTGAATAATTCTGCTTACTTTTCCTAAGAACGAAAAAAAAAAAAATCTTCCTACGATCTAAAATGATTTTTTTTGTTTTTCACAAAAATCCTAAATCTATGCTCTTTTGAAACGATACTATGTTTCTCCTAAATCTATGCAACACCTTTAACTTGGCGTTTAATTACTTAAAATGTAACTTACGACTAATAAAAAAAAATTGTTTGATTTTTGAAGAGTGAACCGACACTGTTTTTCAGTCATAAAATGACGAAAGTTTTTTATCTGATTGAAACAAATTGATTGAAAAAAAAAAGATCGCTGAGGAAACAGAGGGATGGGCCGGAGCTTAACAATTTCCTACAAGCGTCCCTAAAACATATGAGGGATGGGCCGAAGTTTAATTGAAATTACCTACAAGCGTCCATGAGTAGGGTAGCCGGAGTAAAATTAGATATCCTACAAGCGTCCCGAAATTTCGTACTGGGATGGGCCGGAATTTAATTTTACAACCTTCAAAGCATCCCTAGGCTACGATGGATGGGCCGGAATTCATATTATAACTCCTACAAGCGTCCCTAAAACATATGAGGGATGGGCCGGAAAAAAGATTATAACTCCTACAAGCGTCCCTAACTGTTGAAAGACTTTGGCCGAAATTTCAATTTTCGTTTCCGTTCCAACCCTGGGCCTGAAATTGGTCCTTAGTTTTCTAACCTGTTGAAAAACAGTCCGATATCTCGTTCCGGTCTGACAAGGAAACTCCCGAAACGTATTTTTCGGCAAATCTGTGTTTTTCTCTTTTACAAGTAGGTCACTGCGAACACTCTACTTCCCGGAGCTGACGTTGAAATAAAAATAAAAATTTGCGAGGATCTTGATTGTTAGCTAATGTAACAATTTCGGCGGCCAATCACCATGTCACGGGCGTCGGTTTTAAGGAATACGTTGTTGTTGCGCGCGCGCGACGCTCTCAGCCGGCTCAGTGCAGCTAACACTGGGGTATGCCGGCTGGGGGGTGAGCTTTGCGAGAGGTTTTTGATGGAGGGGGCTCTCAGTCGGCTCAGTGCAATTATGCACTGGGGTATGCCGACTGGGTGTTGAGCTAGTAAACGAAGATGTAAATAATAACGATCTTGATGTTCAGTTGAAACGGAATCTAATAAGTAGCAAACTACGGTTTGACGCCGGAGCCGGTCTAATTACTTAGTGACAAGGGCTGGGAGCTAATCAGCTAACTTGCAACCACCTCTCCGGTTAGAACGCGACTGATTTCAACCCCGAAGACCGAGCGCTTGCTCAGTCCTCGAGTCGGATCAATCGCCACGCATGCGCAGAAGAGTCATCCCTTCCACCCTCAACGTTGGCGATTGCTCCCCCCCCGAGCTGATACAAGACCTCGGCTCTCCAAGGCCGAATGATGCACCCCCTCGAGAGACTTTCTCTTTATCTCTCTCTGGTCTCTCTCTCTCTCTCTCCCGTTACAAGGTGACGCAATTCAAGCATTTGATTGTATTCAAACTTATCTCGCCTCTGAACAACGCACATCAAGCCAAAATCTTACGTGCCATTCTCGGGAGATCGGGCAAAATATTACGTGTATATGTTACAGGACAAACCCGATTTCAGGCCGAACTAGTTTAGCCTAGGCCAAACCAGTTTGGCCTGAACGGAACAGGCAAAACTAGTTTTGCCTAGGACAAACTAGTTTGGCCTGAAATCCTCCAGGCCAAACCTGTTGGGCCTAGGACAAACTAGTTTGGCCTAAAATTCTCCAGGCCAAACTGATAACGTGCAGGCCGAACTAGTTCGGCCTGTTCAAGCCAAACTGATTATGTGCAGGAAAAACTAGTTCAGCCGGACGTGACGGCGCAGGACAAACTAGTTGGGACTAGGACAAAGTAGTTTCGCATAAAGTTCGCACGTTCTTACACTGACAATGAGAAAATTATTTTTTTAATCCAAGGTGTATTTCGTTTGTGTAAAAGAAACTGCACAGTGAAATATTGACTAAGGGGAAATTACTTTAACCCAAGGAAAGCGTCTGCTGCTACAGGAAAAATATTCCTTGTTGTGACAGTGATTCTCCTTCATGCAATCAGAACTTTACTTCGCGCAAGGGAAACTATCTCAAGTAAACGTGTTTCCTTGTTTTTAAAGAAGTGATTTCTCTCGGTGTATGGCATTAAAGGAAAACATTAATATGACAGAAACTCGGCGTTGGAATCGGAATCGAACTCAGAACCTTCGAATCATGTGAACTTAGTTTTTTTCGTTCATTTTTACTGTTTTTAACTTATTTTAACTTAAATTTAAAATTTATCTCAAATACAGTTTCCCCTCCGTAACCAGTTCAATCATTCGCCTAATTTATTCATCTGCAGCATCAAAATATAATCCGATTGGTCCAGCCCAACGATTTTTAAGCTGAAACAGTTTGTCCTAGACCCAACCAGTTCGGCCTGAAAATGTTTAGGCTAAAATGATTATATTCAGGCCAAACTAGTTCGGCCTGAAATTCTCCAGGCCAAACCTGTTGGGCCTAGGACAAACTAGTTTGGCCTAAAATTCTCCTGGCCAAACTAAATCTCCTTCAAAAAAACAGTTCGGCCTAGGCTAAACTAGTTTGGCCTAAAATCGGGTTTGTCCTGTAACATATATATTACTGCCAGACTTCTTTTTGTTTTGTTTTTTTTTTGTTTTTTTTTTTTTGCGAAAATCCAGTCAGTGGCGGACAGTGGTGAGCCTGGTGGTTAATGAGTGTACCTCTCGACTATAAAATCGGTTTTGCGACATTCCCGTCAGGAGCGCTGTAATCGCTATTTCAGTTTCTCGTCTAATTTTTCTAAATGCTTTATGTATATGTAGCTGTGATAAGGATTGGAGGGGAGGAAGTTCTTATACTTTACAATTTGAATATCTATGAAGTAAATGTTCGGAACTTCCTGTGAACCACACCCTATTTATTCCTTCTATGTAGTATAAAAAACCAATTGTCTTCTAATTGTTTAGTTACTCCCATCATTATAAAACCATGTCATAAGAGTAAGAATGGGTCTGTCACAAACTTTTGCTACAGCGTCCAAAAGACTCGAAATCCATTGATGAACCTACGAAAGAAGTTTTAAGAGAGACCCAATTTGGCTGTCAAATGAGAGGGTCACAATGGGGGAGGTGTCCTATCTAATTGCATCTTTCTCTACAATGAATCACTTTTCTCAGCACACAAAGTTGCGATTATGTAGATAGGAATGTTTTGAGTTTATGAGTGAATTTGAGACTTTTTTATGCTTTTAATGTGATTTTTACGCGATTTTACACAAGAGTAGCCCCTCTCTTTATAGCTATAGCAAAAGTTTGCAACGGACCTATTGACATTGGACCAAAAAATGATGAAAGAAACTACTACATATACCGGCTTCTATGTCCTTATAGTCATTTCGAAGCGCCATCACCTTCATTTCAAAGCAATTTCAAATGGATTCGTCACAACTTTTGTTCCAACTTTTAAGGTTAAAATCAAGGAGGGAAACAAACCGAGTCCGAGTCAACGGCGGACCCAGCAATGTGGCAACTGTGGATTCTTCCCATTTTAATGTATGAAAAAATCGACTGGCAAAAGGGCCATGGCCCCCTAGATAATCGATTATTTCTCATACGTTCAAATGAAAAGAATGCATTGTTGCCAAATGGCTGGATCCGCCTATGGTCCAAGGAAAAATGTCCATTAGAAGTTTCCATCGTTGCTGACGCCTTGCGAGGGGTCCTCAAAATTACGTCCCAGAAAACCCCTCTATGGTTAAACAATCGATTCTTGAAGAGGGTGGAAGCCGTCTGGATAATCGATTATTTTGCGTACGAAGAGTTACTGCTGCCGCAACTGCACAGAGTTGACTAATGAATAATGATAAACGGTGATTTTTCCATTCAAGTTTTGGAGAACTTCGCCCCCTCCACCTCCACCTTCGTACTAAAAGTTGTATCCGCTTATGCTATCCTCTTGGGTTTGTTCCAAAGAGACAGTGCAAAACTTGAACAATGTCGAAGTTGAGGACATCCTGAGCTGAGTTAGGACGCGGCATGGTACAAACATAGCATGGTGCATGGTGCAGCGTCAACGCACATTACGCCCAAAAAGTTCTTACCAGCCCAAGCCAAAAGACGCGTACCCCCTTCCAATAAATAATGGAGGGTCTGCTTGTCAGTCGTAGGTCGGCGGAATCTTGTATTGATTTATATGAGAAATTCTGTGAACCACAAACTAATGAGCTGACCTGTCGTTTATCGAAATGAGGTGCGTGTTTTTTCGACTCACAATCAGGCCTGGTAAGGCCTTCTTCATTGGTGGATCCAGGAATATATCCTTCTCTCTCTTCTCCCATTAGAACGCGTGTGTTGGAAAAGGACAGATCTAGGGCAGTCACGTATTTTTCGCCCCCTCTTCTATCCTTTCCAAACACATTAATTCAAATGGCCAGAGAGACAAAGAGAGTGAGAGGGAGAGGGAGAGGGAGAGGGAGAGGGAGAGGGAGAGGGAGAGGGAGAGGGAGAGGGAGAGGGAGAGGGAGAGGGAGAGGGAGAGAGAGAGAGAGAGAGAGAGAGAGAGAGAGAGAGAGAGAGAGAGAGAGAGAGAGAAAATCGCAATATCCTTAATCCGCCAGTCGACTTCTTGGACATACTGTAGAGGCAGACGAGGAGTGGCGCCGAAGCACATTGGTCTGAAATCGTAAAATAGAAGCCAAAAATCAGAAAGCAAATTTATCATCAACTTATTGAAATTTATTTATTTATCATATTTATCATCTATTCAAAGTTTCAAGACCAATTTTAATGAAAAGAGAACACTTTAAACAAGTGATATTCCTACTGTTTTAGTACAGAGAACCTTATCGATTGGCGTCTTAGGACGTCTGGTTCTAAACAAACTCTGATTCAACGAAATTTTCCCATAAGCTCAATTTTACTTGGAAATGTCGACTTTTAAACAAAGAAACTAATTAGACCTCTTTGCGAGTATGAATTCTGAGTCCTCAAAAATGATTAGTTATGCCTGGTTTCACGGCTAAAACTGCCAAAAGTAAGATGATATTACAGATTAAACGATACATTTGGAGGTTAGAATCACCGAGATGTTACTGTTGTAGATGTTGCAAAATGGACGAGAACTCGGACGTTTCTAACCTCCAAATGCATATTTTAATCTATAATATAATGTTGCTTCCAGCAGTTTTCATCGTGGACACAGGCAATCAGGCATGACTAAGCATTTTCGAGGACGTAGAATTCATAATCACAAAAAGGTCGCATTAATTTCTTGGTTTTTATCTAAAATTTTCGTTCAAAAATGCGCCTAAATGGGAAAATTACATTGAATCAAATTTTTTTTCAAACAGAACACTGAGAGAATTCTTTTTTTAATCCAAGGTGTATTTCGTTTGTGTTATCCTTTTAAAGACCAGGTTAGTTCACAAGAACGTCACTTTTCCGTTTGTACAGGGTGTTTCACATAACCTGCTCACTATGGTTTTCTTGAACACATGACGATAAAAAAATCGAGAAAAATCGGTTTTATACTAATTCGGACCTGAAGTTTCATTTAAAAATACTGTCACAACCCAAAATTTGGTTTTTGGGGGGTTTTCAGGGGGGGCACCCCCCGAATCTCGAAAATTTCAAATGGCAACCCCCATCTTGTGATACCTCCTTTAAAAGGGCGTAAAATTCTAAGCATTTTGGCTTAAACCGGAAGTCAATATCTTTTTTCGTGTTCGAGATATCGAAGGTCGAAGTTCGATTTTGGACCAATTTTCGAAAATTCGTAACTCCTACGAAAAGAGTCGTAAAACAAAAAACTGCACATGCAAAATACTCTATTTGATGAGTACTTTCAAGAAAAAAATACGAATTTAGAATCAAACAAATTTTAAGCCAACTTTTAGGCACCTTAAAAATTTTGGCGGGAAAACCCCGATACATCAAAATTTTCAAATGGCAACCCCTATCATTGAACGTTTCATGCGAAAAAGCGTAAAAAGTCGTGCATTTTGGCGCAATCAAAAGTTCAATATCGTTTTTCTTATTCGATATATCGAAAATCGAAGTTCGATTAGGACCGTTTTTCGACCCTGTAAAAAATGGATCCTATCGTGTGATACATCATTCGAAAGCGCCTGAAAAATCAAGAATTCTAGCGCAAACCGGATGTCAATACCTTTTTTTGCGGTCGAGATATCGCAAGTCAAAATTTAGTCTCCGCTTAGGGCCCACCTTAAATTTTGACTTGCGATATCTCGACCGCAAAAAAAGGTATTGACTTCCGGTTTGCGCTAGAATTCTTGATTTTTTAGGCGCTTTCGAATGATGTATCACACGATAGGATCCATTTTTTACAGGGTCGAAAAACGGTCCTAATCGAACTTCGATTTTCGATATATCGAATAAGAAAAACGATATTGAACTTTTGATTGCGCCAAAATGCACGACTTTTTACGCCTTTTCGCATGAGACGTTCAATGATAGGGGTTGCCATTTGAAAATTTTGATGTATCGGGGTTTTCCCGCCAAAATTTTTAAGGTGCCTAAAAGTTGGCTTAAAATTTGTTTGATTCTAAATTCATATTTTTTTCTTGAAAGTACTTATCAAATAGAGTATTTTGCATGTGCAGTTTTTTGTTTTACGACTCTTTTCGTAGGAGTTACGAATTTTCGAAAATTGGTCCAAAATCGAACTTCGACCTTCGATATCTCGAACACGAAAAAAGATATTGACTTCCGGTTTAAGCCAAAATGCTTAGAATTTTACGCCCTTTCAAAGGAGGTATCACAAGATGGGGGTTGCCATTTGAAATTTTCGAGATTCGGGGGGTGCCCCCCCTGAAAACCCCCCAAAAACCAAATTTTGGGTTGTGACAGTATTTTTAAATGAAACTTCAGGTCCGAATTAGTATAAAACCGATTTTTCTCGATTTTTTTATCGTCATGTGTTCAAGAAAACCATAGTGAGCAGGTTATGTGAAACACCCTGTATAGGGAAGGTAGTTAACTGTTCGTACTCGGGGGAGGTGGAATTGCATATACGACGGATCGAAGGCGCTAGACGAAATCTCATCTTTTTATACTACATCGAGAATCGTGTTTATTCGGAATCCTGATACTGGACCAATGTTAAATAGACTAGAGGAGAAAACCGAGTATATTCGGGCTTGGTCCATAAGGGGTTTCAGAAACTGCACAGAGAAATGTTGACTGAAGGGGAATTCCTTTAACCCAAGAAAAATGTCTGCTGCTACAAGTAAAATATTCCATGTTGTGACTGTGATTTAGGCCTATGCGATGTTCGATGCAGCGATCGAAGTTTCGATGTTTTTCTGCTATTGAACGGATTCGACGATAAATGTTGATGTCAATCGATGCATCGAAACTCGTTATTTATCAATCTTTATACTAAAAACAGACCCGAGTGTCATTTTCACCCCTTAAATTATCTCAAAAGCATAGAAAAGTATCATGATTTTCAGTGGTTTCTCATTTTTGACTTGTTAAAATTTATTTCGGTGCATCAATAAAATGTCGATGTTTTTTGGACATCGAACTTCGATGCACAAAACGGGACATCACACAGGCCTACAGTGATTCTCCTTCGTGCAATAGAACTTTAATTCGCGCCAGGAAAACTGTCACAAGTAAACGTGTTTCCTTGTCTTTAAGGAAGTAATTACTCTCAGTGAAGGTCCCCGAATGGTAATCGATACGATATTTAAGTAAGCATCAAAAACGACATAATGTGTCCGCGACATTCACCATCCATCAGTGTTAATTTGACTAATTTTCAGTGTTTTAGAATAGTTCTACGCCTACAATTTCACTTCATCATCGCTAAACTGTGTATTTTGAGACGCTGATTTCAAAAATGCGATCAGTTTTCATTAAACTGGCCAAGATTTTACGTAAATTCAAAATTCTGGAGAAAGTATAAGTTTAGAGTAAAAATTAAGGCCGAATTTGAAATCAGCGGGTCAAAATACATGGAAAATCTCTCGAGAGGGGTGAGAAAGAGGTATCTTACGATGAGAAAACCTAGTTTTACGTTCATAACAGTCGGACACACTATGTCGTCAATTAAGGCGTAAAAATCATATTTCGCTGGACTGTACACAACCCATTTAAACATAGAAACATCTCTGGGAAGCTTTAAATTAAGCTTAACAAGTCGACAACGATGATTTTTTATTGCTTATTTTTACTGATTTTTGGTCACTTTTTTCGAACTCAGACCATCGTGCGACGTTCGGATGGAGGAGACGCGGCCGGCGACCGACCGGCTTGGCGACAGTCGCTCGCCAGTCGTCGATGTCGACGTTCGAAGTTTCCGAGACGTTTGGTTTGGTTTAAGACGAAAAGATGAATTCTAGTCCCGCACGATTTTCATTCTCAAGTGGGAGTGAACCCCTCGCGCTCGCCCGCGGTTCAAGTCCGCTTCCAGCCCCAGCCCTAGAGCACCGCAGCTTTACTCACCAGGCAGCCCGAGCCCCCCGAGTCCGCTCTCATGAAGGAAAGTGTGAACAGGCTCGCAAAAAAGCATAGAGAGTTGAACAGTCGGTGCACTCACATTCATGTAGAACACATTCATTTATGCGCGCGCACACACATACAGACACACACATACACACGCACATGCTTACTCCAACTCTGCCGCATCACTCTGCAACGAGCGGTCTAGAAATAGACATGGAATTGGAATCGAAACAGAATAGGAAAAGAAACAGAAACGCCCGAGTTGCCAGATTCTTTCTCGCTACCCCCCCCCCCCTTCTACCAACCCTCCGGCCACCTCCTGGAAAATTAAACATGTCATATTTGAGATCGGCTGGAAATGGAAAATCTCAGACAAGCCCCCCCCCCCCCCTCCCATCCCTCACATTGAGTCACTTTTCTTTTCGGTACAAGTGACTTCGCGACCGCCAGAGACAATATAAATAATGTAGAAATAGAGACCACGCACTATCTATCAATTGCCCATGTTTGCGAGCGGTAACAACTTTTTTTTTGGGTCTCAACAGAACACAGCAAACATGGTCCATACGTTGACTGATGAGAAAATTCGTTGAGATTTTTGGCCAGTGAAACCGAGGCACCGAAATTGCATCAGTCAGCGTATGGACTATGTTGATGGTGCACCCTCATTTCTCCCTGTGTTAAATCCTGTTGAGTCCCGAAAAATAAGTCAGCCACCGCGCGCACGGCTAGTGCGTGGTCTCTATTACATATTGTCTTTGGCGGCCGCTGAGATAGACGTTTGAACCTTTATTTGGTCACCATTTTGACCGGACGATTTGAATGGACGAAATGAAACTTTGCCAAATTGCACTCGCCGCCACCTCTCTCTCTCTCTCTCTCTCTCTCTCTCTCTCTCTCTCTCTCTCTCTCTCTCTCCTCTCTCTCTCTCTCTCTCTCCTCTCTCCCTCTCCTCCCTCTCCCTCTCCCTCTCTCCCTCTCCCCTCTCCCTCTCTCTCCTCTCCCTCTCCCTCTCCCTCTCTCTCTCTCTCCTCTCTCTCCTCTCTCTCTCTCTCTCTCTCTCTCTCTCTCTCTCTCTCTCCTCTCTCTCTCTCTCTCTCTCTCTCTCTCTCTCTCTCTCTGGTAATTTGAATGCATGAGTTAGAAAAGGACAGAAGAAGAGGCGAAAATCCCATGACAGCCCCTACTCTGTCTCTTTCTAACACACGCGTTCTAATGACAGAAGAGAGAGAAGGACAGGTTCCTGGATCCGCCAATGTCCAACAGTATTACCATTCATTTTCTGCGTACACTCGAGTACCGAGGGTTTATTCATAGTAAAGTGCAAAATCCGTCTGCAAGCTTTGCAACTCTGGAAAATACGATCCAGGTGAAACTTCGCTGTGTCATCCATGCGAGGACAATGGTGATGGAAAGTAAGGTGGGCAGCACGGGAGGGGGGGGTGTAGGAAAAGGGCTCGGCGACTGGACGATGAGGAGATACCGGGGGGGGGAGAGGAAAGGAAGGGGGTGCCGAGGGCTTTGAATTATTGTAATGTCGTAGTAAGAAACAAATAATAATGGAGGTAAGTTATGTCATAGTAATGCAGATATAGGAAGAGGAGTACTATTATTCAGATGATAATTAGAGAAGTCTGTAATGGTAACAATGCCAATATATGTCTTCACATTTTAACCAGGTTAGAGAACCTTTGTCGGCGTCCAAACCTGCATTCCATTACTCTTTGGATTGCCGCAGTAATCCATATGCAAGCTTGCGCTGCACTGCACGCTGACTCGCTGACTCGCAGAATCGCAGCCGAACTCACTCTCGCAATGTCCCGCACTGCACATGAAGAGGGGCACGCAATGTCCCACATGACGTGAGTCAACGCAAAGCGGCTTCGCCGAACGTATGACCGTAGGTACGTAAGAACGTAACGTAAACACGTCGAGTCATCGACTCCAACTTTCTGTCCATGAAACGTCAAGACACGACGCCATCCGGAGTCCGGGACGCTCGTCGCTCCCGCCTTCCCGTGTTTGAAAGAAAAATGCTTAAAATTTTCAGTGGCGTCTAGCGTCAAAGCGAGGGATTTTTCTTGGAGGCTGGGGGGACGGGGGGTCTAGGACAGAGCCCCAAAAATTGTTATATGGGAGGAGAGGTCCTAAGCCAAGTGTCAAAATTAGGCAAAACTCTCTTAAAACGCAACCAATTTTGCCTTAGGGTAAAGCTTGGTGACAAACTTGTCAAACTATGCTGTCTGATCCAACGAGTTCTTAAGAGCCAGTGTCGTACTCGGAGAGGGGGGGCTAAAGCCACACCCCCCCTCCCGACCTCTGATTTCTAGGGGTGGAGGGGAAGAGGGGAAGAAATTTTTGTCAACCGCTCATCAGTGATGCAAACCCCTACCAACAAAAATCCTGCGTACACCGCGCCGCGCCGCGCCAGTGCACTGCTAAGAGCTGCAAGCAATTTTGTTTTCATATATAAATCGCTCATTTATTATTCTTGAGGACTGATTTCTCCATCACGTTAAAATCTAAAATAACGTGATCAGTTTCACAAACTTCACTCCGAAGCTCATTAAATGGTTTCAAATGTGATGGCGGTGTATGGCACTAATAATGGGAAATTTCCATCTAATAATACTGTCACTTCATCAAGAAGTGACCAATAAGATACGACTTTCCTTTGAGACCGGTGTCACCAGGTGTCACGGTACCAATAACTATCACTATTTACTATTACTGGTGTCTAATTACTCTCTGCGCATCTCCCTTGTCATAGAGAAAGTGACGAGATTAAGAGAGGACTCTCCTATTATTAATTAGTGGCATGCGCTGCCATCACGCTCGCGCATTTAAATGCATTTCATGAGTTTCTGAGTAAATTTCGTGAGTTTTAAGTGCTACCATCGTTATCTTCGCAAGTTTTTGTATCTGAGTCCTTTAATCGTTTGCAGCGAAAGTGTGCAGCCCCATTGACGACTTTCAAATCAAATCAATGTTTACTTCAGAACGAAGCAATGATTCGAAACATAACTTCATCACGCGATCTGCTTAAAACGTGTTTTTCGGAAGGAAAAATGTCCTTTCCCACCACCCATCAAGTGTTTCCGGTGATGACTTCAGATAAATGGAAGAGGAAGATAGAAAATAGATGGGGCTCACCAAAGACTTCTGATGCTATCGAGGCTCACAGCTTTCTTCTAGACGCTTTCTCAGGGTACATCCGAATAGGCTCCGGACGAGTTGGCTCCGGGTCGAATTGGCTCCGGTCATAGGCTGGTCCAATTGGCTCCGACAAAAGTTCTTGAAAATAAAAAAAAATAAAAAACCAAAAAAACCAAAAAAAAAAAAAAAAAAATTTTGATCGTTTAAATTTTGTAAAATCAACATTTTTCTAACTTCCCGCTGATTTTTAAATTTTAATAACTTTTTTTTTTTTGTCGTTGCTTTTACTTAAAAAAATTTCATTGCGTTTGTTTCGTGTTTCAATCACATCAATAACTTTTTTTTTTTAACTTTTGCATGCGGTCATAAAACGGACAATTTTTTTAAATTGTTTTAGAAATTACTAAGATTTATTTTGAACAACATTTTTAACCATGCCTACTCTTTTTGACAGTCCTAAAGCCTATGTAAAATGGTAAGGATAGTGTTTTTTCGAAAAAAAAAAAAATATATATGTTTACTTTGACGGTCGAAGCTAAAATTCGACCCAATTATAACGGTATTCGCGGTTGTAGCATACATCTTACAGAACAGCGTTGCCATCCTTTTTTTTCTATTTTTTCCCCCAAAAATTTTGGTCGGAGCCAATTCGACCAGCCTTGGAGCCAATTCGACCCGGAGCCAATTCGGCCATTTGGGAGCCAATTCGGTAGTGCCCCTTTCTCGGACGCAGAAGAAAAAGAATAATCTTCCTCTAGTTGTCATTTCCGCTTCCAGTCCACCAAAAAAACTGGAAAAGTGGAAGAGGTAGAGGAATAAATCTCTTCCGATTGAAAAATACGATTCATTCCAATGTGCGGAGCAACACGGATCATTGTCTTGTCTCTCGACTTTTATTTTAAACGCGGGCGTTTGAAATCAGTTCCATCCGCCAAATTAAATCATCACTCCAAACATAGAGTCGCGTTCGCACCCGTTACTCTTCCTCGTTGTCTGCTTAGCGTTCTCTAGTCTGGAGCTCTGGAGCACTCGCCATAGCTGTCAAAAAAGGGCGGGGCTTTCATCGCCAAGCCGCGACTTCAGCGAGAGGGTCAGAACAGAACGAATGGATGGATGGATAGATGGGATAAGAGATGGAGAGAGGACAAGGGTGTTCACTTCTATATCGCGCCGCACCGCCTAATCCCACGCCAGGAAATCGAGATCACAATAATCACAAGTCACCGAGAAAATCATTTCCACCGAATCACCATCGATGTCACCTATGGGTTATTGTATCGAGTTGTTATTGTAATATACTCTTACATGTCATTTGAAGGAGGCTATCCGTATCTCTGTGCTGTGCTATGCTCGTGTCGCTGCACTACGCCTGCTGCGCCTGGACGCCGCAGTCAACATCTGACGACAGACTTGCTTCCATCTACTGGCCTCTATCCTCTTACCTGCCTCTGCAAGCAAGCACGAACTTGAAACTTGAAACAGAGACAAATAGAGACCTCTGGCGCATGCTATGCTCCCCGTGCCATGATACAAGTCGATTGCTTCAGCACAAAATACTACAATCAGAATGGAAACTTTGGTTCATTTTGATGTATTATTTTCATGTCCACCATATTGAGGAGTTCCAAACCAGCCGGCAGCCCCAATCAAATCAATACGAAAGAGAGAAACATATACATGTTGTAGACAACTCCCAAAATCTGGACACATCGCGAAGTGTCTAGACAAATTGCGATGTGTCTAGGCAAATCGCGAAGTGTCCAACACCGTTTTGACGAATCCCGAAATGAAGAAAAAATTCGAGATTTGTCCAGACAAATCGCGAATTGTCTAGACACATCTCGATATGTCCAAAACCGTTTTGACGAAACCCAAAATGAAGAAAACAAATACTTACGATTTGTCCAGACAAATCCTGATCTTACTGGACAATTCGCGATCTATCCAACACCGTTTTGACAAATCCCGAAATGAAGAAGAAAAAAAATTAAGATGGATGTATGAATGAGGCGATGTATGCTGCAGAATTACTTTATTAAGTAAAATTTATTTTTCTATTTTCAGGAAAAAACATGCTATATTTAAAAACTTAAAACAAAAAAAAAAAATTCAAAAAACGGAAAAAAGAACTGTAAAAATACTTCGTCTCACATGTTGGAACTGAGCTGGCCAGATAATTCGTTAATTTTTTGATTTGCAAACCAGCGTCGCCAAATCTACGTATAATAATTTGTATTATTTTAAGTATTATGAAAAACTAAATTATCGAATTACGATTTGTCCTGACAAATCGTATTTTTTCTTCTTCATTTCGAGATTTGTCAAAATGGTGTTGTGCAGATCGCGAATTTTCTAGACCGATCAGGATTTGTCTGGACAAATAGTATTTTTTTCTTCTTCATTTCGGGTTTCGTCAAAACGGTTTTGGACAAATCGCGATGTGTCTACAACATATACATTAAATGGTATATTTGAATCCACCGATACCAAAATATTATACGGCTCATATAGTTCGGCTTATGACAGAAATGTACGAAAATATGCTCGTATCTATAATCTTTCCTCAATCGGTAGAATCGCCGTTAAAGTATTAAATTAAAGAAACTGGATCCAAATTTTCAAATGCAAATTCGTGACAGTAAACAACAACTTTTCTCAGATTTTATTACACCATCGGATTCCACGTACTTCAAAATGTAATCACGTTACAACAAAATTTGTGAAACATCACGCATTAATTGACAATTACAGTTATTTCGAAGAAAGTCCTATGTTTTGTCCTTGACCCACTCACAGTTTCTTATGGGCACAGAATTTTGGGATATAGGCTCAGCGGCACCATCACACCACGTTTTATACCTCGAACAAGCTTCGGTACGAAAAGAGGTTAGGATGATTGAGTGTCATGGCGATGATACGCCCATAAGAGACTGTGAGTAAGACAAGGGAAAAACATAACATCTCTCGGTATAACTGTGATTGTAAATTTACTTGTGATCTTTCAGGAATCATGTCGGAGTGGAAAGATACTATAAGGTACGTGGAATCAAACGGTGCAATAAAATGTGAGAAAACTGGTTGAAATAGCGAAAATTTGGATTCGATTTCTTATAGGTACAGAGAGTGAGCTAGATGGAGCATTTGTTAGGATCCAATTTTGATCGTGACGTCATCACTGAACAGGTCTATTGAAAATTCGCCAAAGACTTTCGGTAACTGAGAGCCACCTACATTTCAGAAACGAACTCTATAGGAAGTGCACTCCGGCTCTGATCCTCTCCCACTATCTCTTCTTCAATCATATCACTTCCTCAAACTAAGTCGGTGCACACTTATTGTCAATCAAATCGATGAGAATTGTTTTTGAATCCTCTTGAAAAACGAAATTTATTTATGCGGCACGATCAAACGTTCAAGAGAGTATACAAATATAAATATACATACATACCTTCTGCTGACTTCGGCAGTATCTTATACATGTAAGATTATTTTGTGATACAGCATGATAACTTTAGTTTTTATCATTGTGAGCTTGCATTCGTCTTATTTGAGATCAGTACGTAACTGTGAATAATAATTGGCTTATTTATTTGAAATAGGGACAAAAGACAGGAAACAATGAAAAATGAAAGAAATATTGTTATTGACAAATCGTATTTGTTTTTTTTTTTTTCATTTTAAGTTTTGTCAAAACGGTTTTGGACAAATCGCGATGAGTCTATGTATGTCTATTTAAACACTTGTAAAAGGTCGAATTCGAGGGTATGCTCACTGAACACCCAATAGTTCCATATTTTTAATTTTTTTTTTTTTTTTTTTTTTTTAAATTTAAGTTTTCCTTCATTTAAACTTTTATAATAGGTATTAGACTTACTTTATTTCTATAAAATTATCAAATGGGATGTATCGCGAACACCTCGAAATTCGACCTCTTGCATAAGTTTAAGTGAACAAACTGCACCGTTGCTAGACTGCACTCTGGTAGTCGAGCCACTGAGAGCAGCGAGATGTATTATACTCTGTGCAAGATAAAAAGAAACTTGGCGAGTCAGGTACAAACGCACTACTTTTCAACGCGGCACCTATTGTCGCACCGAATCGTTGAGTTTGCGGTCACTGGGGCTTTGTTCGACTGGACCATCATTTTGGAAGGAGCAATACTGAGAATCGGCTGACTATATAAATGTTATCGGTGCAACAGTCAAATTAGAAACGGTTACAGATACGACGAAATGGATCAAATTTATGTCCATAGGGCCATAAAGTGTAGTCGAAATTGACTCTTCATAACCCCCGGACACTTATTTTTTAAAATTCAATTAAGGTACACTCATAAATTGATTTTTTAAAAAAATAAGTATCCTAGGGTAATGAGGAGTCAATGTCGACGAATTTTGACGAATTACGCCTTATGGACCAAGCCCGAGTTTACTCGTTTTTCTCCTCGAGTCCTTTTCACATTGTTTTAGTCTAAAGCGTAAAGCAATGATAAAAGCAAAAGATGAAAACACTTCACTAGATAAGGCCTCGTTTACGCGCCTTCAATTCGTCGTATAGGCAATTCCAACTCCACCGAGTACGAACAGTCAACTACCTTCCCTCTAGAAACGGTGGAGTCATTCATTTCAAAATTATGACAGGGAGCTCGCTGCGATCCCGCTCTAATGACTTCAAATCTGTCACGTAACGCCGTTTAAACCAATGGGATTGATCGTCTCTTCATATCTCGTCTCGTCTCGTCCAAATGAGCAGAATCAGCCTGCTGGTCCTTAAGAGCATAAATTTCATCCATTTCGTCGTATCTCCCATGATACCTGCGTTGAACCGCCATTGCGATCTTGCCGTTATAGCAGTTATGTGAGTTTATTATACTGAATTTTAGACTTTCTTAGTGTGATTTCCGTTACATCAGATTGAACTATTTATTTGCTTATAGCAAAATTTTGCAAAAGTCCCATTACACCCAAAGATTATTTAAGACGCGAAGATGACATCGATTCATACCTGCAAGAAAAATTGGCAATCGGCCTTAGAGCAATCTAAAGCCAAGAAGTACTACAGATACTTTATTTCTGGTATGATGTAGGTATATGCACGTTATCAATCCAATAAAAACAGATTTAAATAAAAACTAAAAACCATCATAAACATATATATACAGAAGGAGAATATGAGAAGGTAAAAAAGTGTACGGGACACCGAATTGAGCTGGATTGTAGGCAGTATTGCCAATTATGATGTGAGAAATTGGTCGCATTTCACATTGAGTTAAGAAAATGGGATATTCGGTATTATGGTCTCTGCCTGCCATAAATGGCAACAGTGATTATCAGTATAATACAAATAATATTGAGAGAAGGTGGTTCTAGGCTGCCTTTGATATGGTAAGTGAGCCTGACTTTATTTCGCGAATAATTAGTTGTGAAAACGTGCGTGGGAAGGGGGAAGGGGGATGGGGCGACTGCTGCACAGGGTAAAATAGGCACGAATGAAACAAGCTTTTGCGCGAAGGAGCGGAGTTGAACTTGAGATGAAAACGTCCAATTATCCACACATACTAATGTACACAGCTGCCGGATCAGGAACTTCTCTCGTTTTTCCGATTCGTTATATATTTTTTAAATTTTGCGGTTCAGACTTGGAATCGTGCTGCATAATGAAAGTCCTTAATCTCATATAAAATTATTAATATATTAGATGAACCTGCGGTGGTGCAGTCAGCTATGCACTGAAAACAGTGAAAGATAAAATTTTACTGTTGGATGGATCTTATTTAGTATAGTAATTTGGATCGTTAGTAGTTACCGCACGATGGTTAAGTAGATAATACAAGATGTTTCGGTATTCTTTGCAGCCATGCCGTTAATATTCATAGTGATACGGTTAATACTCGCAAGATTAGATCATCACATGATCAGTGGCGGACTGGGAAAAAAAGGCCCGGGGTGCTAGTTCAGTTCGAGGCACGCATGGGGTCTTGGGGGCGCTCCTACCCAGGAGGAAGGTCCCCCCCCCCCAGAAATTGTTTTGATACATTAACCCCCGAAAATGTTATCTTTGAGTATCAAAACATACTCTTCAACACACTTCTCGGCTGGCAAGTAAAATTCAAATAAATTCAAAATTAAAGATTTCTAGAATACGTTACAATAAGTCCTCACCAACCCCCAAGTTTGCAAGAGCCCCATTATAATATTTGTAAGCTATTTATGGAAGAATCAACTCTTCACTCTCCTATGGCAAAAGTTTGCAAGAGCCCCATTCTTAATATTTGAAAGCTATTTCTGGCTGTCCGAGAACACTTAACATACGTTTTTGATCTATGATTTACTGGTTTTGAAATATTTTCCATGGTTCTCTGCGCCGCGAGAAACGGAAATTTTGATTTTAACCTTGTGGCTCCAGCTCCTGAGCCCGTGCTCTTTTTGTTTTGGTTTTTGTTTGTTTTTAGTTTTTCCAGTAAATTAATTTAATTGGATTCCTCAACGGGCACTACGTATTTTATCGAAAGCGCGGGGAGGGGAGTGTCAACTCGAACGCAATTTGAATTTTTGAAATATAATTTTCTGACATGAGATTGATATGACTGTACAGTTATAATTATTATTAGATCGCCAGGAATGACTCCAGTGCGAACAATTATACTCCAAGAATTCGAAACACAACAATATTTTGAACGATTTAATCGTAGAACAATAGTGACGCAAGCTTTTTTTCTTTTTTTCTTCCTCGAACATAATTACATGATCACGGAATCGATTTTTCCAACGTTTCTCTCTGTGTTTCTGAACATGTTTCGAACGTAATGAGCGCAAATCAACACTCCAAAGTTAACGAAAAATATTTCCATTAATTCCATTAGGAGGGAGGAGGGCTGCGCTATCATCCGGCACGAGTGGGAAATCAGTGAAAACTGGAAGAAGATGTAAAAGCATGATAGATGGTAGATTGACTGAAACCAAATTCAGTCGGTTCTTGATTCTATGGAGCAAGATGATTTGAAAAGAAAACTTGTTAGTAATGTTTTTTGTTAGTCCCCATGAATGCATCTGATCCGAGACAATAAACCGAGAGGGATGGCAACAATCATGAATTGCAGATAAAATCAAGAGCTGTTAGTTACGTGACTTCGATGCACGATGCAATAAAAATTGTAGCAGATTTTGAAAAGAGCTACAGAGTACAGATCGCTCAAAAGAGCCGGTGGCCGGGAGGGGGCGGGGGTGGATCCTAAATGCATAATTTATTTGGAGAATAATAAAATGTCAAGCGCGAACAAAACACTGCAAGAATTTCCTCCAGTTAAAGCGAGGTTAACCTCAGCGTTCGCCCGCTCGCTCGGCGCTCAGCAGTGCGTTTCGTTAAACTCCGGCCAAGATCGGGCGTTTCCGTCTGGCTCCCATAGTTGTTGCGCTGTGGGGACGGGGAAGACGAAATCGTCGAGGCTATTGGTTAGCAGCCGGGAGACCCTCCGTTCGTTGTATGCGCGGCGTGAAATAAACTCCTCAGTCCGTCTAGTTTTAAGAATGTTTCTTCTCCTCAGCTTCTTACAAACATGGCATCACCTAATTTCGTTTGTTCTGTGTTGAAAACAGCAGTGTTGTTTACATCCATTGGATATTTGTGCGTTATTTGACGATTGTGTGTTTTTCGTGATAATGTGACTAGTGTACATAACCTATAGTGTTGTTTTTAATTTACAAGTGTTGTGTGTGTAAATATTGCAGACAATGCCGCATGTAAGTAGTGGCAGCGGCGGCATAGACCTAGGAAGTGAAGACGAAGTTAAAGTTTTTGAGGATGAAGGAGAGGTCGAGGACGAACAGAGGAATTCGGAAAACCTCACGGAGGAAAAATCTAGTTTAATTGACTTGACTGAATCTGAGGTAGGACCTTGGTTTTCTTAGTATTTATTCTTAAACTTAAGTGATCTAAACACCGGTGAGGACTGAGTTTTTCACTCTCACACCCGGATCCGTCCGGTAAAATCCTAGGAAAACTCCCTTTTCATGATTTAAATGTTTGCATCTAACCCTTTCATCTATTCATGAAGTTTCTTAGCATCTAGATTTGGTTATTCTTTGTTAGTTGGCAATCTCCATTGATCATGGTAACATAGTGCACCTGCTCCATCACCATATAAACACCTGACACTGCTCAACTTATTCTTCATGAGTTCGCTTTTACTGACTGGAAAAGATTTCATTTTGTTGCCAATTTTATTCTCAGTTCCTTGGTACCCTCTTGTATGGCTCTAAATTGATTGGTGTTTTTACTCTTTCCTTCACAAGCCTTCATCTGCAAGGCTATGGATCCTCTCACATGTCTCAACTGAAAATATTTTTTTTCGACGTTTGTTTTCAACTGCAAACGTTTAATTTTTATTGGCACTGTGCATTGGGTCCGCTAGGTTTCTCTGTATACTTCTTTTGTTCTCCTTGTGTCTGTTTTGTCCCTCTTTTTAGCCTTTTGGATCTCTAACCCCCGTGGTTCTAGCCACCTATCAATTGCTCTTGTTTAATGGTAGCATTGGTCGGAAGATTCCTTTTCAGTCTTAATTACTTTTCTTTAAGTTTTAGATAGTCATAAATAGACCTCCTAAGTGTTTATGCTACAGCCATTAAAATGAAATGCTGGTAGAGTTTGGTTACTGTTGAAATTTTATGAATGTAGGATCCTAATGTTCCTTGAATGACTGCTGAAAAAGGTCACCATAATTAACAGACCTCCATTTCCCACAAAATGATTCAATCTCAGCACATAATTTTTTCTCTAAAATTTTATTAAATTGTACTTGTAGATGGAGAGGTGAGGAGGCTCTGGTTTATTTGGTGCCAAGCGAATTGTGGTAAAAGAATCTGAAAAATTGTGATTTTGCAAACTAAAGAAGTCTCACTGTTCATCCTAATCCATAATTATTCTCAAAATTTTGCTGTAAAGTTTACTTTTTCTTCGGAAGATGAAAGAGGCAGGTTCTAAAAAATATGGGAGTTTGAAAGTTTTCGAATTTTTTTTGCAGTTTTGTAACGAGATCTGAGGAAATCTCGTTATTTTTTTGTTGGATCCAGAAATTTTGAATGAACGAAACCTGAAAAATTTCGCTTCGATTGAATGTTTATTTTCATTCAAGGGGTTATCTCTCATGGTCCAGAAATATTAAAACAGATTTTATTGCTCCTAGCACGTCCTCGCTAGGATTTTGGAGGTATCAGGTCATGATTTTATTCAACCTACTTTGTTTACCTTTTCTGATAAAATTCAGGGATCACTCCACATTTTTTTTTTTTTTTTTTTTTTTTTGTCCGCGGTGATAGCGCCCAAGCTACGTAGGTCCTTTTTGTTTCTTCTTCTTTCAACCCTTGCCCCTTTGTAATGTTCTGCAAAAAAAAAAAAAAAAAAAAAAAAAAAAAAAAAAAAATCTGCATACTTTTGTTTCCCCCCTTAATTTTTTTTTTTTTTACCCTTGCCCCTTTTTATATTTCTTTGCGTTAAAAAATGTCTGCATACGAGCGCGTGAATGCCGAATATCGTGACCAATAACTTGAATAGTTCTTATTTTACATTTTGTCCGAACATCCGCGTGAAACAATGTGACTAAAACCGCGGTTTGAAACAAAAATGGTATCCAACATTTTAAAAGGCGAATTGTATCGTTGATCTTTCTCTGACCGCACATTCTTGGCGTTGTCCCATTCTCCGAATCCGTATTCAGTCACCCGTGCAGTCATGTACTATGACGGGAAAGATGAAACGCTCTATGACCGATACATGTGAATAGAGTAACTTTTTCTCTTGTTACTTAAAGTTCATGTCAATTTTTTCGAATTTCGGTTAAATTCTATGTCAAGCTTGTCTCCATTATTAATAGGGACCGGTGACCGAAAGGGTGAAGGAACCTTGAGTTTCCGTAAAAGTTTTGACTTATATGGCGAGGAATTCAGTCTTTCGGTTTTAGTCGATCCAAACCAATCATTTTACTTCCAACCCTTCTCCCCTAATAATGTGCTCCTTAATTCATGCCGTTTAACTTGAGTAGAAAGTGTAAAAAAAATAAGAAAAAAAAAATCCCGATAATCTTGCTGCCCTTATGTGCGGGAGGCGCGGCACTCGCTTCGTAGGGTGAAAAAAGAAAAACTGACCAATAGAAAGATCTTATCAAGTAAAATCATCCATTGAACGACGGAGGACGGAGAAGAGACAAAGTCAGATTTGAGTGGAAGCCAAGTATGTGTAACCACTAAACAAGAAAAATTAATTAGTCCCTGTTCTATGACTCCTTCCCTGGGTCGGGTCGCTTTTGTCGCGGTAAAGGATATTTATTATGGAACACTGGGGAAGGTGTCTATACGGATGCAGAGTCCCGATGTGTAAGATAAAGAAGTTGGTGGAAGAGGACTCAGGACCTGCGAGTCGAGTCACTGGCAAGTTTATAGTTTCAAACAAACTCTCCTGACTTGGAAGCCGGCTGTCTTTTCGAACCTAGCTGCCAAACCATGCGACTACTTTATCATCGCGGCGAGGCCAGTTCGGGAGTGTTCTATAATTTTTCGGACGGGTGCGGTGGGTGGGCTGGTAAAACTAAGATTATTTGTGGAGTATAGAACGCCTGTTTTTAAGGAAATTAACCAAAATGACAGAGGTTCATTTTTGACGTAAATGGAAGGACATTTCTGGGAACGCGGTGTACACCGATGCAACCAGAGCTCAACTTCGATTCAACCGGTGTTTAGCGGTTAACCGGAGATGAACTTCCAATTTCACCGAGGAACTACACATTTTTTACCAACAATAAATCGACATTGTTTTGGCAAGAACTGTGGGTTAAAACATTTGATATCGATGGATTTTTAAGTTTGCCGTCCATTCCTCGTATAAGCTCAGTTCAACCAGCTCCTCGGTCGCATGAATTCCTAAACGCTTCCCGAAAGTCGCGTCGGTTCGTTCTAGAGGTAGAGATTGGGACCCGTATCAACCTGCTACCTTTGGTTTCCGGTACTAATTAATTGAGGGCATTTTCGGATGAAATAAACATAATATACAACGGGCGTGCTCTTCCGAAAAATTCCACTTAACTTTACGGCTCATCTCATTGTGTTATGGCGGCAAGAACTTAAATGTTGCTTTCCAGGGTGATGGGGTTGATCCTCTTAGGGTCCCACTTGTGTTCAACGAACTCTATATATTTTAGGATTTAAAACCATTTAAGGCTAATTCAGATTCTAACAAAATTGACTACGGTCTTTAAAGAAGTGGCTCTTTTTTCGTCCAAAGTATTTCAACCTCGCAACATGCAAAAGATGCGAGCCAAACTCCAGCCATTAAAAAATAAATAAATGAAAAATCCAAAAAATAAAACAAACAAAAAACAAAAAAATTAATCAGCGCGTGAAATGGTCGATTGTGGGCCCAGCGTAAATGCTCATTTTTACGAGGGAATCACCCGCAAGCTTTTTATTTCATTAGCTGTTGTTCTTGTCCTTGCGTTCAAGAACTCTTTTTTCAAAGCGCTCTCGTGCTAGGGCGCAACGAGGCTCGCACTCTATTTCTTTTTGAAATGGTTCAACAAATACTTAGCCGTTACAAATTTGTCAAAATCGTTACTCCTCAGAGTGTCTCTTCTCTTCGAAATGCGCGAGATAAATTATTAATTATGAATTAACTCACGTAGGTTCCATCGCAATAGCTTTGAACACTTCTTTACTTCAAGCACCGTAGGTAGTTCCTTAATTTTTAGTTACTAATTGATCGATCAGTTAGCCTCAATCGGTTTGTTATTATACATATACATACGATGAATTAAATTGTTCGTCTCAGATGCCACTAGATATTTATTTTCTTTCGGATACATGTATTGACTTCGCTTATTTCGATAGGGATTTCATTTCATTTTTGTTTTTCTTGCTTTCTTTCCGTAACATCGGGAACCACCCCCCCCCCCCCCCGAAAATTTGTTTCAATTTCTTAAATATTGATCTCCCTCAACCAACACCACTTCCTGATATATTTTCAGTTTCTCTCATCGACTATTTTAATTACTTAATTGTGCAATCTTAACTTAAAAACCAGTCGGCATACATTTTAAAAAGCCGCGTGTCAATCGGCAGTGGTTGCATACAAATGGTATTGGAACAATCCTATTTTTCTCATCGAAACCCACTAACTCCCAAGTTATATATTTTTTTTTCTATATTCAACGAGGTATTTGTTTCTTCTTCTTGCATTTGCGTATTCCATTTGTTCCGCTTTGGAAAAAAAAAAAAAATAAAGAAAAAAAAAATAAATAGTATTTTCATCATTTGGAGTACTTAGTAGACTGAGACCATCAAAGCTTTTCTCCAGGCTCCTTGATTTTTATGGGTTTTCGTAATCAAATTATAAGGTGAATAAAACGCCATAAGCAGTGTCTAATGAACTAGATCTCTTCCATCTTTCTCATTTCCCCTTTGAATGTATAAGTTGAAAAATGATAGATGGAATAGGGAATTTTCACACCCTTACCTATCCTTATTTCACATACGGATTGTTTCAATGGAGAAAGGAGAGAGTGATGGATAATTTCTCTCCGTTGCGCCACTATTATACAAGGTATGAGTTGAAAAAACGATCGACTGGAATTGAAAACTTAATAGATCTAAAATTGTAAACGTGTCCATTTAAAACACAACGAACAGGATCTCTAAGTCCCTATCACTGAACCATAGCAATTTCCTGGAGAAGAGATGCTGACTTCAAACGGAGTAGTCGAAATGAGTGCAGCATGGCAGCACCGCAGGAGACTGCCGCTCCACCTGACTCAAATCTGTTCCCGATTTTTTCCCCCTTCTGAGAAAGATCTGCTTTCTTCCCCCTATTCGTCAGCTATTAATATTCCCTCCCCAGTTCCCTGCTCGACATTCCTCCCAAATGTAAACATATACACCTACACGAGGAAGCCCCGGTTTATGTTTACGTTCCCAGAAGTTTCCATTTTTTTCTTTCTATCCTTTTTACTTTTTTTCCCTCTCTCCTGCTCCAAAAATCTTCATTCCGACTTAACTAAATATTTGCCAATTTGATTTTTTATTTATTTGTTCCAAATGCGCGGTGGTTAGTATAAGATACGAATGATTTTTTTTTTTTTTTTTTTTCTTCTTTTATATATTTATTGCTGAGATAGAGGCATCTGGATCGGAATGATTAGCAAACGATTTACCGGGCCACCACCACTGCCAGTTTTATCGGTGCAACACTGCAGCAAATTGCGTGGGTTTCAAAACGCTGTTGCCGATTCAGACAGAGCTACCGTTTTTGTGTACTAGCAAACGCAAAAGTTTTCACAGTCAAAAATACACACGACGCGGAGCGCAGAAGGTTGCCTAGATTACACCGCGACTTGGTTGCCGCTTAAGGGTCCACCTGCGAATAAACTGAGAAGAACTCAGAAACTCAGAAGTGCATGCGCACCTAGACCGATAATCTTTGGAATTCTTCATCATTATTTCTCATGTTACAAAATGAAAATTAATGGAAATAATCCTGAGCGTTTGATTTTCATTGAGGGACGTTCTAAAATCAAAAGTTTGAAGTCGGAGGCAAGTTTTGTTTGGATTTGAAGAAGTGGAAATTGAAAATTCGCCAAAGATTATGGTCTAGGTGCGCCCACACTTCTGAGAGCTCTACGTTGATACCCATCGCTATCTTGCATTTTAAATTGTGGTTTGAATAAGGCTTCAGTTTTTTTCAGTTTTAAGTAGATTCCATGAATCTACTTATTGCGGAGGGTGCGATGTTGGATTTTTCGGGAAATTTTATCAAATGAGCACGTTTCATGGTCCCCTGAGTGAGAAAATACCACTCGTTGAAAATTGTATATATATATATATACTAGGGGCCTAGGGCCGCTTCGCGGCCCCTCCTGGTCCTTTTCGTTTGTTTTTTTTAGATGTTTTCGTATTACATTTGTTTCTTTCTTTCATTCTGTTTGGAAAAAAATTTGAAATGAAAGCGATTACGATGTTAAACTTTGATGGTTTTTCATTTTGGTTATTTTTACAAAGGAATAACTCGTAAACACCACTCAAACCTAAAAATGTAAGCTTTTAAGAGTATGTAACGCATGAATTTATAGACCATTTTAAATTTTGACCATTTTTGGAGCGAAGAACCGTTCTTCTCTTAG
Organism: Trialeurodes vaporariorum; assembly: GCA_011764245.1. NCBI lineage: Eukaryota > Metazoa > Arthropoda > Insecta > Hemiptera > Aleyrodidae > Trialeurodes > Trialeurodes vaporariorum. Next base: position 70,351,604 of record VMOF01000111.1, read on the forward strand.
TTCACACGCATCAGCTTTAATCTATTAGTTCTTCACTTGCACATAAAAATGTAAAAAAAAGAAGAAAAGAAAACTGGAACGAAAATGAAAGACTCATCATCGACATAAAAATGGTACAGACCGGACTACCGCACAAAATCACACGCATCAGCTGGGAGTATCAAGAAACGCGCACGTCAACTTTCGACCAAAGAAAAAAGATAACCTTAAAAATCAAAGATCATGCAAGCAGATCGATCTGTAAAAGAATGGAATCGAAACTGGAATCGTAAGTGGAATCGGAAAAAGGACGTTTAGGTAGAAGTTGAACTGGATTGAGAGATTTAACCTATCAGTTCCCCACTTGTACATAGAATAAAATGAGAAGATAAAAAAAAATGGAAAACTTTGAATCCTGCTGTTTAGATGTAAATAGGGGCATGTGGCCGCTTCATGGCTTTTTGAATTGTCATGAGTTAGGGAAATCGATAGTAAAAATACCGTTTAAAATTTGATCAGAATTAAAAATTTTAACCTATAAGTTCCCCGTACGTAGAAAATAGAGACCCAGCGCAAAGCTTGCGACAGGTGTCCACTTTTCTGGCTCAATTTTCGTCGGAACTCAATAAAACAACAGCCAGCAGTCGCCTACTGTTGATTGATGAGCGCGTGGTATGCATTCGCCAAGCAAAAGCTGTTTCCGTTTCCGGGACCGCGGACAAATCACAATTTGTTGAGCTCACCACTCAACAGAAGGCGACTGTTTATCGTTGCAGCCGGTGACTCCAGAACAAAACTGTGACCGCTAAACTTGCTTCACTTTTCTAACACGGGAAGCATACGATGTGCTGGGTCTCTCTCTGACGTAGAATAAAATTTAAAAAAAACGGAAAACTTTAAATTTAATACTCATCATGGACATACATATCACAGACCGACCTACACCGCACAAAATCACAAGCACCAGCTGAGAGTATCAACAAACGCATGTCAAGTAATGATCAAGGGTAAAAAAAATAACCTTAAAAATGAAGATCATGCCTACAGATCTACAGTCCACGGAGTCACCTCTCTACGTACATATAGTGTCGATGCACCCAAAAAGCAAAATATCAGCTGTCGACGTAAAACAAATTTAGCGTCGCTAGGTGACCGACCAGGGCTTAAAAACAAATGGTATACCCCTCTCTCTCTCGCGCACATTACAGAGGTACAGCGACTGTCTCCCTCCCACTCATTACGCCCATAGTATTCATAGTTTTTTGGATTTTCGAGAGAGAAGATGGCTCTGAACAGCACCGCTGGTATTTTTCCCACAATCCTGGTACTGAGCCGCATCGATCGATACCGCACTTGTCCGGAACGGTCCAAAGGATCGACGGGAATTTCCATTAAGCTTGGAAATTATATATATATATATATATATATATATATATATATATTTATATGTATGTTTCAGCCAGTTTTACCGTTTTTATGTACCACGATCCTGTTCGTAATTTTTGGTTTTTGTTCTTGAAATTTGTCTCAACTATTTGTTGGGTTGATTTCTTGGATGAGTTCGAAGATGGTGTAAATCCGATTGTTAGTTTTCGCGCTATGGGCCGTGTTTGAGTCGTGAAATGTGTTTTTGACGTTTGTTTTTAGGAGTGTTTGTATTGAGCGTTTTTTTTGGGAAAATTTATGTTAACCGTTTTGTTACGCAACTTTTTTACTTGAGTCATTTTTTTGTGTTTTGCGTTGTAAGCGAGTTAAAGTGATGTGTTTTCCGGGTTTTTTGGCAGTGTTTTTATATGAAGAAATTGTTTTTTTGGTTCAAAAATTTCAGTATATATCGTGGAGGATGTTTTTAGTTCATATGCTCCATCCCTTAAATTTTCCTTGTGTTTTACGTGTTTTAGGAGCTATTTAGTTTCTTATGGGATTTTACATGTGAAAGACAAGGATAGAGTATTGGTATAATTGCTCGTTCTTTGTTTTACACGTGCACTGTTGCTTAGGTACGTTATTTATTTATTTTCTTGTTTGATCAGCTGCTCTTATTCAGATTTATTCCTCATTAGCGTTACAAAGATTACACATTTTTCTATCTTGGTACTATAATCTTTTTCTCATGGGTATTTTTATTTAAATGTTGAACAGCTGATAAAAAAAAAAAAAAAAAATGAATAATTCAAAGAAAATCATAACATAACCTATTTATTGAAATTTGTGAAAAACTTATATAACCTAGCTTTTATTTCTCACTTGCATTGTAAAGATTACACATTTCTCTATTGGTAATATAATCTTTTTCACAATAATATTTGGATTTTGAGCAGCTGATGAAATAAAAAAAAAATTTAACGAAAATTATAACCTATATGTAAATTTTTGAAAAAATGATGTAACCAAGCATGGAATCTACTTCGTCTTACCGGCCTGCCGGGAGGCATTTTTTTTTTCTTCTTTTTTTTGGGGCTAGAGGAAGCAACTTGTGTTGCGAATATTACTCCGAATTATGCCTAGCAAGACAAACGGGACCCCCTCAGGTATCTCAATCGGTCCTCCATTTTTCAAATCGTTTATCCTATAATTCTGCTGTGATTATAGCTCTGTACTGATCTTGGTCGTACGTTTATAGATGTTTAGTCATTACTGTCATGAGTGAATTTATTTTTTATTGAAGTAGGTATTTTTCTAACAAGCTGGGAGAGCGTGTAGAAGTGGGGGATTTGGTTGTAAGGCGGCACCAGCTATCAAGTGTAGGATTAGTCGCCCTCGTCATCAAGCCAATTGATCCTGAATTCAACAGCCTGAGAAAACTTTGATATTTCTTCTCTCTTATAGGTATCCAAACTTGAAAGTGACATCTCTTATTTCTTCTTATTATAAAACTAACTGGGTGACTTACCAACTAGAAATATACATTAGAAACCCGGCACTATATAGCCGATCGCGCGGTGGCCAAATTTTTCTTTTATTTTCTCCGGAAATCAACAAAATAACTTAGAGAGCATCATCCAACGTGGACCAAACTTTGACTGATGAAACTCCGTGCTTCGCTCTCACTCGGCAACTGACATAAACACCTTTGCTCATCAGTGGCGTAGCGTGCAATTTGACATCATAGCAGTTCGTCCGTTTAAACCCCTGAAAAAGGTCGAACCATTGGGTGTTCGGTGAACACCTTCGTAGTCAACCTTTTACGTGGGTTTAAATGGACGCATTACAACGTTGCAAAATTGCACGCTGCGCCACTGTTGCTCATCAGTCGACGTATGGTACGGTTGGAAGTTGTTTGGTTGAGACCCCGGAGAAAAAAAAGTGAATATAATAAGTTGCCAGCCTATTTTATAATGTACTGATTGACCTAACGTGATTTTAACATCAATTTGACATGTCTGTTACGGGGTGGTATCGTTGGGATATCCCTGTTTTAATCCCGATGACTAGACCCGAAAGATGATTTAAAACCCACTATTTCAAATTGTTTCGTTTGATAATCAGATCTGACCAAAGCATACACTGTAATTGGATATTCATCGTGAAGTATTTTCCACATTGAAAGTTAACATTTAAATCAGTGCCATGTTCTGTTCTTTGTATTTTTTTATATAAATCTAAAATGTTTGACTTGAACACTTTGAACCGTTTGTAGTTCAATTCTTGCATTTTACAACAATTTCATATTATTTATTAATCGGTCTCGTTATTTCCAAAGGCGGATCAAGCAATCTGGCAACTGTGTATTATTTCCATTCAAACGCATTAGAAACAATCGATTAGTTCAAAGACCATGGCCACAACAAGAATCGATTGTTTTCATACGTTCAAATGGAAAGAATGCATCGTTGTCAAATTGCGGGATCCGCCCATGGTTACTTCTCATGGGCGCAGAACAGTTTCTTTTCAATATATTCTGAATATTCTTACGTTGCCGCCAACCAAGAGAGAATAATTGTGAATGCATCGCTCGAATCTCTTATGTTAGAATTATCTCAAGTGTCAGACTGTCAGCTCATCGCTTAGAAGAAGGTTTCGCAATAGTTTTCATTTCAAGCATCTGAGACTCTCGTAAATGTTTCCTCAAGTATTTATGTCGCATGTCGTTCATTTTCACAGTCAAGAAACCTACTCTCTTCCCTTTTGAGGTTAATCCGATAATGCAAAACATGTTTGAATAATTATACGATTAGAGGCTTCGATTGTCTTGCTCTTGTGCAGCCATCATCGCACTGTTACGCACAGTGGCGTAGCGTGCAATTTGGCAACGTTATAATGTATCCATTTTGACCCATGTAAAAGGTCGAACTCGAAATGCCGATATTTTTCATGGGTGTAAATGGACACTGCAATGTTGCCAAATTGCACGCTACGCCACTACAACTCATTTCAAGTTTTCGCGGTTTCCAACGGATAGGACCACCGATTGGATAGAGCGTTTCAGCGGTGACGTCAAAAATTGATGTTTTTAGGAAAGGTTTACGTTTTGGTTTCAAAATAACTGCATGCATCTGTAACTCTTTTGTAAACCTTCGTTCGCTCTGTTTTCGAGTTCCGTGCTCCTTCTCCACTATTCCATACAATACCAGGTATCCCCGTTATACTCTCATTTCTCTCGGCTTGCAAAAAGTCAAGTTTATCAGGAGGAATTCTCAAAGTGTACAACCCGAACTGGCCCTTTTTTATAGATCATCGGGAAGAGGTGAGGGGAGGGGAGTGTCCGATACGTCCCCCCGCACACCTCCCACCGCTGTCCGCACCACTGGGTTCCTCCCTGTGGAAAGCCGTCCAATAAATCAAATCGGTTGAAGAGCTCTTCTCAGCAAGCCTATTTTCGATTTGCTGGCAGCGTTGCCAAGCATGTCCGGGAAAACTACTTTATGTGAGTGTGAAAGGTGAGGGGAAGTCTGTATCATCGGGCATCACTGTTCGCGAGCAAGTCGTGAGCTGAAGTGTAATCGAGACTTCAAATCCGCGAGCCCAAGTGGAAGAACTGGAGTCTCTCACCCCACTGCCGCGCCGTGATGCAGATAAAAGATGCCTTTATGTGGATATCATTGGCGATGTCTATCGGTGGACAATGAAAATTATAGTAATAAGGCGCACGCTGGGCTGGGGTTCGGCCGCATTCGTTGTGTTATTGTTATTACCCTTTTTTTCTTCTTTTCTTTTCTGTTTTTGGTGCCAATCCTCCGTTTTTATCCCCTTTTCCGTGCGTTACTCCTTAGAACGAAGTAACGAAGTTCGGAAAATCGTGTGAAGTGATCACATAGCATTACTTACTGCGCTTTAGTGCAGCTTTTCAAAAGCGCAAATATTTTTTCTCGTCCAGGCGGTTTAATTTTGAGGTTAGGGACTTCGGTTTTCTAATCAACTGTTCATCTTTTCCGGGCTTTTCGTATAAGCTGGGTTGGTCCATGTTATATAGTGGAACACAAGTTGAAGCAGGGTTATTCCATGCCAGATCAGACCAGTAAAAAATCTTGACCTCTCAGATTTTCAAGAAATTTGATACATTCATTCTCACTGTTGAGCGGTGCTCAAAAATAATTTTTTCAGGTTTTTTGGAACCCCAATTCTTTTTGGAAGAGGAAAATTTGGAAATTGACCGCACGGAGCCCTCCTACTTTGATCAGGTGTAACTTGAGAACCCTTTATGGTAGATCTGTTAATGTGGTCTCATTTGAAGGCTCTTAGTAAGGGCTTTTGATCGATGTATCAATCGTCAAGGTTCAACCGAAACAAATTATGAAATTTTGGCGCTCTCCAAAACTTGAAAATTTTCGGATTTATTGTCATCGGGAAAGAATTCCAGTCTTCGGTGATATGTTAAAAGCTATTTTCGCAAATTTTTCGGGTGAAGTTTGTCTAAGGTTGAGCTTTTTCTTTCCCCATTACCAACCATTGTTGAGATAGAAGAAATAAAAACTATGGGCGCCGGGCGTGAGGTATCTCACCCGACGATAAAAAATAATTCATCTCGCCATTCCTTGCAAAGCGATGGTTTTTCGTTCTTCTCTTCAGCATCTCCTGCGCTATGGACCTCTCGAGTTCTTGACGGCCAGTTTGTTAAGGGATAGAAGTAAAAAGAAAGGGGGGGGGGAGTAAAGCAAGCTATGTTAGGAGCTAATTAACCCTGCGTTAAGTACGAACTGTAATAAAGGCTGCGTGGATAGCAACCCAGAAAGTGTACCGAAAAGCCCATTCGGTGAAATCTAAATTAATACTTGCAGCGTTAAAACGCATTAACCTCACTCGACTCTTTTTCTGCCTGGAAACTAATTAAATGGGTGCCGCTCTCCCGGTTTAGTACCTATATTCAATTATTTTTATCATTTCTTCTATTTCATTGGTACCTGTCCTATGGCTCCCCTTGGAAATGCGCAACTCACACTGAAGCTTAGATTTGAAGGATAGAAAATATGAAAGGTATATTTCAATGGCAGAGCGCGCAATTTGGCAACGTTGCAGTTCGTCCATGAAAAAAAAACTCATGAAAAAGATCGACGTATTGGGTGTTCGGTGAACACCTTCGCATTCGACCTTTTACATGGGGTTCAATGTACGAAGTACAACGATGCCAAATGGCACACTACGCCGCTGGTATATTTCCCACCTTACTTCCCCTCTTTTCTCACCTCCCAAATTTTGCAATCTTCGATGATGTAAAATCTAAAAATTTAAGAGGGGGAATTTCTACTTTTTTTTTTTTTTTTTTTTTTTTTTTTTTTCTTTTCTTTTTTTTCAGAGACTTTGTTGGGCATCAGTTAGGTGGATTTAGTTTTTGATTTTCTTTTCTCCCGGTGTGCCCAACGCCAGTGGCGACTCGTGCAATTTGGAAACAATGCTTTTCCTCTATTTGAATCCATGAACAATAATCGATCGCAGGTGAAGCGCCTTTTCACTATCGAATCGATTGTTTTGCGTAGAATCAAGTGGAGGATAAACATAGCTGCCTAATCGCACGAGCCGCCACTGCCCGGCGCAACCTTCCTTGTTTCGAGATCTCTTCTCCTCGATAATATGAGGTGCCTTAATCTTAACCTTTTCAGTCACGGACTTTAAAATGCAATTTTTCCAATTTCAAAAGCAAATCGGTGGTTTGACCGATTAATTTTGATCTAAATTAATGTGCATACTAATTTTTCTCTTTTCCCATCAAAGTCTTTGTAAAATTATGTGTATCTCAGACCGCATGGACCACACGGTGAACAAATGGGTTTACATATAACTCCGCAAAACTTTAGACTATAGCACTACAGAGCACATGGTTGATTGCGGAATGGCCCCTTTGCTCCGTCTAAAATCCCAGTTCAAGTAGTTGTCGAGTGAATGAAATTGCGTTTTGAATACAAGGCGTAACTACAAAAAGCGTAGTTGATAATTGATTTGATTTAAGTCTATAAGAATTCTGTCTTATTTAAATTTTTATCAGAAACATTTTTACGTGGACTCCTTTCAATGAATACAAAAGCATTTAACACACAATATCCTAAGATAGAACTGAAGGCGCCATCCTCAGCGCTAATTATTTTTATTCCTTTTTAATAATTGATTTTAATTTATTACTGAGCACTTAATCGAAGATGTGTCACAAATTATTTTACTTTTATCTTTAGTTCAAAACTCATTTAAACACTCCCGTATCGAATCGACCAGTCTTTATCTTGCTAAAAAATGAACGCACCCCGCCTCTCCTATTCCGACACTCTCGGTAAGGCACTCGACTATATAGTCGAGTTTTCTACCTGCTCCTGCTGTCGGAGGTATACTGAAATCGTTTTTAAAAAATCTTCATCGGTTTACCGTTTCCAATTAAAATAATACTCCTACATCAGGGATTTTTTCCCCTTATTTTTCAAGTAGAGTTAATCGTTTATCTCTCTAATTTCCGAGGAACCGATTATCCCCTCTCCCTTCAACGCCCAACCTGTATCGCCCATACACCTACACTTTCTAGGTGTAATATGTGTTTTGAACGTAGAAGGTTAAAGTTCCACCTCCCTTAATTAGTGGATGAATAAAAGTTGCGTAGCTCATTTTACGATGCCTAAATAATCGAATTGAAATGTCTAATCAGTGGCGTAGCGTGCAATTTGGCAACGTTGTACTGTGCCCATTTAAACTCACGTAAACAGTCGAATGCGAAGGTGTTCACCGAACGCCCAATCGTTTGATCTTTTTCGTATGGGTTTATATGGACTGACTGCAATGTTGCCAAATAGAACGCTACGCCATTGTGTCTAATTAATGTTCGACTTATTTTCAAGAGGAGGTAATAGCCAAAAATTACTTCCTGCGAAGCGACGCTTCTTTTTCAGATTTCGTCTCACGGAGCGTGCCTCCCCCTCCCCCAGTAAATTTATCTGGGTTCGCCACTGGACCCTTGTGTTGTAGATGTTTCTAGTTCCCACAAACCATGTCAAATCATTTTGTTGTTATTATTCAGTATTGTTGATTCTTTAGAAAATGGAGGGAATTGCCTCGGTCATGAAGACGGAATAAAAGCGCCATTTCTTATCAGCTGCAAGTCCGAAAGCTTGAATTTTATTATCTAATCTTCGTTTTGTAACAGCAAAACGACGATATTATTTTAGAACCAGCGCAATGATGAACGGAGTCGGAGCCATTCTAAGAGAATGATACTCGTTTGCAGTGTTGCCATTTTTCGGATAATTATCAGACTTATCCCATTTTACTCAATGTAAAAGCTGGTGATTTTCAGGAAAAGTTGGCAACATATGATCAGTTGACTTTTTGCTGTTTTTCTTTTGGGTTTTTTGTCTTGATGGTTCTTTCCAGTGTTGCCAGGTCCTGCGGCTTTTTCTGTGTGTTCTTCAGTGGCGAGGCGTGAAATTTGGCAACCACGTATTTTCTCCACTTAAATTCACCAAAAAGGTCGAACGCTTCAGTCATCTGCGATGACCAGGTCATCGCAGATGACTAGGCATTTCGACCTTTCTAATGAGTAAGTGTGGGGGAACGTTGCCAAATCGCACGCCTCGCCACTGGTGTTCTTACGGAAAAATCCGCAAGATCTGCGGTAACTTTGGTACTTTCATGAACGCGCGATCAGTGGCGATGGCGTGCCATTTGACATCAATGGAGCCCCTTCATTTAAATCTGTGTAAAACAATCGATTTTTATTTTTTTGAAGCTTCTGCCTTATTTTAGTGTCGATTAAAATTACCTCGGGTTTAAATTGTGACAAATGCTCTGTTTCTTTGGTGATAATCCATGTAGGTAATCGAGGCTCATTCCGGATAGAATGAAATTGCATTTGAAAACTGTCCTTTTTATCTGAAAACTAAAAATAATTATCTTTTTAGCGATGGCCAAGGTTAGAGATCAGTCACTACTAGCCAGCTGCGCTACAGTTAAGTAGAAAATGTGAAGTTTTATAGCCAAAATTACAGTTTTTAGGCGTAACGGATGCCACATTTGATCCGGAATGGCCGCATGAAGATTGCGTACTTGTGTGTGCCTCGACGATTACAACGATGATTAAAGCCAGTTTGAACTATTATTCGCAAGTGCAACCCAACGACAGTGGCCGCCACACAAAACAATCACTCCATCTACCCTGCTTAGGCGCAATTCTCCAAATTGTGTCTATGAGAGTTTACCGGTATGCCACTTGGTACTTTCGTTTTATCCCTTATCAGTACGCATTTTTATTTGCACGTGCAGTGTGCTGTGCACTGTGTGCACTAACCGTTCATTTTGCCGTTTCCCAGTCAAACGGCTGAACACAACTTCTTCGCGATTAAAACTGAAACATGGAGGATTAGAAGGATGAAATGACACCGCCATCGAGTCTTCAAGTCTGAAGAAAATGTATGGTTGCAATTATTTCAAACTCATGTGTTTCAGGTGCATATAGTCGCTGAGAAACTTTTGTTATCGTAGAGTGAATGCAGCATTTTTTTTTTTTTTTTTGTGGAATAGGCTCGTTCTATAGGGTCTTGTTAATATGTGTATGTATGCGTTCTCGAGGCCTCTTTGATAAGCGCTCGTGCACGTCCGCTGTCTGTTGTGCATATACTTGAGTGCGCACGCACGAATTTTGCATTTGCGCGCTTTCGAGACTCCACGATCATGCGACGATATGCACCGAGTCCCCTTATTCGCTGATTCAGTTTTTTAGTAACGTGAGCTATGTGTAGAGATAAAGTTCAAGCTTAATATTCGCGAACAAAAAAATTAGGAGATCCACGTGATGTTTGCTATCTTCCTTGCATGTTCATCCTCCTTCACCCCAATATTTCTCTCTCTCCCTCCCCCTCTCTCTCTCTCTCTCTCTTCCCCTCCCTCCCTCTATCTCCGTTCTTTTCTAACGTTTCACGGAGGGAATGAACCTCGTCAAGAACCAGCGCTAGCCAATTAGCGCGCTGGTTTCTCGGATATTATCGGAGGCGCGTCTGTTTTGGCTTGACTTGACCCGCGCCTGAGTTCTTATTATTACGCGCTTGTCTCGGTGGCAGATTCAGATCTTTGAACATTCAGGCGCGGACGCCGGACGCCGGCCGGACGGACGGACGTCAAATGGGCGCGAGTGACCTTTGGAGCCGTCGATTTAGAGAATCCACAGGCCATCTGGCGGCCGAGGAGTTGTTTCCTCCGTAAATGTTTGCCGCAAAATTAGAATGAAGGGTTAGAACTGATTTTTAGATCTGGGAAATGGCGAAGGTAGGAGGGAGGAGAAGCTTCCATCAGATTGGTGAAGTATCTTCAAAATCACGCAGACTCCCTCTCCCTTCGCTTCTTCCGCTGAAAGAAGAAGGAGAAAGTGGCGCCTCCTCCGTTGAAGATCCGAACCATTTTATGAATCTATTCTGAAAGGAACGCTTCTGAAAATGGCTAGAATTCTATCAGGAAGTTCCCGAAAAGAGTTTCCAGTGTTTTTGCCGAGAGTTCCGGCGTTTTTTTTTTTTTTTTTTTTTTTTTTACTAGAATTATGACGCTTCATGTAAGAAATGCCGGTCAAAACTACCAGATAGTTCTGATCATAAATCCCCGAGTTGAGAACACAAAAAGTTAGAACTCCGGTCATTTTCAGGAGCGCTTTTCTATCAGTGTATTTCGAGTCAAATAATTGCCAAGTCTGTTTGGAAAGTGCGTTGGTCACACGTTACCGTTTTCCAAACATTCTCAGTCAAAAATAATATCGGCAGCATTTGGTTCATTCAAAGCATGCACTTGTTTAACCTTCACTGAGATGAAGGTTTTCCCTGAATTGGTCAGAATTAAAAAAAAAAAAATTATATGTCAGCATTCTCGACAAAAATGCCAGATTTTGTTTTTAGAGTTCTGACCAATTTCAGGAGAACCTTTCTCTCTGAGCAACGCGTTCCCTATAATTTACTGTCCACCCAGCTTTTATCTATGTACATATCCTCTAGCTTTAACGGATTTCCTGATACCCACTTTGATTCGAATCTTGGGATTTGCTCAGACGTGTCATAAAAAGTAGTTCGTCATCCTCCATCAATATCCGCGCTTTATTCAAAAATTGGCCCATTGAGCGCACGCACCTCTCGTGATAATGAAATTTCTTATCTGCTTCAATTAAAATAGGCGTGTAATTTTCTGTCTGGAAATGCAGTTGAACTTGAGACAAAGGAAATCCAGCTGAGTAGTTGCGTTGGAATAAGCCTTACCTTTTTTTACCGGAAATCTATTTTCACTGTTTTCATTTCTTCCAGTCAATTCCGGGGAATTGCGGCCTGATAATATCACTGTGTTCTTGGATTATAACAAGAATCGACGTTTATTTCTTGACAGGTGTAAACATTCCTCTCGTTCTTTCGACACAGTGTTTCAAAAATCAAGATTTGAACGGAAAGGAACTACGAAACACGGGCTTAACACTTTGAATGACTTGAGGGAAAATTCTAGCACCACTCCTGTGATTTTTGATAACTCCTAATTTAGATACCCCCATAAAATGAAAACTACCCTAGCTACTAAAGCCATTTGGCTACACTAGGATGTTACGGGCGAATGTGAAAATTGTGCTTTTCGCTCCCACGTTGTTTTTCTTCGTCGCTATGTTTACCTCTCGTTGTTTTTACAATGATTTTTCATCAAGAGCGGCGTTGAATGCGATTTCTTCACTTGTTATCGAACATGTGGAGCATTGTCAATAGTCGTTTTCGCGGTGATTGGAGTGTCGACCGTAGCAAAACAACCCGCTATGCAGTTAATGCCCTGTTTAATTTTTCCTTTCTTCCCGCACGTTTATGGAGTTCGTCCGACTTTGTCAAACGCAGTCTGAATTTTACGATGTATTATTCATTTCTCGGTGCACCTCGTGGTGTTATGATAATTATTTCTTTGCTGCCCCATTCTTTTCTGTGAATGTGCTCTTTCTCTCTGTCTCTCTCTCTCCCTCTCCCCCCCCCATTCTCGCTAGCAAAGAAGGATTCGTCCAATAAATTGACACGGCGACGGGCGGGCGAACCCAGTGTTGCTAGTTATTCGTTTTATCCATCTAATTATAAATCATTGTTTGAATGGAAAATTCTAATGATTTTTTGTACTTAAATCTGGCAGCGCTGGGGCGGACGCAACGCGACGCGACGTCAGAAACAATAAAAAGCCCAAGACCGAGACGTTAGCAATTTGCGCACGGTCGAACGGTCGGTCTCATGCTGCTCTTGGCTCATACGTGTATGCGCACGGGCACAGCCTAAGCAAGCGCGCGTCTCGTCCACCGCCTCCCCCTCATGAGTGTGGACGTGCATTCGCTCCCTGTGACAATGGCAACGCTGTGGTAGGGCAGGCACCCGACATAGCCACCGCGACCGGGGACATGTTATCACCACTCGGATTGCACATTGCAAAGGCCACCCGATAACCGAATAGTGGCCGACTCACTGGACTGACTCTCTCACTTGCAATGACCGTCAGGCATCGCACATTGGAGTCAGAGCTACCGTTTTCTGTCAATTTATTACCCTCGCGAATCTGCCATCACACTGAAAGAATTCTTCTTCTAATCCAAGGTGTATATCGTTTGTGTTAAAGAAACTGCATTGTGAAATATTGACTACGGGGAGATTCCTTTAACCCAAGGAAAATGTCTGCTGCTACAAGTAAAAGATTCCTTGTTGTGGCAGTGATTCTCCTTCATGCAATCAGAACTTTACTTCGAGCAAGGAAAACTGTCACAAGTAAACGTGTTTCCTTGTTTTTGAAGAAGTGATTTTTCTCAGTGCAGAGTTGAGCGATTAGGGGGAATGATCGATTACACGATTACTGCGAGTAGTCGTAATCGTCATTTTTTGCTCGGTGATTTTCCGGTCTTCAGGGATGATTTATTTAAAAATCACTCATAATAATAGTTTCAGTTGCTGAAGAATTAGGTCTAATCAAAATGGCCCTAAACAATATTTTTAATCTGATGAGGACTATGTTTAAATACCACACATACTTTTGTCAATTACCATAGTTACTCAGGAATCGTGGAATCATGACGTGATCTATTACACCCCTATTTGCCCAACTCTGCTCTCTATACCAGGCTATAGGGGATGGTTCAACTACCGTCATTTTACTATCTGAGCACCCAAAACAAGCGTCCGAGACGCAAAAATGAATTTGCAAGATATTTCAATGCGGACAGTAGTTGAATGTTTTTTTTTTTTTTGTTTTTTTTTTGTTTTTTGTTTTTTGTTGTTGCAAATATCGCCCTTGTAACTCGTCAGATTGCACATCCAATTAGCGAGCGCGGATGTACCACATCTGGAATCAAATCGATATGTACCAGGTGTTAAAAGGTCTTAATCAACAGTTTCTTTTGAATCAGTGATTAAAAATCGAAAATTGAGCTGTTGGGTGAATGATAAGTGTCCGCGGACGCCACTTCTCTTACTAGAGGTTTGGGTTGGACTTGGTTGGCATTATAAAATAGTTGGTGTCTAAAAAAATACTTGAATTTTCCCTTTGTGTGTCAAGTCAAGCGGAGTCATTGTGACACCGCAACCACACCCACCCTCCCGTCATCCGTTACAAGATCCTCAGATCTGATTCATTACAATAATATTTTTTCTCTCTCTGTATTATTAGAGCTTTACTGCCACAACCCTTCGTTGTTTTGAGCTTTTTTTTCTTATGACGCAATCCAAAAAATCCAGAAAATTAAAAAAAAAGTTTCCCACCATCTTCCCGAAACCGGGACTCTTACGACTAGACATGAATATTTTTCAAACCAAGTCAAGTTTTTAAAATGTACCTATCGCGTTTGTATTTGTGCACGGACTTTTGTCTTTTGCCCTTTTAGATATTTTTCTTCCAAATCAACACTCGCTCGCTCTCATTAAGTGAGTAGTTAATTATACAGTCGCGAGGCGTGAAATTTGGCAACAATGTATTTTCTCCATTTAAATTCACCAAAAACTTCGAACGCCTCAGCCATCGGCAATGGCCAGGCATTTCGACCTTTCTAATGTGTTTAAATGGGGAAAAGGAACGTTGCCTAATCGCACACTTCGCCACTGAATTTTGCCTATTCTATGAATTGAAGGCGCACGTAGATAAAAACTTTTTGGAAGTATTATTCATTTGGAGTCGTTTCCACTGTATAGGTGCAAGGAATTGCAAGTGCGTGAGCTAAATATGGTAACGAAAATGTGTTTACTCGGGCGCGGGATTCAAAGCAGTGGCGTAGCGTGCGATTTGGCACCGTTGCAGCCCATCTTTTAAACCCATAAAAAAGATCGAACTATTGGATGTTCGGTGAACGCCTTCGCATTCGATCTCTTTACATGGGTTTCAATGGACACAATACAACGTTGCCAAATTGCACGCTACGCCACTGATTCAAAGGGTTAAAGCCAGTGGCGCGGCGTAGCGTGCAATTTGGCAACGTTGCAATGTCTCCATTTAAACCCATTAAAAAAATCGTACTATTCGATGTTCGGTGAACACCTTCGCATTCGACTTTTTTACGTGGGTTTAAAATGGACACAATACAACGTTGCCACATTGCAGGCTGCGCCACTTATTCAAAGGGTTAAAGCGTCGCCTTTGATGCACTATTCGATTGGTGATCTAATTGGAATTGAACTTGATCCAGTCTCTTGAAATTTCACCCAAAGAGTCTGATGAATGGTCAGCATCCTGCCGGTCCGTCGGTGGCCGCGGTTACTATGCCACTGCCACCTTCCTCGCCGGTTGCACAATTCCAATCCATTCCAGTAACGTAACCGCTCCCGCTCCTTCGCATGCGTTCCGCGTTCCCTTATAGTCTCGTGTCTGGACCGGACCGGACCGTCACGTCGCGGCGCAGAAGCCGTAGTCGCGGAGAGCACAGCGATATCGTTACACCGCGGCCGGTTGGACGTTGGTCCCACCCACCAACGCTCGCGGAGAACATCAGCCAACAAGCTCACTGGTAGCAAGAAGCTAGCGCCGAGTCCAGTCCGAGTCGTCATTGTTGTATTGGTTGCGGAGCGGGCCCGGGTTCGAGATCAGCTCAGGCTCGTTGTCGTGAGGAACGAAAGTGATCCTGGTCGTCGTCGTCGCGTCGTGCGGAGACTAACCTCCGAACTAGACCTTCATCGCAAGACACATAATACCTTCTTCATTGGTACATGGTTGCCAGCTGCTGTAGAGGGGAAAAACCCCCGACGAGTTTTGTTGTCAAGTCCATGGTGGCGACATGGAGTTAACTTTCAGCCGGCCTCGATGGCTTGGTGGTTAAGACTCCTGACTGCTTAGAGTCCCTATACTCTTTGAGAGTTGCGCCAAGTCTCTCAAAATGAAGAAGAAGAAGCGGATCAATGGAGCCTGCAAGAGGCAAATTGCAAATGGTGGATGGTCATTTGCCTCAGCGCTGTTGCCGCTATTTCGCTATCTCTTACAGGTTATAGCTTCAGATTCTCGACCATAACGGTCGTTATTGAAAGAGATGATGTTCTCCAGAATAACATACAAGCAGAGGAAAAATTAACCATAATTACTGCGGTCACTGTTACTTCAAAGTCATTAAAAGAGATTTTAATAGTGAAATGTAGTGAAACAAGGCCCACTATATTCGAAGTTTGTCACTGGCAAGAGATAGCTATGCATGAAGGTCACGTGAGAGTAAGTGCGAGGTAGTTTGGAACGCTGAGAGAGTTTTGTCACAGCTGATTGCGACCAATAAAAGTTGCACTGTTGTGATTGTAGGCGAACCGTTGGATTCGCACTACAACCGTCCATACTCTTTTACAGTAACCCGAATTTGTTGGGATTTCCCTTTGAAAAACATTTGAATTCCCCGCCAAGTTTGGCAACTCTAGTTGCTTCACTCAATGTGACAACCCTGGATGAGATACACTGCTGCCAATTAAGCGAACGTATTTGGTCCATACTATAAGCAATTGACGGCCCTTTCGGGAGGGAGAATCGAATTTTTTTAAGCGATGGGACTCCAGGAGCAGGTTCTGGCTCCGCTGCGCCGCACAGTGTACGAGAGTTAAAAGCTTCAAGGAATGAGCGAATTTTGCTCACTTGAACTATTTCTAACAGGAATGATTCTAGCTGGAACGTATGCACTGAGAGTCTGAAATCGAAATGATACTTATTTAAGCTGCGATTTTAACTTTTTGATTTTTTGCCTCCAAATTTCAAATTTCTGCCTAGTGTGCGCCGTTAAAAAGTCTGCGATTTTCTCACGCGTCGCTGTCGACAAGAATTAAGTTGCAGCGCGCCGCCACGGAAAAAATCGCGAAATTTAAGCCGACCCGTATTTTCCAAATCCTGACGCAAATAACATGGCCCTAACTACTTTCGCCTGTTCCGGATTAAAAACGAAACACACGGTGTTCATGAAATCATACTTCTACTCTGAAATGTATTTAGGTGGGAGGATGGGGAGGGGATAACAATGAGAGAAAGAGAGAGACGGATTAAAAAAAAAAAATACTCGGAAAGGAAACAAATTATGATGCAAGCGAAATATTGGGAAAATTATCGCAATTCTGAATGTTTTCAGTCCAAAATTGAAATATGACTTTCGGAGAAGTCACATCCAACTCGCGGTCTAGATTTCCCTATAGTTTGGATGATTTCCCCTGCCCGTTCTGAAGTTGAAGGTTTGGGCAGGACTTTCTAAACACCCTGAATGGAACAGGCCAACAGGCACGAATTCAACTCGGGTGTTTTTTTTTTTTTTTTTTTTTTTTTTTCGTGTAACGTTGGTCATTTTTGGAGAGCTCTTGACCGTAATCAGTGTGTCTATTTAGTGGGTGCGTAGCTGTTAATGCGTTAGTATGTATAAACGAGAGGGGGTATGGGTAGGGTAGGTTAGAGCGGAGTCAAGTTTGACAGGGAAACTAGGTGCTAATTACTGCCCCTCTATTTGCGAACTGACAAGTGGCGAGAGCATAAATGAAGCGGGGACTGAAAGTAGAAAAATTGTAATCAGAAATGGGAGGGAATTGAGGGGGGGGGGTGAGTATGCTCGGGCATCATAGAGAGAGTGGAGCCGCTAAAAAGGTTAATTATAGAAATCAAGAAGGCCCGACCACGTTTATATACATGCAACCTGGTTTGTTGGTGAATATAATAACAGTTGTTAAGGGTGAATCGAATTAGCGCAGAATAAGAAAAAAAAGACGAGCCAGGATGTTGAGCTTTACGTATACATACGTACACACTGTATGTGTTTTTGTGCGAGTGCATTGTGAATAAATTACTAGTACAGGCTGTTACCTTCTTCAAACACCTGGAATTGTGGGGCTCCCGAGTGCCAATACACGCCTCCGTCGACCTATTTATTGATTTGGTTTCTAGAGGTTTTCGCTAAATAAGACAATAATGCATCATGATTTTTAGCTGGTTACAATTTCCTTCGCTAGACGGTCGTTCACATTTCTAGTAGCCGTGGAAGCGTCATAATAGTCGCGCTAAAATTGGCAACCTTGCTAGGATAGCTTGGAGTATCGGCGTGGCAACCTCCTTGCAAGGAGGCTTTGTATGTGTTTATCTTATGACTTGTGTAATCAATTTCATGCTAATTATAAAAACACACGCGGGTCGGGTGAAGGAGGAAGTTCACTGCTCACAGTTCCATTCCATAGTCTTTGGGGCGGTGGTGGTCGTCGTTGGGAGGAGGCGATGACGACGAGGTGTCTTGGTGAGGGGGGGGCTGTAGGGAGAATGCATTTTTCCCGCCCCAACCGTAAGAAAAACTTGCATTGCTTAAGAAAGAAGCAGAAGCGTCAATTTTTTATACGAATTAAAATTCTTTGCGCATCGCTAGTCTGAGTCCTGAGTAATCGCCCGCCCTCGCAAGGGGTTTACGTATACGCTTGCGTTACCAACGTAAGTGGAGCGGTAAGCAATGAGCAACTTCGGATCGTATAATTCTTGAAAATTATTGATCGATATAATTTTGCAGTTAGACTATCGGAATCGTATTGTCGGTACCGCGCGTGTGACCCGCTTTTGAGCGTTGGGTTTTAAGCTTTTGAACGTGTTTGTTCATTAACTGTATATCAGGTTTATGAAGTACTATAAAAGTTCATCTTTGACGAGATAGTCACAATTTTGAGACCCCGGGTCCAGTCAAGTCCTTTTCATCACGCCCTGTGTTATCGACGAGTGAAAAAAAAAAAAATCATGACAATATTAAAAGCTTATCCTCGGGGGATATTTAACATTAAATTGCACCGAATTTGCCTCTGGTGGAGGGTACACTTTTCGCCTCCCCGTTGCGCGTGATTTAATTAACTATTTTTTGTCGAAGGAAAATCTCGCTTGCGGCAAGTAGATGAATGCTGAAGCGGAGCCTCGTGGCGTAAGGATCATTGATTACCCTAGCCGTGGCCGTGGGTTCGACGCCCTCACTAGAAAATCAGAATAATCGCAAAAATTTAAAGTAGAGATAGATGATAACGATGATTTGAATGAAATGTTCAGAAAGAAGGGATTGCAGCTTCTCAGTTAGTTTGACGCTTTGACCATTACCAATTTTACAAAGACGAAGTACATCTGGGGACAAACATTATGGCAGAATACTCTTTGAGTTAGGCTCTCTGAAATACTTACCTCAATGGATGTAGGCTTACCCAAGCACAAATCTAAGAAGTTGCCTGACATGAAGTTTACCCTGAGCTTTACTTTTCCAACTTCTTGTGTCTACCCTTTTGGTGTTAATGCGCTTAATTGGATCGGTGGTGTTGGGTATCCTCCTCGTTTCGCAAAAGATTAAGAAAGCCATAACAATAGCAACAAACTGCAATTTCATTACAGGTTCGCATGTATGAAAGCTATTGCAAAAGTCCCGCTTACCTTTGGAATTTAAATCCGCGGGAATTGAAATAAAAAAATGGTGGAATTCGAGGATAAAAGGAAGACTAATTTCTCAGGCTAACGTCGATGGAGATGGACCAACTCCAATTATCGGACGGGGGGGGGGGGGGCGAAATCGTGTTTGTTAGGATTATTGTAAGCGGTATCCGAATGCGATCGGATCAGAAATCTCCAACGAATATTGATTTGCTTCCTCTCCAACCAACAAAAGCAATGATACTATCACATTTTTCTTTTTTTACTTTTTTTGTTTCTTTTCCCCTTGCGGATAGGAATAAAATATTTATTCCCCCTTCCCGTCCACCCACTCCTATTCAGAATCTTGGACAATTATCAGGCCTCGGCGTGCTGCCCCCTTGTTCGAATGTTTATGAATATTTTGAAATGTAAAAATATTTTGTTGGTTTTCAAATATCAGCGAGCATGAAGAGTCATTAATCTCGAACCGGTTTTTATCGGATATCATTCTGAAACGAGCCCCGTTCCTCGGATAGCAAGCCGGCCGGCAGTGGCGCGGAGAGGCGCGACTCTAACAACGTTGCCAAGTAGCTGTGACAAATTCGCCCGCTGCTTTCTCAGTGTCTTATTGTCTCTTTCAGCAATGCCCAGTACCCACTGCCCGGCAGTCATGGAAATTATTTTCTTCATCAACCGCAAGAAAGTGGCATTTGATGGAGTATCATTTTTAATTTCTTACATATGATTTTTTGGCTACCGAGTCCGAGACCCTATACGGATTTGCGCAGCGGTCGGTTTGGATGAAAGAGCTTCGAGTTCGCCGTTTGGGGAAGTCGTGTCTAGCGTGCCACCTGATTAGTGGTGGCTCGTGCAATTTGGCAATAATGGGGGATTCTCCCCCCCCCGCCCCCCCATTTAAATCTATGTAGAATCATCCAGTAGCGTAGCGTGCAATTTGGCAACGTTGAACTTTTTACATTTAAACGTATTGAAAATATCGACCTGTAGGGTGTTCGGTGAACACCCTCGAATTCGAACTGTTACATGAGTTTAAATAGCAAAAATATGACGTTGCCAAATTGCACGCTACGCCACTGGAATCATCGATCCTCAGGAGATTCATTGAATCCCTGAGAAAACGATACTGTAGTGTCCCAGTTCTTGACTACATGTTGCAAATCCGCGCTTTCACTGATTGGTCGAGGCGTCTTCTAATTTTGAAGTACAAAGACCGTTCCCTCCCAACTTTCGTTGGACCTAGCTTCTTCCTGGTCGAGACCTCTTCTAGCTTTAATGAACAAGGGACCAAATTATGTTAGGTCCCGAGCGTTGACTTGCGTGCATCTTGCGTGCGGTTTCGACCAATCAGAGAGCTTACGCACGGGACCTATCAAAATTTGGTCCCAGGACCGTTCCTTCTAAACTTTCGTTGGACCTAGCTCCTTCCTCAGCACAATTCCACTTATTTTCCCGCTTAATCCGCTCTAAACTTATTCCGCTTGGCAACATTGCTGTCTGCTTTTGCGGCTGGAGCCACCACGGTCTGCGTTCCGCAAGCATCGCCCCGCGCCGCGCTTTACGTTGGGAGTATAAGTCGCGCTCGCGACGACCGACGTCGCGTTCCTATTTCTTCGCCCCGCGCGGCCAGTGCGCGTAAACCCTCGCACGCAAACGCACGCACGTGCGTCGTCTCTTGTGCCTGGGCATGCGCGCAACGACCACAGCACGAACGAATATGACGAGGGCAATATTTCGAGTTCAATTATTTCATGCATTTGACTCTCTTCGCTTATTCTCCCATTGCCTTGCCTTGCTTTTCCTGCCCCCTATTCCCTCATGCCTCGGCCCTCATACATGCCCATACTCAATGCCCCTCCTTGGTTGGTGCTTGTGTGCTTGTGTATGTGTGCTCTCGGTGAATGTCAGCTCTTTAGCAATGCCCACGTCTTCCTCGCCGCTGTTATGGCTTTTGCGGTTTCCTCCCATACGATCCGCGCGCGTTTTTACCTTTTTTTCTCTCTCTCGGTTCTTCAGCAATGGGTACCAAACCACGAGTTCAGGGTTCGAACCCCGTCTAGTATGTTTTCTTTCTTGCCCCTCTCCGCTTAGGCCGGTCGTGGGTCGGGGCTTATTTTGGCTTCGTTCCATGTCTCAGGTCCCGCGGTTGTTTAACAGATGCTTGGTTTGAGTTAGGATGCTCCTTTGATAACCTTTGCAGTTCAAGGTTACTGCAAGCAACTGGCCACTAACCCAGAGGTCCCGGCCGAGGTGACAGGGTTTGACGATCTCAGATCTAGTCATCTCATGGCATGGACGTTACGATTCTCTGTTTCGTCTTTTCTTCTTCTTGTCTCTTCCATTTCGTCTGTTGGGCCCTAGTTGGCAATAGAAGACATTTGAAGTTCTGGTGAAAAAGAGGTTACTTCTATGGGTCCTTTGCAAATTTCTGCTGCAGCGTTATGGAGGGCCGACTCTCTTGTAAACTCGGGTGAA
This sequence comes from Trialeurodes vaporariorum, assembly GCA_011764245.1. Taxonomy (NCBI): domain Eukaryota; kingdom Metazoa; phylum Arthropoda; class Insecta; order Hemiptera; family Aleyrodidae; genus Trialeurodes; species Trialeurodes vaporariorum. The sequence goes on from VMOF01000111.1 coordinate 70,373,321, forward strand.
AACCAAGTTGAAACCTGTAGAAAACATTTTAAGATAAAGTCAAGGTACCAGTCGGATGAGCGGGTCACAATGGGGTATAGTCCATGGTAATCGCAGCTTTCTTCATGATTGATCTCTTTTCTCTGCATAGAAGCTTGCGATTATAGGACTTTCCGTCCATTCTGCCCCGTTCACATCACAGTATACTTATCTTATGCAGTAGCGAAATTCAATGTTAGAAAAGCGGCAAATGCCCCCTAGTGGTCGGAGGATAGAACTAACATCTTCCATTTGATTTGCATTAGACGCGACGATGGCGCCCCCTAGTAGTCGAAGGATAACAACTCAATTTTCCCATTTAATTACATTGAAAAACGACATTCGCCAAAGCGCTCATAGAATTTCGCTACTGTATAAGATGAGTATACTGTGGTTCACATGGCTCTTGGAATTTTGTTTAGACGCGTTTAAACACACGGTTTAGACGCGTTTAAACACGCGGTTTAGACGCGTTTAAACACGCGGTTTAGACGCGTTTAAAAACGCGGTTTAGACGCGTTTAAACACACGGTTTAGACTTGTTGCTAATCAACCTCACCAATGGGTTTTGGTGCATAAGCGCTTTGTACACAATCAAGCATGCAATCGATGAGCCAAAATCCACCACAAACTGCAGGTGAGCCAACCGTTGACTGCTCAGTTATTGTTCCTTCCCGTTAAACTGCATAGTCAATTTTCGTTTGGATGGTGTTACTTGTTCACCAATTTCAGTCAATGAAACCAATAAAACCCGTTTTTGAGGTGTTATGATCAAGTTTATGTTTGACTTTTGGAAGTGTCAAAAGTTGGTAATCCTGCAGTTTGATCAAACCCGTTCAAGTGCCTACGAAGATCTTTATATGAATGTTCGTTTGCCTTATAGTAATAAGGCCGCGCAGATCAACCATTCATTCTGATCTGATGGGTCGAATTTGATGTTGATTTGGCTACCGTGTATTTCTGATGCTGCCCCAAAAGAGTAGATCGTAGTGCATAGAGTGGGTATTAATTTATATAGCACTTGCACTGCTCACGCTTACCCTGCCCCTCCCCCCCCCCGCCACGGGCGCAACCGGCAATTGTCCGCGGTCTAATCCGACACTCATTAGAATCGTTTTGATTAGAAGTCACCCTACACCCCGTCCGACCGTCCATCGCCTCCTCCCCCCCCTCCACTTCAAGACGGTTACGTGGAATTGACCAAAGAGGAGGGGGGGGGGGGCTCAGAGCCGCACACTTGGCGGTGTCATCGTCGTTAAGAGTAGCGCCGCGACTATTATCATTGGACCGCGACCATGCCATGATGTCAGATGTGCTCGTGGAAAATTTGAGGAATCGGATGAAATCATAGCACCAGTGGCGTCGCGTGCAATTTGGCAACAATGTGTTCTATCCATTTAAATTCATGTAAAAGATCGAATTCAGGGGGTGCACAGTGCACAAGGAAAATTCGATTTATTTAATGAGTTTTAATGGAGCAGTTGCATTGTTGTCAGATGGCACGCGACGCCACTGCATAGCACGTAAATATTGCGAGTAAGTAAATGATCGAGATAATTAATAAAAAAAAACGTAAACAAACAAATTGTGTAAAACGAGGAACAAGCAGTTTAGCAGTACTTAGTTTTTCTTAAAAAATGTATAAATCGAGGCTCATTCGATCAGGGCGAATATTTTACGTTTAGTGCCGATTTTTGCTACCAGCGCGTTGCCATTCGATTAACGTCACTGCAAATGCCAATAGTAATCATTTGTGAGAAAACAGAGTGTCAGGTGTTAGAAAAAATACATGTGAAGAAAGTCTGCAAAATATCTCGTCGGTAACCTGAAAAATAAGGCTGAAAGTACCGAGAAACGGAATATCCTAAATAGATTCTGGTATCGAAACGCGATGTTCCATTTTTTGATACTTCCAAAATCTGAAATGATTTGAAATATATTTTGCAGAGCCATTCTTCGGATCGTTATCTAGTAGCCTACTTTCCGTTCTCTTCCAAATAATTACTTTTAACCTGTAACTTGACTTTAACCGACGATTCAGTTCTGATTTTAGGAATTGACAGTAAACGGTGAATGCTTACATTAAAACATTGTGATTGAATTATGTGAATTTTTAACCGGGGGGGGGGGGAGACAAGGAACAGTTTATCAACTCCAATTCGGGGAGAAGTTTGTCAGACTGTGTTAGACCACCTCTTCTTGTGTGCTGTAAAATGCATTGTGGATCCTTTAAAAAGAAACAAACTCATGGAAGCAGAAGTATTCAATGCTTGGTTGCATTGATTTTGCATTTTTTGCTTTGTTTGAAAAAAATAAACAAAAAAACAAAAAATGAACCGATGCGTGTGCTTTTGGAATTTTTTAGGGAATTGTCCTCGTCAGACCACCCCACCCCCTTCCCCCTTTCCGCTTTTGTGAAGGTGCGGTATGCGCACTTACGGTTTCTTGCAAGACAAAGAAATTTACTGAATTGGTGCAACAAGGTCATGCATAATTATCGAATACTCCATAGAAAGAAAAAAATAAGTGTCTTGCCATGTTGCACTAATTTTGCAATTCTTCTGCTGTTGGAAAGAAATGGTATGATACATATTTTTTTCTCCCAGTTGCATTGGTGGAAATTCTTCGCAGCGTTACTAAGAATTTTTTCAGCGAAACCCCGATTTTTCTATTTTTTGTGATGAAAGTAAATTACCAAAATTACCTACACGGGTCATTTCGGGTAACGTGTAGGATCCGCTACATTTTAAAACTACAATTTTGACTTTTAAACTTCAAATTTTATACGCGTTACTGTAACGAAGCTGGGAAGCAAGTTGTGACCTCTGACATTTATCAACGCTTCACGGTTAGAGCTCGTTTCAGAAGTGTAGGCGCACCTAGACCACAATCTTTGGTGACTTTTCGATTTTCATTTCTTCGAAACAAAACAAGATTTGTCTTCGACTTTGAACTGTTAATTTTAGAGTGTTCCTCAGTGAAAAGCCAACACTCTAATTCATTTCATTTTGAAACAAGAGAAATAATGTTTAAAAATTCCAAAGATTATCAGTCTGGGTGCCGCCTACACTTTTGAAACCACCTCTAATGCTAAACTTGCACTTATCAATTCTGCATCGAAGTTCAAGGTATGGATTCTGATAAGTTCGACAACATGGCTTTTGCCAAGTTTTTTTTTTTTTTTTTTTTTTTTTTTTTTTTTTTTTTTTTTTTAATGTCGGTCCTCGCATGTCCACTCTCCTTTGTCTATTCGGTCGACCACTTTGGTATTCGGGCTCCCGTGTAGGCCGCTTGCTCATTCGTTCTCTCATTTGTCGGTTATAACTTCTTTTTTTTTTCTTCTCGGCTCGTCAAAATGACCTATCTAGATTTTAATCGTCAAGCGCGACCGCAGGAAAACGGCCCGAAGGAATGTGTTTTGAGACGATGGAATGAATAAAGATGTTTGGTCGTTGAATCGTTGAATCGTTGTCAGAACTGGTAGTGCCAGATTTAGTCAGTTCGATGTTGTCTAGTCAGCTTGAAATTTTTCCAAAAATGAAGTTTCCCGATTCGATACCCGGACATTTTTAAATTGACGTCAGCAAGGGTCTAGGCCTGTGCGATGTTCGATGCATCGATGTTTTCCTGCTATCGAATGGATTCGATGCCAATATTGATGTCAATCGATGCCAGTGTTGACGTCAATCGATGCATCGAAACTTGTTATCTATGGATATTTCGACTCCAAAGAGACGTAAGATTCATTTTTTCCTCTTAAACCATCTCAATAGCGTAAACAAGTATCATGATTACCAGTGATTTTTTCTTTGACTTTTTAAAATTTGTTTGGATGTATCGATAAAATTTCGATGTTTTTTTAACTGGACATCGCATAGGCCTTATAGTCAGACGTTCAAAGTTGTTTGTTGCGAGTGCATTGCCGTAGTCAGGATATAGTATTTCTCTCTCTTAGCCCATTTAAACGAATGCATTAGAAAAGGATGGATATAGGGGCTCTCACGTGACTTCAGCCTATCGTTCTGTCCTTTTCTAACACATGCGTTTAAATGGGCTAAGAGAAAGAAAGACAATATCCTGGCTACGGCTATGCGAGTAGGTACTATCAACCGCAAAAGTTGTGAGATTCAAGAATGCAGGAGGAGCGCAGAACGTTGCTTTCATTACACGAGGATTCGTCACTTGTCTTGAATTCTCGACTCCCAAAACTTTTGCGTTTGATAGTACGCAAGCGGCAAGAGCCTTGAATCCTGCGCATCAGATTTTCGCGGCTTCTAAGTTGTAGACCTTTGTTAATAATTATGGGCTATTGGTTATCAATCTTAGGCAATTGTAGGTGAAATAGCCCTTTTAAGGGTTTCAAACTGTGTGCCTCCCCTTCTTTTTTTCTTGCTCCCAAAGAAGCTTTTAAGTCTTCCATGTCGCGGCTAAAATGATTGGCATGCCGGCTGGGCAGGGAGTGAGCGATAATTGGTCACATCAAAAAGTTATAAACTGAACTGAAATGTGTAATCTTTTGATCAATCGGTGGTGTCATCGGTGAAATAAAATATATCTTCAAAAATACACAAAACGACAGCCCTGGGGCCGTCAGTAACGGTGACTACTGACTAGTTTGCCATCTGGCAACTCAGCATTTGGTCAATTTGAATCCTTGCTAAAGATCGATTTCAATATTCATCGCCAATCCATGGATAGCTCGATATTATTTAATGGATTTAAATGGATCAAATGCAAAATTGCCAGACTACGAACGGTTCGCCTTTGGCGATGACAGTGGATCGATGCGTTCCTTGCCTCGGAGTGGCATGGTTTTTTCTTTTTTCTTCTTTTTTTTCTATCTGATTCGGGCAGGCGCAGGTATAAGAACGAAACGAACCCACAACCGGAGAATGTTTGCCAAGTCATTGACCATACGAAATGGTCAATGGCGCAGGTATGAATCACAGAATGTGTATTTGATGCGGGGTGCGGGGCTCATGGTATCTGTAGTGCTTCAAGGGGCAGGGTGTGGGGGCTCCACAGCAAACAAGATAATAAACCAGACTGTTGAGTGTGGAGAGAGCTCCTTAGCCCCGAAAATTCTTAATTGAAGAATAGACAAGTATACCTAAACATCAGAAAATAACAAACTCCCAACAGACAATTTTGACCCCCAACTCTCGCTCGAAACATATCTCCAATTTTAACTGTCTCAAAATCCCAGGTTTGCTTGCCTCTGGAGGACAGGGGCTGTTAAACAAGGTTTTCGAAATTATTGTTCAATCTGATGTTTCTTGTTTTCTTTTCTTTCCATTTTTTCTCTTTTTCGTCAACCTCTCTCTCTTTTTTTCTTTTTTATCGAGCAGAACTAATTCGCTGTTCTCAAAAGGGAGCGTCATACATCAAATATTTTCTCTTGCCTTTTTTTTTATTTTTTATTTATTTATTTATTTTTTTTATTTTTTTTATTTTTATTTTTTTATTTTTACTTCAGTATCCCCTGAGTAATACAATGTTAACTCGAGCCCCTTCTAGTTTCTTCCCAATATTTTGATATCAGAGTTTTTTGATACGAATGGAGTTAAAGAGGATTTGCTCGGACAAATATTGATGCCTTTCAGAAGTGATAGGGAATTTGCTCAGTAAATGTTCACTGAGAGAAATCACTTCTTTAAAAATAAGGAAACACGTTTACTTGTGACAATTTTCCTTTCGCTAAGTAAAGTTCTGTTGCATTTTGGAGAATCACTGTCACAACTATAGGAATCTTTCACTTGTAGCAGCAGTTATTTTCTTTCGGTCCAAGGAATTTCTAATTCGTAAATACTTCATTGTGCAGTTTCTTTAACACAAGGGAAATACATCTTGGATTTAAAGAAGAATTCTCTCAGTGTTAGTGCTCCAGTTTAAATATTTTACATGGGTCTTAATATCTCATCACTGCCAGCCTCACCAGCTTGACAAAATGACAACTGTACAAGCTTTGTGATTGACAAATTAAAGACTGTATGTCGCTGTAGTCTTTTCTTCCTCCTCCTGTTATCTGGGCAGCGCGCTGCTTATTCTCAAGTTTCGTCTTGTGTCATCAGCCATCTATGATCCATGCATATGAAGGTTCGTGATATCCGGTAATACAAGAATCTCAACTGAGAAAACAAAATACTGAATCAAAATTTGAGAGAGATAAAATCCAAGGTCACGCTCTTTTATTTTAGTCATCACTGAGAAAAATTGTCGCGTTTCTTTAACCGTTATTCCGCTTAAGAAAGTACTAACCGGAATTTTCGTTGTGGTAACGCTTATTCCGGGTTTATTTACCGGAATGCCGGTTTTATTTACCGTATTGATAATTTTACATCGTACTTTCCTGAGATTCCGCTTCCTCCCATCAGGTGGAAGGATGGGGGAGGGGGGGGGGGGGCAGTTAACAGACTACATGCACGCTTACTTTTGCCTGCCCCGTCCGCCTTTAGATTCCCGGGCCAAAAAGATTTTCGGGACGGATGGTCTCTGAAAGACGTTGGATGGGGAGCCTGAGCACTAATATAGCCGCAAGTGCTCAACTGCGAGCATGACAGTCCGATCCGAACAATTTTTTGGGCCCAGATCTATAATGTGAACGGCGCCATGCAGTAATCCGTTTTCATTGTAGTCTGGGGAACCCTGACACAACCCTTTTTGACTTGATTCACGAAACTTATGTTGGTTTTCCTCAGTGGCGTAGCGTGCAATTCGGTAACGTTGTAATGTGTCCATTTAAACCCACGAGAAAGGTCGAATGCGAAGGTGTTCACCGAACCCCCTGCAGTTCGATCCTTTTAATGAGTTTAAATGGACACATTACAACGTTGCCAAATTGTACGCTACGCCACTGGTTTTCCTTCGAATCTCGACGTTGGGATGACATTTCAGCGTCGTTCCTGAGTGTGAAAAGTGGGCCGACTGCCGAGATTCCGGCGGGCGGTTTTCAGACCGGACCAGAATGATACAGTGTTCTCGCAGTTTTCGGATGTGTAAAGTTTGAGGTTATGCAAGGTATGGTGTCGCGGCAGGTTTCCTGAAAGCTTAAGCGGAGACGGGAAAATGCCTGTCTCCGGCGGCAGGAGAAGTGGAGATACAAATCTCCGTATTTAAATTTGGTGTGAACTCATTTCGCTCCTCCAACAGTGATGAGCTGAAATTGATGGTTCCTAGAAGCTACGAGAGAGAGAACGAGAGAGAGAGGAAGCGGTTTAGCGATTCCCTCCTCTCGTTTCCCTCTTTCTCTTCTTCACCTAGGACTAAAAATAGCCCAGGAGCAACTCAGGGCTCCACTCGTCTGAAAGAAGTGTTGCCAGACCTAAAATTAAAACCTCCCCCTCCAATTTTTATTCTAATTACTACCTACATTAATGTCACCCAGTGGCGTAGTGTGCAATTTGGCAACGTTGTGTTGTGTCCATTTAAATACTCATAAAATGTCGAATGCGATGGTGTTCACCGAATACCCAATAGTTCGATCTTTTGAATGGATTTAAATGGACACATTTCATCGTCGCCAAATTGCACGCTACGCCACGGATGTCTCCGTCTCCCTTATTGTGTTCTCACATAGAATTTCTTCTGAGTGATGCGTCCCTAAAACGACTCCCAAGCAACCAATTGTGCGTATTTTTGGATTAGATGCCTTGCTTTCATTAGTATCTTCTGCTAAGTTGACACCTATGGTCTCTGATTTCTAAAAATCAATGATTCAAGTTTTAAAATTTTAAATTTAAAAACAATTATTTTTTACTTTAAAAATAATTACTTTTAATACAAAAGTACGTCTTGTCATATAATTGAAAAATATTTTTTTTTTTCTTTAAAACATTCTGTTTTCTGCGCACCTGCTGTTTTGTATGCCGTTCTTGAAGCGAGGTGGTCCTCAAATTAGTTTTTGTCCAGTAAAAAGTTACAGTCATCGTACTTATTATGTGGTCTCGAATCACTTTTGGATCAAAACTATTGCTCCTAGACAGGTACTCGGCGCGAGAGAGGGCGAGGGAGACAGAGAGGGAGAAAAAATAGAAGAAAGTAAGTAAGAAAATGCGAATACCAGCCTTTCATTTTCGGACAAGGACATCCTACGAAACTTATTGTTATTAGGAAGGAAACCTCCCTTCGACCTCCTTGTTTCTGCATGCGCTAGCAATGCCAGCATTATGTTGACAGCTCTACGACCCGTGCAAATTTATTACTTTGAATACCCTCTTTAGAAGAGTGTCATCTCTCGATTGTTGTTTTGTCAACTCATATTTGGGCAAAACCTTTCAGCTACCGCACCCGCGCACCGTGCTCTTCCCTCAAGTACCGAGCCATAATTCATTCATTTCACGCATGACATTTCGAAGAAGGAGGCTTCTCAAATAAGGGTAGTTCTTCTTGTGAATATTCCTGTGGTTCTCGTATTCAATTATTCTCTATACCTTATTGTCCCTGCATCTGTGTCTTTGAGAGTGAAAGTGGTTAAGCTCTTTTCCATCTTTCCTATTAATTGGGCTTTGATCAAAGTATTTTTACCTGATTTAAGGGCGAACGTACGTGTGTTACTGTTCAGGTCGTATTTCAATGAACTGAGGTTCTGCTATTTCTGTACCACAAATGAAAATTGCCTTCATGTCAGTAGCACACGTGAAGTTCGAGTAGAATAAGGTGTACAAACCGACCGATTGGGAGTCAAAAGAGGGGGTGGGGGCATTTTTAAGCAGCTCATTATTTCGTCATTAAGGGATGAAGTCCTCAATATTGCCGTTTTGCGGATCCTAAAAGGAATATAGATTCATTCGTCGATGGTTCCAACGCATGGCGAAAAGATTACACAGTCAAAATCATGGCAGTGCGACTATGGCGTAGAGAACAACGCAAAGTGGATTGAAACATGAAATTTCACGGACATTTTCTGAACAAAAATCAAGAAAAGGAACAATAATCAGCAAAATAATTTAATCATAATAAAACGGGTAAAACAATTAATTTAAAAGCTGAAAATGAGCCCAAACAACATGATTTTCTATAGAAAATAACAACATTTAAATGTTTTTAAATTCCAAAACTAACATTTTTCTCTTGTCCGGAAAACCAATGTTTCGGTCCAGTATACGACGCATTTCAATCGTGAGATCGTGATAAATTATCCAAAAAATGAGGAAGTTAATTCATCATTTACAAACTCTCAATATCAATTTTAATTACACAGATCACTTTGGCAAGCCGTTTAAACCCAGGAATTGTACTGGAAAGTCTCATTTGAACCGTAGAAGGTCGAATACGATGATTTTTGATCAGTGGCGTCGCGTGCAATCTGACAACGCTGAATTGTTTCCTTTCAAACCCGTGAAAAAGGTCGAACAGTAGGAGGTGCACAGTGAACTGCCTCGAATCGATATTTTAAATGCTTTTAAGTGGAAAATTGCAGCGTTGCCAGACTGCAAGCAACGCCACTGTTTTTGATTAATTTTTTTCCACTGATTTTTGCCCCTATTATCGATCTTAGATCCTATAGTGCGACGGTGTGATGTGTGGAGGTGGACCAGGAGGAATATAAAGAGAGCAGGGGCTAGGTATAGGGATGGTATACGAGAGACGCGATGCAAGACAGCTAGACAGATTAAAATAGACGAGGAGAGGCTTTTAATTACGTCTATAAAGTATCCTGTTATCTAGCCTAGTGGGAATTTTTTCCTTAACGGATAGCCTGCTAGCAGCTAGCATCTAGCCTGAGCTCTTTAATCAATCTCACGATCAGATCGCACTTTGAAGCTGTTTTCGTCTGCATTCAACCGTTTCAGCTTCGTCCAATCATCTTCCCTGTCGATGAGGATCGATTGATCGATTCAGCTTTTGGACGCCCCCCCCTCTCTCTCTCATTTCGTCTCTCTCTTAGGCTGATAAACAAATTAAAACGACGAATCTCTGAAGAGAGACGTTGACTCTGCATTTGACGGGTGCTGACAGTCCTAATTGAGGCAGTAGCTGGAATAAGGGACTATAGGCGTACGGGCCCTTTTTGCGGAGAACACGTAACCACAAATAGTCATCCTCAAATTTCCGTAAAAAAATAGGAAGTTTTGAGGTCAGGAGAGCAATTTGAAGGTAGTGTATTAGATCATTTACGTCGGTAATGAAAACTTTGAAGCTGATTTTCTCAAAACTGGGTTTTTGCCTGTGGGTCCTTATTCTAGCTACCGCCTAAATTGTCGCGGACTGAGTAGTATTGGCAGGTCCACCAATTTGGAAACCATGCATTCTTCCAATTTGAACGTATGACTCGCATGAGGAGCAATGGATTCTTTAGGTAGCCATGGCCCTTTTGTAAACCGATTTTATTCTCTGTATATTATGCCAGATTGCTGGACCCGCCTTTGCATAGTATAGTGCTACCGTTTAGCGGATCCGCGGCATTCTGCAATCAATCGGTCATTCAACTGTTTGAAGCAAAGGTTACGTTGAGAAGTGTAACAACAGCTGAACGCAGCTCCGATAGAAATCTGCGCATCGGTGCTTTTACATGTTGAAGCAAAGATTACATGAATATAAACTCAATCTGGATGGTTGAATCATCAATTGATTTTTATAAAGATCCGCAAAACGAAGCCCACAGTGTGTTCTAACTTCTGACCCATAGCGTGTAATTTGGCAACGCTGTATTGTGTTCATTTAAACCCATGTGATAGGTCGAATGTGAAGGTGTTCACCGAACACCCAATAGTTCGATCATTTTCATGGGTTTTAATGAACAAACTTCAACGTTGCCAAATCGCACGCTACGCCACTGTTCTGACCATAAACCAATCTTTCAGTCATAAATTTGTACGCGCAGTATCCGGGAAGTTGATCCATTAATTTGAGTTTTTCTGGTGTAGTTCTGTTCGATTCATGTTGGAACAACCGCGTTTTGTCGGTCGAGGTACTTCCTGTATTGTAAACAACATTGCCTCTGATTCTCTTGCCTGTCAGTTCAGACCCGCTCTGCTCAGAGAGTACATACCTGCGTGTTCGATGCGTGAACTCCTGCAGACCAGAATCATCGAAAGATTTTGAATGTGTGCAATGTTCATGTGGATTTTCTATCAGCCTCCCCCCCCCCCCCCGCGCTTCCTTCTGCCTAACTCTTGTTCACTTTGATGTGTAACTGGTAGCGATCGTAAACTTCGAATAAATTATGCGTCGAGCTGCGGTAATTCATCAATTGAACAATTTAACATACAACGTCGGCCGATACTATTTTATCCCGTCAATCGCGAGACTTTAAAGAATGAAATGACGTGTAGAGGGCGCACTCATTCAACGGAGCACGCACGCGGTCGTCGTATTTAATTACACGCGCGAATCGCAAAAGTTCAAAACGGAAGTGAACCGGCGCTGAATTTTAAGTTGTGATATTTTCGCCTACCGTATCTGCCGTCTACTCCTGTTGCCAAATTTTCATGGTGATCAGATCGCAGTAATTTTATCGAAATATGAAAATCTTATCGATCATATCATCAGCTTTTTTATTCCATTTGCTTCTCTTTCTTTATTTGATGTACTAGCGGAGACAAAGATACCTGGCGAGGGTATGCCATACGTAACACAGAATATAACATTCGACACATACATTTGGTGTGTTGCGTATTGCATACTCTGGCCAGATATCTTTGTCCCCGCTAGCAAGTCAACTATTACACTGAGGCGCAGCCCGGGGGTGGGGGGGGGGGGGGTCCAAAAGGTCTGGATCTCCCAAACACCAGAACTTGCCCTAAGAGAATGTAACTTTTTGTGTTTCTATAGACATTTTCCTGATTTTGACCTTCGCTCCCTCCCCAACCCTCCGAAAATTATTGGACCCCGTAACCTCCCCCCCCCCCCCCCCCCCCAGTAGCGAAAAATTCCTGGCTACGCCACTCTACATCGCAGATACTTAATCTTAACGCTTAAAGCTTCTGTTACTGCTGTTGTCACTTTCAAGGGCCGGCAATCTTGTTCAGGTGCTAACCGACAAAAATATTTGATAAATATTTTATCTTCTAATTTTGTTCATCAACCCCACCCCCTCCTTTCCAACTCCTTCACGCGAACCATGTTCATTAATCCGCTTTTAAATCGTTGAGTTCGGCAAGAAAATATCTGTACTCGAACCTCGAATAAATTATTTGTCATGAAGTGTGAGTTTCTAAAAATTATGAATCACTGTAGTGGAATTTGATTCCCCCTCTCCCAAATGCATACGTCTACAGGGTGATCCAGACTACCTGGCGACAATTTTTTGCGAACACGGCTAGAGATATCGGAATCTGAGGACCGTTTAATTTTTTCACTATGTATAAAAGCGCCCCAAAAATTTGAACGAAAATATTTTCGACTCCCCCAATAACATCTCACCTTGAGTAGTTTTTTGGGGGCTAGGTACCCGTTTTGTCGGAATCTAATCGAAAGTACGTTTATTTTGACCATTGAATTGTGAAACACACTGTATGAATATATGCAGCACTCCTTTCACTTGATGTGCAAGATTTACTGAGATAAATTAATGCCGTGCTTTATTACATTACCTTTTGTTTCAGTATTAACGAAAAGAAGTATGCAAACCGTGTTGCCAAATTTAAGGTTAAAAGCCTTTTAATTTACTTTGATTCTTATGGGAAATGCACTGCCTAAACCTGGCAGCACTTCATGCAAAACGTTTGCTCGTTTGCTCATTATCGGCTTTCATCGAATATTTTGTAAACGCACAGCTGACATTGAGCGCAAATTTTCACTAAAATGTTTAGTCTGATTGTGAGTTAGTCATTATTTCGCTTATTCTCTTCTCTAGTGAAAAGGTCTTGCGAAGCCAGTACATTGATCGTTACATAATATGCATCCATGTTTTTGCTTATTGTGGGTGAATTTTCCTTGTTCGGTACCCACTCATTTTGGATTCATTCAACACCACAAACCCCGTTCGGTTTGTGAGCAGCAATGCCAAAGTATAACCAGTGCTGCCAGTCAGATGATGAATATTCAACTTTTCCGTAAGAATTAATGTGAAGAGGTTATATTTTTTGTCAAATCTGGCTGCACTGAATTTCTAATACACGTTAAAGCAGAAAATGAAAGGCTGTGCACCAATAAAATTGAATTATCAGCCTCTTTATTGACATATTTTCGTCAGGGCCGGGGGGGGGGGGGGGGGTTTGCAGGGGGGAAAAAACCGGAAAAAAGCTTTGGTGCGCTGACAAAATATTTGGTAACAATTGACTCAGCAAAAGACTTTCGTAAAGCAAGCCAAATCACTGGTTCATCAGAGGAGAGGTTTTGTCATTGCTATCGTTGTTATCAAGCTTTTTTTTTCTTTCTTTTCTTTTCTTTTCCTTCTTCCGTGAACATTTAAGCCTTATCTTTCCTTTTTTTTTTCATCGGCCAGTCATTTTTTTATTTAAATTTATATTCGCAAAACCACCAGAGGCTTTAATTATTTGAACAAGTGCATACCCATGCATCGACAAATATGATTACAGTTTTTCTCACTGCGATCGATCTCTTGCTCAGAAATTCTTAAACCTTTGTTGTATCCATCTCCGCCAGAAATTAGTGAATCTTTGATTCCTTTTTTTCATTTTTAGGAGTAATTTTTAGCTCCAAGCCCATCCTTACCGAGGGTAGTAATCGGGAAAGTAAACTGAAAGTTATTTGTAACCACCTTTTTATCTTCTGTCTTGTGCTTATTCATACCCCTGATTTTTTTTCTTATATCTTTCAATTTTTTGTCTGTCATGATTTCAGGAAAAAGTCGGGTCGAGTCAAGGATATTCGTCAAGTAAAAATGCTTCAAGATCTGATCTCAGTCCTGTCTTTGGTGAGTCTCATTTTCCTTAACCCCACTCGAAACTTCGTGTTCTTAAAGATTTTGATAATCTTTGTGGTTCCAACGATAGCCTTGCTTTAAACGAAAAAAAATGCATTATACGACAGTGGCGGCTCGTGCAATTTGGCAACAATGTTTTCCCTACATTTGATTTTCTATAAAACAATCGATTTTATAGTGAAGCAGGGCTTCACTATCATTCGATTGTTTTACATTGAGTGAAATGGAGAAAAAGCACTAGTGCCAAATTTTACGAGCCGCCATTGACGCATACGATATCAGCGCCCCTCCCTCCCTCTTTACTTATTATCTATCTCTTCAACGTGAATATTGCACCGATTAAACGAGATTGTTTGTCAAAACTCCTTTCGCTAAATTTTCAGTCGGACAATTTTGGCTCTGGTCCCAATCCGTTGGTTAATTGCAGTTGAAATATGCGTAAATGCATCCATGCAGCAGACACAATTATCGTGGCGCGCTTAAAATTATCTTGAACTCTCAGGTCAGAGGCGATTCATGAGTGAGTGTGCGGTGGGGGGGGGGGGTGTATGAAGAGAGCAGACACGAAGGTATTTTTACTTTTTTTGGACGGATTGCGAGTCTGGTGTCCTCCCACTGGCACTGGCTTGGAAAACAATATTCAGCTTACCAAGCATCGAGAATTTTTAAGAAAGAGGAGGAAAATTTGGATGCTTGCATTATGGAAGTATTATCACACCTTTTTGGGATTAAATGTTCGTGCTTTGCGTCTTTATTAGGTGATGTCGTTTCATCTTACGATTTACCCCAGAAACTATCGCGTGGGTTTCATCCGCCTCGATGAAAAGCAACTCGAGTTTAGTTCTTGCAATAAGTTTCGAAACTAGCTTAATGCGGCATAGTCCGAACAAGTGCCTAGTTTTCCTATACTTAGCTCAGAAGATGAATCCCCAAGTTGGCCAAGCTATATAGCATATTCATCTTTTTTTATGGGGCTCTACTCGAAGTGCATCCCTACGGTATTTGAGTCAAGTTAAACTAAAGTTGCGACGAATAAAAAATCATAACGCTGTAGGTATTTAAAAATAAGAATGTGCACGAATTCCAGCAGTAAAAAAAAAGATTTGTTTCAAAATACCAAAGTTTCACCATGTGTTGTTAACTTCGGTGTAGAAGTGATGAAATTAATTGTCAGTTTTAAGCTATGGCATAGTCGCGCGGAAAAAGTGCCATAGAACCTCCCATCCCCCCCACCCGCTTAAGGTGTTAATTTCGCAAGTAAACTTTCTTCTCAGTAGTGTCTTTCCCAAGCCAAAAGTAACTTCACTGTTTCGTCTCTTAAAAGCATACATGGTCCCCGAGGAACAGTCGGCGAATTATAGAATGTGAAACGACGCCTATAGCTTTGTCTTAGGTAGGCCACCTGTAATGCGTAATTTCATTTCAGCATTGCAGGTTGCCTATCTGAAATCAAATATAAGGCGTCGTCTTGACATTATTTAATTCGTCCACCGTACAGTACGGTCGATCAATCGATGCCACTTTTTGACGATCACAGACCGTAGTGCGCCGGCCGTTGTTGTTATCGGGACCAAGACCAATGGTGAAGAAGGCTGGTCCGGGTGATGATCGGTGGAACCGTCGTTGCCGTAGCGGTGGCGACGATCGAGGTACAATGTAGCCAAATTTTCCTTTAAACTCCTTACTTTTACTTATTGTTAATTGGGGGAAAATTGGATGTTTTATCCGAAAAACGGCAACGCCGATCGCGGCTGTGGTGGTCAACGGAAGGTGGCGATGGGCCGTGCCGGTCGTTACTGGTGGCGCGATGAGCGTGAGCGCCCCGCGTCTCTTGGCAGACGGTCGTTGGTCTGTTCTTTAGGTTGTGGGCTTGTGCTTGTGTGTGTGTGTGTTTGTGTGTGTTGTTGTATACGTATATGTATGAGAGGAGCGCATCTAAAGCCGATTGTTGTTTGGGGATAGGGAAGGCTGTCTCTGAGCGGGGTGTGAGTGTGAGAATGAGAAATAAACAGTATTTGCAAGCTGAATACTGCGCGGTCGTCGTCGAAGTCGTCCGGACTCGCGATTCTCTCGTCGGGTGTCGGTGTCGATGGGTTGCGGCCGGCCGCGGACTGCTCGCTAAAGCTTGTGGCTCGGTTGTCAAATCGGTCTCCTTATCAAGTAGGCCTCCTTTGCGGCGTACAAGTCTGAGTCAAGCACCAAACTTAAAAAAAAAAAAAAAAAATGTCAATGTATTTCTGTGAGCCGGTTTCCATCTCCAATAAAGCGACTCCTCAGCCTAGCCATTCTAATCACAGTTCCCATTTTGACTCATCAATCGTACTTCGTGGAGACTGTCACGAATCATCATCAGCGATACATCCCTCATATCAATTGAAGACTTCTTCAGTAAAAGAGGTTATACTCTAAAACAGTGGGTGTGCTAGTGTTCAAAAAACCTGATTTCAAAATGTTATTTTGTGAATAATCAGTGTTGCATTGGGTTCTCTCCGTCATCATCTGAAGATTCAACTATGCTCTAAATGTTATACTCTGTTCACGATAAGAAGGCGGGTGAGAATTCAGGTAGTAACGCACTATTTAGCAACAGTGCGGCTATACCGGCTACTCCAACCCTTCGCAGTGGCCGTTGTTCTTCCGACTTCTCTCTTGGCACGGAGGATTTCCAAGAACTGACAGACTCAAACATTTACACACTTCCAGTAAAAATTGCGAACGGTCAAAAATACGTAAAAACGGACGAAATTTTCGCCCTAAAGGGCCAAAACTCGACAAAAATAGTCGACTTTGAATATTGATGACGCTCATAAATTCGATATTAGACAAAATATCCTGAATTTAATTCGGACGGAAAAATACGAATTTCTGAGAGGCATCAATATTCAAAGTCGACTACTTTTGCCGAGTTTTGGCCCTTTAGGGCGAAAATTTTGTCCGTTTTTTCGTATTTTTGACAGTTTGCAATTTTTACTAGACGTGTGTAAATGTTTGAGTCTGTCGGTTCTTGGAAATCCTCCGTGCCAAGAGAGAGTTCGGGAGAACAAGGGCCACTGCGAAGGGTTTGAGTAGCCAGTATAGCCGCACTGTTGCTAAATAGTGCATTACTGCCTGAATTCTCACCCGCCTTCTTATCGTGAACAGAGTATAGATAATTAAGAAAACCCAGTTTTCCTCAGCAGAGTTTCATGCAATAACAATTTGAAAGCAGGACATTTGAGCACGAGTACACCGACAGTTTTAGACATTAATTGAGCCAACCATATCTTTGGTTTATCCGGCAATATCTCTTTAGTTACGAGTAAGCCTTTGGTTAGCTCCACTGAAGTCTTTTGCAGGGTCATTTTTGTAGCAAAGGATTTTTCATTGCTAGAGCTCTCGCATTTTTAGTATCGGGGAGACAGGTTATGACAAAGAGCAGTGTATGCTCCCGAAATGCATCAAAATGGATCGGCAGGTAAATGGTTGTTTATCAAAAAGTTACGACTCGTTGCAAACCAACCGCTCACCGGTGTATTTTGATGCATTACGGAAGCAGACATTGCTACTTGTCAGACTCAGTCAACCCGAAACTCAAAATGCGCCAGCTCTACCAAAGCGTTTTCTCTGTGCACACTTTCAACTCGGTGCTTGATCTTGCGTGATACGTTCTTCTGAATATCTTGTAAATCTGACATTTTTCGTTCTTTTAGTTTCACGCAGAAATCTCCAAACTTTTCGAGCAGTGGAGTTTTAAACGGTCGAGTTTTTTACCCTTTTAGGAAAAGTCACACGAGTTTCAGCTCAATGAGCACCTGGCAAATAGTTCCGCGAAGCACTTGTGCTTAGATTCCGTGATTACCTAATAAAACTCTATTAAATCGGATAATTTCCATGGGACGCGATGCGTCGCTCAAGAGATCCAGTATAGGGATAA
Organism: Trialeurodes vaporariorum; assembly: GCA_011764245.1. Lineage (NCBI taxonomy): Eukaryota > Metazoa > Arthropoda > Insecta > Hemiptera > Aleyrodidae > Trialeurodes > Trialeurodes vaporariorum. The sequence continues at coordinate 70,391,080 of VMOF01000111.1, forward strand.
AGGGCGTGCATTTCTCCGAAAGGGAAACCAATTGCAAAAAGCGCTGCAGCATTGTCAAGTTTCATTAGTGAGGTGTCTTTGTCAATATTAAAATAAAATATTGGCGGTCGGTCTTGTTTCTTCGTCGCGTTTTTTTTCTTTTCTTTTCGCTGTTATGTTGGCAGTATTTTCTCGTGAGTTTGCAAAGTGGGATTTGTCAAATTCGTATTGCTGCTCTCGTGAGCTCAGCTCAGCCTTGACAACGAGGTTCAAGAGCCGACAGCCAGAAGAAGTTGAGTCGATCCCAGTGTGGTAAAGCAAATCCCAAGCGAACCCGGAGTCGGAGGAGATGGAGTCGATATGAATGGTAATGAATAAGGACTCCGGACTCTCCATCCCGGGATTGCGGGACGGAATTGTGGGAGGGAGCGGGAACGAAAGTGGGAATGGACTGGAAAGGCGGGCGGTTGGAGGGGGAAAAGGATAGAACGAGGATGATAAAAAGTGTTTAACAAGTGGTGAGGAGTCGGTGGCGGGGGAGGGGGAGGGGGGGGGCGGAGGGCTAGGCTGGCTCAGGGCAACACAGCGAGGAGTTACAGACATTCCTAAGCCCTTAAGCAGTTGAAAATAAGGTTCGTGAAGAGTGTAAGTGGTGGAGAGTGGGAGGGAAAGGGGGGTGGGGGGTTAAAACCAGTTTTCATTGAGTCGAGAGGGTTCCTAACAAGGCAAGTTATGAACTGTACAACCTGTTCAATTCTCCTCTCTCGATTGTGTGTAGGAAATCCGTTCTTTTCCTCCATCCTTCATCACTTAGTTAACAAAAAATTACCTCCCTTTCTTCGTAATTATCATCATTAATTTCTTTTCCCTTCTTATTTTTCCTTTCTCCTCTCTTCTTTCTCATCTTTCGGGAAGTTTTCCTCCGTCCCTCGCCCGATTATCATTTCTTCCTTTTTTTGCCCTATTTTTTAACAATGTTTTTCACCCCTCCAAATAACTTTATTGTATTAGTTCTGCAACATTAGCAATTTTGTTTTCCCTTCTCTTCTGTTTATTTCTCCTATTTCCTTCTTCCTTGTCCTGCTTTTGTTGTATACCGTCCCAATTAATCGCTTGATCGATTCCCAACTATGAACACTTCGAGCCAGCTCTCTGGTATGGTTCGCAATCTTCATTCCTCTGTCTTTGCCTGAAAACACGCGTTCAATAATCAACATCCAAGAAAATTAGCCCACTGTGACAGTCGCCTTCAATCTGACCCTGAGGAATTATCATTTCCTTCTGCTATGTGAAACCAATGAATCTCTACAATTCACTTCGTAACCAAAGTTGTCAATGACTACCGTACCCCCGCCCTCTCGCGGTCTGCGTCCAGTTTATTTGATCCAAGATCTCAAGTAACCACGGTTGCGTAAGAGGACTTCGAACCATTCCCCCATCCTTTGTTGATAGTCTCAATGAACATTCTTACTGACTTATTAATGTAAATATTCTATATTATTGTACCCTTTCCTTTTATCAAGATATTTATACACCTACTTTTTGAAATTCGTTTTGAATGCCTTAGTAGACCAAAATGTCATGAGGCGGTCGCCAACCATACAACATTTGTGAAGAGACTGTCTCTCGTTTTTGACATCACTTCATGTTTTGAGAAGTTCTGACGGAGGTATCATTTTTTTGTGTTTTTGAAATGTGGAGAAAGTAATTAAGTAATTATTTGCCATTCGCTGTGTCTGTTTGTCGGTATTCCATTGCCTTTAAAAAACACTGTTTTAGTGAGAGACGGAAAACTCAAAATTGAGCAATCATATGTCGGTTTCACGTTTAAGAAAAAGCATGTAAGCCAAGCCAATCATATTACTGAATTTTTCATTTGCTGCTCGTCATCATAAAAGTCTGCTCAGTCCCTTGGAGATGAAAGTACGAATACTTTAAGCTATTTTAATACATGGTTTGAAGAGCGAACTATATACGTATTGTGTCGAAACAGAACTGCTTCTGGGTCATCAGTACTCATTGTGAATTCTGTGGTCATACTGTACTTCAATGACGATTGTGTTCGCAAGGAACTGCGAATGTGTTCTATTTGTCATTGCGAAGTCAGTCCAATCTTCATAAAAGTAAACACTGTTTAGTATTGCATGCATTTCTCTACCGCGTTTATTAGAAACCCCATGTTAAGATGGCTCTTATTTACTCTCCGGGAAAAACTCGTGTATTATCTTATTTCGCTTCAATCTATGCACGGCACTCGCGAAAGGCTCCCTGAGACGGTAGTAGTTCGTAAGTCATCGATGTATCGCACGGAGAAAAAATATCTGATTGAAATTACGGAACGTAGGAAGAAATTGGGGTAACAAGAAATTCCCTTTAAACTAATAAGAATTCTTAATGATTCAACCAGAATTGTCATTGGTCCAATTGAACGTTCTGATGATTCAGAAGAATCCCAAGAAAGAATCGTTGGATCAAGAAGAATTCTGGTTGAATCAATAGGGATTTATTATTTTAAAGGGAATTTTTTGTACCCCAATTTCTTCCTATGTTCTGTAATTTCAATCAGAAATTTTTCTCCGTGCGTTTTCTTTCGTCGAATTCGTGCAAAAGCATCAACTTCTTAGGGTTTCATTTCATTTCATTGTACTCACTGAAGATTAATTCTTTTGCATGGGTTTATATGGAAGAAATCTCTACCTATCGAATTTTACGAGCTACCGCTGTTCAAAGTGTCGAATTTTCCGTGATTTTCCGTACTTTTGGTCTTTCCTTTTTTCGTCTCCACGATTTGTGATGATTTTATAAGAACGTCAGCAGTTTTGCATTTTTCTTCATGATTTCTGCAAGCTGAAAAAAGACTGCCGCACAGTAATTGACCATAATTTCAGATCTACGTTTGAGTCTTTTTATTCTCTTGTTTAATTTTGTATTATACGCTGCGGGACCCTCTGAGGAAGTAGTAGGTCTGTAACCGTGAAATTCTAAGCATTTTGTTCTCAAGCTTTCTCCGCAAGTGTATCCCATAGCAAATCTTAACGCCTTAGCGAAAAATATGGGCCTTTGATAATCGTCTTAATGGAACAATAACATCAATAATTAAGCTTGCAAACCGTTTAAGGGCAGCGCGAATTGTGCATTTTAATCGGTGGCCGGAACGGCACCGTATTCCCCTCGAAAAGGAGGTTGGAAAGGGGCGCCACGCCATATTACCCCACGATAATCCATAACTCATACGACTTTATTCCTATCCCGCACGACTCTACCTGTTCGATATCGGCATTGCACTGCCTTATTGTATACTGACCGTCCACTGTTGCCGCACTACTCTCACAATGTTTGTAAAACGTTTCGGCAAAAGTAATCGTAGCTTTACACTTTTCAGCTTTGATTATTGAAACAACGTAAAAGATTTCGTCCTTATTACCAGTACCATAAATCTTTTTTGACGCGTCCAAGTAGCTAAAGGACTTGCTCATGAAGTAAGCCAGGGTTGCTGAATGTTCTTCTCCTCCACAATTTACGCACTAACCAGAATTGCTTCCGCATTGTCGACTTTTTTACAAAAGCGCTAACACATTAAATTGATGGCCTTTTTGCTGAAGTGCCTCTAAAACCCATCTGAAGCAGGAAGGAGCACACAAATTTGGGTTTTTTCTCAAGATGATTTAATTTTGGTTTTTTGTTGTTTTTGTTTTGCTGGAGCCTCCACATTTTACACACGATCAGGATCGCTTGATCGTGAACATTCGGCAGCCCTGAATTAAGCTACGGATTTTTAGTCTTTCTTTGCGAAAAACTGACTTCTAGCGCAAATATCTAGCTAATGTGGTTTAACATATTCTCTCAGAATGAGTTTTGTTTCCACCCGAGTTGTGTTGGTGCATCCTGCTCCCCCGCACTGGCGGATCCAGAAAATTGTCCTTCTCGCTCTTTGGTCATTTGAATGCATGTGATAGAAAAGGAAAGAAAGGGGGCGAAAATCACGTGGCTGCCTCTGAGCTGACCTTTTCTAACACACGTTCTAATAGGAGAAAAGAGAGAAGGATAGACTCCTGGATCCACTGGTGGCTTCTCCGCACGTTGAGACGGTCTTTCTCTCTCGCTCTCTCTCGACCGGTCCTGATCTGGACCATTCGCTCCTGCCATGCTGCCTGCTTCACCTGTTACCTTGTTCATTACTATCTACAGGTTGTGCATCCTGACGACTCGTAATTATTTCGGTTCGCAACCACTCGAACGTCGGATCGCGTCATACCCCGAAGACCCTATACCTTACTCAGCCATCGTCCTTAGTGTCCTTCCCCCTCCTGCTACTCCTTCGCGTCTCGTCACCTATTCTCGTCCTTTCAGCGGTTGTTTCGACGCCCCAGTGATAGAAAGGGCGAAGTTGTGAGGAGGGAGTTCAAGGGGACCTGGAGATCTTATCATCATGAATATGCAAATGTGCAAAATATTGGCTTAGATCTCGTCTACGAGTGGTGTTTGCTGAGTAAATGCAATGCGTTAATCTGCATTGGACACTTTGTGTCCTGGCCAAGTTGGTTCTGGTAAGCGCGTCAAAGAATCGATGTTGGCGGGTCAGTGGTGAGACGGAACGAAGAGGGAGGTGAAGAGGGGGCTTCTCACTCTTCATAGTGAAGTATCGCCTGACCCGCCCTCTCCACCTTCTTCTCGGCAGAAGATCTGGCTCGTTCTGAACCAAACAACCAGGGCCATAACCATCTCGTACCCTCAGCGCCCAGCTCCATCAGATAGGTGAAAGATGGAAGGCGTGATTTCCCCGTGCTTGGAGCCTGGTGTGCGATGGGCGAACATCGGTTCCTATCCTGACTTTTTTTTCTCCGGACTCGGCTTCTATTTATGGAACTTTATGAACAATTTGTATTCTTATTTGTTTGTATCTCGCTTCCCTCTTTCCTCTTCGTAGTATCACATCGTCTGCATTTGTGAAAGCTGAATTTTTCCCCTCATATGACCGTAGCTAGGGGGGTGGCTGATGGGGCTACAGCCTCCCCCCTGAAATGTCAGAGAAAGGGGGAAATGAAAGAATGAAAGGAAGGTGAAAGAAGAGGACTTGCAGCCACCCCTGAAAAAATTCTAGTGTTACAGCCAGGGGCGAACTGGCCCAGGCTGAGTGGGCGGGCATTCCCACCTAACTTTACCCGATCGAAATTGCTGGGGGCCCCCCAGGCTTAGCAGTTCAATCGGATTTTACAACGTTCTTTCACTGTCCCTAGGGCACAGTCATTGACATTTTGGAAATAAATGCATGAATGCATATACCTCCAATGAGTCAGCAAAACCAGCAAAGTCGGAATCGAATACTAGTTTTAAAGAACAGAACATCTATGCCCTTTGAAAAGGAATAAACTTATTTATGCTTGGAGACTTTACGGCTGATTGATACCTCCGAGTCCTCCAAACAACACGTTTAAACCTTCAGAAAAAGAGAAGAGGGGGGGGGGCAATAAATTGGTTGTCAGTTCGCAGCGTTGAGTCACTATTTGCTTCTCTGGTATAGGTTCATTCACTCTACTGTCCAAAATTGAAATTTTTCACCTGAGTTTCGCCGTCTCCCAAATCACCTCATTTCTGTTAACGAACTCAAAGAAGCTATTGTCGAGTGAGAGAAAAGAGAATTCAAAGCCTTCTTCGAATCCATTTAGAGTCGCGGGCTAATAACCGACCGAGGATTGAGGGGACCAAGACGAATGCCATCAGTGTCAGACTGTCAGATGGACCGACGCAATGATGATTCGCCTGCGCACAATGGAGCTGCACTTGTTCTCGTTTAGCAGACATGCGATATATCGATGTCTACTCCATTTAAAACTATAGGAAAGTATCGATCGTCAGGAGGTGCAGTTGAACCCCCGAGAAATCGATACTTTTCTATAGTTTTGAATGGAGTGGACATCGATTTATCACATTTCACGAGCCACCACTGTCGTTTAGGTAGATGTTAAACAGCTTGCGATTTAATCTTTGCACGATTATTACTCTGGTTCAACCCTTGCTTTAGTTTGCTAAATTTTGTAAAATGGTTGAAGCAAGTTTTCGAAATCGCTGCCAGAGCGCGCTGTTTTTGCTGCAAAACCACTGAACAGATTTTTTCAGAGTCAGAGAGAAGGAGTCGGTATTCTTTGGTTATTTCGTCTATGCCAGGGGCTCGTTCCCAGAGACACTTAGACCCAGCGCAAAGCTTGCAACAGGTGGGCAATCTTCCGCTCAAATTTTGTCGGGTCTCATCGGAACAACAGCCAACTGAGCCAACATAATAGTTGCCTACTGTTGAGTGAAGGGCATAGAGTAGGTTTTCTTGATGATTTACATTGGAGTATTTAATACAGAACAACTTCGTTAATTAATTAAAGTATCCGCAAGTTTTTTTAAAGTAATCGACGACTCGGCCGGTTGAGAAAAGATTACAGATCAGAGTATTTTCGTGCATTACAATCATACATTGAGCTGGACCGTGTAATCTTTTCTCAACCGGTGGAATCACATCGTTCAATTGAAAAAATGTCATTAATTATATGCAAAACGGCAGCTTTGGTGGTGTAGGCTCCTGTTTTTCTCTGCTCGTTTCATTGTGCGTCGGATAGTTATCGTTTGAACTTGCGTTGAACGGCCACCGCGCGCGCGCGCGCGCGCGCGGACCTACGCGACGTAAACGCGTCGGATAGTGGCAACGCGACTCCAGCCCAGGACTCAAGCGAAGGGAACGCCACGCTGCTCGTCGCGTCGCGTCGGTCGCATCATGCATCCATGCAGAGCTAAGTTGAGCGGACAACAACGTCATATGACGACGTGAAAGAACCTTAGCTAGGCTAGGAAGGCGGTTGATTGCCGAGCAAGTGTGAACGTTTCCATCCATCAGATGAGCCCAAGCCCGTCTCGAGAAGGAAAGGTTTAGATCGTTGGTTACCTTTCGGTCGGAGCCCAGCCTCGACTCTGCTCCTTCGCACTGTGGTCTAAGATCGTCAAAAAAGTGGCCGAAAATCAAAAATTAAATTTCTCGTCTCATCATCATCATTTATGAACTTTCAACTTTAATCACAGAGAACACAGCAATTTAAACCTGTAAATGTGACTAGAAAGTTTTCAATCAAGTTTAGTAGGTCGAAAACGATTATTTTTGATGGATTTTGTTCCACTGATTTTTGGTCCGTGTTTTTCGATCTCAAGACCACAGTGCTTCGTCCGCGGATGGGACGGGAGGTCCGCAGACAAATTATCGATGGTGGTGTGCTTTATTGTAGTGAACCACAGCAACTGAGAGTTATTGCTCTGTTGCCGAGACTCCTTCTCCCTGCCTAATCATAGCTCAACCGTTGTGTATCACAGGGTGTATTTTTTAAAGACTCTCTCGGACACAACTGTGAAGTGTGATACTGTGAAGTCGCCGTCCGTGCTTGTAACGCGGAATAGATCTGTTGAATTTTTTGCTACAAGCATCATGGAGGGCGAGTGTCTCAGTGAAATTTGGCATCAGCTTACATATTCGAGCTTTAGGCGGTTTATTGATCCAGCCCCCCCCCCCCCATCAAAGCTATTTGTTCTCAAAGGCAATTGCACGAGCATTGACGAACAACCGGATTCATCTCTGCTTACTTGCTGAAAACAGCTCAGAAGTCTTAAAATAATCTCATTCAATCCAGAAGGTTCTGTTGCGGTTGTTTGGTAAAATTTACTAAATTTAGAATGTTGAGTAACTTCTTCCTTTCAAGATTGAATGGGGCAGAGGGATTTTTTGATGGGTTTTGAGGTTTCTCATCGGCATTTAGCAATCATCAATCAATAATTAGCCTCAAACAAGGGTTTCGAAGCGAAACTTAAATATATGGACTATTTCACCTTATCGTTTTTGCATTGTTCCAGTCAGTAATTGAAAAAAATATTCGGAGGCCCATGAATATAAAACAACCGTAACGGAAAGCTTTATTTATTTCTAAAAAAACAAAAAACGTGGTTTGTCGATTGTTTGAGACCCTCAGTTTTCTAGCTGCTTCGTTTTTTTGTGTAGGAGTGGTGATTTTTTTTTTTTTTTTTTTTTTTTAAATGTGTGGAAATCTACCGTCAAAGTTGAATTGAATTGGACTTTGGCCTTCGATGTTTCAAAAACTAATAAGTGTACCTATAATCGATATCTTGAATTGGACTTTGGCCTTCGATGTTTCAAAAACTAATAAGTGTATAATCGATATCTATCAGCTGGTTGCTTTTTCTAATGATGTATCACAAAAGAGGGTTTGCACTTGGAAATATTTTTGTGATTGATGCATGTTCTGAGGCGCTTCCGCGGATTCTGTTCTTCGAATTAAAGTTTACCAAAGTTTCAGCCAAAATCCTTATTCCCAGTTTTAAGTTATTTTATTTGCACAGAGATAAAAATTTTCATAAATTTACTGTATCATTTTCTTTGGTTTTTTTATTCAGATCATTGGTGTATTGGACAATAATGTACCCGTAGTTCTAATGTCAACCCCACTGATACTCAGTTGAGACCAAAATGTCGTACCCCCCCCAAAAATATGAGCGTGTGTTTCATTTACCGGAAACGTGGCATCTCTGTCACGTACCTCCGCGGCTCTTTGCATGCACTGAAGCAGGTTTTTTTTTCTTTTTTCGTTAACGAGGCATTCCGAGAACAACATAGAGCGTTGAATATATTATTATTTTTTTATTGTATGATTAAAGTGAGAAACCCTTAAAATAGGGTCTTAAGTAGCCTCCTTGATTTCGTCCATCCCTCTCTTTCACTCTTTTCAATCTTTTTCGTAATTTTTCCTTTTCTTTTTTTTGTCTGTATCATTTTCTACACATCTTTCTGTCTCTCGTTCGTCTTCTCTTTGCGACCTGTTTCTCTCTGTTTATGGGTTTTTCTCATTCTTCTGACCGACCGGCCGTTTCACTGTATTATTTCCTGTCTAAATGCTTCGGCAGTAAACAGCCAACCTACCAAGCGGTGCACAATGGTTTGAGATTGAAAACAAAGTGGTCAAAAATCACTGGGAAAAAAATTCATAAAAATTCATTATTTTCGACATTTTAAGATTAATTTAAAACTTTTCAGTGACGTCTCTGAGTTTAAGTTATTTGTTTAAAGTGTTCCTAGGGATTAATTCAAATTGGCCTTGAAAGTGAATAAATAATAAATTGGTGAACAATTTATCTCTGATTTTTGGCCACTTTTTGACGACCTCAGACCAAAGTGCGGTTGCAGTACAGCGTCCAGTCCAGTCCAGCAAGAAGAAAATATCAATGCTCGTTTCTCTTCTCTCTCTTTCTGTTTCTGTTTCTCTTTCTCCCTTTTGTTTCTACTTCTCGCGACGCTTCTCCGCATTTATTATTTTCCGAGAGAGCATATCTACAAATTCCTGAGTCCAACAGGAAGGAATAAACGGTGGTCAATAGTCCTGTGATCATGAATATTTCCTACCATCCCTTGCTTCTTACCTTCCCTCCCCTTCCCTTCCATCCCCTTCCCTTCCATTTCCCTCTCATCAATTTCCATTCTTGGTTACACTGCGTTTCCTTCCTAGAACAGGCCTGTGGTGAGTAAACAATTAAGTGAGAAAATAATGGAGGTCTCCGGTTCATACGCTGGAGTGCCAGACACTCGACTGCAGTTCCATCCTCTGTACCCCCCCCCCCTTCTCCATCCCTCCATGTTTACTCTCATTACCTTGGCACTCGGCAAGTTTATCCGTCTTTAATGACCCATGGTCTCAGTTGAGTCTGTGGTTTTATTTTTTTGGCTGGATTTTCGTGTATTGACCGCAAGCGACCAAGGGCCACCCTTCACCCTCCCTCAATATTGAAGAAAACTTCGAATCTTAAAGGATCGTTTCAGAAGTATAGGCACACCTATACCATAATCTAGGTGACTTTTTAATTTTCATTCCTTCAAATCCGAACAGAATTTTGAAAAGCAAACGCTCAGGAGCATTTTCATTAATTTTCTTTTTGTAACATGAGAAATAATGATGAAAAATGTCAACGATTATCGGTTTAGGTGTGCCTACACTTCTGAAACGACCTCTGCGAATCTTTGATCTTTCGAAATTGAACTGTGAAGAGTCTTCTTCTAACGCGTTTACGAGTTTGAAATCACGTTCGAAAATGGAATTGTTTTTGTGAGAAGCGGGAAACTCAAAACTGATGCACAATGCTGATTTCACAATTGAGGTCAGTGTTCCCTTGATGACAGAAATTACCCATATTTCACATTAAATAAAATGGAACGAATCTAATAATTATCCCAACAATGGCAACACTGATTGAGGGCGGCTCCGGTAAAAGGGTTCTTTCAAGAAAATAAGCCCACGATTTCATTAGAATTTCCCTAGGTGAGGCTGTCATTCTGGATTGATTCGTGGATTTCCAACGATTGATAGATTTTTTGGAGAGGGCCTCAACTTATAAAATTATAAAAGTGTCTGAGCCAATCAGATTTCTGGGTTTCCCGCTCGTAACCAAAACTTTCTAACTTAAATGCTAGGTTGCTTTCAAGCCCTCTCTTATTTTTTAATTATTTTAACTTGGCAGTCGTTTCAGTCTCAGAAAAACTATTTTATTTATGACCGTAGTAAATTAACAAAGCTCTCTTTTAGAAATTAGCGGAACCCTTGCATAATATCAGAAAAAATGTATTTAGTCGTTTAACATGCTTGCTTGCATAATCATCTAAAGTTGCTGTAAGTACAGCCACTTTTATACTAAGCTCAGCTAATTAGTCGAAGTATTTAGATATTACAGCAGCTCCATAATAGGATTTGACGTCATCATGAGGTTTTAATGCTTGGATGTAGATAAAGCCTTGTTCCGTTTCATCCGATTTTTTGTTTGTTTGCTTAACCTCCCTCTTCTTTCTCAACCCGGCTCCCATCAGAAATCAGTAACAAGGAATCTTACGCAGACCTTCGTACCATCTTTGGCGTATACCGGGGGGGGGGGGTGTCCTAAGAGGTCGGGACCGACCCCTCCCCCAGCCCTTTATACCGAAATTTTCCCTTTTAATTTGTGATTTTTTGCATCTTCAGAGAAATGTGTCCAAATTCTTTAGTTTGGACAGTTGGACACCCCCCATTTGACAATTTTCAGATCCCGGCCCCTCCCCCCCCTCACTCCTGCCCAATTTTACTCTTCGACCACCCTCTAATGCTTATGGGTCTGTTGCGCTCAGCGGATCAATGAAAGGGAGGCTCTCCCTCTGGAACCGCGAAAAAAGGGATGCGCGGTGCGGAACCGTGGGCGAGTGTGTCGAGCGGCGACGGAGGACGCGACGACGCGAGTCAAGGCGCTTGACGCTCGTTCTAAACACGTGTGTATGTGTGCGTGCGTTTGTGTGTCAGTGTGGCTGTGTAGTTGTTGCTAATTTAGTGCATCGGGTAAAAAGCTGGTCCGAGAAACAAGCAGAAGTATTGATACAGAAGACCGAAGGAAAGGAAGAGAAGGATAAGGGAAGAATGAGAAGAAGGAGTTGTGGCTGGTGTGGTGGTTTGAGGCAAAGGCAAGAGGCAAGAGAAGGAACGGCAGAAGACTGTGAAGGTGGGAATGGAAGGGGGGTGGCGGGACGCGTAGGCGAAACCCTAGCTTGTGCCTAGCTTGTGTGCAGGCGCGCTGTGGTAGTGGTGGTGCTTTCTCTGAAACAAAGAGAGGGCGAGAGAGAGACAGGGAGAGAGGATGAGGGCGAAAGAAGGGAGAGGGAGTGAGCGAGAGAGAAAGAGTGACTGCTGGTGGGGCGGGGGGAAGGTGAAGAGAGGATTCAAAGACGACCTTGAGCCGAGTCCTCTGGTTTCACAGCTCTGAGACGAGTCTGGAATCGGAGTCCGGAGTCTCGGCTAACAAGCTGGTCGCTCCTTCGCTAGCTAGTCGCTGGCCGTTGTTGTGTGTTGTGTGAGACAGTCGGCGAGCCCCGGTAATAAATAACCACCTCGTCACGATGCCCCGATGCCCGATGCACCAAAACGGCTCTAACACAACTTCTCTCCTCAATTTTCCTTCCACTGCATCTCGTTCTCCTCCTCCGCGACATATTTTCTTGACCCTACCACCACCGCTGCCGCCGCGCCGTCGTCTCCAACCCCCTGAGTCACCCCCACGGGGTTTACGGGGCCCACGATCGCCTGCCCGCGGCACGGACTCTCGGAAGATCACGCCCTTACTTTCGATCGCAAGCGCATTCAGTCTTGTTCCATTCTAACAGCTCCGTCTTCTAAACTTGCAAAAATCACCAATAGGGTCCTACAATAGTAGCCGTAGTCAGGAATTTGTGTATCTCTTTCCTTGCCCATTTGAACGCATGTGGAAGAAAAGGATGGATGGAGATGCCTTCACCGGACCTCGGCCTCTGTTCCTGTTCTTCTTTTACCAGTTTTACCCATGCATTAAAATGGGTCGAGAGAGATAAAGAGGGGGGGGGGGTCCTGGCTACGGCTATGGGATCCTTAATGTATGGAATACCTGGTTGCCTCGCGGAAAGTCTCCAAATTTTCTCGGAGGAGCTCAGTTACTTGAAATTGGAAGTGGCGTTCCCTCTACGGGCAATGGGAGCCTGAAGGGCTGTGCTTTCGCTGATTTTAGAGACATGTCGCCAAACTAAAGCACATCTATATCGTTGAAATCAGTAAATAAAACACACGATGAAAGTAATACACCTAAATGAAGAAGACTTAGAGTCTCTCTTATCCCCTTGAATACCACGCCTGATTATTCGTAACATTTACATTTTTTATTGACAAAAGCTACTCCAAGTTGTTGACTTTTGCCAAGTAATGTTTAGCAGAACGCCTTCAATTGGAGGGATAAGCAAAATTAACAATTCCGAATTGGAATATTTATCGAACCACTTAATTTGAGCGAGCAAGCGGGGATTTTTGCTTCGTAACCTGGTAGCAAATCAGTTAACCGTATTTTTGCGAACGCTCTCACAATCTGCGCTTCTCCGGAGTTAAATAAATTATGATACCACTGGCGGATATAGTGGATTGTCTTTCTCTCTCTATGGCCATTCGACCGCATGTGTTAGAAAAAGAAAGAAGAGGGGGCGAAAGTCACGTGACTGCCCCTTATCTGTCCTTCGCTAACACACGCGATCAAATGGCCATAGAGAGAGAAAGAAAAATTCCTGGATTCGCTAGTGTATGATACTCCACTGAGGAGGCGTTCACACGCTCCTTGATAGTATTTTTCGCCTTTTTACTCCCGGAATGCTTCATTTTTACTCGACGTGGGAGTAAAATGTACCCTCAATTTGTGTTTTCCCCTCATGCACTCCAATTTTCACCCCGGATTTTTCGGTCGATTTTTAACTGTGATACTCAATGAACGAAGAGTTTTCAAGCAGCGTAGTACTAGAGTCCCTATATATGAAAGAGTCAAGACACGTGAACAGAAGTGAAGAAGAAGAAGGTGTCTGAGGAGCCTGGAGGCGCGCCTCTTGTTTACATTTTTAACCAACGATCTTCCCGCCAAAGATGACTTATACATGTATTCGTGTGGAAGTAATCTTTGTTAGGTCAACTTAACCTCCAATACCCGTTGGCTTCACTACCTGTTTTAAATGTAATGCGTGAATTTTATTCTGTTCTGAACTCATTTTCATTAATATCTAATTCAAATTTCATAAGTACAAGCTAAAAATTCCGAAAGTTTCCTCAAAGCTGGGCAGCAGTGAAGATAGTTCCATGAAACAAGAGGCGCGCCTCCAGGCTTCATAGACCCCTTCTTCTTCTTCACTTTTTAGCAGCCAATCAGAGATGGAACCTCGTATGGAGAGACTCTTTCATATATAGGGACTCTACGTTGTACTAAAGTGTTCTTACTTGGCAACCCCGGAAACGCAGCAATGTCACACCGTACCGCGCTTCGTGCATCTTACGGCACCCGCATTTTAACGCTTGCGGCGCGGCGCGACCGACGACGCATTGGCGATGCCGCCGCGCCGCTAATCAAGTTAGCGCTCATTATGCTCGAACGCGCTAACTCGCGACGCACCCAAAATCTCATTTACTCGCAGCGATTGAATTCGTCGTCTAATCAGCGCAGCACAGCGAGTCCGTCGCGATGCGACGCGACGACTGACTAGACGCGACGCTTCAGTGCTTTTCAGGAGTTATCGCAACCTGTGCCCGTGTAGCGTCGCGTCGCTGATGATTCAGTCAAATATTTGTTTTCCTATCGGGCGACACGGCGCGCGGCGTGACTTCAACTTCGACGCTGACTGGGGCAGCGACAATCGGTGGGACGGTTAAACTGACATGTCGTAGCCTTCTTCGTGTTCGAGTCAGTTCGGAAACTCCACACTTTGGTCTGAGATTTTTTTAGAGTGGCCCAAAATCAGAAAGCTAATTTTCCATCCATAATTTATCATTTATATAAACTATTAAGAACAATTTTAATCACAGAGAACACTTTTATAAGTAAATTGGACCTAGAAATGTTTTGAAACGTGACAAAATTAAATTCAGCTGCATAAAAAATTTAAAAATTAAAAATTAATACCTTATGGGCCAAGCCCGAGTATACTCGTTTTTCTCCTCTAGTCTGTTTTACGTATTGATTCAGTCTTCATTCCGGATAAACGCAAATATAGATGAAAACAATACAAGATAAGGTCTCGCAGGGCGCCTTCAATTCGTCGTATAGGCAATTTCAACTCCCCCTAGTACGAACAGTTAACTACCTTCTTTGTATGAACGGAGGAGTGGTGTTCTCTTGAACTTAACCTGGTCCGTAAAGGGTTAAATTTGTAAAAAAATATTTAAAGAAAAATTAAAATTAAAAAAAGTTAAAAATTAAAATAAACAAAATTAATATTTTAAAATTTAAAATTAAATTAAATTAAGCTTAAAGGTCCAAAGCGACGATTTTTCAGTTACTTTTTTCTGCTGATTTTTGACCTCTTTTTTATCCGATCTTAGACTATTGTGGGCCGTTCGGTGTGCTTAGCACTCGCTCACTTGAATCACAACACTCCTCCCTCCGTTGCGCGTTGCTTCCTAGTCATTTTGGTTGGTTTAAGGTGCGGTGGTCGGTGAATGGTGAATGCCGAATAGTGGCAGAGAGCACCCATCACCCAAGCCACTCTACAGTACAGCAGTGTCAATAGCTTTCAGCCGAGAGGCCAGCATTCCAGCAAACCTCTGATGGATCGTATATTTGAACCATAGAGCGATTCGGATCTGATGCAACCTTTTAACACTATGCTAATCTTTTTCTTCATTTCCGGAATGTAGATGGCATCAAATTCCTCGGTATCCCATCAAATGTTGATGAAATCGAACCGACCTTACGAGTACGCTGAAAAAAGGACTTGTTCTGGAGTCTGGACACGATCAGAAGGGCTGAAATGTGTACTTAGATGGGACTCCTCCATTTCGACCCGCTCATTTGATCGACATTTTGGGGAGGGATCCAGCAATTTGGCAACTCTGTATTATTCCCATTTGAATGCGTGAGAAACAATCGATTAGTTACAGGGCCGTGGCCCCCTCAAGAATCGATTGTTTCTCATACGTTCAAATGGGATGAATTTACGATTGCCAAATTGCTGGATCTGCCCATGTTTTCACGCGATGTTTTAGAGGACTGGACTCTCCGTAACGCTCTAGCATAAGTTTCCAATATATTCATTGCCTGTGAATCTGTGCCTTTCCCATTTAAATCAACGTAATGCAGCGTAGTTTATCACAAACTGGCGATGGTGTCGCGTGAAATTATGACAACGCTTCGCTTTTAAACGTGTGAAAAAAAATCGAACTACTGGAGGTGCACAGTGCACTCACTCAAATCGATATTTTGCATGGGTTTAAGCGGACGAATTGCGGCGTTGCCAGATTGCTCGCGGAAACCTTCCCTTCCTGACATAACTGATCACCGATCACCTAAAATTATTCCAATTGTCACCTAAATGAGAGGAGATCAAGAATTATTGGTGATATCACCTTGTTTAGGCGACAACTGGAACAATTACAGATGATCTTTGATGACCAGTTTTGCGAGGGCTGAATTTTGGCAACTAGGTTCATTGATGATATTACTTTTGTTGAAGAAAACAGAGACTTTCGCACGCGGAGACAGGTCATCTGTTGCGCCTTGATCGAGGAAATTTCGCAAATTGACGGCGACTGTATACTTACTCAGTATTACTGTTCTTCGTATCGTATCGTATCGTACGTGCCCCAAGCCCAAAGAGTTTATCAGCAGCGGTGCTTGTACTGCATCGGTCGTTTGTCGCCAATGATTGTGCTCTGGTTGGTTTGCGACACTCGGAGCGCTAGAGAAATGGACGAAAACGTGATCATAGAGCCATAGGCGGCCAGAAAAAATAGATATATAGAAAGAAAAAATGCGGGAACGAAATGATGTTCGTATTGCCAATAATTCTTCTGAACACTCGTCCAATTCTTTTGAGCATTTTGAAAACAAGCGCCGACAGCGATTCTCACTGTCGTCAAATTTGAGGTTGTAACCTGAACTGAACAGCGAGGCAGCTCGTGAGCAGTGGGAGTGTTATAGAATTCATCGGACCACAGAACTGGTTAAAACTTCAAACTTTGATTCTTGGATAACTTTGATGTAATATTTGTGAAACGAAGCTCTTCGTATTAAACGTGTTCCATCGACCATCCATGCAATGTATACGATGGGGCTCTTGCAAACTTTTGCTACAGGGGATTGAACAGTTGATTCTTGCATAAAAACCTGTAAAAATTACGATGAGTGCACTAAAAATCACGAAATTCACTCTCAGAATCGGGGTTAGTGGCGGAAAGACGCAGGTAGCATGGGAGATTCCTATCTAATTTGAGACAATCATGTCTGTGTGTTTCCGTAGAGGAGGTGACAAATTGGACAGGAATCTCCCATGATACCTGCGTTGAACCGCCATAACAATCTTGCCGTTATAGCAGTTATGTGAGATTATTGCTAAATTTCAGACTTTCTCAGCGTGATTTTAGTGAAGAGCCCCATTTCTTATATAATTGTTTTCATTGGAACTTCCCTGTATTTTAACCACGACAGGGAAATGTGTCCAATCTCATTGGGTCTCATAACATGTGTTTCATTGTCCATTGAAGATCATAGCGACTGTTGCACCAAAAAGTGCAGACTGGTAATTTCGTTAAATGCACGTTCTAACGAAGAAATGAGGGTGTTGTGAGCGATCAGGGAAGAGGCAACGCAAAGGAAACTAAGAAAATGCCTGGTGTCGATGATGTCGTGCCGAGAAGCTGAGAATGATATGTAGCGTGCACGCGAGTAATTTGACACATTTAGAGTCGACTCGAAGCGTCTGAATGGGGGGGGGGGGGCTAGGGTGGATCATTTTTGACCTTTTTTCAGCTAGGGGAAAGGGCTAGTGCGGAATGGTTGCCTTTTGGTGTCAAATGAATGCACGTTCAACCGTTTTGGATTTGGTCAATATTTAGTGGTGCCGGAATGACCTTGAAATTTGACGATTTTTCGAAAAACGGCAAAAAATGACGGTTTTTCGGTCACAGCGCCTTCAAAATGAGAGATAGGCAAAATCGGTTTAGTTGAGCGAGTAGCAAATTTAATTTTGCATCGAAAATGTTCATAGCATTTTTTGCCTAGGACCACTCATTTGGCGGGAAAATTGAAAAATTGGCGCTAAAGCGAGGAAACTCCAAAATCGGCCGATTTCACGTTTATAACGGAAAAACTGCGATTTACGGCAAAACCTTTGGTTTAAATGAAAAATTGTAAGAGTAAAAATTTGTTCGAAATTAAATTTTCAACAACTTTTGTTACCTATGATTTAACGATTGTGCCAACGGTCAACGAGTTAACACGTGTAACGTAATTAAAATGGTGATCAAGAGGCGGTAACATACCTACAACCAGCAGCGTTTTTACCAGTGGCGTCGCCTGCAATCGGGCAACGCTGCATTACGTTCATTTAAACTCATGTAAAATATCGATTAGAGGGATTGAACTCTGCACCGAAAATAGTTCGATCTCTTACACGTGCTTAAATGCACGAAATACGATGTTGCCGAATTGCATTCCACACCACTGATGTTTTCATTTAAATGAAAGCAGCTCTTAACGTTACCCAGAACTCATTCGTGGCGGTGGCTGCTTCGCGATTTCCTCCCATTCCCTCCCTCCTCCCGACCATGTGAGGAAATGGTTATTAGCCAGATGATCGGATCTTGGTACAGATTTGATCAGATTCTTAACACTTCGATGAGAAAGCATCATAGTTGAGTTGTTTTTCAACAGACTCAAATAGTGAGACTTGGAGACGTCACGATGTAGTATGTCCCATGCGATGACGTCATCACTAATTGAGTCTACTGGAGGAGGAGGGTCCTGCTTTCAAAAAATCATTTAAATCTTTCGTGGGTGCAGATGTGTCCACTTTCGATAGTTTACGCGCGAACAATCTGGACTGAATGAAACCATCGCGCGCTTCCGGGCCACAAACTGTGGACGAGGCTTCGGTGACCAGTTTTACTGCTCGTTCCACAGCTTGGATATGACACGGAAAGTTATCTATTCTTTTGTCTTCGGAAGAAATCAATTGTTTCAGATATTCATCCGAGAGATGTGAATGTGGGTGGATTTCAGCTAATGGGAGAAAACGGGCTCCCAAAAAAGTTAAAATTGAATCTCATCTTATCGTATGACGGTACATTTTTTTATCATCTTGCAACCATAATCTGTACGATAAAATATCGTGCAGCGCTCGTTTATATGATTTCGAAATGAACTGCGGGTTTTAATACGGAAAAATACGTTTTGAAGTCAGTCTGGTATTAATGCATGTTTAACAAAGGTCCTACAACCCGCAATTACCAAAAAATACGAACATTTTTAAAACACTGTTGTTGAAGGCAAAGTTTAAGAGTTAGCAAGTCAAATTGCTCAATTCCTAGGCAATTTTTATATTATTTTGAGCTTCCAGACTGTTAAATTGCCGTATTTTTATTGCAGGTTTGAGTTTTTGGATAGAAAAAGTTCATACCTGCCGCGAAAAAATTCAAGATGGTGTATGAATAGCTCTGAATATGTTTTATAACTTGTCATATAGAGCCAAATTTCAGCCTGGTAATGGTATTTAGGGAAAGTTGAAGCCATCCTCAGTCTGGTGACCTTTTTTTTTTTTTTTTTTTTTTTTTTTTTTTTTTTTTTTTTTTTTTTTTCCTTCTCAAAACCTAAGACAAAATGTGTACTCCAGCATTTTTTCCTAATGTTTCATCATTTCTTTCTTTTTCGCATAGTTTTCTCTGGCTCGTCATTTCTTTTTTGCCTCTTCGCAGTCTGCCAACCACTACGACGACGTCACCAGACTGACCGTTGGAATGACCGTCACCAGACTGACATTTGCCGATTTCGAGTTTTTTCCACCAACTTATGGTACCAAAATGAAACAAAACATTGAGGAAAGGTTGAGGAAAGGTTGAAGAAAGGCTGAAACTTTAGGAAAAAAATGCTTAAGCACATGTTTTGTCACACGTTCGTCGTTCCGAGACAAAAAGCCGTCACCGCAGACTGACAGTGAATAAGTGTGACACTCCAAAAATTAGTAAACAAAGTGAAATCTCGCCTAAAATAAAAAATATATGATGACTTACCAAGTTCTTGCCGGCTTGGTACCCCCTTTTACTCCAAATATTTTTCCTAATGAGCCCTCTAGGGCTACCTGAATTTTGGCCTTGAAGGAAAATGCACTACGTCACCAGACTGACCGAAAACTGAGTTACACACTTTGAGTCCAGATTTGGTATCACATGATACAAGGCTGAAAAGAGGCCTGGGTTTTTTTTGGTGACAATTTGAAACTTCAACTTCCCCTAAATTACACGTCACCAGACTGACATTTTGACTATAAAACAGGGTATAAAATATATTCAGTTATTCATACACTCTCTCGAATTTTTTCGTAGCACTTACCTATGAACTTTTTCTATCCGAAAAATCAAACCTGGAATGAAAATGCGATGATTTGACTGTCAGGCAGCTCAAACCCCTCTTATCTCGCATTAGCTGAAATCCACCCATTTACCTATAGGTGGCGAAGTTATTTTCTCAGTCTTCCAATATTGATCAACTTGGTGTAGTGGGTAGCAGGAAAATTATATTTTGGCACAGCAAAATCTCTGGGACGTTCATGGTTTTTTTTTTCATCGTTTGGGATGTCAGGTTTTTCACCAGGACCCATGTCTTTAAAAACAGCTTTGCTATCTCTGCGGTTGCTCTATCGGATACTCCTACTTTATCACATGCGAGAGCGAGGTGATAGGCTCTCGCTGCTTTCATTTAAATGAAAACATCAGTGGTGTGGAATGCAATTCGGCAACATCGTATTTCGTGCATTTAAGCACGTGTAAGAGATCGAACTATTTTCGGTGCAGAGTTCAATCCCTCTAATCGATATTTTACATGAGTTTAAATGAACGTAATGCAGCGTTGCCCGATTGCAGGCGACGCCACTGGTAAAAACGCTGCTGGTTGTAGGTATGTTACCGCCTCTTGATCACCATTTTAGTTACGTTACACGTGTTAACTCGTTGACCGTTGGCACAATCGTTAAATCATAGGTAACAAAAGTTGTTGAAAATTTAATTTCGAACAAATTTTTACTCTTACAATTTTTCATTTAAACCAAAGGTTTTGCCGTAAATCGCAGTTTTTCCGTTATAAACGTGAAATCGGCCGATTTTGGAGTTTCCTCGCTTTAGCGCCAATTTTTCAATTTTCCCGCCAAATGAGTGGTCCTAGGCAAAAAATGCTATGAACATTTTCGATGCAAAATTAAATTTGCTACTCGCTCAACTAAACCGATTTTGCCTATCTCTCATTTTGAAGGCGCTGTGACCGAAAAACCGTCATTTTTTGCCGTTTTTCGAAAAATCGTCAAATTTCAAGGTCATTCCGGCACCACTAAATATTGACCAAATCCAAAACGGTTGAACGTGCATTCATTTGACACCAAAAGGCAACCATTCCGCACTAGCCCTTTCCCCTAGCTGAAAAAAGGTCAAAAATGATCCACCCTAGGGGGGGCAGCGGAAGAGGAGGGTCCCGCAAGAGACGGGTTAAAAAGAGAAGGAGGAAGAGAATAAGAAAATGGCACAATTGATAAGGCTGACAGTTCATTTAAGTGTTTGCAGCAGACGAGTTTGAAAGAGAGAATTGACGTACCCGCGGGAGGAGTAGAAATCGGAACGAAACGGAATGAGAAGAGATGATGCGGAATGAGGGGTAAGGAGGGACAGAGAAGACTGAAGGACAGGGAGAGACAGAGAGAGACAGATATACATTGGGGGAGGAGCAGTAACGCTTTATAAGAAAGAGCTGGATAGTGAGAAGTATTATGACACTGAGTCGGAGCCGAGCGATCGCCGATCTATTAAAAAAATAAAAAAAAAAATAAAAAAAAAAAAAAATTAAATTATATAGAAAAAAAAGAATGAAACTGCATCGGATTGCATCATCGGATGGATGATAAAAGGAGAATATCCATGAGCCAAGGCTCCCGCTCCGAGTCGGGTCATCAACCTATTCGCATATGTTATCATTCCCTACGAAACGAAACCTGGACCATGCGGCGTGCTGATTGCTGAAAAAGCTATATCGTCCGTTCGTTGTTGACCCGTTCTCTCTTTCTATCTGGACTGTCATTTGTTCGCACTCCTTTTTTTCAGCGGATACGTCATCGGATTCGTCATCCTTCCGTAGTATGTAGTGGAGCTGGAGATAGTTGGCTCGCTCGATTTATTAAACTGCAATTTTCGAACCTCCCATCATTTGCTCTCTGTGTCGCGCAGATAGCGATTCCTTCAGTACAAGAACCGAAATTAGATTTATTTATCGGAAGGTTGTTTATCAGAACTTTTGCCACGATAACTTATAAGACTCTCTTCTGCTTTCCGCTAGTGGTAGTGGTGCCGATTTTTTTGATTTTTTTTTAAATGAAAATTAGGGGGGGTTGATGCTAAAAGTTTGTAATTTTCTTTTTTGCTTTACATTGTAGCCAACCGGTTCATTGTTACTTGCCAATGAGTTGGATTTGATGTCCAATTTATTGTTCCTCCCTTAACATTTAAATTGGGACGACGAGAAATTATGCAATCCCGTAAAGCGCTCTTTCTGTCCTTTTTTTCTCATTTTAGTTTACACAGTGTGATACAAAAGTCCGATTCTTCCTGATATTTATCCACCGCCGCGAAAACGATATCTTTTCTAGGCCATTCTTCCTGTATTAGAGTTTTTAAATTAGGTAAACCTTCAATGCCTAAAAATCAGACCACACGCATTCTCTCGGCAGTCGCTCGAAATGGAGGTCTTGGGGTCTCGCGACGATTAAAGCACTTGTGCCGTGGAAGTAAGCAGCATTCGTAAGGTGTACGTCACATTCCATCGCCCTCGGTCTGTGGTTAGATACGTAAAATTTTGATTCTGAGTAAACGAATGAAGGAGGGGGGGGGGTGGTTGTGGAAAAAACCGGTTGAGCGTTATTCGAAAGAATGGCGGATTGGTGCGAGAAGGGCTTAAATATTCCGAAGGGGGGCGACCAGAACAAGATGGGCTTGTTGAGGAACCTATAGATTCAGATAAACTGCGAGTTGGAGTCAAATGAAATGCTAATTGGAACATTCTTAGCCCAAAATGGGCGTCGTCCATATCTCTCTGACTCGGCCCCCTTCCCCTCACCCTCCCCCGCCCGTCTTTGATAATCCTCCCTTCTTGGCACATCCACAATCCCACTTCTCAGATGAATGAAAAATGATAAATTTTTCAATTGTAACGAAACACAATCGCGTTGTAATATTGGATTAGCGTCAAAACGACAACACAGAAGAAACAGCATCCTCTGTGTATCGACGAGCCTCAATCCATCGTCCACCTAGCTAGAACCTCCATAAGTAAGCGTGCCATGTACTCGTGGTGAGCCTCGTCTCTCGATACCAAGTGGCCAATAATTATTCGGTATTTATCTCCAAGACCCAAACTGTTTATTCAGACGTGGTGTTGCCAAAACCCTTGATACCCCCCTCCTTTTTACAAATGCAGTCCTCGTGCATTCGTGCGCCACTTTTGGTTGTGATATGAATGACAAAAAAATTAAAACATAAAAAACTGAAAGACGCTATTGAACCAGTAAGATTATTTATTAAGTGTTCGGAAAGGGGAATGGTCATTGGGGAAGGATCGGGCGGTCTCAATTTATTTATGCGAAACTTTTCGGACCGTTTCCTGAATTTCATCAGGTGAAAAACCGTAAAAATCATTCAAAGTGGGCATTCGAACACACTCTCTCTCTCTCTCTCTCTCTCTCTCTCTCTCTCTCTCTCTCTCTCTCTCTCTCTCTCTCTCTCTCTCTCTCTCTCTCTCTCTCTCTCTCTTCCTTCTCTCTCTCTCTCTCTCTTCTCTCTCTCTCTCTCTCTCTCTCTCTCTCTCTCTCTCTCTCTCTCTCTCTCTCTCTCTCTCTCTCTCTCTCTCTCTCTCTCTCTCTTCCCTCTTTTTCGAACCCTTCTCATTCCAATCAATACTCTTGAAGTAAAAGAAGAAACGATCAATAGGCCAATAACTAGGACTATGATTGCCGATCAGTGGCGGCTCGTGCAATATGGCAACAACGTTTTCTCTCCATTTAAACCTATGTAAAACAATCGATCTTCAGGAGCTGCGATTTCACCCCCAGAATACCTATTCTTTTGCATAGATTTAAAAGGCAAGCATGGTTGCCTAATTGCATGAGCCACCACTGTTGCCGATCTCATCCCTCAACCTTTCTCGCAAAATATTTATTCAAATTCCAAGGTCACAACTTATTCATGTGTACATTTGTTTGTTAGTTATTACACCAGTGGCTTGTGGAATATGGTAACAATGGATTCTATTTATTTAAACCTATGGAAGGAAAATAATTTATTTACTGAGAAATCGATACTTTTGCATATGTTTAAATGACAAAAAATATGGTTGCCAAGTTGCTCGAGCCGCCACTGCGTTGCACGGAGAAAGAAATAGGTGAGCAGGCCTTGGATTGAAGTATGATGGAGAGAGACAACTGATAGTACAGAGCACAGACATCTTCTATCCGAGCCACAAACACGCAATGAGCGTGAGCAAGGGACATGCAGACTAATTTGAGGCGAGATCTCTCCGGCTCCTTGCGCTCGGTAGCGGGCAAAGATTAGGAGGTGACGGCGGGTCCGGGGGCCGGGACTTTGGTTTGGTTTGGAAGAATGATGTCAAGGAGGGGGGGGGCGAGGGAAGGATGGGAAGCAGCGCTTCCAAATGTTGGCGTTTGAAATATCATTTCCTCTTTTTAAGGGTGGGAATTCGTGAAAGGCCTCCCTTGAAAGAAAGCCAAATGAATGACACGCAATCACGATCAAATCAGTCCCTCTCCCTCTCTCTCTTTCTCCAAACCCCCTCTCACTCTCCTTCCCTATCCTGACGCCTCCCTCGCTGTATGTGAGCTCTTTTTAGAGCAAGGCGAGAGGCAAGTGAGGTCTGCGAGGTGGCAGAGGCAGACAGCCCAGCGACTGCCGCACCTGTTTTCAGGGTTCTATGTTCTATGAATATGAGTTACTCGCCCGCTAAGAACTCAATGCGTAGACTTCAACGAGTAATGACTCTAAGTGACTTCAAAGGAACTGTTAGTACTGGAAACACATTTCCTATCGCATATTCGGCCACAAGCGTAACGCTTCGACGCTCCCGAAAATTCGATTATCTATAGAGAGAGAACGAAATCAGTCAGGTTTGATTAAAAATACTGTGAAACTGGAGTAAATATTTCGAAAAAGTCCAGAAAAGCTTTATCCTATTATGTCAACCTGAATCAAAGCTTTAGCGGCTTCGCAGTCGTTCAGCGACTAAAGGTAGATTGAAGGTATGATATGCATACCTCTATACCTCTTATACCCTTAACTCATCTCATCTCATTCCCCATTTACAGGGTGTCTTGCATAAGGTTCTACGCGTTGGAAAGGCCAATTCCTGAGGTCCAAATGAGACTTTTTCCCCCTAGAAACATGTGCCAAAAAATGCCCCCCTTTTGAACTACAGCCCTCCAAGGAGGCTTTTTGTAGCTCAAAAGGGGGTCATTTTTTGGCACATGCTTACAGGGAAAAAAAAGTCTTGTTTTGACCTCAGACATTGCCTTTTTCAACGCGTGGAACCTTATGCAAGACACTCTGTATAATCATCTATAGCTGGCGTTGCCCAGTCCGGCAACAGCTTATAGACAATTCCTAAGATTTATCGTTGAACATAATTTATTTTGAGTTCGACCCGTTTCAGTTTTAAATATAAATCGACTCAGTTTGGACGAAACCGTTTCAATATCCATGTTCTCTTCATCTCTACTTATGCGTGTGTTAGCCATCGGGGTAGATGTTGAAGTTGGGAGGGTAATGATAAAACAACACGGGGTGTGATCAAAGGGGTGGAGGGGCACGGAGTCGGCGAGCAGTGTTGCATTTATGGCAGACATTATCCGAACTGTACATGGAATTAAATGGGAAAATTCGGATGATTCGTGGCAACATTGTCGGCGAGTTCAGTATGGATTAGATTAATTGTTGGCCACTCGAGTAGTCCGATGTCGGTGCGAGGTGCCATCGGAACCGATATAACCTCTTGGCCTGTGTTGCCGAGTGCCGATACAAGAATGCGTTTTTGTCACCCCCTCCCCCTCCCCTAACCATTCCAACCCGCACACCTCTAGATCACTTTCCCGATCTTTTCGTTTGACCTGCATGCGGATCCCCTTGCCTCCCTTGATCCGGTTTTCTTCTCTCGTCTTTATGTATCTTTCTTTTATTTCGAATTTGTTTGATCAACACTTCTTACACAAACCCCCATGGTTTTGGCCTCACCCCCCGTGTGATTGCCTCACGGCTCACGCACCACGCAGTGCAGCCAGGACCTACCCGGCTCTCTTTCTCTCTCATTTTCCCTTTGAATGTATAAATCGGAAAAGGATAGAACGGTGGGGGTTTTTCCCCTTGTTTATCCTTGTCTAACATACGGAGTGCCTCATTGGAGATAAGAGAGGGATAGAGATCTTCTCTCATCCGTTGTGATAGTTGCGCAGCATCACTAGTTTAGCCCTCCTGTGTCGGCCACCACCCCCATTCGCCACCATTTCGACTAACCTATCTTTCCCCCTCTCCTCAGTTGAGGTCATTAGGGCGGTAAAACAAATCACCTCGTAAACCGAGCGGACAAAGTACCATTGGCGGATACAGGATTTTGTCTTTCTCTCTCTCCTTCCATTTGAACTTATTTGTTAGAAAAGGATAGCAGATGGGGCCATCACGTGATTTTGGCCCCCTCTTCTGTCCTTTTCTAACGCACGTTTCCAAATGGGAGGAGAGAGAGAAAGACAATTCCCTGTATCCGCCCACGCAAAGCACACTTTTTCGTTGGTCCCTATGCGTTTAGTTTGTGTTGTCCACCGTAGCTAACATTCCATGTAACCCCATTGGCTTTTGGGGGAGGGGTTGTGTTTGTTCTAGGTTTTTTGTCTCCCTTTTTTTTTTCTTTTCTTTCAAGGAGTTCTATACCCTTTTACTCAAGCCAGACAATCTGCGATTCCCTTGAAATGAGTTCTTCTTGTTGCTAGATCACTTGTGGTCCGCCACCGTGTTCCGCATTCAGGTTACGTCTCAACTTGCCTTTCAATTAAGACAACATTTCTAAAATCTGCCACCCCAAGAAGGGTCTCTTCATGCTTCTCTGCTTGCCGACTCCGTGATCTTTTTTACCCCTCTCTCATTCTAATCTAAATCTAAACGTGAATATTAAGGGGTCTCTCCATCTGCGAATTTAAAAGCGCGAATAAACTGATTGAGCCAATGAGCTGCCTTGAAGTCGATAGGTCGAGTCCGATGTATCGACAACAAAGAAGCTCATTGGCTCAATCAGTTTATTCGCGCTTTTAAATTTGCCGGTGGAGAGACGTAAGGCTGCCAATCGGCGGACATAATTAATTAAACCTAATTTTCCCTCAAAACGCCCAAAATTTCCTCGAAAATCCTTTGCCAGAAAGTGTGAAACTTTGGCTCAAGGGAGGGGGGCGGGCTACTGTCCCTCGCCCCCCCTGGATCCGCCGCTGAAATGACCATTTTTTGAGGGTGGGAAGAAAATAAAAATGGGCGAAGATGGGGAATCTCAATTGTGTCCCTCATGATCAGTAATCATAAGAGAGTGTGTGTGTGGACTCTTGAGACGACGATCGAAATTGGAAAGGTGAAGAGGGGGGGGGGGGGTGGATGATACGTGATCTGTCACCTTGAAACAAAGCATGACCAGTGCCAAACATTGCCTCATTATTATTTTATCGGAGTTGCTCGTATAAGCTGCGGACATACACTCGGACAGTCTAGACATTGCCACAGCAGCAGAGGCATCGATGATCATGAGTCTCATCAGTTGAGCGGTGTTAGAAAGATTGGTGAATGGTTAACCATGCCAGAAGTTTGTCGGTGCGCTGCCGCGCCGCGCCGTGTACGGTGTATTCATGGCGTGTCTGTCACGAATGGATCCCGCCGACTTATAATCGAACCCTCAATAAATAAATTATTTTTTGTCTGCTGCCAGTTGTGAATGCTTTAAAAAAAAAAATGAAAAATCCATCTCAAGTAGCTAGGTGTCGTCAAATGAATATCACGCATGTTGTAATTATTTCATGTCTCTCTAACGACAAGTAAGGCAAGCTCTAGCGACGATAAAGGTACTACTGTGAAGTGTATGCAATACGCAGTGCACAAAGTACTCAATCTAACGTATTCATCATGTATGTTGCGTGTTACATACCCTCATCTCCGTCGGACTTACACAGTGAATTTAACTGGAAATTGAAAAATAAGCTTTCAATCAAGTCAATATTCTAGTTTTTAATCCGTTTTTTTGTGCTTCCCCGCGCCCCACGTACGACCCAAGTAGGCTACCCGCAATGATTATAATAAAGAATATATTCATTACAAGTGCCCTACCTCAGCCAAAATCTTGAGCGCCATCTGCCTTTCTTGTTGTACCAGTCTGCACCTAGGTATTCTCTGCTTAAAGTGACTTCGGTGCGTTTCAATTTGGGATCCATTGTGACTAAGGCCTATCCGTTTGATCGTGTTTCGTAAGTTTCAAAATTTTCAGTTTTCATCAATCGAAAACTGAAATTTTGCATCGTATTTTCGATCGCAGATCATAGGCAACGCGTAAATCCAATCCCAGCAAGTGTGTGTGCGGGGGAGGGGGACTACTGGACGCGACATGATTGTCAAATTTTATCGACCAAAAGCCGAAGCACAAGTCATTGTTTGAAAAATCATCGCCATAAATCCGGCAACATATACAATGTTGTGAATAGTGTCTTCTTCGATGAATGTGTACGTAATAAAAATGATAATGATGAACCAGCTTTTGCAGGCTTCTGAATGTTCGTCGCCTCGTAAAGCGGACAATGGGAGAGGTGGATATTCTCCATCGCCCAAGTTCGAGGGAGAGGGGGGATAAGAGAGAAATAAAGGGGGGCAAGAGACTATAAGAAAGAGAGAAGGAGGAGTCAAACAGGATTAGTCCGAACATCTCGGAACTCGAACGAATCCATGATTAATTAAGTTTTGATTAAGTGAGCGCTTCGAGGCAATCGTATCCCGATGTTAACGTTACGGTTTGATCCGTATCTTTACTTTCTTCCTTCCTCTCATTTTACTCGGGATTTCATCCGAGCAGCGCTCGATTTTTTTTTCTTTTTTTTTTCTTCTTCTTATTTTTACTATATTCCAAAGTATCAGTCCACAATCAAAGTATCGATCAGTGTATCGAGGGTGTTTGCGAGTTGATCCGCATACAAGCTATTGATTGTTTTAAACTTCGGAATAATTGACCTTTTTCCCATTTGTAACTTGTTCTGAAATAAAAAACGATTTCTTGTCCTAGCTCTTTAGAGCAGAGATTTTGAGTATCTTTGTGATCGTTTGAATGAGCGAGTGATGATTGCATGCTTTCCACCTAAGGGCACCTTTGTCTCCGGGTAAAGCCAGGACCAACTCTAAGGGAAACGAAAACTTGCACTTAAGTAATTTAGCTCAAAAACCAAAGAAAGCAGGATTATTTCTAATGTGAATGTTATTGAAGTTCTCGGTCTCGGAATCTTTGCTTGGTTCGAGTTCTGCTCTTCGGTTGAATTTATTTCTAACAGAGGCGAAACCAGAAATTTGTTGAGCTGTCCAGGTTTAAGGACTTAAATTTGTCAACATCTTTCAGGAAACTCGAAAAATTACTTGTCGGAGGGTTGGAGTTGATGTGTGTGGAAAATAGTCTTGAAAAATAACCAACATTGTGGAAATATCAAAGAATGAAACAGAAATCGCTCTTCATAATCTAAATCCTATGAGACTGGGATTCCCAAAATTTGGAAGTGAATACTTCCCCTTCACCTTTCCGAGGCGTGCCCGTGCCTCCCCCTTGCGATGTTCGTGGAAAATCATCCCAAGTTGATCATTTTACAGCAGCTTCTCTCTCATCCAGATTTATCTGAATCCGAAATGAGTATCTCACGCAGGGGATTCCGTCTTCTCAGAAACGACGTCACCACTGTACCAGGCATTCTCTCATCAGTGACGTCCCAGTTTTATCCCTGTTGAGGCCATTGTCAAATCTTCCGCCGTTGCAGCCATTCATGCCGCTCACTCCCCCTCCTCGCCCTCCCATCTGTGGTGACCCCTTGTTCCGAACCAACCTTCATCTATCCTCAAACACTCCTCCAGTCTTCGTGTTATCATCCTTTCTGCGCATGCTCCAGTGCCTTTGGGCTGCCACCGTTTTCAAAACAACGAGAGATTGGAGCCTTTTCAAAGGCGCTCGGGTATAGTGATTTGTCTCTTTCTCTCTCCTTGGCCTTTTGAACACATGTGTTAGAAAAGGATAGCAAGAGGGAGTCATCACGTGACTTTATCAGTTTAGCCTTTACCTCCTCCGTCCTTTTCTAACCCACGCGTTCAAATGGGATGAGAGAGAGAGAGAGAAAGAGAAAGACAAATTCCTGGATCCGCCGATGGCCTCCTTTTGAGAAGTGAACCGAAGAAATCCATTTGTAACTCTTAATTTTTCAGTTGTCAAGCGAATGTGTCTCGGTTTCCATTATCGGTCGGCTAACCCCCGCCACGAAGGTTGCTTCTCCCGCCGGAATTCTCTAAATCCCTTAAGTCCAGCCAGTCCCTTGGACATCCTACTTATCCACAGTTCGTTCCCCCACTCCCTCACTTTCTCTCTCGGTCTCTATCTCTCCGAAGGTCGATTGATGAAACCGTTTTCCTGCCAAGTTTTAGCTAGCTTTAATTTGTTTTGACATTACCTGTATACGTGCTCGAATCTCCTGGGGATCGAGTCGTCAGGCGTTTGTATCGATAGGATGACGAAATTATTTTGCAGAACTAAGGTTGAAGACTGAAAAATTCGATCTCATAATCGGGTTTAGTGCAACGGCAACGTCACAGAAGTCAACCGTTGGCCATCAACAATACCAAAAAACATTCATCACACCGGAGCACACGCACTTTTGAGTTTCAGCGATTTGTTCGCAACGAGTCAAAACTGTGGTGTTAATACCGCTCACCGATGCGTTTTGATGCATTTCGGAAGCAGGCATCCCTACTTGTCAGAACTCATTACCCAAAATGTGTGCTGCCGTGACTGAATTTTTGTGGCGTTCTGGAATATCTCTGTCGCTCTTGAATTTATAACTGCGTTTCTACAGGAGAATCACTTTTCTCAGCGTAGAAAGTTGTGGTTTGACGGGACTCCCCCATTGTGACCCGCGCTCATTTGACCGCCATCTTTGAATTTTGTCTATCGCATTTTTTGAGTTTGTGAGTGGATTTTGAGACCTTTATTCGATACTTTCAATATTATTCCACGCGATTTCCCAGAGGAATCTACCCTTTTTAACGCTGTATGAGAGGTGGTTTGCAACCGACCCATCCTGAAATCAGCATCCGATTGGTCAAATGTGAATTTTCCGCTTTCTAACTAACACAGTCTGTACTGAACCCAGTCTCATAGAACCACGATATGGCGCGTTTGAACCTAAGTTCATCTGGAACCAAACTGCATCTAAAATAAACATTTCACATTCAACGGAGGTTTTGCCTCGTTACGAGATCCTCTCCTCTCCTCTCCTTCGCTCTTCTCTCCTCTCTTCTCATCTTATCTTGGCCCTGTGCAGAGACTTGTAAATCATTCGAAAAGTTTGGGGATTAACTTTTTATGCTCTCGATAAACGATAAGAGTGTATTTGACTCCGCGTCGAAAAAGTAAACTCAATTTAATGAGTTGTACCGTTGAAATTGATCGAAGGCGCGAGGGGCTCCCTTCTTCGGCGCACTCTTCAACCATTCTTCGTTTAGTACCCATGTTTTCGATTTCTCTCATCTTGGAACGCTCCTAGGTATAGTTTACGGGTTTAAATATAGACAGAAAGCCCCACCCCCACCCCGAATACACACGATCACAAAGTCTATTATTTATAGGGTGAACGAACCTACCTCGAGAAATAAGAATATTCATTGTATTAAATGGAAGATTGATTGGTCGATTGCTCGATTGATCGATTGATTGGTCGATCAATCGATTAATTAAACAAAGTTTAGCTACTAAATGTATCACTCCTGTAGGGGAAAGTATCGTTAAAAGTAGATGAGCAACGCTTTATCTTTTTATGGAAAAAGATGAATGGTAAAATTTACCATCATGATACATAATTTTGATTTTTGGCGCTTTCACGCAAAGGTGGTAAACTTGGCCAGACTTCGAGTTGAATGAAACCGCTTTCAGGTTAGGTTATGTCAACTATTCGCTGAAAGAACAAAAATGAAGCACAGCCGAAGCTGCCTTTTAAAATAGTTCTGCAGAGCAAAAGTTCTAGTTCTTCCGGAGAAACTTGCAGTTGTACCAAAGCACTACTTCGGTGCAGTAACACCCTTTCTTCTTGCTTTTGCTCTTCAAAGCTATTTTGAAAAGCTGCTTCGGATGTACTTACACTTCGTTTATTCAGTGATATATCTATTCATCCCGACGTCTAGAGTCAAGTTTGCTGTCTTCGCATGAAGGCGCCAAAATCACGTATCATAATAGTGAATTTTTTTCCAGAAATTTTTGTCCCGTGTACAATTTGATTTCAGTGGAGGGGAGGAGGGTCACTCCGATCACTCGGTCGCGCCAACTATTTATCCTTAATTCTCACCGCGGGGTCTCTGACTCCAACTTAAACTCTTGCGAATTGCGAAAATGTTCTTCATTTGTCAATTATTCTATGCATATTCCATGATATTATATACTTTATTCGTGCTTACACTTTGAGATAGTCTTGGCTCAGCAATTGACGACGGATCGGCGACAGAGACAGAATGCAACCTCGCCAAAATTTTGTCGGTTCGCGAGAGTGCGACTTGCGAGTTGCGAGACCCACTGCGGCGACTCCTCGTCACTTGGGTATTCGATGAGACCGCTTTTCTGTCGGCATTTGGCGCCTGGCGCAAAGACATAACTTGAGCTTGTGCAGAAAACGTGGACATCAGCAGAAATCCGATACATTTTGCACAGAGCAGAGAGTAAACCGCTCTTCTCTTCGACCCCGACTTCCTGATGTCTCAATCAGTCCGCTTTCCATGAACATGAACCCAGTTTGCTTCGATTTCAGCAACACCATTGATCAGTGGCGAAGCGTGCAATCTGGCAACGTTGCAACTCGTCCATTTAAACCCATTAAAAAGATCGAACTACTGGGTGTTCGGTGGACACCTCCGCATTCGACCTTTTACACGGGTTTAAATGGACTCCTTACAACGTTGCCAAACCACTGCTGTCGTTTAGTAAAATCGTGGGTTTCAAGGATATTACGCTCGTGCACCGCAGTTAAACTGGATTATGTACTTACACTTGTTGTTAACCGGTGGAATCGTCGGCGAATTCAAAGATTCCTCTCAGAAACCGCAAAATCGAATGCGACAGCGACACCAAACCAGTGGCGGCTCGTGCGCAATTTGGCAACGATGATTGCCCTCCATTTGAATCTATGTACAAGAACCGATTGTAGGTGAAGCAGCATTTCACTATCGAATCGATTGCTTTACATAGAATCAAATGGAGGTGAGCCATTGTTGCCAAATCGCACGAGCCGCCACTGCACTAAACAATCCATTTGGGTGAAAAATGTTACCTTGTTGTGCTCCACTGTTTTGATTCCTTGTAACAGTTGTAACCCAGCCTGTCCTGTTTGTTTCAGGGAAATTGGAGCCTACTCCACACACGTCCTCCTTCAATATGGGCTACCTTGTTTCACCTTATTACCCGAATGGCACGGCAGGCTCGATACCCGTTTCTATGGTAAGTCTTGCATCATTTCATTATTCGTATTTCATGCGCTTTGTTAAGCGGCGCTATTTACTTTTATCCGTTAACCCTAATGAGCCAAAGCTATTTTATCAACGTTGGGTACCAAGTTCTTTTTCAAATCCAAGATGTAACCTAATTCTACTGAATGCTTAAAATACTATTTCTTCATTAAATGTATTACCAAATTTTAGATATATATGGCTATTTTTCGAAAAATAGCCGCAAGTAAAAAAATAGCGTGGTTAATCCATCAGAAATTTCAACCTTGAATAGCCGCAAGTAAAAAAATAGCGTGGTTAATCCATCAGAAATTTCAACCTTGAAAGAAAGAGCTCACCTTTGCGGGGGTGGGGGTGGGAAAGCAATCAGAATCTGAATCATAGTTTTTTTTATTCCCCCCCCCCCCCCCAGCCCGTTTTTAACAATTAATAGAAAATAAAGCTTTCTGTAAAATAAAACGCATGTGTAAACTCTCAGAATTTTAAGAGAAGTAACGCTGAATTAATTCAAACAGCCTCATTTTTGTTGATTTATTATTTATTATTTTATTCCACTTAATTTCAATTTTCTACTTCACTCATTTATTCCTTTTCCTTTTTCTCTCGCCGAGTTGTTATGAGAAAAATTATGAAATAATCTTACCAGCCGATGCGGTGAGCCGGAATCAAACTTTTTCATGTTGCTTGTAGCAAAGAATTTGAGTTGACAAATTATTAAATGGTCCGTTTTTTAAGTATTTGAAAAGCCGGTTACTTTGTTTTTTGACAGCACAGCGCACAGCACAGCATGTGCTCAGGAACGCTAAGCTGATATTCAGGAACATTTGAACAAGCGTGCGGTATGCAAATGGGAGTAGAGTTTTGGACGCGGTTGTGCGGTGTGGGGATGCGGGGGTGCCCTCCCTTGCCCCCCTTTTCCCCACCAGCCGACCGGCAAATATTTTTGGAGGCGACCAGCTCGCAGCCGCTATGCGACCGATGCGAGACGCTTTCGGACTCACCGCGCTCAGAAAGAATCGGTCGGCCCAAGTTAGAGTTGAGTTCATTCCGTGGTTTTGATTTCAACGAGGGATCATCCGAATAGAAACAGTTGGCCTGTCGAATTCTCTAACTAACTGTACCGCGCTGCATGATTAAACAGAGAGCGTGATATTCTTTCCTTGAGTTGGAAACAATTTGACCAAAATTTCCTTGAATAGAAAAAAGAGAATAAAAACTTGTACCACTCACAAATGACACCAGTTTCTACAGTAGGGAATCAACTTTTCTGTGGATTTTCTATGTAGTTTGTTCCCTTCTGGTGATACGGAAAAGTTGGTTCCGTTCTCCGTTATACCCCCCCCCCCCCAAATAACCTGACCTTTGTTGCAAGGATTTTAGTGCGGGAAAATAGGGATATGCAAATTTCTCTAGTATATTATTCGCACTAAACACCATATTTGTTCTAGAAACCAATAGTTTTGAAGTTGGAAAAAAAAACAAAAAAAAAATCATATTCAGGAAAAGACGAAGGACTTACCTGTGAGCAGTGACGTCATTTGCGGGGATACCCCCCCCCCCCCCCAAGAGTCGGCTAAAAGTAAGAAAGTGCTCACCCGTTTTTTTTTATTTTTTTTATTTTTAATGCAAAAAAAAAAAATCGAACTAAAATTTGGTGGTCGCCAACACATTTTTGTTGGAATCTAGGGCCGTAAATATCGGGTATGTATGTAGGGCTGTAGGGCTTTAAATTTTTTTTGATTAGCCCCAAAAAAAAAAAAAAAAAAAAGTCATCACATTTTATCCCCCCCCCCAACTCCCCAGGAACTCGATTTGACGCCCCTGCCTGTGAGCGCCGTTGTGTCGAGGAGGCAAGTGGAATGAGAATCGAGTATATTGAAGTTCGGGTCGTGACTCCACTGCGCTGTTGCCAGTTTGTGAAGTTTCAAACACTTATTAAATACAAACCAACATTTAAACCTGAAACCCAATTCACTCGTTAGGGTCTCGTTGTATCGAAAGTTTTGAAGAATAGATACTCGCGGAAATTCCAGTAGCGTTTAAGATCAAGTTCTCAAGCAATCCACGTAAACTAATCATTTTTTTTTTAAAAAAAATTACGCAACACTGGTCGTTGTGTTGGATCGACTTCGGCTGATTGTAAATCCACCATTCCCAGCGTTGCCGCTTCTTTTAGGTTTTATCCAATTCTTCATAATATGTTTTCGATAAAAATGCACGGGTTTCTTCTACTCTCCCCCCCCCCCGAAAAGCTGGCTGTCATCATAATACCGCCGTTGAAATCCTGAATTCCAGAAGTTTCGAAAATTTGTTGGAAAAAAATCGTACCAGAATTACGAACGACGCGCGTTAACGTGGCAACGTCGTTTTTGTTCAGTCTGATAGGGCATTGTTAGTGTCGAGAGTGTTTGGGTCGTGAACCAGCGTGGAGGCGCTTCTGGAGTTATGGACGGCGGGAGGGGAGGAAGAGCCCAGAAGACGCGTAACAGATTAGTGATGTTGAAGGGGCGGTGGAAGGGGGGGAGGGGGAGGTCGACTGTGGCATACCTGTCGCTGATGTAGCCTTGGAAGATCCTGTTAATGTAAGTTATCAGCTATAGGTTTTCATTCGATCTTCACGTTTGCCCATCTCCTACTTGGTCATTTGTTCTTCGGCTACCCCCCCCCCCCTTCATCATCTCCAAACTGACCGTTGTTGGTTGTCGTCCTCCGTTGCTTTTATTTTTCAGTCTTGGTCAATCTTGAGTATTCTTGACAGTCAGCGGCGCGGCGGCTCGTACGTTTTGGCAACCAATTTTTTCCCCCATTTTAACTGATACGAAACAACCGATTCTTTTACCAAATTGGAAATTTTCTTAGAAAAATTTCATGGTTGCCAAATTGCGCCAGCCACCTATGTTGACAGCTCACCGATGCTTTGAGAGTCCGTGTGAAATTCAAGTCAATCAGAGCAAAGAGGAAACGTCGCCTTGTCCAACCAATGGGTTTAGTGTTTAGCGTTCCCTCTTGTTATGGATTCCACGGTAACAGGAACGTTCAATGCATACTGACGCTGATAAGTATCGTAGAAATTTCACCACTAAAACGTTCAAAGATGCCAAATGAATGAGGACTTCGGTCGAAAGTATTTACCGTTGCAAGTTCAACAAAAACAACTTGTGAATCAAATGATACATTTAAATCACACATTTTTTGACTCTAAACAAGCTGTATATTGTTAGACGTCTTTCTGATGCAATTTCTGTCTCACTTTTTGGCTTCAGCAAAAAGTTCTGTTGCTGTGGAAATACCCTTATACTATTCTAACATTGACAACCAAAATAGTAATATTGATATACTGATAATGATAATGGTGTGATAATGATAATGGTGTAAGAGTGATAGTGATAATCGTCAGGTGAGGACTCTATGGTGAATCAGCGGAAATAGGGATTGAACCAGATCAAGGAGAGATCCAATCGCATCGGAAGATTCAAGTGCGTCGGCACTTGGTCTAATTTGTCCCAGAAAAGATCGGATTTGGTACTTCTATGGTTTTCATGAAAACATCAGCTTCTTACTGCCCCTAACCAATCAGGTTGCCCTATCTGAGGATGGAGGCTGATGTTTTCATTCAAATCTACAATTGTCAAGTCCTATCATTCTTGGGACAGCCTATAACGGGAGAAATCGGATGGATCGGTTTTTGAAGAATAGAACCTTTCGGACCGATTTTTGAATTGAATCGATTTTCTGAAGAATCGATTCTTTAGGACCGTTTTCGAATTGAATCGACTCGAACTTCGTGGATCGGGATCTAGTTTGAACTAAGAGCTTTCCGACTCGTGATCAAGAAGAAAATCGTCCGATCGTTAGGGCCAGGCATCACAGCAAAATTGCACGTGTGAAAGAAGGCTGGCCAACGCATTTAAAGGTGCCCGCGAAACGACGCGACGCGGCCTGACCGCGCGGCGGGTTGTGCAGAGGCGTGCGCTGTGTCTGCTCCCTCTCTCCGTCTGCTAAAACTCCATCCCGGCTGACACGTCCACATCTTATTAGTCTGGACGCGGTGCGAACACATTTTCCGTGCTCCTGCTCAACAGTCAACTACTCGAGTCCTCAGCTTCGTCAGCATTCAGCGAGGCCAGTTTGTGCTCCGCTTCTAGCAAACCGCGACGTTGCCAAGATTCCTCTCGTTCAATGGGTTCGTTGTAAACTGTTGCTACAGCGTTTATGGAGGGTCGATTCCAAAATAAAATTACATTGAAATCACCAGCACTGAAAAAACAAAGTTCAACTAGAACCTAAGCAGCTTTTTAAAACAGCTTCGCAGAGCAAAAGAATCCCTATCCCTACCGATGAAAGTTGGGGCTGCCTGAAGCACTACTTCGGTAGAGCCAGAGCAAGAAAAGAGGCTGTTCTTACTCGAAAGAAGCAGTACTTTCGTTGGCACACCTACAACTTTCTCCGTTGTCCGGCTCGGGGCCTGAACCTTTTTTCACAGCTAGTAAACGACCGGCAGAAAATTTAAAAAAAAAAAAAAAAATCGACTTGAAATTCGTATTCTGCTGAACATGTCGAGAAAATCGATACCAAACTGTCGGGGAAAAAAGTCACGTTTAGCAATTATGATGCGCGATTCCTCTGATTAATGTCCGCCTCTAATGTATTAAACATGATTTTTTCCCCCCGACAGTTTGGTATCAATTTTCTCAACACATTCAGCAGAATACGAATTTTTAATAGAAAATTCAAAAATCGTAAGCACAAAAAATCCAATTTTTCTACGGGGAGTCGTTCACTAGCTGTGGAAAAAGTGTCCGGCCCCGAGCCGGACACTATAGAACCTCGGGCAAAGAGACGACCCTGCTCACCGTTCGAGAACGCCACGGCTCAGGACGCGCTGTTGCCATTTACAGTTTTTTTTTTCGTCCGACTCAGGTGCAATGTTATCTGGAACAGAATATAATGGCTCTACAGCAAACTTTTGCTAAACAGCATTGTGGAAGGTTTAATCTCGTGTAAAATTGCGTGGAAATCACGTCGTGTGTATCTCCAAAACCGGAACACTTAGGAAAAAACCAAAAGCACCATTGTTCTCAGCTCAACAGGAACTATCATTTTCTTTATAAAAAACACAAACTTTCAGACCCTTGCAATGGGTCTGTTGCAAACTTTTGCTATAACGATAAAAAGTTATTATTCCAATGTAAAATCGCCTGAAAAGTCCATTGGTGGCATCGTTAAGTCATGAAATACAATAATAAACTCACAAGAGGCGTTTATTGAAATCCAAGATGGCGGCAAAATATCGAGGACTCTGAATGTATGCACCGTGATCATCCAAGGATTGCCAACGTTTACAACCTCATTGGAGGTAGAGGTTATGTGTTTGTTTACGTTGTGATTGGTTGTGATCGATGTTTTGAGGTTGGCTATCCTTGAATGTTCGTGGTGCATGCATACGGATTGCTCGATATTTTGCCGCCATCTTGGATTTCATTAAACGCTTCTTGTGAGTTTATTATCTCATTTCGTGGTTTTCTGATGCCACCATTGGACTTTTCAGGCGATTTTACATTAGATTAAACACTCTCAATCGTTGTAGCAAAAGTTTGCAACGGACCCATTGCCCCATTTCTGCTTTAAGTATAGAGAAACGAACGTTAAAAGTGATAAATTGAAAATCAAGTAAATCGCAGACACTCGGCAACATCGGAGACATCTCAGACATACTGTTCCGAGCCAAATAGATAATGGCCGCTCCCATCGGGAAGACGTGATCACGAGAAAAGGAGAAACTGGAAAATGGGAAAAGGTATACAATTTGTGCTCGCACTCACATTTCGCTTATGCTAATGACTCTGCCTTTCCCATTGGACCATTTCGTGTCAAGTAAATGCAAGGTCTCCTCCGCAGCTTCGACGGGAAAAAAGGAATCGGCTGGAATTTTCTCGGGGGTCGTTCAAGTCTTCAAGAAAGACCTTTGTGGAAATTGATTCAGAAGTTCCTGCGGGCCGATCCTTGAAATTCACGACTTTTGGGTAGACTGGATAAAAATGGTAAACGGTGATTGGTGGAGACGAGTCACGTGGTTGCCCAGTCTAATCAAAATACGGAATGGATTAGATAAGTTTTTGGGTACTCCAAGACTGCCCGCTAAATTATCTAATCCATTCCGTTTTTTGATTAGACTGGGCAACCACGTGACTCGTCTCCACCAATCACCGTTTTCCATTCTTATCCAGTCTACCCAAAAGTCGTGAATTTCAAGGATCGGCCCGCTGTTCTTGGGAAGCGAAGGCCCGTTCTTGGCCTTTGCTCCTAGGCGTAGCCGTGTTTCGCTCCCCTTGCTGAAACCAGCGAGCCGACCATTTACTTCATCGTTAAACCTATCGTTAAGACTGTGTATAAGTGATTCTATTGGTCGAAAATTGTCAAACTTGGTCATTGTTATGGTAACCATAGTTAAGAGTCTCGTTAGTTAAAGGCTATTCATGAGTAACCTTTAAATAGCGGACACTTTAACGATGGTTACCATCGCAACGGCCAAGTTTTACAATTTTCGACTAATAGAATCACTCATACACAGTCCAGTGGCTTAGCGTGCAATTTGGCATCGTTGTACCGTGTCCATTTAAACCCATATAAAAGGTCGAATGCGAAGGTGTTTACCGAACACCCAAAAGTTCGATGTTTTTCATGGGTTTAAATGATAAAATTGCAACGTTGCCATGTAGCAAGCTTCGCCACTGACACAGTCTTAACGATAGGTTTAACGATGAAGTAAATGATCGGCCCGCTGGAGTTGCGATTCCATGAATCGTACCTATCTCTAATCCTCAATTTCGCGCAGTCGCAGACTGAGAAACGCCGGAAAGTTTCAAGGCACGGAATATTGCTCCACGCGACCGCAGAGTTTAGTCACCTTGGTCAATGGCAGTGTTTTTTCGTCGGAGTTGGCCGACATTCTGTAGAAGTTAAAGTCTGACGTTGAACGATTTTACGACTAGCATGATGCCTTTTTAGGAAACAAGGCGCCTGG
Source organism: Trialeurodes vaporariorum (assembly GCA_011764245.1). Classification (NCBI taxonomy): domain Eukaryota; kingdom Metazoa; phylum Arthropoda; class Insecta; order Hemiptera; family Aleyrodidae; genus Trialeurodes; species Trialeurodes vaporariorum. The sequence goes on from VMOF01000111.1 coordinate 70,431,472, forward strand.
CCGCGGCCAACCGGCCACAGGGGGGTTTTTCTTTCCCGCGCGTTCTTATCTAATCGCCGCTTTTTTTCTCTCCCCCCTCCCTCCCCTCCCCCCCCCAGATTTTTGGCTCGGATTAAAATAGAATAGCTCTTGAACTCGACTTTTTTCCCCGATTGATGACCACTTCTCCGTTTCCGGCATTGATGGTCGCTGCAAGTTGCATCGTAGCTTCCACACATGGACGTACAGGCTGTGTCGCGAAGGAACCAAGGGAGCGTTTCATAATTCATCGGACCGGGGAGCTGGTGAAACTGAGCTTATACAGGGTGTTTCGGAGTTAACCCTTTCGCTATATAGTTCCTTATAGACAGAGGACGTTTGTTAATTTTATTTCTTTGAAAATTCAAAACAAAACAAATTGACATACACATGAAATTATAAGAAAAAAATTGTTGCCATTCATTAGTAAAGGCAGTGGCGTCGCGTGCAATCCGGCAAGGCAGCATTTTGTCCATTTGATCCCATGTAAATCGATTCAAGGGAGTGCTCTGTGCACCCCCAATGTTCCAAACTTTTTCATGGGTTTTAATGGACTATATACAACGTTGCCAGATTGCACGCGACGCCACTAACAATAAATAAAGGTCTAAGAATTGTGAAACTACTTTTTCATCACTCGGCATTGAAAGGGTTGACGTCACGAAAGCCTGGAGCCATTTTTTTAAAAATCATGAGTCTTTTGCCTCTAAAAGTAAATGCTTGCCCACAGAGCTGCGATTTTTCAAATTTTGGAAAAACCGGTCAATTCCTTTTAAATTGTGGCTAAAGGTATGAACATAATTTCACATTTTTATCCGAGGTTGTATTTTCAGTTGTAAAATTTATCGCGCAAGTAAAATCGTTTATATTATTTTCCTTTGGTATGAACTTTGCCATTCGCTATGACACTGAATTTTGCGTCCAATTTTTTGGAGAGTTCGGTGTTTATAATGCACTGTTGGTGTGTGCAATGTGAATTTGTCTCTGTGGGTGGTTTAACATAAGCATGTGTGTGTGACCGGGCGCGGTATGTTGCAAGCGCACGATCACACGAGTGCGGATTCTTAAGATCAAATTCTACTGTTGATAAGCTCACTCCAAGTTTGATGTTAAAGTCGGAGATAATGGAGTTGATAACGGCGAGTAAGTTCATTGCAGACACGCTGACCCCGTCGCGTATTATCTCCAGCTTCGCGCATGTTCGCTCCGACTGTCAACGAAGTGTTTTCCTGGGAAATATGTGTGTGCAATCCCGTAAACTGTTTAATATCGCGATAATTTGCATGTCATCATTATTTTATGTGCATGGATTGATTGAACACGCATTTTGAAATTTTCATCCGGTCCGATTCAACGTCGCCAGATTCACTTTAATCATTGATTTTTCAAATGTATTGTATTATTTGCATCGACATGCTCATAATTAATGGGGCACACAGTGGATTGATGTGTGGAATTTCCGGGTTATAATTTTAAAAATAAAAATCAAGACATTGAATTTTAACGTTGAATAGCGAGATAACTTAAAATTGTGTGAAATCATTCGTTTTAGAGCTAGAAATTATAGTCAAATGTGTATGTATGTAGATCAGTAGATGTACAGTCGACGAATTGAGTAATGTCAGTGAACTCCTTAGATTTTGGTTTATGTTAGGCAACCTACAATACTTGAATTGAAGCATTCCTGGTGGCCTACCCTGCCAAACTTAAAGGAGTCGATTGACTGTATTTAATTTGCCGACTGTACACGTGTCTGCTAGTAAATCATCGTATCGGACGAAATGAGAAATCGGTAAAAACTAACATTTCAGTGGCAGCAACTTCCAAAGACAGGTGACTCGAACGCACCGTAAGGAAAGAAAACCGAACTCTCCTCAAAGTTCTTTCTTCTGGTCCATCATTTATATTACTTCCAGTTGAACCCACTCTGAACTGAAGCCAGTCAAAATACCCGTAGTTAAAATCTCTATTGACGTGAGATTCCAGACTCGAGTCTTTCATCTACAAGGATGTGAATGTTGTACGTGGTTTGATCTTCTGTTTCTTATCGTTGTTTATTTTTTAAAGGATCTGAGAAAGTCTGAGAAATGAAAAAAAGCTGATAAAAAAAAGAAAAAAATGGAAAAAAATCAACCCGCATAATCTACGTGCCTTTGTTGCATTTTATGGATTGTTTTTGAGTCAAATATTACCTTGGTGAGATTGTTGTGCAAGCGTATAATCCTCAATAGACCTAGTCAGAGGAACGATGTTCCGAAATTTTATGTGATGATTTCCGACCCTAATGTGTGTGACGGCCCCCATTCGTTAAGGCGGTCAACATGAATTCAGATGTGTCAATAAAATGTTAGTATAAGGCGACAGAGCCCCCAGAGGACAGTCACAGCATGAAACTCAGCCCTCGGCTGACCATATGTATCGGAAATATAAATTGTTGTCCTATATGGGCGCACAAAGGAGAGGAAAAGAAGAGAAAAGAAAAAGAAGAAGAAGAAGAAACACCAAAATCGGAGGTGGAAGAAAGGAGTTCCAAGGAAAAGAGCCCGACCCTTACTCGGTACCTTTTTCTTGGGGTCGGGCCCTTGTTGTAAGCCGTTTTGTTTTGGGTACGCTCTCAATAGCTCAATACTCACCCGCACACACAAGACACCTTTATATCGTGTGTTAACCAGGGGTATGTCAAATTTCGGAACGTAAATACAATTTTAACAGTTAACACAGCGTATTGTCAGGTGCCAGTCATTCTTTTCACAGAAAGGACTTGTTCAAACCCCCCCCCCCCCCCTCTCTTCTTGACCTTCTTTTTTTTTCTCTCCTCTCTCTCTCACTCTCTCCGTTATTTCGTTGGTTTCACGGATTTTTTTCCCCCTGAGGGAGATCAGAGCAGAGGCACAGGTGTACCAACATTTCTTTCGCGGTCGCCTGTTTAAAATGCCGTGCCACTCTTTGCTCAGAGCTCTGCATTGTTCCGCTTTCGGGGACCCTTTTTGACTTAATTTTGTTTGACTTTCATTTTTCACGGAGTTTTCTCTTATTTTACACGCTCGCCTTTCTCTCTCTCTCTCTCCTCTCTCTCTCCCTCTCTCCCCCCCTCTCTCTCACTCTTTGACCCATTTTTCTCCTGTCGTCATTTGCTCTGCTTCTTTTAGTTCCTTTGACGCAATTCATTCATCCCTCAGGCCCTTCTCTCCCCTTGAAAAATCCTCCCTCCGTCTTCTGAATTTATCAAATGATTCACGATTACACTCTAATGCCGTACTTACTAACAGCTCAGCTCGTCATTTTTTCGTTGACGGATTTAAAGATTTCTCCTCCTCCCCCCCCCCTCCCTTTTTATATAGGAAAGGGTGCCAAGCAGTGGCGTACGCAGGATTTATTTTTGGTAGGGGCTTGCACTGATGTGAGTGTGACTGAAAATTATCCCCCTCTTTCCCTCCACCCAAAAGAATCGTAGATTCGTAGGTCTGGGGGATTTAGCCCCCTTCACGTACGCCACTGGACTGCCAAGTAAGAACAAAATAACCGTTAGTCCTCAAACCCCTCAACTTTTGTGTGGAAAAGGGCTGATAAATATGAGAAGCTAAAAAAAAAATATAAAAATATATCTACGTATATTAGCCTTCGATTAACATTTGAAGCCACCACCCAACCATGATTATTTCACTCGTCACTGCCAACTTCTAACCGTCTACCTGCTTCTTGATCTTCTTCTTCTGCTAACTTCTCTTAGCACACAACGTTTGGTTTTGAAGTTTAAATTTTTAGACATACATATCAATCGGAAGTGAAGAGATTTTAGACGTATCGTATCTTGCCGCTCCAGTCGGGATTCGAACCCGGAGACTTTCGAAAAGTTGGAAAATGAGTGGTAATGCGAAGATTATTCGAAATAAGACAAATGCAGTGGCGGCTCTTGCAACTTGACAACGTTTGCCCTCCATTTGAATCTATGTACAACAATCGAATTTTCGTAGAGCAGCGCTTCACTATTGATTCGATTATTTTTCATTGAATCAAGTGAAGGTGGAACATTGCTGCCAAATTGCTCGAGCCGCCACTGGACAGAAGAAGAAGAAATGTCATCCCTGGAACTGGAGAGTGGATGCAGCGTAGGTGCAATCCTTAAAGAGAAGAGAAGAGAGGAGAAGAGGCGGTATTTATTTTCAGCAAGAGAGTTGTGGAATAAGTGATAAGGACCGGGAGACATTGGCGGATCCAGGAATCTATCCTTCTCTCTCTTCTTCCATTAGAATGTGTGTGTTAGCAAAGGACAGATGAGGGGCAGTCACTTGATTTTCGCCCCCTCTTCTATCCTTTTCTAACACATGCGTTCTTATGGGGATAGAGAGAGAAGGAAAATTTCTTGGATCCGGCAGTGCCGGGAGAAGGATCTTTTTAACAGGGAGGAGGAGGAAAAAGATGAGGAGAAAAAGAAGAAAAAACAAAGGGGAAATAAATTTTGTAGGGGCTCAGGATAAGACTGGAACACATGTTTATGGCAATAAATCGGGAGAAAAAGGAACGGCCGAAGAAAGAAAAGGGAATCCACACAGGATCATATACATATACGTATGGATGTTGTTAATGTGGGAGTTCTTGGAAAACATTTATTGAATTGCGTGGCCTCTCGCTCTAGGCTCCCTCTGGCTCTCGCTCTCGCTCTCTCTTCCCTCTTGTCCCAGTCCCAAGTCTTTTGCCCCCCCCTCCTCCAGCCTCACGCCATCATTTAGTTGGGTATAAATACCCCTCTAAATATCCCTCTAAATATCCCGACCTTCCCTCTTCCTTTCCTCTGGACTACTCTCTGCCCTTCTCATTCCTTTTCCTTTCACCACCCTCTCCACTCTCTTGTTTCCACAACTAGGGTCATTCGTTTTCTCCCTGTTTATACCCCCCCTCCCCTATTTCCCTTTTTTTATACTCCTGAGTGTGTTAGTGTTAAAGACCTGTCGGGGCTCACGTTTTTCGCCCCATTGATTCAATCGGTGCTTACTGCTGGACGGTGGACACCTCCCCCTCCCCTTACTAATTAAGGCAAGTTGTCCAAATTAGAAGGCAGTGAAATCGTCTGATGTTGAACCCCTCAGCGCGCTTGTAAGGTAAAATTCACCTGTCTAGCTTCTCCTTTTTGAACGGATCAAATCTCCGATCCATTTTTATCCATTTTGGCGGCCAAAGGCGGATCCAGCAATCTGGCAACTGTGTATTATTCCCATTTGAACGCATGAGAAACAATCGATTAGTTACAGGGCCATGGCCCCCTCAAGAATCGATTGTTTCTCATACGTTCAAATGGGATGAACTTACGGTTGCCAAATTGCTGGATCCGCCCATGCCATTTTCATCGAAATGCGTCATCTTTGTAACTGTCAACAAGTACTGTCTTTAAGAATACTCAAATCAATGATCTTTTCTTCAACGGATTGGAACACCGATGGGTTGTAGAATGCCATCGAAGATCCGCAAAACAGCGGCTTCGAAGGAAATTGATCTTGTCGGGTGTATCATATCCGTGCCGCGTACGGAGTACTTGAGTATTCTACCGAACGCGTCAAGATTGTTGGTTCGCCAAGCGCTGGAAAGAGGTTTGACACTTGCTCGTAGAAATGATCGATGCGAGTTGGACAAGTGGATGCATTTCAAGCGCAGCTTGATTAGACTAGACGTATAATGTGCGGTGGAGAAAAGAAGCTTAGGGAGAGAGAGTGAGGTAAAAGAAAAATGAGAAGAGGTACAGGGGACGCTAACAAAACGGCCGTGGCAATCATAGCTCGTTATGACCCGGTTATGATAATGACACAAATGAGCTGAATTTAAGTTATTCAACTGCGCTCTTCGAAAACCGGGGGCGGAGCGGTGAGTGCAGTGTATTGCGGCGCAGCTAGGGAAGGGAGGGGGGGGGGGTTAACGAACGCCCACGCGGTAAAGGTTGTTGGATGTCGGAGCCTTGTTGCCGGGTCAGTCACTGTCACAACCGGCCGAAAGTCATAAGTGAAGCTGTAGAAGCCCCGCGGCCGCTTCAGTAGCCTTTTCAACGAAAGAAAAGCGAGTGAGGACATTTCGGGAGGAAAGAAGGACCCAAAAAACAAAATATGTGCTCTTCTTGAAAATTGTGAAGTGTGAGCAAATTAGAGTTGGGCATTCAGGTGTGCAGTCGATCACACGAATACTCGGTAATCGTCAAACCTTTGGATGATATTTAAATGAACTTTTCACTGCTAAATAGTAAACTTTCGGGTCTTTTCGATTAGATCTAATTCTTCTGCAACTAAGGTGATCCGTGGCTTGTAAAAAATCAGCCCTGATGACCATAAAATCACCATCCGATGATACGACGATTACGATTACTCGGTAATCGATTAACACCCCCATTTGCCCAACTCTGGAGCAATAATGCAAAGAAAAACATATTAAACGATTTGGTAGCTCTAACGAAACCTTTGGTAGAAAAATGACCCAGCGATTGACTATATTAGAGCTAATCAAAGTTGTGTACGCCGAACTAAAGATATTTTGCCAGGTGAACCAAAGATTTGGCTAGCTCAACGAAAGTCTTTAGCTGGGTCCTTTATCTACTTGTCACAGCCAAAGTGTTTTTTTTGTTTTTTTTTGTTTCTGTGTGGTGGTTTTTAGCTGAAGAGTACATTTGTTGTTTTATGAGCCCTACTCCATGGAATGTGCTCAATTACAATCGTTAGTTGAGGGAGATCTTGGCTGAGTTGGGCATGGTTCAGTTAACTATTAGCCCAAGACAGTAATTGGTTTGCCTATCTTAAAAAATGAAGGAGCATGTTGGCATAGTGTGCTCATCACATCTAAAGTTTCAGTCTTAATCGAATTAATTTGTGGCTTCAGGGCCAAATAATGTTTGGGGCGGACGGACTTTAGACTGTACCTATAAATGGTGGATCTAACCTCACTTTTCTTCAATGAAGCATCGGAATGTTGGGAGCGCTCCTAACGTTTTATTACTTGGGGCCGGTCGAAAGTCCATCCGACTCTCCTAAGGGCTCCGATTTGCTCGTTTACCTCTCGTGCTACTTATTTTTAGGTTAATTTGCGGTACTGCCGGTGTTTTGACGGTCCAATGCGGTCTGTTGAGTGGTGACTGATGCTCGTTGAGGTTCTTGGGGGCAGGTTTTGGGTCGAGGGTCGAGAACCGTCCGTCATGAACATTTTTTGGGCCCAGTTCTCAACTCCTGATCCAATAGCATTAGCTTTAGCATATAGTAGTGTTTTCTCAACTTTGCCTCGACAACCGGCAACACTATTGTACTTTGGATTGTTGGGTGATGGGCACCGCGCCACACCATCCATCGCGTCAAGCCACTCCGCTGCATACCGGCTCTGAACTGAAATGAACCCAAACTGAACTGAACTCAAGACGCCGCGCTAGTGACGCGAGAGTTGTAAAAAAGTCGCAATCGCTCACCGTCCCGTCGCGTCGCGTATTGAGTTTGCTCTCTCATATCCTCTGCAGCAAACGCATACGGAGCCAAGTGCACTGCAGCAGCGCCGCGCCGCCGAAGCGGCCAGGAAGCAAAACGCGCGGGCGGGCGATACCGCGCGATGAAGGAGTGCACCGCAATAACAACAACTACCATCGACAAGGAACGGTGGCACCCGGACATTGTTGCCGCCCTTCGTTCCGTCGCGTCGCGTCGCTCCGCGCCCAAGCTGTTCCGTACAAGCTACACGTCTTCATACATTCTCCGAAAAAGAAATAACAGTCGGCTCCTTAGATTTTGTGGTTGGTCAGGTTGGTGGGCCAGCTGCAATACTGAAATTCATTGAGGTAGGTATTGCGGGCAGTCTTACCTCTAGGAGTCGCCCGACATTCTTGTTGTCCCAGACTGCAGAGTTCGTATTCAAAGAATGGCTGATGACGCCTTGGGTTTAGTCTCGGGCAGGCCACCTTCAACTCTTACATGAAGGATAAAGGGGTCTCTCCACTTGCGAATTTAAAAGCGCGAATAAACTGATTGAGCCAATAAGCTGCCTTGAAGTCGATAGGTCGAGTCCGATGTATCGACAACAAAGAAGCCCATTGGTTCAATCAGTCAATTCTAGCTTTGAAATTTGCAGGTGGAGACCCCTTATGAGTACCTTAGCGGCAAAGATGAACTGGTGGACTGCACTCTGTGACCGGCGTTCTGGGTGATTTCTGGTAACTATTTGAGTCCCTCGGTGGAAGTTAAGTACCAACTCGAAGCTCGTACATTTGGAAGGAGTCGATCGCCTGAATGAATTCCAGAGACAAATAGAGACGGAACACTACGCTAAAATACATAGGGAAGATTTGAGGCACCCTGAATTTTTGGGGATTGAACAAAATAACATGTAAAACAACAGTCAATAGCTTTTGATGTCGCATGGTGTTGAACGGTGACATTCGGTAGACACAGGGGGGATAGGCTGGGAGGTGTAGAGGAGGGAACTCAACATTCAACACCCCGCGAAGTTGACTGTTGTTTTGTTGAATCCGCGAGAATTTAGCGTGCCTCTGTTGCAGCCGTTATATAGTGCTCCGTCTCTATTTGTCTCAGATGAATTCGAGGGCTAAATTCGACGGTGGACCAGCGCAGCAGTGGACAAGCGGATTTGCCGGCATTCCAGTCCGTTCCCATACCTCTTCCTCTTCTCCTCTTTCCCCAAATCGACGCATCGTTGGCATTGTTGGTTTTGTTGACATTGTTGGCAACCTAGGAGGATGAACGGAGGAGGAGTGCCGCGTCTCGTCGGCAGTGTTGTCAGATTCGAGGTTAAAACCCGTACATTTCACATTAATGCATATCGGAAATCTACAGCCCGAAGCCGTACTTCTGGCAACGCTGTGCGACGGGAGTCAGGACCGCGGAGCACAGGAGCACGGTGGCACTCACCAGTCAGCAGTCGGCACGATTCGAATGAGCCGCGCAAACCGGCGGCGCGGCGGTGGAGGAGCTCGGCATCGGATCACATCGGTCACAACACATTGTCACAACTCGGTGGGCGAAGGGCGAACGCAAATCTAACCAGCAGAGCCCTCCACCACTGCACAGCAGTCCGCACTGTCCTCAAGCTTACCCGGTAGCGCAAGTAGGATCTCTTCCAACTCTCTCATTTTCCCTTTGAAGGTATAAGGAGAAATAGGATGGAAAGAAGAGCTTTACAATCTTTGTCTATCCTGCTCCAACAAACGGAGGAGTGTTTCAGTGGAGACAATGAGAGAGATAGACAATTTCTCTCTTCTTTTGCGCTACTGGCTTTTCTGCATCAGCGTTGCCAAACTCCAATTCGAATCTTGCAGTTCCTTGTTAAGCTTCTTTATCATCCACTTCAAAGTTCAAAGTTCTCCGCCACTTTTCGTGTTTCCGGTGATGACGTCAGAGGAAAGTTCTCCGCCACTTTCCGTGGAATCGTCGGTGAAAAGGAAAATAGCATTGATTATACGCAAAACGGCAGCTCTGATTTCCGGGAATTAAAAATTACGGACTTTTGAGGATCCTAAACTTGTTGCTCGGCGTGGATTCCGAGTAATAGTCGCAATCGGGACCTCAACAGATCATCGCCATCATTTTACAGATTTTGGAAGATTATATTCAGGTTTTTCTCTATGACGTTTGTCAATTTCCCAACATGACCCTCTTCTATCCGCATTTGGCGGCTGGCCCGGCAACGTAGTACGCCACGCGATTCAAGATTCACTGGAAGAGTAAGTGGCAAGTCGTCTTCCTCCATGATGTCCTTCCTTTCAGCTTCTTTTGTCCTCCTCGGTCCTCAAATAACTCCCCACCCCTTTACCCCTTTATTTATTTTAATTTTTATTTATTCATTTATTCTTTTTATTCCTTTTTCTTTCTCTATCATCCTCCTCCTCCTTCTTCTTCTTCATCGACACCTTTCGCGAATTCCGATCTCCATTACAGAAGCGTCTCGTCCGTGAAACAAAAGATCGCGTTGTCATAGAAACCGGTTTCTCAAATTTACTACCGGAGCTCCTCCGTCCGTCGTAATCCCCCTTCTAGTCTCCTCCTCCCTCCCCCCTCCGATTCGTGCTCGTAAGTACGTGTCTTTTTATCTCTAATGGAAAATGCAGTAGCCGGGACTTCTCGAGTTCACCGAAGGCTAATGCATTCAGTCCCTCACATACCGCCAACCTCGCAGTATTGCGCATGCGCGGTCCTCCGTATCGCTATCACCTACACCTCGCTTTGCTTACTCTAACGCTAATGCTCATGCATTTCATCCGTATACTCTCGTATCACTCAGCACTCACTCTCACTAGTGGCTGATGGATGGATGTATGGATGTAGTATGGATGTATTGATGTATTGATGCATGGATGTATGGACGTAGTATGGATGTATGGATGTAGTATGGATGTATGGATGTAGTATGGATGTATGGATGTAGGGATGGGCACCTTCTTTTGAATCAGTAACCAAGACGGCCAGTGCCTACAAAATGTAAACGCTATGCACCTAACTCGCGTGTTGAATTGTATTTTGTGCTTTGAGTATTGCATACCCCTGTCATGTATCTTTATCCCCACTAATACATGATGAACTATTTATTAGCTCGAGCCAATATTCTGTATTATGGAACTCCACCGAATGACTCACACGGAGAAAAGAACTTCGGTTCATATGGAACTCCGAGGGTGTTCGGTTCCAATAACCGAAGTTTTCGGTTGTGAGTACCAAACTTAAGTTAAGAGCACTGAAGTGGTTCAGTAGGACTGAAGTGTGAGTCATAGTATTAGTCACACTTACTAACTGAAATCTTCGGTATTCCTAACTGAATTTTCGGAACTCACTACCGAAAACTTCGGTTACTGTAACCGAACACCTTGGAGTCCATATGAGCCGAAGTTCAGTTCTCGTAACCGAATTTTTTTTCTCCGTGAAGAAATCGGTACGACTAATACTATTTCATGTAGGTAGGCTCCAAGGCACTTGCATAAAAATTCATTTCGTGGTCCTTGTCGACGACTTGTTTCCAAGTACATTTTATATTGAGCTATTAACTGCGCATCTTGGAACTTCATCCACGAGGTTTACCATGATGGTACGTAAAGTCCGTCCGTGCCCTCTTCCACCGCGGCTCCCGAGAACGGAACCAAATTTCTCTGCCTCTCCTTTTTCCACCGGTAACGCCCATTGTGAAAATATTTGCTTTCAAGTTTCTAGCCCGCGATGATGTGTGAATAAAAGCGATGAGTCGTCGGCCGTTGGCTGTTGTAGCCACTCAACGAGCGAACCCCGAGAGGCTGGAGTCCACCGTGGATAATGCCCGAAGCCCCTCGATAGTTTGAAGTATTCTCTGACTCTCGGTCAGGGCTCCTCACGAGGAGGAACTTGTATAGAGAATGTACTATGTATGTGTGTGCTCATCGATATATCACCGTACATGGTTTGTGCGGTGTGTGCTAGCTTTAGCTATTTTTTTTTTTTTATTCCACACTCTTCAAAACTCGACACTTGGAAACACTGCGACCAATTCCTACATGAAGTAGCGCGGCCAAGCTGCGTTGTCTCTTTTAAAGAGGTGTGCAAGCACTGATTCGGCCAATCAGGCGACGCAGTTTTCCTACTGGAGTGAGTACAAACAAGAAATGATTGACGGCATGGATGAGGCGTTTAAAAAGCGACGGCGGCCGCCAGTGATGGAGGAATCCAAGTGGATGGGAAGGAAAGCCCGCGAGGAAGGAGTAACAGGCGATTCCAGTGTTGCCGCTTTGATTCGGAAATTGTTCAATTTTGTCCGGAAACTTAAAACATTGATGCTTCAAAATCTTTGAAATGCTCTCTTTTCTGCAAGTTGTACGATTAAAATTTGAAAAATATTTGAGAATTTTCAAAAAAAAAAAAAAAAAAAATAATCAAGCGTTTAGGACATTTAGGTTCCGAGGAAGCTTCATGTTAACTTTTATTTAAAATAATTCAGAAATAAGCAAGTTATGGTTGAATTGTAATTCATTGCTGATCGATAACTGCTACTGCGATCCTTGCTTAGTTTGAATTCATCCACTACTTTTTACTTTTGAATTTTTCTGGATGAAAACTTACTCAAAGCTTTGTTAAATCTGATTTCGAGATGTGATCATTTAATCATGTATCGTCCCGGTGGCGAAATTTGGAACAATACGCTGCGGAACAACCTGCAACTGTGCACTAAAATTCAGCCGATACTCCCCGCAATTGTTTCAAGAAACTTTGAAGCATCTTCAATTGACGACTTTGCCGGAAGAAAAGACTTTTCAAACTTCAGGTGTCCCCCCCCCCCTGAAAATCAGCACATCAATGGATTGGTGAATTATTTGTGATTGTCAATGTTACCCAATGTTTCATGAAATCTTATTTGATTCCGTTGACTCCAATATTGGCTCTATCGGAGGTGTGTTCTTTATTGAAAAATCTTCATTTTATTTCTGTGCTGATTTTAAGGAAAGAATACATCAACTGTTTCTTGTGTTCTTCTTCACTTAGAAAAATCATTTCTTTAAAAACAAGGAAACACGTTTACTTGGGACAGTTGTCCTTGCTCGAAGCTAAGTTCTGTTCCACGAAGGAGAGTCACAACCAGGAATCTTTTACTTGTAGCATCAGACATATTCCTTGTGATAAAGGAATTTTCCCTTGGTCAATGTTTCACCGTGCAGTTTCTTTAACACAGACGAAGTACACCGTGGATTAAAGAAAGAATCCTCTCAGTGTTCCTGCAAAGTCCTCAATTTAATTGACAAGATGCAAACTGCCTTCTTTCTGTGGTCGAACCTTCTCTCAAAATCTGGCAACTGAGCCGAATAGGCGTCGAAATGGATGAGACGCACGAATAGGAAGAGACATGGGTTTGAAAGAAAGGCGGGGGGGCGAGTGACGGGCACGAGAAAGAAGAGAGAAGAAAAAAGCAATTCGGCGGAATGCTCACACCTGCCCTGCTTATCTATTATCATATTAAACATAACAACAAGCTGACTAATACATAACTACATTTACTTCTTAATGCTTATAGTTATTCATATCTGGGGTGTCGGTCGGACCCACACACCTTACACCCATCTTCGTGTTGTTGCACTGAACGACAAGCGAAGCAGCGCAAGCTCTGGGCTCTGAGCTCTGGAGCGAGATCTCTCAGAGTTTCAAGACTCCAACTCAACTCTAAGTCGAAGTTAAGACTGAAGAAGACTCCAGACCGACCCGTGGTCGTGGAGTCCAGAGCCTTAAGATGCTCGTTCCCTAGCCTGTTAACTACTATCTAGAGATAGCGTGGCCAGGCTCGAATCTGTTTTTCGATGTTGCCACGTTTCTAATTTTGTAACTAACCGAAATTTGATACTTCCGGACTCGCCCTTTTAATGAGACAGTTTCCCTTTATTAAGTGTTTTTGTTACAATTGAAGAGTGCTTTGGCGTAAGAGCGTATGCTCAACCGACACCGTTCAACAACCCCCCCCCCCCCCCCAAGTTCCTAAGTGAGATTCTGATAAGTTCAACTTAATTTTTTTCGTTGATTTGTCTTGAAGAGCACATTTATTCTATTTCTCTAGTGGATATCGAGTGGAAAAACTACTATTTGAATCCGTAGATCTCAGTGGCGTAGCGTGCAATTTGGCAACGTTGTATAGTGTCCATTTAAAATAATTTAAAAGGTCGAATGCGAAGGTGTTCACCGAACACCCAATAGTTCGATCTTTTTCATGGGTTCCAATGGAAGAACTGCAACGTTGCCAAATTGCACGCTACGCCGCTGGTAGATCTGGCATCACTGGAAATGGATGCGCGATCCGATCGCCTGAATTTATAAATATGTGAGCCTCGATTCACATGACCCTATCGATGCTCACGGATCAGAGTGTTCTTTCGCTGCCTTTTTTAGAGATGCACCTGTTTTAATTTGTTTGTTTCATCGTGTAGCTTTTAAATTAAAGGGTCTGATGCGTATTGCTTCGGTCTCCAACTTTCGTTGAATCAGAACCAGAAATTGGCAACCCTGGTTGAACCATTGTGTGCCTGTGCCCTCCTCATCAATCAACATTGGTGAGCATGGCCACGGACGGTGTACTCCCAAACCTACAATTTCGGTTCACGGATGCCTCTCTCAGCCTCGCGCCCTCGCGCCTCGCCCCGCTAATGATCCCGAGGAGGTGTAAAGCAATGGTGACTGGTGAGCACCGATAATCCAAGACTCGTTGGATCTCCGAGGGTTTTTTTTTTTTTTTTTTTTTTTTCCGAATTCGTTTTGCCCGAGATCGTCTCTATCCGGTATTAGTTCCGCTGATTGAATCTAACCTTTATCCCCCTTAATTGTATAGAGATGATTTCTTGCGGTATTTGTATTGGTTTCCCATTCCTCCGCGTCCTCCGTCTCTTGTTTTGGTTCGCCTCATTTACTCCCTCGCTCTCTTCAAGTAGTAATTCCTCTCTCCTCTTGTTGACACCCCCTCCAACTCACCCCCACACTGCCTCCCCTTTCGTCCTCGTTTCCTTTTGAGATTTAAGGAGTAGAAAAAGGAAAATCCTTCTTTCGTTTATTAAATCTCAATACTCACTTCCACATTGACATGAAAAGAAGAAAGAAACTATCTAAATGCATTATTTAGAATCGTCGTGAAATTTCGTAGTGCAAAAAAACCACTTTCATGTTGTCCGTAATCTATATTTCTGGTGCAATTAATCGCATCCTTCAATTGAATTGATTTAACATACCGTTAGTTAAGTTAAACAAAGAGGAGGTCATTGAGTTGGGTTGTTTTTTTAAGGTCTGCAATAATAATTATTATTATTGTTCTGCTGTGATAAATTTAAATTTGGCATCCTTATCAACCATTTTGACCTAGAATTGATTATTTTACATCGAGGTTTAAAATAAATGTAGAACATCCAATGATGCTGGATTTAAAAAGCCGCCACTGTGTAGGCCATAAGAATATATAAATTCATCGCACTCTAGACCGAAACAATATTAAATTAATTTAAAATTATTGTTGTTATTATTATTATTTTTTAAAAATCGTCTCGGTGTTGATATTTCCTTGCGGAAACCATGTTATTTTACTCATTTTAAACTCCAACATAAATGATTTTGCACACATTTTAAGTTCGATTATCATTTATTGTTCACGGTCTCGACTTTTATTCTTAAAATTATGTCCGGGAAATTTCATGTTCCGAATCACTGTGCGTTGCCGTCGGGCGCGCGTTTGCTGGACGTTTGTGACGTTGTGTGGAGTTTGTGCGACCGTGCGCGACATGTCTGAATAAATACGTGCGCGCGTCTTTGGAGTTCGATCTCTTTTTTTGTCGACTCAAGCAGCGTGATTCGAACTGAGACTTGTGAAACGGGACGAGCATTCTTCAAATGTCACCGTGTCGCAATAGTATTAATTTGTAAGCGTGTTACAAGCGCGAGCCCCCGAGTCGATTAGATGAAATGTGTAGCGTGTTGTAAGGACGTAAGGACGTAAGAAGTTAGTTCACGAGTAAATAAGGAGATAACCACCGTGCAAACTGCTACCCAATCGGTGTGTCGGCATCGTCAAAACCTTTTTACGAGAACGGCTTAACAGTGGAATATCTAAGTGAGAAACCTTGCTTTTGAAAGGTGGAAGGGAAGAGTGTGTGGGGGGAGGAGGGAGGGAGGAGAGCAGAGGTGTGTGAGAGCGAATTGATAATCACAAGTCTCGAGAAGAGAGTGATAATTATTCTCTCTCACTCTTTTATACCGAAACTCGTGTGAGAAATAATTATTCGAATCAATTAGCGGTGTTGGCTCTCGAATCGATGCCGTTGAAAAACAGCCAATCAGGCTGTGCCAATCAGCTCAATGACTGATTGTGAGTGCATTTCATTTAAATCAAAGGACAGTGGTTCTCAAAGTAAATTGTGGGTCATAAATTTAAGGGCAATGTCGAAAAATGTTATAACCGCAGTTAGGGCAGTTGTTGGAGAAAAGACACATCGGCGATCATTTTCTGTAATTTTTCCGACAGTTTTTTTCCACGTGTCTTGAACTTTTCCCATTTTTTTGGCTCTTCACTCTTCTTTCTTACTTTTCACTACCTTACCCCTAGTGACTTGTCCGTTCATCTTAATTGAGACTATATTGAGACTCATCTATACAACTGTATTTTGTGTGTTTTTGATTTTTTCGCGCTATTTACTCTCTCTTGTCTTTATTTTAACTAACTTTCCCCCAATAGCTTGACGGTCAATTTAACTCTTTTCATAACCACGCCCGTGTATATTTTTGTTTTTGTAACAAGATTTGTCTCAATATTTTCCTTGTTAATATCTAAAAAATTGTGTTTGCTTGGGCGCCTTCAATAAATTGTGTATGCAAAATCAGCACCACCGTGTAGGAAAAACTACCCGCTCAATTTGAGCGAGTGACAGCTCATGACAGCCTAAATCTGAGAGCCGATCAGAAATGGATTCAGCAATGGCGCAAGTCTCACAGTATATTGGGACTCTATTTATTCTAATAACAGTTTCCGAGACTCAATTGGTGTTGCTAACAACTCAAACCTATCCATAACATTCAGAGTTGTGAATTTACCAATCTGCGATTGCGACCATGGCGGTAGTGTCAACGTCTCAACGTATAGGCGTAGGCGGAACGGTGCAGCGCGGCATTTTAAGTCCTTTCCGGAAGCGTTGTCGCCGAACGTCGCGTCGCGTCGCCCGTCGCATCGCGTTGGTCGTATCGCCCGTCGTTGGCTCGTCAGTCATCTCCCCCGTTTCGCAAAGCTATAAAGTGTGACTTCCATCGCACCGGGTGCGGCGCGGGTCTCGGCTGCCGAGAAATGTTTTCAAGTCACGCTTAGGCTACTTAACGGGGGCATGAATATTGGAGACGCGCATGAATGTTTCAAACTCGGCTGCAATCAGCCCGAGCCTCGAGCCTGGGGTTTTCAGTCCCGTGCACGGATGCGGTGTGCATCGAGCGCCCTATGTTTCCATGTCTATGCTCTATAGTGCACGGCAGCGTTGCCAAATCTGGCGGGAAATTCAACGGCCGGGGTTTTACTTTAAATTAAGCATATACGGAAAGGCTTTTACGCAAAACGGCAGCCCTGGACTGCATAGCCACACCGCACCATACGCTATACACTTTCAGATAAGCCTTTAAGTGCTCCGCGCGCAAGATGGAGTCGATTCAAAGTGTAACTACTCCCCCTCCGACCCCATCCCCCCTTGGCCCCTTACCACAGCCCCCCCCCCTGCCTTTTCACTCCTCCCCCCTCAACTCTCGCCGACCTGCTTTGTATTCTAATACGGAATTGATAAACGCACGCACAGCGCTAGAAATTCTGTCCACCACTACCGCCCCCCCTTACCCCACCCTCTGATCCCCTATTTTCTTTGCACTGCAGCCCTACCATAGCCCCCCCCCCCGCAACCCTAAGAGCGAGTCGAATCGTAGGCTTCGTTCGACTGCATTTGTATATTAAACCTTGCTCTCTACAACGCAAGTTGCATACATCAGATGTCTCCGAAATTTTTGCGGTGATGTATACCTTGTGAATAATTCGTGCAAGTACTTTTTGTAATGCTTATGCAGCAAAAAGTCTCATAGTTTCATCTTGGGTTCGAGTTTATTCTCATCGTACCCGCACGTTCCAAAGCCGTCGCCCGTCTGCTTAATTTTTGCCAAATTTTGTAATAAGTGTGTAAAATTGTCGTCTCTAAAATTTGTGCTGTAGATTTACTTTGTATTTAAAAGCTGGTACTTTTTTTCTATTTTGGTGAAACTGAGACTTCTTACTAAAAAATCAAATTTTGAAGTGTGTTTCAAAGCGAGAAAAGCTCGTTTTAGGCAATGTTGATGTCTACGCAAAGTTCAAAAACTGGCAGAAGACTAATTTAGGGACTTTTTCGACCCATTCCCGCTACGTTTTTTTTTTCTATAAATGGTTTAAGCTCTTCAAATCATTGCCCGCTTGGAATTAAGTATACTTTTTAAAGCCTGACCTTTAGCCGTTTCGATTACTCTCATCCGGGCGCGCTAAGTCTGTGCAACTGAAATGTATGAATAAATTTGATCTTAGTTGCAATAAATCATAAATAAACAGTTGGTATATTACTGTAGAAAGGATATTTTGGAGAGCCAACAAACTGGAAAATCTACATTCTTCCCAAATGTCCGAATATTTACATATTTACATAAAATTGGTCCTCTTTATTTGCGCCACGCCGCCTTCCTTAACACAACAGTGTCAGCAGAGCTATCGAGACAAGTGTGTATAACTTCCACTGGATTCATGACGTTCTGAGTCTCTCCATGGAAATGCATCATGGGTTCTGGTTCTCTCCAGCCCAAATATTCTTGGAATTTATACCCACTCCGATCACTAAGAGAATTTGATCATTTTTATATCCCCGAGCCATTCTATTATTCCACGCAACCTCGGCAAGCTGCATTACAAGTACTCTAAACCTTCCTCTATCTTAAGGGAAGCAAATGAAAGGAAAATATAGGAAAAGAGTCCGTTGTTCTTTTTCACGTGTAATGCAGGTTGCGTCGAATCCTCGGCGCAGAACTTTATCACTGCTTGACGCTTGTATTTAATCTCTCGGACCCCATCTCTTAAAGTCCGTCCTTTCGCTGCACCGTTACTCACTGGATTACTTGGATTTTTTTGTACTTGAAAAATTGTTGCTTTTGCTTTTTAAAACACATTGTGTTGATATTTTTGCCCAAACCCCATATTATTTGACTCATTCTAGACGAATCATGTAAGAAGGGGAATTTCCGGCAAATTCAACTTCGCCCGCAAAATTCAAATCGCTCGTGAGGGTAGGTCCAGGTCAGAAGGACATCCCCCTTTACAGCCGCGAGGGTAGGTCTGGGTCAGAGCGACAACCCCGTATAAAGCCGCCGTAAATCAGCGGATAAAATAGGACTATACTCTGTTCACGATAAGAAGGCGGGTGAGAATTCAGGCAGTAATGCACTATTTAGCAACAGTGCGGCTATACTGGCTACTCAAACCCTTCGCAGTGGCCCTTGTTCTCCCGAACTCTCTCTTGGCACGGAGGATTTCCAGAACCGACAGACTCAAACATTTACACACGTCTAGTAAAAATTGCGAACTGTCAAAAATACGAAAAAACGGACAAAATTTTCGCCCTAAAGGGCCAAAACTCGGCAAAAGTAGTCGACTTTGAATATTGATGCCTCTCAGAAATTCGTATTTTTCCGTCCGAATTAAATTCAGGATATTTTGTCTAATATCGAATTTATGAGCGTCATCAATATTCAAAGTCGACTATTTTTGCCGAGTTTTGGCCCTTTAGGGCGAAAATTTCGTCCGTTTTTTCGTATTTTTGACCGTTCGCAATTTTTACTGGAAGTGTGTAAATGTTTGAGTCTGTC
The DNA here is from genome assembly GCA_011764245.1 of Trialeurodes vaporariorum. Classification (NCBI taxonomy): domain Eukaryota; kingdom Metazoa; phylum Arthropoda; class Insecta; order Hemiptera; family Aleyrodidae; genus Trialeurodes; species Trialeurodes vaporariorum. Next base: position 70,450,848 of record VMOF01000111.1, read on the forward strand.
AGTTCTTGGAAATCCTCCGTGCCAAGAGAGAAGTCGGAAGAACAACGGCCACTGCGAAGGGTTGGAGTAGCCGGTATAGCCGCACTGTTGCTAAATAGTGCGTTACTACCTGAATTCTCACCCGCCTTCTTATCGTGAACAGAGTATAGTGTGCACTCGTCATAGTCACACTCCTCACCGTAGCATATGTATTCAACATGGATAGAGAAGCAAGTGGATGGTCCTAACCTGACAATGAGGTGAAGACTCGGAGCCGGAAGGCCCTATCCCATCGGCGCCATTGACGCGGCCGGCGTGATGAAGAGGCCAGAGTCGCGGAGAGCGGAGGGACCCCTCGGGCTCAATATTTAATAATAATCATAATAATGATGATGATAGCTGTGAATGTATGAATAGAATAGAAACACCATTCGCGTCGACTCTGGGCCCTTCTCCCTCCATACCTAAGCTTTATTCCCTATTCGGCTATCATAACTGTTTTTATTATGAGGGTGAGTTATGACTCCTCCGGAGAGTAAATATTTGCCCGCTCAAGGGTGTGAATATTTTTTTTTTTCTTTTTCTTTCCTCCTTCATTTTATATCTGTTTTATTCCCTTGCTTTTCCCTATGCCGGCGCTGCTTTCGGCGTAGAAGTTGCAGTCATTTTGAAAATTTGACTCCGCCTTTCAGATTAACCCCTATCCAGACGCGCGGTCCAACAGAAGCGATGATCAAACCACCCTAATCATTGCGTAGTTTGGGTGGACACGGGTTTCGAAAATCCGATACCACCAGTCCTAGTCGCCTTCTTCGCGATCGGCTTTTTGTTTGTATGGTGTCTACTGATTTCGTCAAGTGCTGTCCTCGTCTGGTTTCCTTTCGCATTTTCATCTCTTCACATTGTTGCCAAGTTGCGGGATGTTTTCTGATATTCGTTTTAACTTAACTCTCTCCATATTTTTTTTTTTTTAATTTTTTTTTTGTTGTCAAAATCTGTTGACACTGTCTCTTTGTGACGTCGCTTAGTGCGTAGGTGAAAGTGCTCCTGTGAGTGCGTATCATCACTATAGTGTGAATGTGAATGTATGAATAATGAACTGTCTGTCTGTCTGTGGGTTTGAAACGTGAAACTCAGCATAATTTTTGAACCATTGATCCATATGCATCCAAATTTTGCAGCAATTGCTTTTAACATTCCCCGGAGGATTTTTTTTTTTTTTTTTTTTTTTTTATTTTTTTTTTTTTTTTTATTTTTTTTAATAATAGTTTCTATTAAAATCATCGGGAACAATGGTGAAGAAGGGGGGAAACTTAAATATTTCAAAGATGGATATTGGATAAGGGGGTATGGGGGTCTTCGTCTCCCCCAGAATATTAAAAGGGGGTCTGGGAGTCTCTCCCAGAATATTAAAGGGGGGTCTAGGATTCTCCCCCAAACTAAATTTGATATAAGAAAGTGTTCATAGATAGGATGTTCCCTACAGTTTATTTTATTCATGTGTGTTCACATTTGTTTTTCGTTTCTCTCCTCCTATGGAACTAGCCTTTCCTGACCTGTCTCCTTACTTAACCCGCGACCATGACGTTTTCTGTTTTCGCGATTTTGAGGCTGAGAGTAAATTAAGGATGCCGGGTGCTCGAGGGGCGGGTGACTAACCCGTCTTCTCTCCTCAGCTCTGTCAAGTTAGAAGAAGGTGAATTACCTCCATTTTTAAAAAAGAATGGTAAAAATTGTCCCTAATTTCAGAACATACTTTTCCCTTACTCCGCTTCCCCACTCGGGCGTTCTACTCGTTTACAAAACGTCGACAGCGATATTCGTGTAGATCTTAATCACCTTTCTTAAAACAAAACAAAAACAAAAAAACAAAAAAAAGAAAGAAGGAGACCAGAGATAAAAAAATAATCGGGCTCTTCACCGCTTAATCGCACCGTGCTTCGTTTCGTCGAGTCTGATGGATGTTTCTCTTTCGAGACAACGAAAAATTGGTGCATTTCACCGACTTTCCTCCCGTTGATCTCGCGTCGCTTGTTAAGGCTCATACTTTAAAATCAAATTTTTTTAATTTGTCTCAGCACGAGTGAAAACGAGACGAGAGCAGGAAAAAGAAGGAAAAAAAGTTTAACTCTCGCTGATCATTTATCCGAAATTTAATCCATTTACTTTTTTTTTCTTATTTATTTATTTTATTTATTTATTTATTTATTTATTTATTACTCTCAGATCGTTATCTGTTCGATTCTGATGGTATAGGTAGATCCTATTCCCGAACTGAAAACTGATGCGGCAAGTCTTGGAAACGACTAACTTTTGAATGCACCTAAAAAATATCAACCAGAGGTGGAGAAGACGAAAAAGTGAGCGTGGAGCGCTCACAAGAAAACTACGAGTTAGTTGCCACCACCTAACCTACGAAATATAATCTTTTAAATCAGGCATCAAGCTGTCTTTTTTTCTTCTCTTTCCTTCCCGAATTTGATGATGCTCTTTCGCATGCTTACACATTCAGACACCCGCAAAAACACACTTGAGCTGTCTCACGCGGATTGAACAGCTTCACTGTGTTAGCCCAGTAATTAATTATAGTAAAAAAAATTAAATAAATAAAAGAATGCTGTCCCCCGAACCGGTTTTACGCTTATTTAGCGCCACATCAACCGGTTGTCATGTGCGATAGAAGTTCTATCATCTCTCTCTCTCTCTCTTTCTCTCGCGCGCGCAATTAGATTGCCCCGAGCCCCCCCCCCCCCCCCCTTCCCCAACCAACCGACATACACCGCACCTCTCCGCGTCTCCCTTAGCTCACAACCGGAGCTCCAACCGAACCGATCAATCATACAATATTAGCCGTGTTATCATTTTTTTTCTTTCTTTCTTTTTTTTCTCTCTCTCTGTTTTTTGAAGTGAAAAACATGATTGGTTTTTTGCTTCACTTCAAAATGGGCTGGCTCTATTTCGCGTAGATATACATGTCTTTTGTCTGACCATTCTCCTCGTAGATAGAGACTGTCACTCCGCTTTTCAACCTATCTCCGATGAGTGTTGCTAGATATACATTTTCTAGCCTAATATTTTCTTAAAGACTCAATGTGTAAAATATACGGCTGTCAACCTGAAATTTGGCAAGATTGTACCCAACGTGACGTGTCTGAGTCGTCCGAGTTTTTAGTAACTTCTCTTATCTTATTAAAATCTGTGGGAAAATTTCTCAGTCGCTGGACCTTTCACGAAGAAGCGTTTCCTTATCCAATGGATAGAAATGTCGAAGCCATATTTCCTATTTTTTATTGTTTTATCTTTTTTTAAACAAAATTTGGAAGAGGAAGAAGTTTTTAGTGTTTTATTCACTGTCGAACGAATTTTCTTCTGATCTCTTATTTTTTATTTTATTGAACCATAAACATTTGGAAGATCGAGAGTCAATTTCAGAAACTTTATCTGAGCGTCTACTTGCTTTGACTCGGCATGAGAGCAGTGGCGGCTCGTGCGATTTGGCAACCATGCAATTTTTCCATATAAACGTAGGCAAAAGAATCGATTCTTGAGGAGGCTGACAGCCTCCGGGAGAATCGATTCTTTTACATTGGTTATTTGAGAGGAGGACACTGTTGCCAAATTTCACGAGCCGCCACTGCATGAGAGGTACTCGAGTCGAGTCGATTCGTGTTCGAAAGAAATTGCAATTCAGAGGCGTTCATCGTGAACCAGCAATTCTTAAGAAATCGTGAGTTTAGTCGAAGATTTTGCTTACGAGCTGCCTTCAAATTACCTCCTTGAGATTTGTCTTGAGGGGAAAACTATGCGTTTTTTTATGTGACTCTGAACTGTCAATTCGTGTCTATTCTTACTTCAAAATTCCTTGAAAATACCTTGAAAAATCTCAAGGCGTGTTTCTGAATTGTAATTTGAATGAAGGGTGACTTTTCCAGTTCGAGTCAAGTCTTGTGGATCTCAAGCAAAGGCTCTGAGTTGCACCCTTAGAACTTACAAAGGTTTTAAACACTGTTGAACATTTTTACTGTATTTTTTTTTTTTTTTTTTTTTTTTTTAATAATAACAATCTGGAAGACTAAGAACTTGTTATGTTAGTGCCCTAAACACAGTCAAACCTATTTTATTTTCGTAGTTGTCAATAAAAATCTTCTCACTCGTTGTTGTTTTGTAATTTCCTTTGTTTTTATATTTATATTTCTTTCTGGGAGAAGTATGCAGGTTCTTTGAGCATTGATGCAAGTATGGATCTATTATCAGTCTGTCTTTGCAACGTATTCTTTTTTTTATCTTCCAAACTTTAATTTATTTTTTATGATAAATCTTACTGGAAAAAACTATGTGTATAGGTATTAATTATTAAAACTCGATCAGCTGGCAACAGTCAAGCTAATAGGGCCCTTATTATCATCTGTTCTCCCAACCATCCTCATAAAATAGATGCGCCAGGGCATTGTTGTTGGTCCCGTATCTCAGTTCCCGACTTTCCGGCCACTGCCGACTTACAGTGATGAACTTAACGAATTGTTGGAAACAGTTTTGAATCATGGCAAGTGAACATTCTCCTAATCATTCTGAAACATAAGACTATAGCCATAGCCGTAGCTAGGATATTGTATTTCTCTCTCTTAACCCATTTGACTGTTTGTGTTAGAAAAGGAAAGAAATAGGGGCTGAAGTCACGTGACAGCCCCTACATCCATCCTTTTCTAATGCATGCGTTTAAATGGGCCAAGAGAGAGTTATCGTCTTTCTCTCTTTGCCCGTTTGATTGCATGTGTTAGAAAAGGAAAGAAATAGGGGCTGAAGTCACGTGGCAGCCCCTATATCCATCCTTTTCTAATGCATGCGTTTAAATGAGCTAAGAGAGAGAAAGGCAATATCCAGACTACGGCTATGAGCCTTGCCGACTGCCGTATTGCACCCAGAGGAGTCAATGATCCTTGAAAGGTGGAACTCAGTATGTGTCAGTATGTAATTTATTTTTTTTGGGGTAAAGAAAAGTTTTGCGGCCTTTCTTTCTTGAGAAGAATCTGGAGGATCTGGAAAAGTTTAATGACCTTTATTTAAAGAAAAATTGAATTCAACCAAATTCATTTTTAAATTTGAATGTTGCGGACCTTGAAAGGAACTCTTTAATCCACCGATCCCACCTGATGACGATAATATTACAGATCTATAGAGTATTTTCTTGCATTATATTCATACTGCTGAACCCCGGACTCTTTGTCAACCGGTGGACTTGGAATCGGAATCGGTGCGTTGAAAAATCCGAAAAACAGCAGTGGTTTTTGTGAAAATATCACCCTTTTTTACGTTTGATGCGAACATCGATCTTTTTGTTTGTATGTTTGTTTGTACATTGGTTGATTTGTTTCTTCATCGTCAGTGACCATGTCCACATTTTATATTTATTTCATTAAACTGTGCGGCCTCTTCCCTGCATCTGATGCGCGATGCGTCCGTTGTTCCGCTTAACCGAGAATTCTAGCTCGCTTACAGCCGCAAGAAGCTTGTTACATTTGCAGTAATGCCTGTTATTATCCTTAACTACGCTTTAATTCTCTCTCGAGTCGCTCTCGGTGTCGGGAATAAGGTTTAAGGTATAAGGTCTACTCGCTATGCTCGATAAGGCTTTTAGCGCCTCCGCACCTCTTGTCGCCCCCACCCCTTTCGATTCTTCAGCCGAAAACCCTCCGTACCTCTCCTTCACAATACCCCCTGTCCCCCTCCTCCCTGACACCTGAAGCCTTAATGTTAAAGGAGGCGATGAAATGTTGCTGCAACATGTAACTGACCCTTTGGTACGAAAGCAGTTAAAAAATAAAACGAAAAATACTTAAATCGGAAAACTTGGAGAAAGTACTTTTAAGTGGAAATAAAAGCAAATTATTCGATTCTTGAAATGGTAAACCAAAAAGCATCCCCCTGAAATGAAATCCTCGTAACATTCATGAACCTCCGAAATCGACCGATCACATCTCGCTTCGTGACCAACGCAAGTCAGTTTTCAACATTTTATGTTATGCACCATATTTTTATGCATCTACCTGTATTCATCTATCTTGGACTTGAGTTCTTAATTTCAAGCTCGTCTTCTTTCTGTCCTTGTTTCCTATTTTCCGCTAAATTAATTTTTAAATTAAATTGATTTTGTAATTTTTATTTGTTACAGGTAAGTTTGGAATGACCGTATTCGTAAGCAGATCTTGAGCAAATTATATCGTACTCTTCACCTGGTCTGTACTTTAAAAGTTCATTCGTCCGTCACAGTCAAGCTTTTTTTTTATTTGTAATTGTTTATGTCAATTTAGGCTTGGCTTAAAAAATAACTTTAACTTATCATCTGATCAACTACAGCTTTCCCTGAATATCTGTCTGTGACACAGGTGGATACAGGAATTGGTCCATCCCCCTCTCTTTCTCTCTCTCTCTCTCTCTCTCTCTCCCTCTCTCCCTCTCTCTCCCTCTCTCTCTCCCTCTCTCTCTGTTAATTTGAGCACTTGTGTTAGAAATGCAGAGGGAGCCGTCATGTGACATCATTCCCAATCTCCCGTCCTTTTCCAACGCAGTCTGAAGTTGGTCCTCTATCTATAGGTTTTGTTGTTTATTCTTTCCGCTTCTAAATTTGAACAGCTATTTGCAGAAACTGGAGGAGTCCAAAAAAATGGAAAGTCGTGTTTATACGGAAACCCCCCATTATCGAGAAAGGGGGATCCCTTAAAGCTGACCGAGTACCACCGAAATGACAGTAAAAATATTTTTGTCATATGTTTAAAGCAATTTGTTAGGCTTTAAAACAGTTTTTGTCGTTCCTGTGAAATTCAGTTTTGTGGACTAGTTTGGTTCCTGCAATTAGTGTGGTTTCTGCTATTAGCGGTTCGTTTATATTTGCACCTACGATAGTTTCGTCAGTCTAACTTTAAAGTCAAAATGTTCCTGCATTCCTTTGCTCTAACCTGACCGTTGATCGTGTGACGCAAGCCCCCTCCCTCCTCCCCTTTTTTTGCCTTGAATCCATAAGAATTTATTCAAATGTACACAGTTTCAAGATTCTGTCCTTGAAACATTGAAAGGCGAAAGGCGGGGACAGACTATATTCTGACTTCTTCAGTGCAAGAAGTATGGGCATCGGGCATTAAATCTCCCAACTACGAAATTCAACGGCAGTAAGAATGTATTTCTACAGAGAGTGGCTTGAGGAGCAAGCGTGAGACACAATGGTGGTGCGGGGGGGGGCTGAGAGGAGGGGATGCTGAAACTTCCGCCCACGCGACTCACGCTTGCGTGCGCGCGCGCGCGCTTCGTCCAGCACGATCGCATTCATGTTGTGCACTCCGTTTGACAAAGTATTGCGCGATCCTAATTGTCAGATAGCTTTGCTTATTCACTGGGGTTTCAATTCCCTATTTCGTATTTTTTCTAACCTTCAAAAGCTGGAATGAAAAATTCAAATTTACTAGATTACATATAATCGTGTTCACACGGCAAAAAAAGACTGGTAGACTTTTCATTCTGATTTTGTCTGGTGTCGAATGATGGTATTTGGCAATTCAATAAACGACGGTCCCAAGTGGCTAAAATTGGTTTTGTTGACTCTGGCGTTTGGGTTTGGTGTCCCCCGAAAAGTTGTTTAACCCCAAAACCTCTCCCGAACCGACTAAGAAAATATGCTTTCTATATTTGAAAGTTGAGCCCCCCCCCCCCCCCCGCCAAAGAAAGGTGGCTAGCGCGGGGTGTCAAGTCATTTATCGTGCCCTAGCCTTAGTCCTGTGTAAATGGGGAATCGAGACTCAAGAGTAATCCATCCATCGTTGGTTATGGGTCTCAGGAAACCTGGTTTAATTGCAAATTGGCAACGCCTCTGGCTGGCGACCAGCCCGTTGCACTATCGCGTCCATTAACTATCGCGAGTCTCGCCTGACGCTTGATCTGAAGTCCTATTACTCTCTCGTGCAGTCGAGTTTTCCTAAATATGGAACTGAGGCGGGGGCCTTTATGGCCAGCGCATACTGTACCTTCGACTTTTGACTCTATACTCTGGCGAATACTCAAACCCATTCCGACAATTGTGACTCATTTGAATCCACAACTCAGCTTAAATTACGCACGAAGAAGATTTTAGCGAATCGATGTGCTTTGAAAGGATATCAACCTTTTTTTTGTCAGTAACTTAGTAATGGATCTGTTGCAACCTTTTGCTACAGTGTGGTAGAGGGTCGATTCCCTCGTAAAACCGTGTGAAAATTACATTGAAAGCATTCTAAAGACTCCAGACCCACGCATGAACCCACGAAAGGCGTCTTAAGAGAAATCCAAGATGACGGTCAAATGATCGGGTGACAATGGAACAATCCCCTCCAATTGTAGTTTTCCCCGAGATGGATCACTTCTCTCAACACAGAAACTTTCGATCAGATGTGGCTCTCCTATTGTGACCACCGTCCTATAGTTTTTCGTTTTAAAGAGCATTTATTGAGTTATTAGGAGTCAATTTTGGAAGTTTCTGTCACTCCGAACGTTATTGTCGAGTGAGTTTACAGGTTTGCCACGGACGACGCTTCAAATTTCAAAATTTCACAGGCCTGCGGCCTGCCCCCTCCCTCCCCAGAAAAATTTTCTGGGTCCGCCACTGAGTCGGTTCACCAGAGCTTGATCACCAATCAGCGATCGTGAACCGAAAAACGGAGTTATTCGGCCATCAAATGGACCCGCTTACATCGACCTCTTAAATTGACGGATCACAGCGCACTTCGTGACGCAGGTCTGTTCACAACACCCCTGTATTTATCCACTATGCTTTTATGCATTCACCTGTATTAATCTATCCTGTTAAACTGTGGGGCAGAGTGGGGTAGGGCAGATGAATTTTACCTTAGATCATACATCTTGGGTTCTCACTCATTCTTGGTCAGGTGGCAGTGGTTCTATGTTCCTGTGGGTGGGGGGGAGGGAGGGAGGGAGGGAGGGAGGGAGGGAGGGAGGGAGGGAGGGAGGGAGGGAGGGAGGGAGGGAGGGAGGGAGGGAGGGAGGGAGGGATGGTGGGATGGGAAAGGATAGGGATAGGGAGAGTGGTTATCAGTTCAGACAGACGGGCAGCATGACCTTGTTGCCACCTCGAAGCGGGTCATCGTTCCCTTCATAAAAGTGTGTAAAACGTGTAATGCTTGAAATCATGCAACGAGAAGTAAGTGTGTACTGCATGGCCTCTTGTATTTCCCGAAAGCACACTGTTTAAAATGCCTCCATTTGAGCTAACCAATACCTGTACTCACCTGGTATTTTATTTTGGAACAAGAATGATGCACCTCGAAGCATTTAAAAACCGATCGTTAGTATTAAATTAGAAGGGGCACAGTAGACCGTAACTTGCATTTTCCCGGACAATCCGGATATGAATAGATGCCTTGTTTTACTTTACAAGTATTTTAGCGCGTGATAGTCTCTTATATTTAAACCTTGTCATGTAACTCAAATTTACCACTAAAAAAAATTATTTCGTACATTTTTCAAGTTTTCCTACTGCTTTTTCACACACAAAAAAAGAAAGAAAGAAAAAAAACACACCAGAATGAACACTTCGGTAACGCTGACAAGACCTTTGGTAGAAAAATTACCCGGCAAAAAACTTTAATTGAGCCAACCAAAGGTTTTGTACGCTTGACGAAAATGAGATTTGATGGGTGAACCAATGATTTGGTTAGCTCAACTATTTTGGGTCATTTTTCTCCCGAAGAAACTTTGTCAGCAATATCAAAGTGTTGTTATTTATTTTTTCTGTGTTGCTCATAAGCTTCATTTTTTGTCTTATGTCCGGGAAATTCCATGTCTCCGTCTACTGTGAGGGGGTAGAGGAGCGAGAAGCGCTTCGCCTCAGATATAAAAAGGTGTAACGACGCTGATCTGAAATTTGGCAGAGGCAGCATTATCCTATCAAGTTAACTGACCGTGAACTCACGATCAGCGAGGAGGAGTAAGGAGGTCTTCACAAAATCACAACGCTGTAGTAGAAGATCAGTGATTTACACTGTTGCCGCCATGTGCATACAAATACATGATATTTTTACTCTCTCTCTAACCCTGCTAATCTGTTTCCTTTTTGTAATCAGTTTGACAACGTAACACTACTGACAACAAAACATTGCAGCGCAGCTTCGCTCTCGCTCAGTTCTTGCAGACCTTACGTCGCGTCGCGTCGTGCCAGTGTTGCCAGATTGGGGTGAAAAATCCGTACGTTTTACATTGATTTAAATGGGAGACAATACGGCTTTTTACCCTCGATCCGGCAACACTGCGTCGTGCAGACGAAGATCGTAGACGTTTAGTTCACAAACTGATCATGCGAGTGATATGGACGCCGACGCGTTGGACGTAAACGAGTGTTGGAGGGGCGTAACATACTAGAGTACAGTGTTGCCAAGCCTCATAAGTAAACAATGACATAACTGCTCAGTCAGATTCCCTTTGCTTTTGGGGACTCCCGTCAATGGACCAATCTCAAACGATTTTTTTATTGTCTTATCGTAAAGTACTACATGAGCTGAGTAAGAGGTATTTTTTACAAATTTTTCGGGTACTGGATCATGGAGGAAAACGGGTTTAAAGTTGTGCAAACTAGGTGTCCCATGACGTCATCCGATAGGTATCCTCGGTATCCTCGTCCTCATAGGTATCTATCCCGATAGGTAAACACTTGTATATTCTCGTCGATTTGAATAAAGTGCCGTTTCTCATGAGCCGTTTGTCCAAAAAGAAAACCAAAAATATCCCTGTTCTCAGTTCACCGGGTACTTTCAGTTTTCCAACTAATTCAATCAATTTTCAGACACATGCAATTGGTTCATTCGCACGCAATGTTTTTTTTTTCTGGCCAGATTTATACCTAGCAACAGAGATGATGCAATCGCCCTTCCTAGCTAAAATGGTCCCTACAGCCATGCAGAAATAAACGGAAAAATGGTTTGGTAGCGTTGACAAAACCTTTGGTAGAAAAATGACCCTGCAAAATACTTTATTAAAGGTAATGGAAGGTTTTATACGCCTATTTAAAAATATTTTGCGTGAACCAAAGATTTCGTTGTCACAACTAAAGTATTTTGCTGAGTCATCTTATGTTTTGTTAGAGCCATCAAAGTGGTTTTTTTCTGTTCATACAGGTCCTTAGATAATTCCCCATACAGTATGGCAGGCTATGCATGAATCCTTATAGATCCGTACAGATATCGAATGGATTTGAATGGATATACGACATAAATATAAATGTATTCATACAGATACGTACGATATCCATAAACACATCCATACTGTATGGGAAATTGGTTATTGGTCTTTATGGACCATTTTTACTAGGATGGAACGTGGATAGATGGTATCTTGTGGTAACCTATTGTTTCAACAATCAAGTCGGCCTCTATTTTCTGTGACTGTTGTGTTGAGGAAGTTCAGTGGTTTGACCAAAAAAGAGTAAAAGCCCCCTATTTTTGAAGCCAGTGTTTGAAGATGGTTTGAGTAAAGGAGCTATGTCACCCCTCCGTAAAATTTTTGAAATTAATTTTCCATCGGAGAAAAAGTGTGAAGATGGTATGTATATACCTTCTGATTATTTGCCCTTATTTCTAGGTCCAGTAATCTGCTCCTATATCGGATTCTTGGTCTTGTTTGCATTCTATTTTTATTGAAATTCTTCTCTTGAGCCTGGAGGGTTTAATCAAAATCAGAATGCTCTAATTTTGTTTTAATGGCTCAAACTCCCCATCAGTTTCACTCTATAAGTGATAATTGAGAAGCCCGCCGGGTAACGTCGATTTTCAGCGGGTTAAAGTTAAAACCAGTGCCTGTGAAGCTGCAGTTTTTCTTAATTTTTTCTGCCGTATTAATAATTATTGTTAGTGTTGATAAATAGGGGAGAAAATTGGCTTGACGCTACATCAGCGGGCGTGTTGGCGATGAGTTGAATCTTGGCGAATGAAAATGCATTTAAAGTTCCATTAAAATGACCTTGGGTTTGGTTTCGGAAGCGATATAGCATCTCTCCTTACTATTTAGTATGACACAAGGTCACGTAGTCAGTAGACTATTAATATGTATACCCAACCCCAGTACTCCTTTTTCTGTGTTCTTTACTCTTTAATCCTTGTCAACAATTTCACAAACAGCACTTTCATACTTTGCGCCGTTCTCGTGTATACTCATTTATTCAGTTGTTCATTTCGTCTCGCAAATTTTCAATTGTTCATGCTTTGCTTAGCCATGACTCTTTATTCTCTCCTTCATTCTGTTGTGCCTCCTTTCCTCACGTACCTGCCCTCGCATCGCTTTCTCGCTATTGGTTGAGTCAATGGGGTATCGCTTGAGCTGGTTTAAGACGTTTCAAAAAACACCTCATTAATCTCTCCTCGGTTATCATATTTGTTGGTCAACTTAGATTTACTGTGGCACAAAGAATGATATTTTAAAATACCATTCAATTTTTTCTGGAAGTCTCCTCGTCGGTTCATTCCCTTCTGCCCCCCTTCTCCCCTTAAACTGACTGTTTCCTTATTGGTCTGTATGCCTGACTAACATCTTAATCAATTTCTGAAATTTTCTAACCGGTTGCAAAATGACCATGAAACCCAAAATGTAATAACTCAGCCAGGTACGATGCTATGCAACGATTTTATCTACCGAACGACAAATTTACGAAATATTTCGATTGTTTAATCTCGCGCTGTTCTGTCTTTTGGTACTTTAAGCCTTATTTTTTAAGTTATTGACGAGATATTTCTAGAGCCAACTTTCAACAATAGAGAACATCACGCACTAGTTTATATTGTCTCTGGATGTTTTGCAGTGAGATTCTTCAGATGGTTATCTAGTACCCAAATTAGGCTATTGGAAGTATGCTACGCTCTGGAATTTGGGACACTGATTTCAAAAATAACACCAATTCGTACTTCATTATCCCTGATTACACGCATATTCTATTTTTAGGTACTGTTTTGTTTTTTGTTTTTCGGCATTCGCGATTAAGTTTAAATTGTGAGAAATTAAAATATTTCGACCAAAACTAAGACCAAATTCGAACATGGCAAGTCAATTTTACACTCTTACCTAATTCGCGGATGTAGGTAGGATTTGTGATTACTGAGGAAGGGGACACCTATGTCGCACAAGCGTAAAAATCTAATACCTGACTCCGTTTTCTTGATTAAAGATTACTTTTGGCCTTTAATTTGACATTAATTGAACGGTAGAGCTCTGGTGGTAAAAATCGGCATTAAAAGCTGAAGATACAGCTCACGGAATCGAGTTTAGACCCGAAAACATTGGTACTTACAATCAGTAGCGTACACATGAGTTTATCTTTCTCTCTCTCTTTCCCCATTTGAACACGTGAGAAAGAAAAATACAGAAACAGGGGCTCGAACGTGCCTTCAGCCCCTATCTCTTTCCTTTTCTACTACATACACTCAAACAGTAAAAGAGCGAGAAAGACTAATTCCTGCGTACGCCATTTGCTTACAATGATTTTCTGACTCTCGCGGGGGCATAGTCGGCAACGAACGTGATGAACACAGCACCATAAGGGAGAGTGAGAGAGGATCGTGAGTGAGAAGAAAAGGCGAATGGATGATTATCTGTGCGATAGAGACGCTAGAGTATCGGACGTAGAAAGTGCGAGAGAGACAAACGCAATTGGTGCCCGTCGGCGTCGCGGCCCAAGGCGCGTCGCGCACAGGTTTTAAGCTCGCAACCAACGCAACGTGCGAACGTCAGGTTCTAGTTCCAACCACCCGATTAATTAGCGTCCTCTTTCAATTTCCCCCCCCCCTCCTCCTCCTCTCCAATCCTCTTTTCCTACCCGACGCATCCCTTTTCACTCACTCACACACGTTCACCCTTCTCATGCAACTCAGTCGCACGCATTTGAGCAAGATCCGTGAAACAAAGGCCGGACCATCGACTAAATTATTAATTAGAGAGCAGATTTTAACGCACTGGGGCAGTGACGACGCGACATCGGCTGAACGGGAGAGGAGTTGGGAGCTTGACGACACCGTTGACTGTTGAGCAGCAACTGATTGTGAGGCAGGAGAGTTGTTGAATGTTGACGAGCGAGAACTGTTCAATGTTCAATTCCGCGTGGCAGGACAAAAGAATTCTTCTCAGATTATAAAAATGTTCCCGAAGATTGAAAGAGCCAGTTTTTCATCATGATCATGGTTCTCTTTCTTTTTCCTCTCTCTCCGCCATTGAAATGTCGGAGCTTCGAACGAGGAACTAGAAACCGAGAGTGTTGGAAAGGAATACTGGAATAGGGTTGGATAAGAGAAAACCCTCTTCCTCTTTTAAACTTAGACAATGGGATGTTTGGCCCGTGGGGATAATGCTGTATTATTCACACATTTTTTGAAGATAACTCAAGGCGATATGTAAGGAACGGCAGGGTTATAATAATGCGCAGGATGTGTTAAAAAACACCAACTTCTTTACCCCGTCTTCCCCGGGATCTTTCGGAATGAATGAAAATCAAAATATAATACACTCCCGCGCCTGTCCTCCGTCGCCAGATTTAATGAACGAATCGCAATGTCTTGGGCCAACACAAACAGTAATCATGTAATTTTTTTTTTTTTTGAAGAGATACGGCAACGTCTCGTATATCAGCATCCATCATATTTTACTGTTTTTTCAACACCCCCCCCCCCCCCCGACCGATTCCTCATGTGAACACACCAAATGAAAAAACGAGAAAATAAGAAAACCAACAATTTGGGGAGTTATTTCATGAATTTTTTTTTACTCCACCAAAGTCGATTCTGATTGCTGCGTGACGTAGCGGTAGAGCTTGTCTCAGAAGCGTTGGCAGGGCCTCGTACGGTATAGTATAATCACTGAACGTTTTTTCTCACATCATTAAGGAAATGAATGAACGGATGAACCACAGACGCTTCAAAACACTTCAAAATGAAAATTGATTATCGCGAAAGGAAAATTGATTATCGCGAAAGATGGTCGACCGGGGTCTACTTATACACTTCTGGGACAAGTTCTTTACCATACTTACCTCCACAATGTTAGTCCTGCTAAATCTGTCGTATTCTCCGTGCACATAAAATTAAGTCACTTATTATGCACGGGAGAAATGCGTCTGTCGCAAACTTTTGCTGCAGCGTTATATGGGGCAGTAGCGTCTCGTGCCATCTAGCAACAATGTAACTCCTCCATTTAAAGTCATCAAATATATCGAATTTTCCTTGTGCACTGTGCACCCCTTGAATTCGACCTTTTATAAGAGTATAAATGGATAGAGAGCAGTGTTGCCAAATTGCACGTGACGCCACTGATACAGGGTCCATTTCTATGTAAAATCGCATGAAAATTTCGTTTCGGAAAGTATCAAAATCCACTCACAAACTCAATAAATGCGTTTAACAAGATTTCAAGATGGCGCATGTTTCTAAGCTGCGAAAAGCGGTTTATCATAGAGAAAGCTGCAATCAGATGGGACTCCCCTATATTGCATGTCATTCGCTCTTTCGACCGCCATCTTTTAATTTTGTGAAACGCATTTGTTGAGTCTGTCAGTGGATTTTGTGACTTTTCGATGCTGTCGATGTAATTTTCTCCCAATTTTACCCATTTATAGACCCTCCATAATGCAGTAGCAAAAGTTTGCAACACACCCATTCAAGAAAGTGTCATCGAGTTTGGCGACAGTTATTAAGCTCGTGTATTTCTCAAATCGTCGAATGAATTAGGGAATAAATTATTTCGCGAAGTCGTTTTCGCTAAGCGGGTTACCGTAGAACATTGTTGCCAACGTGTAAAATGAACTAGATTTTCCATCAATCAAAGGCGACGATGTCTCACTTCTGACAACGCTGTCGGGGAATAAATTACCGAAGAAAAAGTAGAGATTTAACTCCGACGATACATTTTATCATCACGTGATCAAGTTTTCAAAACATGCCGGTTGAATGCAGCCTGCGTATAATGTGATTTACTACTTTCCCCCTTTCTCTTGAGATTGAATGAGAGAAAATCTTTCGCCCTTCCTTTAAGAGTTTTCTGCTTCTCTTTTAAATTTTTCTTTTTCTCTCTTCTTCTCTTGACTGGGTAAATTTTGAAACAAAATTTTGTTCCAGTCGGACGGTTCCTAATAGGTGTACCTACCTATAATATGCATGCTAAGTAAGTAAAACGTTATAGAGAGGAAAGAAAAAGATAAGTTAACTCAAATCGGAAATGGGGGGGGGGGGGGGAGGTTGTACACCTCCCGCTTTCCTTACTGTAGGGGGTTAAAATCTCACCCTCGATCGACGTTGCGCCTCTTCTCTTTTTTCCTGTTCTTTCGCGTAATTCTCCGAGTATATTTATTTACTTTGCCCCCTCCACCTCATTCGAGAATTGCTTTTTAATTATGCTTTTGCGACTATGCTCCTTTCAAATAATAGCGTTCGCAATTATTATAATTTTTTCTCTTTTTTTTCTAATTAATTCCTGCCGCTCTTATTCGCATCTTCTCTTTTCGTCCCCCCTCTCACTCTCTATCTCTCTCTCCATCCCTATTTTTTTCTCCCTGTACTCCTCTCTCTCTCTCTCCCTCTTCCTGTTTCAGTTTCAGAGTTTTCAGAACTTTAGGAGAGTGATCTTGCCAAGACTCTTTGTGCCGTTGAAGGCTTGCTCCTTTAGATTTAGAGGCGGTAGAAAATTTCCAGTCGAATCAACCCTTGTTGTCAAACTTATTATTTGATTATCTTAATCGGATGTAAGTGTAGTTGAACACTGAGCAGTGAACAGATGACAGTGGCGGCTCGTGCAATGTGGCAATAACGTAATGTCTCCATTTAAACCTATGTAAAACAATCGAATCTTCAGGAGGTGGAACTGCACCCCCAAGATATCGATACTTTTTCATAGGTTTTAATGACAAATAATCATGGTTGCTAAACTGCACGAGCTGCCACTAGCAGATGAGCAGCGTCCCAAATATTGGCGAGCATCACATCCTATCCACAGTGGCGTGGCGTGCAATTTGGCAACGTTGCTCTGTGTCCATTTAAACCCATGTAAAGGTCGAAAGCGAGGTGTTCACCGAACACCTAATTGTTCGATCTTTTCAATGGATTTAAATGGACGAACCGCAACATTGCCAAATCGCACGCTACGCCACTGCCAACCAGTGAAGGTAAAGTTGACATTGGAGGTCTCTAAGAGTGAAGCGAAATTTTGAAATAAAAAATCTTCGGTGGAAAGTAAACTGTTGAACTATCAGCAAAATAGAGCCCGAAGGGGGGGGCATAATAGTTCGGATAGTAACGAGTGGAAAACTCATGCCTTATGTCTGGTCGCAATCTCCTCCTGCTGGAATAAGGCACCTAATGTGGAGAGGGGTGACGGGTTATTCTAACAAAAATAGGCTCACACAACCGACGTGAAAAGGGGGGAGAAAGCCAAAGGGGGGTGTTGGAAGGAGGGAAAGTAAAATGCTGTTTTATCTATGGATTATTTGTGGTTACCATTTTACGGTACGGTGGTCGTTTATACATTCTCTTCACCGCAGCTCGGTATTTTCACATCCCTCGGAACAACCCAAACCTATTTCTAACAAATTGCAAGCTCTAAAGCCCACGTGCACCTTTGACGTAATTCATATTTATGTTACAAGTATATGGTCTTTTTTTTCTTTCTCTCTGTCTTTCTTTACTCGAATGTACATACATATCTGACCGATTATGGATGATGAAAAGGCCTTTTGTGGATACGTACGAGACGGGGGGGGGGGGGGGGTTCCTCATCCTCCTACCTTTTTATGAGAAACCTCCGTTCTTTTCCACATTTTCCTCCCTATCTCTGTCACTCTTTTGTTCCACCCACTCTCTTTTTCTTTAGACCGAAATGAATGCCTGAATGTTTAAGAAAGACGCGCGGGTTTTTTTTTTTTTTTGGGGGGGGAGATGATACGGAACAAGGGAATAAAAACAATAAAAGTGAAAAAGAAATAAGGGGGGAAAAATCGCAAGGAAAATATAAGGCGGAACGGATAGTGTGCGAAGACATCGTAAAAAATTATGAACGACTCGTCAGGTGCGACGCTATTGCCAGGCCCCAGGCGCCGCGTCGTAAGGATACTTCCCGTGGACATGCGACCACTATTTCATACGAGAGAGGATTGTCACCATAAATCCTAGCCAACAAGAACCGGGCCGCATGATCGCCCGAACAAGCGAAATCCCAAGTCAGTCTAGCCTCGAAATGATAAGAAATGTCGCGCGGAATTGCACGAATAAATAAAATAGGACCTATGGGTATTACCAACTCCTCTCACCCTCGCCCCTCGATGCTCCCCTCTACAGCCTCATGTACCGTCGCACCAGTCACCAAAGGTTCTATTGGTACTGAAAACTAGGCCAGGGACTGTCAGAGTCAGGGAGTGGTCCCCCCGAAAAAGTGCAGTACCTGGGCATGTCAGAAACGCGACAAGGTTCATGATGTATACTTACATTGTACACAAGTATCTTTGTGCAAGGAATTGTAGAACGAGCCATTGAAGTTGCGGATGGTGGCAAGCTTATTTTCTGGAAATAGAAGGAATTTAAGGTGGTTTAGTTTATGGCATGAGAGATTCGCATGCTTCATGTAGATCTCCATGAGTTAAATGCATATCTTCGGAACAATATGTAATGAAATAATGTATGAAAGTTAGTGATTCAAATTATACTCAGCTGCTAAGCGCATCGACTCATTGTCAGTCGTTTGCTGAATGTTAGTCGATTGAGTTGTAGCTTTGAAAAAGCCAGCAATGAAAAGACTAGTATATTTTACTACTCATTCGCTCTGCGCTTCATTCTTGCTTAACTTTTCATGTCATTTGTATAATGGAGGATATCACGCAACTGTAATAGACAAGAAGAATTTTATTAATTGGATTGGGTAGCTGGTGAAACGGAAATTATTTATAGAACGATGAAAGACACGCTTTAAAATCAATCGATCCATCAATAATCCCTGGATTCCTGGCCATTCCTGGATTTCTTAACAAAACAATTCCCTGGTGTATGCGGAAAATCAGTGAACTCGCTCGAAAATCCACGAAAACGCTGATATGAACTGTTTCGTGTATAATAAGCGATAAGTGTACCCTCCAAAGGGTGTTTTCTGACTGGGCTAATGTGGCGGCCGCCGCTTATGATAAAGATATAGTAAAGTAAGTGCTTTTTAGGCTGAAGGGAGTATGCATCTCCGGTAGACCGGTGTTTTTCATTTTTTCGGAAGTGTTCACTTGAAATTTTCGCCTAGAAAGCACGTGTTTGACTAAAACTTAGGTCTGGTATGTTAAGAAATGTAGAGAGACGGTTAAGCTGTCGATTTATTTCAAAACTTGCCTTCCTTTCCAATATAAGTTTACATATAATCTCAGTTTCACCAGCTCTCCGGTCTGATGAAGTCTAGAACGTCCCACTATTAAAAATGCTGCTGTTTTGATAGGCCAATGAACCTTCACGGCTTCAAACTGAAACGCAAATAAAAATGAGAGAGGGTGGTCTATCTTGATTTTTTATCCACCTGTAATATTTTGCTAACTACACGGACAGCTCAGCTAAAAATCAGTGTCACATCCTAAAATACGCTTAGTCATTGAAATAATTTAACTCTTGTTCGTTGGGGGGAAGGGGGGGGGGATGACATTTCAGAATTTCGCTAATTCCCCTTAAATCCATTCGCGGCGTTTCGGTGCGCTCCCGCTTCGCGCGGTATGAGTCCTTATTATTTCTTTACTATTAACTATGATTTTTCCCCTCGATATTTTTGATCGATGCCAAGTTCGGACCGTTTCAGATTGTATTTTTTTCAAACCCAACCTTAACTCTATATTCATATTTATTACTTTATTACTCTATAATACTCTTCTGTCAGAAATTTTCCCCCTCGGTTTTTTGATCGATGCAAATTTTGGATCGTTCCATAGTGTATTTATTTTTTTTTTTTTTTTTCTTCCTAACCCAACCTCAACTCTTCAATTTTTCCACCGCATTCTTTTTTTTTTTTTTTTTTCCATCACTGTTGAAAGAAACAAAGAAGGCTGAAGCATAGAAAGCTGGAAAAAAGAGACGGCTAATTAACCGAGGCTCGTCACCTAATAACGCATTCTGCGCGTAATTATGCTTCCTCTTGAAACGACGGAAAAACGAGCGAAAAAAAGGAGAGCCCTGCGTCAACCCTTTTTAATCCTTGACAATATTCCACCGTCAACCACTTTCAACGATGGACGTTGCATAATTTATTATCGCGCGGGTCCTCAAAACGGTGGAGGCGCCGCGCGCCGGTTGCAGCCCTTGTGAGTTCCGTTGCAAAACAGCGCGACGCGACGCGTCGTCGTAGAGCGCGGCGCTGCTTGGTATGCCATGGCTGGCATAAGCATGGCTCGCGGTTAATAGCCCATGAGGAACTGGAAGTGTCGTAAAGGAGGGCGATAGGCGGAAGGGTGGAGGGTGGTGGTGGGAGGTGGTGGTGGGCTGATAGGGGAGTGAAGTGTGGCAAGGGTGGGGGGGGGATGGGGTATAGATGATTTGCCTATTACAATTTTACTGGATTTGAATCCTATTCCTCATATCGTGTTATTAATAGAAAATAAAACTTTTAGGGAAGCAAAGCCGGTTTGGCTTGACGACGAATTTTCGTGTCACCTCTCTCCCACACCATAGTACAGCGAAATAATTATTATCGATAGCCGTCTGAGGACCTCTAGTCAGTAGCGCAACGAGAGTGTCTTCATCTCTCTCTTTTCTCCAATAAGAAACGTGTGTTAGACAAGGATGGACAAGGGGATAAAACCCCCTCTTTCTGTCTTTTTCCTACTTATACATTCAAATGGGAAGTGAGAGAGATGGAAGAGATCCTGGTTCCTCTTCTCCTTGTGCACTGTTCCAGTGCCTCTGATTCAATGTGATTTCTCGACAAGCCCATTTTTGAACGGATATTTTGGCTATGAAATCAGGGAACGAATGCAACCTTTTCGCAATTATGAATTGTGCGTCCTCAAAAATGCCTAATTATGCCTGGTGCCACGGCTAAAACTACCGAACCAACGAGCATTTGTAGGGTGAATTCGCTCAAATGATTTAGGAACAGGCTGTGTGACGTGTTTCCGTCTCATTCACCAAAATTCTATCTCAACACTAATGTTTTATCTTTATCCTCCTACCTTCTGGCGAAAGGTTTGATCGTATTACATTATTTGCTGGGTAGCAATTTCTCAAAATCTACAATCCTATTCAGCGTGTAGCTTCTATCGTATAAGGATGATCTTTAATATAGCAATAAATTAAGCTCAGGTGACACATCGCAAGCCAAACCTCTGGATTTTATGATCAAGCTCCGACCATTTAGCTTGTGACGATATCATAATAATCAATGACGATAAACTTATGGATCATTTTCTTCTTTTTCTCATTTTGAGTGCTTATTGAATCTTCTCTCTAAATCAGAACCGGTTTTGTGTTTATTTTATGGATGCATATTTATCATTTATACTGCCTATATATTCGCATTTATATGAGATGTTTGCATTTAAAATGCTAGCGGAGATATCAAGTTCCCAAATTCTGTGAGGTAGGATTGTTTACTCCATAAATCAGTAAATGGTTCCACGTCCATTTAGCTGTTAATTATCCCATTTCTTCTTCTCTCTAGCTACCAGCGTTTATATAAATCACGGAAGGTCGTAACGAATAATAATATATGTCGAACCAGATGAGACATCATGTATATACATATATAGCTGTTTCATTTTTATTCGACGCAGGCGCACAGGACAACGTGCACGCGCTCAAAAACTTTCAAGAATTTTCAAGAACAGGAAGTATTATTATTGAAAGCTGCGTTTGAAGACGTTACTATTTCACTAGAGACAGATTTTTTTCAGGGATGCGCGTGGAGTATGAGTAACATTGAGGTCAAGAGTTTTGAACATGCACAGGCGTATCCAGCAATCTGGCAACTGCGCATTCTTCCCATTTGAATGTATGATAAACAATCGATTCGTGGAGGGGCCATAGCCCCGTGACTAATCGATTATTTCTCATGCAATCAAATGGAAACAATGAGCTGTACCAATTGAGGGGCTATGCTATAATATAATAGTCCTACCCCAAAATGTGACAGCATGGACGATTTGACTCTGGATAGGTTAGGTTAGGTAGTTTGGGTAGGAAGTTTTTTACGATTTAACTGTGAAGTAATAATTACAATTGGCGAAAAATCAGGGAAAGAGCATGGGGACAAAATTGACATGAAGGGGACATCATCAGCACAGCATTCTCAATCATATCCGTAGCTGTATATTAATTTGTATCTCTCTCTCTCTCTCTCTCTCTCTCTCTCTCTCTCCCTCTCTCTCTCTCTCTCACTCCCCCCTCTCTCTCTCTCTTTCTCTTTCTCTCTCTCTCTCTTTGCCCATTTGAACGGATCATGACTTAGATTAAGATGGATAGAGAGGCTATTTCGTGACTTCAGCGCCTGTTTTTGTCCGTTTCTAATGAACATGCAAAAGGGCGAAGAGAGGGAATGACAAATTCCTGTCTATGATTATTTTCTCAATCGATCGCACTCTCTGAAGGCAGAAACTTCGAACATCGCGCCTTATAATAACGTCTCCGAATGAAACTGATTCCGATAGGGGTGCGGTGTGGTTCAGTCCGGTGCAGTAGTGGTCGCCCGGAAGACTCGGCGAAGTGGAGCCGGCCGCGGCGCGGGCCGCCCAAGTGGGGGCTTTTAGGCCAGTAACAGCTTAGGCCATCACCACACCACGCCATCTCCACGGCCATGGCCGTGGCCGGCCGTCCGTCGTTTGCGGTTGGAGTAGTTGGTCGGGAATACCACAACTAGTGCGCAAACTGCACGCAAATAAACGTTCCGGCTATTGGATATTTCAGATTTGAATTCGATCGCGTAAGTATACGTTCTATACACATTCATAAAATACTCACATTCATGAAATACACGCACACATACACATTCAGACTTACGACGAATGGCGAGACCGGGGTCTCCTCGCTCGCCTCGCGGCGCGGCGGCCACGGGCCGAGTCGAGCGGCCGCGGCACTCAATGACGACGTCGTGGGGGCAGCAATGAACTGAAAAGGAAGGGTGGGGATTTCGAGGGGGGGGGGGTGGAGGCTTAGGAAACAGAAAGAAAGCATGCAAGAGGGTGACGCATAAAACATTCATAAGGTAGACGGATGTCACACGAGCTCGAGCCCGAGCCCGGGTTGCTAGTCATATTTTATGCATAAAATAAAATCTTAATCGTGGACACGTTTTCCTCCTCTTCTTTCAAGCTGGCTGTATTTTCTCTCTCTCTCTTTTTCTTCCTCCCTCCCTCACTCCCTCCCGCCCTCCCACCTTCCGCTTTTGAAACCTTTTACCCCTGCGATCTTTCGTCTCCAGTTGCCACGTGAGGCGCGGTCGGAAAGCTTCTTAATACAAGGGTCATAGGTTGTATTCCGCTGGTCCTGTTTGATTTCGATGGTCGGAAAAATCGTAGTCTGTACCTTTCCCGAACTTTTTTTGTAACTCTCGGGAACGGAATAACGGGAAAGTTGCCTGGAAAATAAAAATGAAGAGAATCAGCCGATACGAATGAGCCGGTCGGCGGTCATATATGATTTCCATGCTCAATGTTGCGTCCTTAACAGCTCGTGTAATACAAAATTTGACCGTCTGGGCTATGTTGTCAATCTTGTCATTGCCTATGCTGAAGTTGAAAATCGAGTCGATCTCACAACCAGATCTTACGTAGCATCTTAGTATTAATCCATCCGTTTTATGGCAGATGAAGGGGATGATGCGCGTATCTTATCATTGTAGGACTGTAGGTATCGAAATGTCGTCATTTTCTCATGATACTTTAAACTTTATCATTTGCTCCGAAGTTTTGCAGTTCCACAAGGGCACGAAACTGAATAGATTTATTTTTAATAACGGCGGACGGGTATTTCAACCCCTTTACTACTAGGGTTTCTAGATGAAATCAACGATAGCTCTTGTATTTTTAGTATGATTAGTTAAATGTTCCAACTAAACAGTGTTTGTTTTGCCTATCTCTCTAATTGACAGCACTCTACTGCTCTCTATTCTGCTTGGGGGTAACTTTTACTGTCACTAAAAAATTGACTTACAATGGGGCTCTTGCAAACTTTTGCTGTGAGCAAATGGACAGTCCATTCTGACGTATGAACCAGCGAAAATCACAAAAATCACATTTAGAAGTCTAAAATTCAGTAATAAGCTCACACAAGTGCTTTAACGGCAAGTTCGTAATGGCGGCTGGTCTCATGGGAGATTCTTATCTATTATGTCACTTTCTCTTCAGAAACACAGAGATATGTCTCAATTTAGATAGGAATCTCCCATGTTACCTGCGTCTCGCCGCGCCGCTACTAAGCTTGATTCTGAGCGTGAATTTCGTGATTTTTTAGTGTACTCATCGTCATTTTTATAGGTTTATATCCAAGAATCAACTCTTCAATTCCCTATGGCGAAAGTTTGCAAGAGCCCCATCAGTGTGATATTGATCGGGTCACGGAAACGAATACAATCCAGTGCCGACTCGTGTGATTCGACCACCATACAATCTATCCATTTAAACTTGTGCAAAACAATCGTTTCTTGAGAATCGATTGTTTTACATTAATTGAAATGGGTGTAACCCCAATGTTGCCAAATTGCACGAGCCGCCGCGCCGCTAATGTACTCAGGTGTGGCATCAAAAGGGTCAAATGAACATTTGCGACCTTTTTATCGCCAACCTTTGCCTGAAACGGCAACAAAGCATCCATCCGGTGCCTTTCCTAACATTTAAGATCTTCTTATAGTCGCGTCGAATTGGGCAACATTTCCTAACCCCTCCGAGACAGTCATACTCTGCAGCGGGGATCCGATCATCCGTTGCCGCAGATACTCAGCGGTTTCCTAATCTACTCTAATAAATTTTCCGAGCTCACCGCACCGGTACCATCACTTTTCATTCATTATTTATGCATGTTTATTATCGCTCAATGAACAGCGCCCTCAAGACTCCTACTCCATCGTACAACTTACGCTGATCTTCAAATTGAATCTAACTTCAACACAACTTCTATCTTAGTCGAACCTTTTAGCGCCGAAAAGGAGCAGTTGAGTTGAGGGTAAATCTTTTAAACCTGGTTTCTTCGAGATTCATAAGATAGCTATTACGACGAACTTTGACTCCTCCTTACTTTGTAGTGAAAAAAAAAAAAAAAACTTGAATTAAGTCCTGACTGTAAGGAGCTCTTGCAAGGTTTTGCTGTGGGCGAATGAACTATCAATTCTGATGTCAAATGCTACGAAAAATAAAAAGAGACCATTTAAAAATTCTAAAACTCACTCCATGCAGAGAATACTCCGATCAAAGTTCAGGTGGATCACCTGTGTATGTATGCGCTATGAGCGTTAGACAAAATACAAAAGATCGCAATACATTGAATTAATTGCCGACTTTCTCACCTATATCGTATAGAACTTTTTTTTTTTTTTCGTACGACCGTGTTCCTCGCGACGAAAGCAATAAGAATCAACCTTCTAATTTACTGTTTAAAAACCAAATTCAGCAGTCTTATCGTTCCAATTCGAGGTTATGTTCTTTTGTTTGGGGGAACGAAACGTACTGGCGGAGACAAAAATACCTGGCCAAGGTATGCAATACGCATCACGCGTGTAAAGGTGTGTTGCGTGTGTTTTGTTATCCTGGACAGGTGTATCTTTGTCCCCGCTAGAACGTAGTGCATATGTACACGGGGTACTTAAGTTTAGTTTCTCTGCGAGGAATAAATTTTGGACTTTTGTATAGGTCTCTACGTCATTTTCGTATAATTTAATGCACAGATTGATACTCCATTTTCTTACAGCAACACCTTGCGAGATCTCCATTGGAAGCACATTTAAATGATCTGGATGGGTTTTGGTTTTTCGATGAATTGTTTGTGGGATTCAATAATTTCCGATGTCCATTCCCCTCGATTATTAGTTTTATTTTTCATGACTGCGGCTCGTAATAAAACAAGGCAGGCTGTAATAAAAATCCCCCGAATGTTAAGCTAAAACAAAGCACAAAACAACAACAACAACAACAACAACAAAAAATTGTTGCGGAACGTCGAGGATAGACGAAGTTGAGATGTAGGAACATTCCTTAATACTCTCTGATCACGTATGAATAAAACGAAATGCTTTGCAAGTTTCCCCAAAGTGGAACTTAAAAAATGAATAAAATAAAAAAAAGTGGGGAAATTAGGTATCATTAATCGGCGGGAACTTGGCCGTTTAGCGAATGATGTGCACCCGACCTTATTTTAAACACGGAACTTTAGGTGAGCGCGCTTCGAATACAAATATACATACACGGGAAGGTGAGGAGTAGTGCAATGCATTACTGCACCTGTCTGTGGTCGCGCCGTAAATTCTTGACGACGTTTAATAAAAGTGACATTTACAATCAAATTAATAGATATAATTTAATCTGTCTTCTTTTTTTTCCTTCTTCTTCTTCCTCTCGCATTTTATACCTATTCCCTCATCCTCCGAATCAGGCCGAGTTGTCACGCGATGGCTCTAGCGGTAAAATTCAATTTTGTTGCATTCAGTGCGGCATTTTGCATCATTTAAGGCGCATTCGTGCCGAATATTCACCATCCAACCGTATCATTCGTGCCACTCACACATGTCTTTTGTTAACCCTTCTCTTCGCTTCGTGAGAATTTACAACTCGGGGACGAATCCTGACTGTTGCCAATAGATTTTTTAAGCTCCGCCTTCGACTTGGTTTCGCCGCGAGTCTCTTTGCTACTGCTTCTGATTTAAGAGTAAATAAATGAAATCCCTCGTTCTGATTGGAAAATAAATTGTGTGAACCTCCGTTCTGTGACATACATGTTGGTCGTTTGCGCCGAAGCAGCTTTTACAACCCGTGAAAAATCAGGATTCAGCCGAGTTCGAAGCCGTGAATTGAGCTTCTTTGATCTGAATTTTTTTTTTTAGTCTTAGTGAACCGCGGCGCCTTTTAACACTCGCTGATGTTGGAAATCGACTCATCAAGAGCGGAGTTGATTTAATCAAAAACGTCTTCTGTAGAATTCTTGACTCTTCAATATTCAGGTACGGATGTAGGAGAAAAAGTTGGTTGCTTATAAAACTATCTGCATAGTAAAATCATGAGCGAAAAAAAAAAAAAAAAAAAAAAAAATTAGCTGGATATGGAAGAATTGGGATTTACTGACAGCCCCATTCGCTACGATGCTGTGTATTGTCTTTTGTGCATTCTGGAGAGTCTTTGTGGGTCATTTTTTATCCATTTTTACACCAAAACTGTCACAGCCTGTCACCATTCACAAATTTACCCCATCTTGGACTTGGGCGTCTCAATTTTGACCGATGCGTCACGGGAGGAGATCGGCCACAAGCACAGCTGAGACGTATTCTCTGGTCTCTCTCTCTCTCTCTCTCTCTCTCTCTCTCTCTCTCTCTCTCTCTCTCTCACGCGCATTTATGGTTTTGTTTGTTTTTGTCTATCTCATCAACACCGACGCGACGTCTCGACGCATCACAACGTCCGTCACTTACTTTCCTCCAAACGCGAACCCTGCCGCTCTTTGGTCTAAAATCGAAAAAACAATGGTTTAAAAAATAGGACAAAAAAAAATTGAAAAAAAGTTGTCAAAAATCCTCGCTTTCGACTTTTGCTTAATTTATAACTTTCCCGTGAAATTTCTAGGTTTAAATTATTTGTTTTACGTGTTATCTGTGATTAAAAATTTAGTCTTGGAACTTTTTAAATGATAGATTGTTAAGAAATTTACTTTTGTATTTTCGGGCACTTTTCGACTATCTCAGACCATTGTGTGTCGCGGACTACGGGTGCGTTTTTTTATGCAGCATCGCATTCGTTCATTGCGCACGAAAGCTTTCGTTGATAGCTTTGCACAGGCACCAAGCACCTTGCGCAGCGAATATGCGAATTGCGGAGGGGGGGGGGGGGTGTAGCATTGCACTCGGGTGCGGCGCGGCGCGCGCAGTGGATTGAAACGTAGACATTTTCGGACAGAAACTTTTTTATTTTTTGCTTCAAAAACGTCTCAAAGTAGGTAATTCTTGTACATCAAGCTTAAAATTTGACACAGTTTAACATATAATATTAATAATTATTATTGTATAAAGAATGGGTCTGTTGCAAACTTTCGCTGCAGCGATAGGTATAGTGCTTCGGTACAACCGCAACTTTCTCCGCGGTAGGGCTAAAACGTTTGCTTTGCGAAGCTATCTTAAAAAGCTGCTGTCGTTGTACCCAAAGAGCTATAAGTTTAGAGTGACAGCGGATTGGTCCACCTTGTGCCACACAGGGTGGAAGGAATCCCGGGAAAAAGCGGAATTCGGACGTCAGATTCCAAGGTTTGAGGTTAAATTTTGTTGGTCGTTTCCGGCGATGCCCGAGTTTATTTACGAAACGACCGGAAACGACCTACAAAATTTAACCTCTAAATCGATTTTCACGGCAAGATGGCGGCGCCCTAGGTGACAACAGTGAACCAGCGGAACGTTCCTTGATTTGCCACTGAAGTTATAGCTCGTTGGTTGTACCTAAAACTTTGTTTTTTCAATGATAAAATTTATTTGCAAGACGGTTTACCCTGGGGGTCTAGGAGGTTAAAATTCTGTCCGGTAAATTGTGTATTTCGATCCAGTGAGTGGCGCAGCGCACGGGCTCCGATTATCATTCGTCAAAGACGGATGCAAGTGCAACACAGGAAATCCACAGCAGCACCTTTGTTCTCGCCTTCATCTTCTGCGACGCAGCGTGTGTCGCATTCTGCATTCATATTCACCGACGGCGACGCGCCCACCCCCGCCTCCGCCTCCACCCGCGCCTGTGCAGTGCGCATTGCGCGTCGTGGTTGCATTCTTCTCGCGCGCGTCGCTTCCGAATCCGGACGGATGGACGAACGAAATGATTTCTAAACCTTGGGGGGGGGGGGGGGGGTCTTGTCATTTTGCGTCACTGTCCCGGGCCCCCGTTCGTTGCACCGAGAGAAATCACTTCTTTCAAAACAAGGAAACACGTTTACTTGTGAGTTTTCCTTGTGCGAAGTAAAGTTCTGTTGCATGAAGGAGAATCACTTCTTTACAAACGAGGAAACACGTTAGCTTGTGACAGGTTTCCTTATGCGAAGTAGGTAAAGTTCTGTTGCATGAAGGAGAATTACTGTCGCAAAGAATCTTTTGCTTGTAGCAGCAGAAATTTCCCTTGACTAGTGATGATCTTTATGAAAAAAATTCTGGCGGAAACGACAGTGCAACTGAGCAAATAGTCCCGAGAAGAAATTATAATATTTCTGAACAAGGTTTATGGTTGGTAGTGCAGATTTTTCTTGGAAATTCTTATTGAAATGAGAAGAAATTCTCATTGAAATTAGAAGAAATTCTTGTAACAGCCGGTTTTCTTTTCAGTTTTCATGTATTTTAAATACCGTTTCTTCCACTTCTTTATTCCTCTGATTGAGAACCCGATGAGTTTAAAATAAGAGAGAAAAAGAATTTACGATTTCGATCCGTTTTTTCAGATGTTAATAACCGGCGTCGGAACTTATATTCCACCTTGGACGGATTCTCGGAAAAAGGCTAAGTTGCTCTTATCCGAAATCCGAATTTGCAAATCTTTTTTCAGGAATTTTTGTTGTGAGTCCAGTTCTAAGAACACATAATCTTTCTAGTTAAATTAGTAATGATCAATATCAGTGTGAGTGGGTGCTGCATGCAAGTGCTTTTGAATGCTGCCAAATTTGGCGGGAAATCGGAAAAAAAATTGTTGAAACGAACTTGTTTTTTTTTCTCATTATTTTTTTAATCGTTGCGTTGAACGGTTTTGATTCACTTAAACCGCTGATTGAAAAACTTATACTTCCATTACTCAAAATTTGATCATAGTATTAATATTAATCATAGTTTAATAATTAAATGATTGTTATTAATTAATTTATAATTAATTAATTATTTCATAATTTCATATTAATTTATAATTGTAACCTCTCTCACCATTTCTATACTTTTCTGTTTCAGGTGAGTAAATTACTGTCGATTGTTTTCTTCCTTACAATGAGCGTCTGGTAAGGCTTTTTGTATCTTTCATTTCTAAATTCTTCGTTTTATTGCATAGTAATATTGCAGATAAAAATAGACGAAGTAAGTTACTCTCGAGTGTCTCGAGTATTGAGATTCGGGTGTTTTCAGTCGAACGCTCCGAAAAATAAAGCAGTTACGAATGCTTTAAGACTGTTCATAATGCTGAAATATACTCTGAGCCGCAATCTTTTTTTCAACCGATGGAATCATCGGTGATTCTCAAAACATTCCATCAAATTTTAAAATCAACGTTGGTTTCGGCGGTGAAGGAAAAGATCACAGATCAGAGTATTTTCGTGGGTAATAGTCACACTGATGACCTGGACTGTGTAAGCTTTACGGCATCCGATGGAAACCATCGGTGAATTGAAATATTGCTTTTAACATCCGCAAAACTTGGGCAGCCCTGATTAGCATACGGTCGGATCTTGAAATATAATAGGTAGCGTGGATGATGTACCTGCATGGTATTTTTTATTTGCTGCCATCCCAAAAATAAATGGAATTAATTAATCATAAACCGTTCAAAAGTGAAAAAGATTAAATATAAAAAATAAAAATAAAAAAGAATAAAAGAAATGAAACAGCATCTCAACCACGGTCGTCCCTCCCAGTCGACCCCTGTCCTTTTCTTCGCTTACTTAGCTTCGTCTAAAAGTCTGTCTACATCAGGTTGCTTTCTTGGAACTCACAATCAGAATGAGGGAGAGAAGATTCTGGAGGCAGGTAGTCGTTGAAAGGAAAGGAGGTCTGACTTCTGTCTGCTGAAGGGGAAGGGGAGTGCGGATCGAAGATTTGAAGTCGCCTCAACTCTCAAGGGTGTTTAGTCCAGCCCAGATTTGAAAATCATTTGGGAATTAAAAAAAAAAAAAATTAAAAATGGTAAAAAAGAAAAGAAAATATTGTTTTTAGAGACTGTTTAATTATTACTTTGGCGTGTTAAACGGTCTCAAAAAAGAAGACAGTTTTTTAAAATGTTTTTTTAATATTTACCTGCCTCTCGTCAAAGCTTCTCTGCCATTTGATTCGAGTCTTTTATCGGAGAGTTTTAGATCGGATCGATAAAATATGATAGTCGCCGGACGGCGAACGGGCCGTGCTGTTACTCTAAAAATTAAAGCCAGACTCGAGTGAGTGGTGGAGTCCAAAAGAAAAAACAAAGATCGAAACCCTAAAAAATTAAGTGCAGCGTGTCAATCAAATTTATTGAAGTAATTTTTGCACCCGTAGAAGCAAACAAGTATTGTATAATTTGATGAAGAATCCTGTCTTCATTTTTATATCCACCTTGTCTTTCCCAACCTTTCACTCCTCGGGTCTAATTTGTTTAGCTAGATTTCTAGATTAGTCTTTAATTCTCACTCGCTATCAGAAATGTGATTTTTGTTGATAAAGCCGTTTTCAATTTTTTTTTTTATTTTAAACTACAACATTTTGTCTTGAAAGCAACGCCTTGCTCCACCCACCGTAAAGCTGCGTATTGTGCCTCTCCCACTTTTCGATTCAATTCTCTCTTTTTTCATTTCATCCTTGTTATTGAAACCATTGCATTAAATATTCCTATACTTTACTGTCTCTCTCATGCATCTGTCTTCCGAAGATTGTAAAATGTCAACACAGAAAAAAAAAGTTTTAGATTTTAAACAAAAATATTTTTCAATCATATGACAATAAGACGTACTTTTAAACTAAAATGAATGGTTCTTAAATTAAAAATAACTGCATTTAAATTGAAAATAATTGTTTATAAATTGAAAATTCTTTATTTTGATCTATTGAAAAGTTTTTTAATTTGAAAAAACTTAGTTTTACTTTTAAAATACATCTTTTTTTCTTAAATAATTCAAAAATATTTCTTTTCAAATCTGAAACTTTTTTTTTCTGTGAATGTCTTCCTCCATTTTTAAGCCGAGTGAAGAAGAGGTCCACAATCTTTATTAGAATGACAAGCAAATTTCAAGAAAAATATAAGGTAGGGAAAGACTGGGTGCAAGTGATGGCCACTTTGATTTTGTTGACCATCCCTGCGTGCTGAAGCTAACCACCACGACCACGGATCATTTTAGTTTCATTTTCGATTTAGAGTGAAACGGTGGATTTGAAGTTGACTAACGATAACGAAAATCTAAGAACTGCGAACTTATTTTTTACAGTTTTCTTTTGAATTTTCTTTGACCTTTGAAAGTTATTATTCAAATATTGATGGAAAACCCCCTGTTGATTACGAACTCCGCACCGATCGTCTGATCTTTCAGTGTAGTGACGATGCCCTCAATTTTATCCATCAAACAATACCATCAAACTAAACAGTTTTTCACGCGTTTGAAGCCGAAGAAGGACAAAAACGCAAGTCTAGTCGCTAATTTTTCTTTCCCTTCTTTTCTATCTGATAATTCCACACGTGCGTTCCCTGTCTATTCATTTTGAAAAACAGTTAGCGACGGAGGTAGCTGGTAAAAAATGAGATTTTTCAAATGGCGAAGGTAAAAAGCAAGGGAAACAAACTCAACGGGATCGATCGGGGGTTTGTGGTGGATGGGGGCCGGAGGGGGCGGGGGGTTCGAAACGAGCAAATACCGTCGGACAAATATATGTCGTATCCGTTAAAATAAGAAATACATTTTGAGAAAATCATTCCTCTTTCTAAGCCATAGCGAGAAACAAAGGGGAAATGAATTATTGCAGGAGAGTGAAGCACACTGATTAGTGAGTCGAGTTCTGGCAAGATGGGGTGATGGAGGGGGGATGCAGGAGAAGAGAGGGGGAGTCTGCAGATGAGAATGGGAGTGAAGGGGGGTTTAAA
The DNA here is from genome assembly GCA_011764245.1 of Trialeurodes vaporariorum. Taxonomy (NCBI): domain Eukaryota; kingdom Metazoa; phylum Arthropoda; class Insecta; order Hemiptera; family Aleyrodidae; genus Trialeurodes; species Trialeurodes vaporariorum. Next base: position 70,483,801 of record VMOF01000111.1, read on the forward strand.
TGGGGAAGGGTCGTTGAGGGGGGGCGTAGGGGGATGTAGGGGATGTTACACTTGCTCAAAGGAAGCAATTAAAACGAAGCCGAGGCCTACATCACAAACACTCCCCGGCAAATTGCAACTCTTGTTTGCTAATACCTCATACTCTTATTTTACATGCCAGCAGCCCAGCAACCCTTCCTTCTATTAACCCTCCATTGCGCCGCACCACCCGACGCCCGCGCCGCCGTCATCCCCAGCTCAGGAAGAACCCCCGAACCCCCACCACCCCTTTTTTTACGCCAGCCCCTTTTCAAATTACTTCTGCGAGGTGAAAATACTCACAAGGCTTGTTTCAGCCCTAAAAATCCCAATTTACCTCCTTCATACATTTCATTTTGCTCCGTTTCCCAAAGAAACAGCGCATTAATCTCTTGCCAGCCTCGTCATAAACAGAGTTTTGATTTGACACCCTACTGTAGAGCCGCTGCCACCTCCTTCCTCTCTCTTCCCCCCCACCACTCTTTCCCCTTATTCCTGTCGAGCCTACTTTCCTCTCCAGGTTCTTTTCAAATATTTACAGTCCGTTCCTCCCATCCCCTCCTCTCCACTTTTTCGTTCCAAGATTTTATCGTTTTAAAAGTGTTTGATTGAAAATGATGGCGTAAGCAAATTATAGGATAAATAATCTCAGTCTTTTGAGTTGGAAATCTATCATAATCAGCAGGGAGTGGCGAAGGGTTGGGGGTTGGGTACTCTTGTCAAGAAATTGGCCTGGACATGCGCGCGATTCGATCAGAGCTTTTATGCTTGTCGCTTAAAACACGCCTCTCTTGTCCCCGATAGTTCGCGGAAGTATAGAGTATAGACTATGGCATATCATATGAATTGATATGGCGAAAAGACAATGGACACAATTGAAATCTTGCTTCCCGGTAAGGGTATAACATACGGTGCTTATTGAATGGCTTACATTGTTCGCGGAATTCGAATGGGAAAAGGTCAATATCAATTTTATTACTGTCCCTTCGTTTTAAGCTCATGCAGCTTGCAGCCTTCATATTTTGAACTCACTGGCGGCTCGTGGAGGTGAGGCGACGAAAATGAGAGGTGCACAGGATTTTATTTGAAACGCTTTCCACCAAATTTTTTTTTGAAAAGTCTATGTTTCATTCACACTTTTTGGACTATGGAAAAAAAAGAAAGAAAGACGGAATAGTAACCATTTTAACCCTTACACGTTATTTTTTTAATTTTATCTCTTTCTCCTTTAAAAAAAAGTGAGGCGATGGCTCCCTGTCGCCTCACTTGCCTCACGTGTCGAGTCGCCACTGTTTGAACTTGATTCACAATCGATATTGATTAGAAACTCATTTTGCTAATCTTTTCGATCTTCCGCACATTTTATGAACAATTTCTCTGTGTTTTATTGTTAAGGTGAATCTTTAAGATTTCAATGCCTATTTCTACCACCAAAGCGCTACCGTTCGAATAATGTAAAATTACAGCCCGAAATTTATTCATCTTTGAGGAAATGTGTGTCTTTAGATGATTGTTTCTGGACTGTCTGTGGAAAATATCTCGCCATACGGTGAAACCAATGGCGAAGCATGCAATTTGACAACGTTGTATTGCGTCCATTTAAATCCATGTAAAAGGTCGAATGCGAAGGTGTTCGCTGAACACCCAATAGTTCGATCTTTTTCTTGGGTTTAAACGGAGAAATTGCAATGTTGCCAAATCGCACGCTACGCCACTGGGTAAAACGGAATAATGCATTTCAATTCAAGAATCGATTTGCAATTTTCCGTTTTCTGGTACCTTATTTCTGAAGTTTCTCTTGCTTCCCTTCAATGCTCTTTCAATGGCGATGCCTAGCGATGAATTTAATCAATGGTGTGCTATAATATTGCGCAAAAGTCTTTTGTTCAACTGCATTTTTTCACTATCCTCTCAGATTACGGCCTTTCGTTCTTTTCTTTTTTTTTCTTCTCGAAAATATTAGAATCTGGTCAAAACTCGTGCGAGAGGAATATAGGACCTGTACTAGGGTCGTTGTAATTAATCCGTTGTAACCAATGATTTTCTCCATTCGAGATGATTTTTTGAGGTTAAACGCAGTCGAGCAATCGAGACCAAATGCGTAGTGACAGATGATGACCCTACTTTTTACCGATTTTTTTTTTTTTTTTTTTTAGCTAATAACTTGGGGGAGGACGGGGATAAATTCGTAGTCAGAACTCTATTCACGCTCTTAACATTTTCCCCCGTGGTCTTCGGACCTGTCAAGTGTCCTTCCCCATCTCGCTTACTTAGCGATTTAATCAACCATTTCATTCGTTGGAAATTCCTGCTGCAACCGTAGTTAAAATTGAGGGTTGAGGAAATGGAACGATTTCTATTTTTGTTTCTACCTTTGATTTTGGTCGAGTTTGCCTTTTTGTCGCGTGTAAGGCGTAGGCTAGCTTGAGTCTTATACAGTTACAGTGTTGTCAGATTCCGCTGTAATAATTAAGGTAGGTTTACTTTGAATATACATACAGGGGTGCCGGTCAGGGGGTTGTGAATAGGGAATCCACTCCCCCGAATCCAGAAAACGCCGATTAGGAAATAGGCCGATTTCCCTTACACTGAGAGAACTCTTTTTTAATCCAAGGTGTATTTCGTTTGTGTTAAAGAAACTGCACAGTGAAATGTTGACTGAGGGGAAATTCCTTTAACTCAAGGAAAATGTCTGCTACTACAAGTAAAACATTCCTTGCTGTGACAGTGATTCTCCTTGATGCAATAGCACTTTACTTCGCGCAAGGGAAACTGTCACTAGTAAAAGTGTTTCCTTAATTTGAAAGAAGTGATTTCTCTCAGTGTAAAATGACATGAAAACAAGTAAAACATTTAGAATAAGTTTAGACGGAGGGTTTGCTCCGCTCCCCTAGAATTAGGATTTGAGGTTTTGCGACCTTTTCCCTTTGAACATTTTTAACCGAAGATCATGGCTCTTGTGAATTTATTAGCAAGTGTCTTACAGTCTTTACTTATCCAGTTATCCTATCCCTAGGCCCGTGTGAATTTATTGGCTTACTTTATTAGCTTATTTATTGTCTTCCTATCCTATCCCTAGCCTAGTTTTATTGACAAGTGCATGTGCTAATCACTGTAATAAGCAAAGTCATTTCCGTGCGGGAAAACGGCTATTATTATATTCAAGAATCAACCCTGAATCTGTCCGTCGCTGGATCAAAATATCATTCAAAGAGTCTGACCCACCTAACTGAACTGAATTCATTGCTCACCCTCTATTCTCCAATCCTACCTACCCTTTATCTACTTCCTGCATTTTGTTTGTTTTTTAAAATCAAGGTACCGGGTACCGAGATAACGGAGAGCTATCTAAAAATTGTGTTTTCTCGCTCCTATTCAAATAAGTGACTAGTCTTTCCCTTCCTCCTCAATCCTATATCCATTTCCTCTTCCCTCCTTTCACTATCTTCTCCTCGCTCTCGCATACAGGTTGGAACCCCGTCCGCCATCTCATTCCTTTTTAATATATGTTTAGTTCTCCTGGCGCCTGCTTTAAGTTTTATTAATTTCCTAGAGATGCACCGAGAGAATTCTTTTTTTAATCCAAGGTGTATTTCGTTTGTGTTAAAGGAACTGCGCAGTGAAATTTTAACTAAGGGGGAATTCCTTTAACTCAAGGAACATTTGTGCCGCTACAAGTGAAAGATTCCTTGTTGTGACAGTGATTCTCCTTCATGCAATCAGAAGTTTACTCCGGGCAAGGAAAACTGTCACAAGTAAACGTGTTTCCTTGTTTTTAAAGAAGCGATTTCTCTCTGTGTGGTACCGCAGTAATCGATGATCGAGTGATGAATTTGAAAACAACTTGTGTTTTAAACTCCTTAATATCGTTACGATTGATATGCAGTCTGTCATGACTTTACAAGAAAGAACAGAGGATGCCCCCCCAAGTTTGACCTGGTTAGTGAAAAGAAGGGGCGAAGAGTGTTAAAGGCTAAATGCCGCACTGCCGCCTTCGAAGGCTTGATGCGCTGATCTGGGCGGAAATCAGATCGAAGCCAAATTCATAATATTTGTAAACAGTTAACAAGACCTCGATGCCTTCCCTTCCGTGCCGATGTGTGAATGGGTTGAATCGCGTCGCCGTTTAAGCCGTTTCCTTTGGGGCGTTTGAGAGCCCTTTGAACCTTTCTCCAGCCTTGCTACCGCGAACTGTAAAAGGAACGCCAACGCGGAATGAATTGACGAATAGGTGGAAATTGGAGAAAGGAATGGGCCCGAGGGGAAACCCCAATGTAAAATAATTAGGATGCACTAAGCGGATCCAGGATATTATCCTTCTCTCTCTTTCCCCATTCGAACGTATGTGTTAGAAAAGGATGGAAGTGGGGGCGATAATCACGTGACTGTCCTTTTCTAACACACATGTTCTAAATGGGAGCAGAGAGAGAAGGATAGAATCCTGGATCCGCCGCAGTGTTAGGATGAGCAAGTGGGAAGAAGGGTCGGACTCTATACAACCCGAGACCCGACTACTGATGCCGAGGAAAGAGAATTCCTTTTAAATTCTCCCCCTGCCCTCCCCCCCCCCCCTCGTTTCTGCCTCCCTCCCGCACTCTCACCTTTCTCTTGTTGAATTAATCGTCAAATATAGCATTTAATCTGTCTACAATGCTATAAATATAGGATCTGTTTGCACAGTGCCAAGATCAGGTAAATATTACCACCCTCTCTACGGCAACAAAATCATTCCCAATTCCCCATACGTCATTTTCAGGCAGGCTCCGCACAAACCCCCCTCCCCTTCGACACCAGGGTCGAGTTGAAGAGAATCGCCCTCGATTTCTCTACCTTTTTTTTTTTTTTTTATTATTATTTTTTGTTCCGGGGTCGACCGGCGACTGCTCAGGTAAAATTAAATTTGAGGGTGCCACTATTTCTACGTCTGCGACGCGCATCAGAGCGTGAAAACATCCGAAAATCGATTTCAGTGCCCTGATGAGGGTTTTGAATGTGCTTCAGCACTGATTGTGTGTCCAATGTTTTATCCTCCCGCGTTGGAAAAAAAAAAAAACACGATTTATACCAATTGGTTCTGTCGTTATTACTTCAAATGTAGACCTTGCCGGATTTAACGACTCACACGCTTATGTGACGTTTTGCTGGAAAACATCTCAATTAATCTGTAGTACTTATACGAATATGTCCTCAAAGTTTCTAATTAACCTCTTAATTTTTCAACGTAATATGGCATTTAAAAACTTTCGCCGTCAAAAAGACACGAAACCCCGCTCAGATTCTTGGTTCTTTTTCTTGAGGTCTGACAAGGCTGAAATATTTACTATCGGTGGTTTTCTTATCATTATAACACAGCTGAAAAAACTGTAATCTTATCGATCAATATGCATGCAAGGTTTACTTTAGACGACAGTCACGATCATGTAAACTTTAAAATGCTCCAATTTCATCCGATTGTGTCCCAAACGCAAAGGCCCACAAATGTTTTCCTCTATGTAGGTACCTCCGTCCTTACAGGAGAAAACCTCAGGCCATCAATCATGTTCCACTCACCCTCTGAGCCTCGAAAAATCCTGAGGGCGTCCACAAGATTCGGGTTCTGAGGGTAGTTGGAATAAGATTTCTGAGGGCCTGAGGTTTTTTTTTCTATTAGGGCGTAGAAATTTTAAGCCAATTTAAGAGTAATCCCCCCCCCCTTTCCGAGCAGGTCTTAATTTATGCTGAAAAACATGGGCTGCTGTTTGCAATGCTTGTTCATCTGGCCACGAACAACCTGGAAGAGGTGAAAAAAAGAGAGAAAGAAGAATAGGGATTGAGGAGGTGAAGAAAAGGAGAAAGAATCAGAGGGATTGAAGAGGTGGGGGAGGGAGGCGGAGGCATTCCCGGAAAATCTTTCAATCTCGTTGTGTGGTTATCGGTTTTTTTTTTTTTTTTTTTTTTTTTTTTACGATCCCAGTTCGATTTCTCGCAATCCTGGTCGCGTCACAAGCTGCAGAGAAGCACGTTCGTGGGGGGAAGTTGAATGGGGCCACGCACAAGCTCTTTCCTCCCGATAATTACGATTCCTGGTAATCAGTAGAGCTGCCAACGCAAATCGTGCATCAAAATCGACCCATTATCACTTCGGATGGACGACTTCACAGAGCCCTAATCTGATACCGGCTTAAAACCCGCAGGGAGGATTCTTCCTCCCTCTTCTACCCAGTTCCTAGTCCCACCGAAAGATGGAGCGATTGTCGAGCGCGAGCGGCTCAAAACTGAACTATTCCGTCAATAAAATATTAGAAATAACACGTGTTGTAATATTAACTTCCTGGGTGGACAACAATATGTCGAATAATTCTTGAACTATTTGTCGTAAAATGTACGGCTTGTAACCTTACATCTGGCATCACAGGGAATTTTTTGAAACTATTCTTCGGTAGACATGATGGTTCTCCCTGAAATATTTGGGAACATTTTTGAGAGTTTTGAAACTTGTGTTCATGGGAATCGTCGCGACGCACAGTGGAGCGAGTGTCAATCGAATAGACCTGACATAGCGTGGCAACTTTAAATTCGTATATCTTTGTTGATACACAACTTGGAAGTTTGAAAGTTGTTTCATTGATTTTACTGTAAACTTTCTTACCAGGATCACTGATCATAGTTTGGTTTTTGACTACAAAACGCTCAACTTTGCATTTTTAGTCATTTATTCCTTGTCTGACCCAGTGTTGCCAGATTGGGGTGAAAAATCCGCACGTTTTATACATTGATTTAAATGGGGGTGATACGGCTTTTTACCTTCGATCTGGCAACAGTGGTCCGACCCCTCCCATTGACCCACTGCACTGTGCGCCGTGACGCGCCGTAGGTTTTTACTTTTATATATAATTTCCATGAAATTCGGTTTTTGTTTTCCTTCTTTCTCTGTTTTAATTGGCAATGTCGCAGGGCCGTTGGGCCGTGAATTGTGAAGTCTTGCGCGTTTCATACGTAGCGCGCGTTTGTCCTTATATGACGCAAAACGACGCTACGCGACGCACGATGTTGTGCTACTATCGCCTTCTTGCGTTGTGCCGCGCCGTTCCCTGTGCACCGCCTAGAAGCGGTGGCTGCACTGCATTAGTACCCTCCGTGCTTTATCGAGCCGGGGCCGCATTCCCACAAATCCGCGTTATTTGCTTAATTGGTTTATCTTGTTTATTGATTCCGATTACCATTTTTGTGCAGCTGAGTGCAGTCTGGTAGCAGCCGAGCTGAAGGCTGATCGCGACGCGACGGCTGAAGTACTACTACATCAGCGAGATGCTGCACCCGCGCTCAGAGCAGGTCGCGTTGCCGGCCGCGCTGTCCATTTCTAAATTTCCAAGCTCTTGCGTCCTCTACAGCGGCGGCTCGCGCAATTTGGCAACAATGTTTTCCCTCTATTTGATTCAATGCTAAATAATCGATTCGACAGTGAAGCAGCGCTTCGCCTGCAATCGATTGTTTAGCATTGAATCAAATGAAGGGAAACGTTTGTTGCCAAATTGCACGAGCCGCCGGTGCGACCTGCGTCCTAAACCAATGCGCCTCTGCCCCTTCGCCATACCCCCGTCTCTTTGCCCTCCACAGGATCGTTAGCTGACTTATCTGAATCATTAGGTATCTCATTTTCAGTGCAAGTGTAGGGACACCAATAAAAAAAATTAAATAAAATAAATACAAAATAAAAAAAATCGGCTTTGACAAGAGTGGGGAGTCCGATGGGACCACCCTAGTGACCCAGGAAAGTTGAGTGTGAGGCTATGTAAACGAACAGTTCTGCAAAGATCAGCAAACAAAATTTCACCGTTAACCGGGTTAACTCGTCCACAAAACTGAATTTTTGAAGTAATTATTATGAAATTTTACACAAGAGTGTGTACCTCAGCGCGCTTAATTGAAATTAGCCGCCGTTTATACATGTTTAATCAATTTTGAAAAATAGAAATAATCAACGCCTAAGCTTAAATTGACGAGCTAGTAAAAATTTGGAAAATTTTGGAAAAACCCTTGAGGCTGGAGGAAAAATTGTTGAAATTTCGAGTCCGACGGCTAGAGTTTGCCGGAGGATTCAGCTTGCTCTCTAAAACAATAGGTATTTCTTGGGATAATTAGTCCAACCTTCTGCACAAGGTGTGCCCGTTAGATCTCGGATGTCTACAGTCCGTTAAAATCTATGTATGATCATCTAGCGGACGGGAAAAGGAAAGAAAGTCGCGGTGTCTCGAAATCGTCCCTAGTTATATCGTTTTGAAAAGTTAAGTTTCGAGTGTCAAAATCACCCGCGCGCATATAGCTTTGATTTTCAGAAAATCAAAAGAGAGTGAAGTGTGATTATGGATGGGCATACGTTAAGAATGAAAGCGCTTTAAATCTCTCTCTTAAAGCACGGCGTTAATGATATGCAACTCATGATGCTCGTAACGATGTGCGAATTGCGTCTTGTAAATATTGTAGGCGATTCTAAATGAATCAGCGTTTGTGATGCAACTATTCACACACGTGGTGCAGTGCTTATTGCGTCTCGTTGATTGAAGGCTTAGCTAAATGAATCGGATTGACGTGATGCAACTATTCCTACACGTGGTGCCGTGCTCATTGCGTCTCGTTGATTGAAGGCTTAGCTAAATGAATCGGATGGACGTGATGCAACTATTCCTACACGTGGTGCCGTGCTCATTGCGTCTCGTTGATTGAAGGCTTAGCTAAATGAATCGGATGGACGTGATGCAACTATTCCTACACGTGGTGCCGTGCTTATTGCGTCTCGTTGATTGAAGGCTGAGCTAAATGAATTCTCTGGTTCCAAACAAACTCTGATTCAATACATTTTCCCCATAAGCGGATTTTTGAACGGAAATTTAGACTATTTAATTGAATTAATTTAATTTAATCAAACAATTAATGCGACCGTTCTGCGATTATGAATTCTACGTCCTCGAAAATGCTTATAATTTTGCCCGTTTCCATCGCTAAAACTGCCGAAATCAACAAGATATTACAGATTAAAGGATGCGTTTGGAGGTTGGAATTACCCAAATGTTACTGTTGTTATTTTTGTGGAATTGGCGGGATTTCGGGCGATTCTAACCTACAAAAATGCAACATTTAATCTGTATTATCTTATTGATTTCGGCAGTTTTAGTCTAGGAACCAGGCGTAATTAAGCATTTTCGAGGACGTTGACTTCATAATCGCAGAAAGGTCGCATTAATTGTTTGATTTAATACCCTAAATTTTCCGATCAAAAGTTCTCTTATGGGGAAATTACATGGAACCAGAGGGCAGAGGCCCTCGAACGGCAATCGATACGACATATCGCTCTACTAAAACAGTCTATAGTCATGATATATCGTATATATACGAATGGCGGGAACCGTGGTGGTCCGGTCCAATCCGCTTGCTTATAGTTGATCCATACGTAGAACTGTAGAAGTCGTCAAGAAGGAACGCGAGAGAAGAGGAAGGAAAAGAAGATGAGAGAAAGGATGAGAGGAGAGGAGAGGAGGAGGCGGGGGTTTTGCAGCGTACGATGAGAATCTCTATTCGGCTGTTACATAACTCGTTATTAATGATTCGCCAGGCTACTAGTGTTGTTTGAGCTTTGAACAATAACCCCATTCGGCGGGGGTCCCCGTCCCTTCCGTCCGCGGCTGTGCCCCCCCCCCTCCACCCTCCCCCCCCTCCTCGCGTTCGCAGACTTCTTGTATTGCTTCTGCACGGCTCCTCGGCCTTGTGCCAGCATCTTTAGCCAATATCATGATGAATAACCGCAGCAGCTTCAGTCCGCTAAGTGGCTCTCAAATTGCGAGACTTGTTTGCGCTCCGAGTCGAAACTTTTCAGCCGTCCCTCAGCTGACAATGAGAAAATGGAGAGAGTATTGGCCGTTTCATTTTCTTCTTATAATTCATTCTCATCTCATTTGCCGATCGTCCTTACTGCCATCGATTATATTTTAATGTTTTTAATGTTTTTTATTTTTTTTTTTATTTTTCTTATTTGTTTTAATCAATGAATTCATGACTCGTACACTGAGGAAACAAAGTTCATATACAGCCGAAGCAGCCTTTTAAAATAGCTTCGCAGAGCACAAGTTCAAGCTGTACCAGAGAAAGTTGCAGGTGTACCAAAGCACTACTTCTTTAGAGTAATAGCCTCATTTCTTGCGTTAGCTCTACAGAAGTAGTGCTTCGGTACAACCGCAGCTTGCTCAGATAGAGCTAGGACTTTTGCTCTGCGAAGCTATTTTAAAAAGCTTCTTCGGTTCTACTTAAACTTTGTTTTTTCAGTGTATGCTTTAATGTATGTGTATAATTTTACTTTTCATCAGTATTTTGTGTCTTAGAAATTCTTGTAAATTCGTATCAGGATCCTAGGCCTGGCTTTTTTTTTTAGTGGAAGTATAAAATTATGGGAACAATAAATTTTCGGTACCGACGCGACGGTCCTGCTCCCAGATGATTGGTGAGCACATACGGCCATTTAAAACTTCCTCTAAACGCTCACCATCCAACGTCTTTCGGGGACCGTCTGTGCCGAATATTTATTGGTCCTGACCAACCTCCCCCCCCCCCCCCCCAAACATATTTCAACGTTGAAGGTTCGGTTAAAGCTGTTGATTTTGAACATTCTCGAAGATTAAGAGTAATGAAGAAAGTCTAGTGATGTGCCCACCTTCAAACTCTCTGAATTCTCTTGAGTTTAGTCCGTTTTTGAGAAGACAAGACATGGTAAACTGAGTAAGGATCCATTGGGTCAGTTAGCAGTTTCCCGGATCCCTCATTGCTACTCCAGTGTTCATTTCGCGGATAGTGCACACCTGCAGCAGTGCGGCGCGGCGTAGCGTGCAATTTGGCAACGTTGCATTGTGTCCATTTAAACCCATGGAAATTATCGAACTATTGGGTATTCGCTGAAGGTTTATATGGGTTTAAATGCACACAATGCAACGTTGCCGAATTGCAGGCTACGCCACACTGCTGACACCTGCGCTGCTTTTTACGGGGCCTTCTTTCGGAGACGACGGCTGCCTCATCAGCCTCACCGCCTCAAGTCGTTTTGTGGTGTGTATGAGCGATGAATGATGCAACTTTGGCATCGGTAGCCACAGCTTAGCGACGCGCGGCGGCGGCATTGCGGCAGCGGCATGGCAGCGCAGTTCCCAAGCGCACTTGATTGACATGAAACCGAGTAATTGTTATTGTACTTACTACAATTAACATTCGTTTGACTTTTGACTTTGGAGCCTCTCGGTGTCTCTCCCGCGTTTGTCTCTCATTGTATGAGCAATGACGCGGTTTGGTCCCACTCCCCCCCCCCTCCCCACCCCCACCACTCCTTCACTGATGCGCTCTCTAAAGTGACGCATCCACGTCCAAGTGATCTTTGTTTCTCGGTTGCCAAACGTTCCAAGAGACAATACTTGAGAATCGTATTTGATCAATTCTTTGATATTGGGGAGGGGGGGGGGGGGTAGCTCAAGCCCTACCTTCCCAGAAACGGCCTAAAGAAAAGAGACGAATAAAGGTCGCAACTTCTAAAGCCCATCCACTTTATCAAGAAGGGATCTAAAATAAAATGAATAAATACATAAATAAATTGAAAGTTGCACATTGTCGGTAACTTAATAGTGCTGCCTAGTATCAGGCTTCATCTTGTGATCTTAGGCGTTTTTCGGCAGTTTTCGGCCTCTTAGTTTTTTCTAGGCTTTTTTTTTTTTTTTTTTTTTTTTTTTTTTTTTTTTTTTTTATTTAGAATTTTACAGAATTTTTCAAAATCTTTGTAAATTAACTATATCGAGTAAGTCCGCGGACGCAATGGTACAGCGTTGCGTTAAATTATGAAATTAATTGAATAAACCAATTATTAAGCACCGCACCTTCCGATGGTCATCGGAAAAGCAAAACGCGAGAAATGCCTGTCAATAGCCATTAAACAGCTTTTGATGACAAAGCAAAGTACGGTTGTTGATCTGTCTTCTTAACCTTGTCGTGAAAGCGTTAAAGAGCAGTGGCGTAGCGTGCAATTTGGCAACATTGCTGTTTGTCAATTTAAACCCCTGAAAAAGATCAGATCGGACTCTTGAGTGTTCGGTGAACACCTTCGCATTCGACCTTTTACATGGGTTTAAATGGACATGGTGCACGGTTGCCAAATTTGCCGCTACGCCGATGTTAAAGAGACATTTACACTTTACAGATCTTATTGCTCTCTCATTGTCAGAGGAAGAGGAATAGCCACAGGATCGGTGTTAAAGAGAAAGAGAATGTGTGTATGTGAAAGAAAAGAAAGGGGTGGGGGGCGGAGGCGGGTCAAATTAATAAGTATGACGAATTTTGGCCTGGTAGCGCGCTGCCATGCCGCCGTGGCCACTGCGCGTGCGGAGCAATAACTCATAGAGCCAGTTCATTTTTCAAAATAAATCCCTGTTGTAACAATAACTCATTCGTTTCTCTACTCTTGAAATAAAACAATCCCTGGCTGGCTGCCAGCGGAATAAATAAAGAATAAAGTGAACGCATCGCATCGGATAGCGAGAACGACAGCGGGCGGCGGCAAAAGGGTACAATGGCTATATGCCGATGCGAATGCGGTGTGCGCGGTGTGCCATTCCATGCCGCATCACTTTAGGTCATGAGCATATGAAGCATGGGTGTCACATCGCATCATTTTCATTGACTTCTCTTATTCTCAAGCTTTCCCATCCTGAAATCTTCCAACAAGTAACGCAATACTATTGTTTGTGACCTTAGGTCAAAGGCGGATCCGCGGATTCAGAAATTTATTTGTCCAATGGCGTAGTCAGGAATTCTACGAAACGAGAAGGGGTCCTCCGTTCCAAATTCCGTAAAATTTCTCTGAAAACTATAAAAACTGCCTGTTTTTTGGGCGTGGGTGTAACATCATATCATTTTCATTGACTTCTCTTATTCTCAAGCTTTCCCATCCTGAAATCTTCCAACAAGTAACGCAATACTATTGTTTGTGACCTTAGGTCAAAGGCGGATCCGCGGATTCAGAAATTTATTTGTCCAATGGCGTAGTCAGGAATTCTACGAAACGAGAAGGGGTCCTCCGTCCCAAATTCCGTAAAATTTCTCTGAAAACTATAAAAACTGCCTGTTTTTTGGGCGTGGGTGTAACATCATATCGTTTTCATTGACTATTATTCTCAAGCTTTCCAATCTTGAAATCTTCCATCAGTAACGCAATACTATTGTTTGTGACCTCAGGTCAAAGGCGGATCCGCGGGTTCAGGAATTTATATTTCCAATGGCGTAGTCAGGAATTTTACGAAGGGGGAGGGATCCTCAGTTCCAAATTCCGTAAAATTTCTCTGAAAACACAAAGAACTATGCCTGTTGTTTGGGCATGGGTGTCACATCGCATCAATTTCATTCACTTCTGTTCCCAAGCTTTCCCACCTTGAAATCTTCCAACAAGTAACACTAACGCAATACTATTGTTTATGACCTTAGGTCAAAGGCGGATCCGCGGATTCAGGAATGGGGGCTCTTGCAAACTTTTGCTGCGATCAAATAAATAGTCTAATCTGATGCAAAAACCAGCGAAACTCACGAAAATCACTCTAAGAAAGTCTGAAATTTAGTAATAGATAACCTCACATAACTGCTACAACGCCAAGCACGTAATGGCGGTTCAGCGCAAGTATCTTGGGAGATTCCTGTCTATTGTGTCACTTTCTCTACAGAAACACAGAGATATGTCTCAATTTAGATAGGAATCTCTAACGATACCTGGCGTCTCTCCATCATTGAGCCCGATTCTGAGAGTGAATTTGGTGACTTATTAGTGTACTCATCGTCATTTTTACAGGTTTTTATGCATAAGAATCTACTCTTCAATCCCCTATAGCAAAAGTTTGCAACAGCCCCATTGATCAATTGCTTTTTGGGCGTTCCATAAGCGTTCATTTGGGAGTTAATCGACTCGTGCGGGGAGCTGTAGTGAAACTGAGATTACATATTTATGGAGCAATGATCCTATGAATAAAAATTGAACTCCATTAATTGCTGAGAGCAACTTGGCAATGACACAGTTGAAGTGTGACTGCCCCAGTGTCCCAGTGGTATCGTTCCTATCGCTCCCGTAATTTGGCCGCCTTGATTAGAACCGTTGGAACACCTCACCATTCTCTTTCCCTTCCTCCCAACCCCCACATTTTCAGCCATTAGAAGTGCCAATTTTCGAGAATGGTTTGTATTGATTGATTAATTGATTAATTTTTATTCGTTAAGAACATTGTGTGCAAATCAATTAATTCATTCTAATTGATTTTATTTATAATCCCGCACCCAACAATAGAACGCGTGATCTCTATTATTTCCGAATTACGGAGGTTCGGCCTTGAGATATAATCGGGAGCTTTTTCCTCGCACCGTTACGAATAGGCCACAAATCATTGCAGGTAGATGCAGTAGCTTATTCAGAGGGCCCTGCTAGTTACTCTTCTCTCGGGAGCTTATAGGTTAGGTACGTCAGTTGGTTTACCAGAACTGTTCCACCCAATCAGGGATCAGTGATCGTGAGGGGTGACTTGCGTTATCCATGAAATCATTGTGTCCACGCTTATATCGACCTCGTAAATTGACCAATCACAGCTTACACTTCGTGACGTTGGTCGGGCTACAATATCCTTGTATTGTATATATCCACACCATATTTGGTCGGTTTACCATTTCCCTGTATCTATCCACCATATTTGGTCGGTTTACCATTTCCCTGTATCTATCCACCATATTTGGTCGGTTTACAATATCCTTGTATCTACCTTATATTTGATCGGTTTACAATATCTTTGTATCCATCCACCATATTTGGTCGGTTTACAATATCCTTGTATATATCCACCATATTTGGTCGGTTTACAATATCCTTGTATCTATCCACCTTATATTTGGTCGGTTTACAATATCCTTGTATATATCCACCATATTTTTTTGCACTTACCGCCTGAGTTGCTGGTAGTAATCAGTGATGAAGCGGTCCATCGGCGGATACAGGGGGGTGGCGAGGAGGGAGACGGCGACCCCCCCCCCTTCCCACCGTTCGGCCCAAAAAGTGCGAAAAGAGGGGGTTGAAGGGGGAAAGCAAGAGTGAAAAAAGAAAAAGGGGGTCACTGAGTGGCAAAAATCCCATTGTTCGCCCCATCCGTTCGTGAGGGCTAGATCCGCCACTGAGCCATTATTTTAAAAGGGGACATTTTCAACAAAAAAAAAGTATATTATAACTGAAAAAAAAATTATTCTCTCCATTGAGTTATATCTTCAATTTTATGAAACTAAGTTGTTTCACTCAATTTTTCTTTTTTTTCACTAGTTTTTCAGCTTTTTTTTGGTGCAGTGTTTGCTCTAGTGATTTTAGAGTCAAGTTGACATTACTGTTTTGTACTAATTATTGCATCATCCAAACTTCAAACACATTGTAGGAGTGAGGTTAGATCATTAATAACATCTTCCTTTAACAGCTAAGAAAATAGGTAAGTTTTAAACTATATTTTAATAATTATTCCAACTTGCTTCTAAATGTAACGTCCGTAACAGGAAAGTAACAAAAATCAGTGTATTTTCCTTTTGAGTAGGTATATTAAATTAATTTTTGGTGAAAGAAACATTCACGATGTTTATGTCATGCCAGGTGGATCACTTTTTTCACAGATATCTTAGGGACCATTTTATAACACATTACATTTTGTAACGTCCGTAACGTTACGGACGTTACATTCATTACCTTGTACCTAATTTTATCAGTTACGGACGTTATAACCATTGTTTTACTTATTATTCCATAACTGAAATGCAACTGTGCGCCTTCAAGAAGCAAAGGTTAGGTTAGGTTAGGTTTATTACATTTATTATCACATTTTTTGTCAATAATTTTGTATTTTTACTTGCATCTCAAACAAAACATTTAGTTTGACAGGTATTTATTTTGATTTCAGATTATTATGACTGGTAGGTACTTCTGGAAGAGAAATTTTACCACCTGGGATGCTCCTCAGAAGTGTAATTTAAGTAAAAATTCAATTTCCACTTCAAGATTCTCAAATTGTGTTATTATTTTATGTTTATTTTTATACAGGGTTTATTGGGGCCGTTACTTTACGAGGGTGGATTTTAAAGTAAGTTTACCTATTTTTTTTCTAAGAAAATATCAATGCTAGAAAAAAAAACAAAACCAATGTTGAAACGTGCGTACTTTCAGCTTTCTAACGAGCTTTAGTTTTTCAAATTTTTGCCAATGCGTTGCGGAGATATCGTGGATTTTCCCCATCCGTCTTTCCCTCAAATGTGCCCACCTTTTCACAAGCTACAGAAACAGAAGACTGCGAGTTTCGGCAGGCGATGCGCTTATCTCCGAATCAGACATTTCAATAATATCTGAGTGCATGTTGTTTACTGAATAGACTACTCTACTACTGAGAAAATGATCCAATCTGTTTCGATCTTCAAACTTTCGGTCAGTAAGGAAAGAGCAACCATCATGAATTGAAGCTGGATTAACAGCTTGCGTCAACACCTGGTTCAGGAGTATGTGGAAAGAATTTTACGTTTTTTTTTGTTTTTTTTTTGTTTTTTTTGTTTTTTTTGTTTTTTTTTTTTTTTAATGAAAAATTCAAGAATCTAGCGGGTAACTATGTCAAAAAATGAGGTGAGATGCCTCACAACAATGTTATTACTTGTTTCAATAAAATAATAGCTCTATTTTACTTTTTCAAAGTCTAAAACTCATGTTTTCTGTGAGGCTAAAAAGGTGGGCACGTTTGAAGGAGAGATGGGTGTGGAAAATCCACGATATCTCCGCAACGCGTAAGCCAAATTTGAAAAACTGGAGCTCATTCAAAAGCTGAGAGTACGTACGTTCCAACGCTGGGTTTGTTTTTTTTCTAACATTAATAGTTTCTGAGAAAAAAAAATAGGTAAACTTACTTTAAAATCCACCCTCGTAATTTTAAGTTTTTGATTTTGTTTAAAATAATTTAGTTTATTGTTCCTAATAAAGTTTATTTTTTCTTCTTTATGCTGCATGTTGGTTATTTTCAACCTTTCTTGTCACTACATAATTTATTTTTGTAATTTAGATGAAAATCTGAGTTTAAGATGGAGGGCGGTAAATTTTTACATTTTTAATAAACTAATTTCAGATTTAGACTTAAATTGAAAAAAAAAAAGTTTTTGGCATATTTTTACATATCTATTGAAGATAAAATAAAATCCTGGTCATTTAAGAGGAATAAGCAGCTCTGAGTAAACATAAAATGGGTAAAAACATACCTATTGTCCAATCATTGTTACCTAGTAACGTCCGTAACAGATGCCGTGTAACGTCCGTAACACCAAAAAAGAGCAATAACTCAAAAAATTCATAGGAAAATTTTTTTAGACAAAAATGATTCTTAAAAATAGATGGTATGAAGAATGACTCAGTTCAAATAGAATTGGAAAAAAACTAGAATTGCTTTTAAAAAGAGCAACCGAAATTAGGTCCATGGAAACTGGGTGTCTTTTTTGTAACGTCCGTAACACTTCATTTTTTAACGTAACTGAAAAATGAACCAATATTTTGCTACGAAAATTGACAGAGAAGTAGTAACCATCTAGTTTTATAACTCCCCCTAAACAGTTCACCATAATTTTACACAGATTGTGTTTTATACCAATTAGAAGAGTGAAAATGTAACGTCCGTAACAAAAATAATGGCTCCACTGAAGCGGTCTATCTGGCAACGCAGCATTTTGTCCATTCGAACCCACTCAAAAGGTCGAATTCGATGGTCGATCATCGCCTGTTCCTAAATAGTTGGATATTTTTACATGACCTTAAAACAATCAAATGCAACGTTGCCAGATTGCACGCTTAGCCACTGAATCTATCTTGGCGGAGTCCAGTATTTTATCTCTACTAGATTGGTTACTTGTTTAGGTTGGTGAACTTCATTTTTGGTGAGATTTGAGATTGAATCGGAATCGGATCGGATCGAAGCAACTGGAAAGTATAACAGTTCGATTTGCCGCGGGAAGAGAAGGTTCCTGGTTGGGGGGGGGGGAGCTCTTACGGAATGACGTGATAGTCAGCTAGAACTGGATTCTTAAAATATTTACCGGATGAGAATTTTTTTATTTTTCCTCCCTCCCTCTCTCTCGGCGAGAATAAATTCGGAGAGAGGGAGATCTCGTCACCTCCTCCCTCCGCACCATGTAGCACGACGCACGCGCGAGGGTATTCAACGGTTTTTGGTCGGTCACATTTTTTGAAGTTTTACTTGTTCTCAAAACTAATGAGTCGTTTGTAATTGCTACTTGTTTTTGTCACCCCCCCCCCCCGCATGATTTTATTGAAGCCTCTCCCAACGCCAATTAAAAGCAGGGTTGGAATTTTTCGGAGTCCCCCCATTTTTGTTTGTTAACTCAATGTGAAGTTGTCAAATTTTATGGTAAATTCGGCAACACTGATTTTAATGTTACGATGCTCAGTAAACTGCTGGAGCGTGCGAGATGTTTTTTTTTTTTTTTTGTAGTCTTTGTTTTTTTCCTCCGCTTTTTCATTTATCCTATGACAGTGTGACCTTGCGGTCAACCCCTTTTTGTTGCCCCTTGATGACCTCTTATGAAATGATAAACTTTTATTTATTGGATAGTCCCTAATTTTCGAACGCTCATCAAATAGGTACTTTCATTTTCTTTTTGAAAAACGCGGACCCTTGCAACTGCCCCTTTACAATGAAGTATCTAAGTTGAAAATCGTATTAAGGAAGAATCAATTCGCATGCACTTCACTTGTAAGCGTGCGTACGTACACCAAGACGAAAGCATCCTGGTATGATTATCATCGACGGTATTGAGTTCTCCCTAAACATTGGCGGATACGGGGGGGCGAAAGGGGCGATCGCCTCCCCCCCCCCCGCTCGGCTCAAAAAGTGGGTAAAGAGGGGAGAGGAAGGGGAAATGCAAGAGCGAAAGCAAGAAAAGGGGGTCATATACGGGCGAAAATCCCAAAATCGCCCCCCCCCCCCGTTCGCGAGGGCTGGATCCGCCACTGTCCCTAAAGGACATAGATGCCCCATCAAATATGATGACCCCAAATAATGTATGCACACTCAAAATTGAGTGACGGCAAGGTTACGTTACGATTACTATCTGAACTTAACGAAGCAACGGTATTTGATGAGAAAACTAAAAAGTCTGGCTTCTCTCTCTCTCCCCCCCCTCTCTCTCTCCCTCCCCCTCTCTCTCCCTCTCCGTCTCTCTCATCTACTCTTCTTGTAAGTTTTATTCATTTCTCCAAGCGCCTGTGTTGAAAGGTGCTTCTGCCTCTATTACGTTCGAAAAATCAACAAGTGTTCCGTAGCGGTGAAGAGCTATTGTCAGCCGCGCGCTGTTGAAGAACCGAACACGCCTTATTGCGTGTTCCGTTGAAACGCCCTTATAACACGCATCGCACATACACCTACAACTAACTTTTAAACACACAAAAACATACAAGGTTTATAGGCACCTCGGTAAGTAGACGCAGCGGCCGATAATATAATTTAATTTAACGCAAATCATGCGATTGCTGTAAACGCCCCCTTTTAGCCCTTTTTTTCTCCATCTCACTCCTCATAATCTTACCCTATCGTGTTTTTTATATCATGTATCGCATTTTGTATACACCGCGGTAAATTGACTTTTAGCCAAAGTTCCCTCTGAAACTTTGAGCCGTTAAAAGCCGACGACTCAATATCGTACCGTTATACAGCGTGTAAACTGGCAACCCATTATTTCGTCCATTTGAACCCCCAAAAGTTCGAATCTTAAAGTAATAGCCGTTTCCTTAAGAGGTCTCTTAACTTGCGAATTTAAAAGCGCGAATAAACTGGCTGAGCCAATGAGCTGCCTTGCAGTCGATAGGTCGTAGTGTTACCTTCGGCCTGAAGGTAAAAATATTTGGACTGATTCTAATTTTTAGCTAAGTCGCCTCTAGATTCTATTTCACTTTTTTCTTCCTCTATTTGACTGTTTACCGCAAACACAGGATTATGGAAAGAAACATTTCGAACAACGACCAACAACCGTAGTAAGATTTTTTTTTTTTTTTTTGGTCAGTTCTCACGCACAGGCATGTTGATTGAGAATCACTTCGATTATTGGCAGCCATGGTAAAAAAAAATCCGTGTTAAAAGTTCACGCTAGCTCTCAAACACTTGAAGATGAAACGGAAGTCGAATCATTTGGTCCTAATGATTTTGTCTTCTTTCTTTCTTTTTCATATCCCCCCACCCTCGCCCCGTTCGACCGATCGTTCGGCGTGAAAGAAAACAAAAAGAAAAGTTTTTCTGTTGCGTTAATGGCGTTTTTAATTAATTCTCTCGGGTTTTGGTGTGTGTCGGTGGTAGTGCGCTCAGCGGCTCTGCGTTTTTTAACTTAATTAGTCGTTTGGCATTTATTGACGATTTGAGTTGTGGCCAGGATTCGGTCGAACTCTGGCCATCGTTAATAAGAATCGGTGTTTTTTTCTTCTTCTTTCTTTTAAGCTGCTCTTGTAAAGTTCGTCCAGAATGTCGCTCGCCTGCCACGGAACCATTTAAGGGCCGAACTTGTCTTGAATCTTCTTCCGCGCCGCACCTACTATCAACCACTTTGAAGGTTCGACATCCTCCTCTTTAACTACCTAAAATTGTGTTAACAATCTTCTTCATAGTTTGTGACTAGAGTTAGTCCCCCCCCCCCTTCTTCTTCCACTGCCGGTTGATTTTCTCTCCTCTTTGTTTGCTTATCTATTTGTTTTAATGCCCGCCCGCCCGAACATGTGTCATGTCCGACACTTTCCTGGAAAAGCCGCACACCTGCAGCATGATGGTGTTGGTATTGTATTCGGAACCATTATTACATTTGCGGCCATAGTTATGTCATACTTGCTGACGTCATCTACGGGATACCTAAAGAATTGAGTATGATGTATCAAGTTCGCAACTTAGATTAGCATGCTGACTCGCTGACCGCTATGATGGCTTTATTAGTTTTTGGGAGCGTGCTGTCAAAACAGCGTTGTCAAATGTCGATTGTAGAATTTAGCCGGAAACAATCTTATGTTAAACCAAATGTTTGATGGATGTTGTATCAGTTTACTTCCGCAATGAAACGTTGAAATTTTAAAGGAAGTTTGTTGATCCCTGCACTTGTGGCCATAGCTAGCGCAGTGTGCAGTTTGGCAACGTCACATTTTGTGCATTTAAACGCATGGAAAAGATCGAACAATCGGGTGTTTGGTGAACACCGTCGCATTCGACCTTTTACATGAGGTTTAAATGGACACAATGCAACATTGTCAGATTGCACGCTACGCCACTGCTCGTGGCCTGTCTGTACCGAAAAATGGGTGTGCATGATTTTATCCTTTTGAGTAGGCAGTTTGAAGTATAGGCAAGGAGAGAAAAAATAATCCTAATTATAACCCTTAAATACTTGCCCTAAAAATTGAAGACTTCTTCGGTAAAAGGTGGTATAAAACAGAGGGTGTGCTCAAATGCTCAAAAAACCTAACTACAAATTGTTATTGCGTGAAACTATGACAAGGAAAGCTGGGTTTTCTTCATTATCTAATAATTAGAGCGCGTAGTAGTCGAATCTTCACTAGACTGAGGGAACCCAATCCAACACTTCAGACTCACAAAACAACCTTATGGAATCAGGTTTTTTGAGCACGAGCGCACCCACTGTTTTATACCCCCTTTTACTGAAGAGCTCCTCAATTGTTTTAGTTAGAGACAGACAAAACTGACATTTCAGCAAGCAGAACGAAGTCGGATGTTGAGAAGAACAAATTCACTGTTACAGTATAACAGACGTTAAACCATCGCTCATAAACTGAAGAGAAAAGAGTGTATCGTCAAACAAAAAATCTCTGTTGAGTCTACAAAAGAAGGACTTTTAAATGGATTAACTGTTGTGTCGTTGTGTTGCGCGCTGTTGATTGCTTTTGATTTCCTTTTTTTTATATTCCAAAAACGATTTTTTTTTTTTTTACGTACCCAGTCATCGAGGTTAGTATTTTTACTAAAGTTGTTTCTTGTTATAGTCTGACTGTCAGAGGTTGTGTCAGGTTGTCTAACCTGCGTTTATTTTCCTGTACAATGTAACAAAATCTAAACTTAACGGCTCATTTTGAAGGGATAAGCGCTTAAAGATGGTCGCATCAACGGATGTATGTAAATCGTAAATTGAAAGACCACTAGGATCCCCCCTCTTTTCTGTTGCGTTGTCATAAATTAAAGCTTGACCACACATTCAGCGATTTATTTATGTATTTTTGGAGATACCACTGTATCTTCTCGGTTTTATCTTTTTACTTTCTATTATCACCGAACATCTTATTTGCTCTCACTATTCTTTCTTCTCTTTTTTTTATTCTTTTTATACTATTTATTTTTTTGTTCCTCTGAAGTTGATCTCTTTTCGTCCTCAGTATCTGTTTATGTTTCTAAACCCCTTTCTTCCTTTTTTTTTCTTTTCCATCTCCTTTTTCTTGTTGTTGTAATGAATAAACTAGTCTTAACACCCTAACGATGGTCGCATCCCCAAAACGTGTGTGTCCCGTCCAGGCCATTTTAATGGTACTATTTGAGCCCTAATTATTCTTTCCATTCATTTTTGTTTTCTTTTTTTCCCCCTCAAATTGATTCTTTAAATCGTCAGATTACCTTTTCTCTTCCAAAGAAGGTGGCACTATTTGTTTTGACCTCCCCGCTTTCGGTTGCCCGCCTGTGTTCTATACACACCTCTGGTTCGAAACCCGACGTGATACCGAGTCTCTTTGTGCTTTGGTTTACTAGACCGTTGGTGGTGGGCGGTGAGCCGGTGAGCGCCCTATGGTAAGTATCACTTGGCCGCGCTTCGGTTCTGTGGTCACCGGTGACCGGTAACTTGGTCATCGCTTTGGTCTCCTGTCATTCCTTGGCGTGGCGACACAGCGTTTCTGAGAAATCTAGTTCCCTGTACCACCTAGTTTCTACGTTGTCAGACTTTTCACTTTCTGAGCTAAAGCTGAAAGATTTTTCATTCCTGAAATTACGGTTTTTTGGTTTTTTACAGCAATCGATTCGATGTACAACCTGGGCTGCCAGTTTACGGATCTTAACCCTTTTAGTAATTTTTGTTGATATTTTGAGAGGGGGAAAAATATTCTAAATTAATTTTATTTCCTTGTAGATTTTTCTTCTTCTTGTAAACAGTGCTTAAGATAATTAAATGAGCTTAGAAGACCCAATATTACTCAAAATCGTTCGTTCATTGAATGATTAAGGTGGTTGAGAAGTTGATGTTGTCTGAAGTTAATCGATTTTAACTGGTTAAAATACATGTTTTAATTCACGGATGATTGTTCCCACCAGTTAACGCGTAAAAGTTGCCCAATCCAGTTGATCAGTATGACTGTAATCTGATTTGTAAATATTTTTTCTGCCGATGGAATGTCATTGGATGATTATCAAAATTCTACCAAATTTAAAGTCACTGGAGGTGGTTTTTCCATCGATGGTCGAGAAGATTACAGATCAGAGTATTTTCGTGAGTTACATTCACACTTCTGAGCTGGACTGTGTAATCTTTTTGTCAATCATTGGTCCACTTATGACTCACAAATCGGCAGCCCTGACTGAACGTCTTCTGCGTCTCCCCTATACGATTTGAATGTAGTGTCCCTCATTCTTCCAATGATAATCCAAGGTTTATTTATTTTTGTGGCAACGTCGCTCAATATACTCTTCGTCAAGTCTGAACTGAAATGCAATAGCCTCTGTGCTGCGCCCGTGCATCAGCAGCTCATCTTTCTTTCAAGCAGGGCTGCAAATTTGCGTATGCTTAAATGCATTATTCCATTTGTATCCATGATTTTTTTTTTTAATTTCCCGTCAAATTTGGCAACACTGCTCGAAGCCGTCTTTTCTGACTCGCGGTGGCTCTCTTAATTAATTTTTGTGTGAATTCCGCAGCCAGTGCCGAGCCAGGAGTTTGTCTTACTGTCTCTATCTTTGCCCACTGAACGCTTGCAGCAGAAGTTTAAAGTTTTTTAAAGTTTTCGCAACTTTTTTTTAAAAATTTTAATTCAAAATGTTTGAAGTTTGTATCCTAATCAAAGCAATTTCTCTTTTGTTTCAGGTGAGTAATCTTATCTTCGAACTATTTGTGTTCGTTTCCTCATTTTTCTAACTTCATGCCGAGCGGTGGTAAGCATTTCTAAACATTACTGGTAGTTGAAATCAGTGACGTAGTGTGAAAATTGGCAACGTTGTTTTCTGTCCATTTATACCCATGTGTAAAAGATCGAATGCAAAGGTGTTCGCCGAACACCCGAAAGCTCGACCTTTTTAATGGGTTTAAATGGACGAACTGCAACGTTTCCAAATCGTACGCTACGCGTCTGGTTGAAATAGTTCTGGTTTTGCCTCTAACCATCTTGACTTTTAAAACATGATTTAGAGCAAAACCGATCATCCGCAAACAGTTTTTTCCTCCACTGTTATTCCTGTTGTTTCAAACGGTATTACGCCTAATAATCTTTGATAACCAACCTCAATATATTATTCATCTACTCTTTCTAAGTTTTCTCATTTTTTGCCGTGGATGGCATCATATTCATTTAACCTCGATTAGAATCATATAAAAAGAGTCTCCAACTCTGTAACGAGCAAGCATCCTCTGATAAACTTACATTTTACCCCCCCCCCCCCCCCCCGATTCCCACCGACAGTGCTGAAACGGAGCCTTCCATGTATAAACGGCTCACTACGCGCTAAGCAGGTGTTTCGGATAGTCGCAGCCACATAAATAGGATTTCAAACGATTTTACAACCCTAAAATTAGTGTGACAGCGAGCCGACAAATCAAACGTATCCTATTTTCTGGAAGGGTGTCGCGCCGACGATAAAAGAAGGGGAACAGCTCTTGTATTTGCTGTTTACACGCAATTTGAGAATTTTCGGTAAACAACGTGATAAGATCTTTATATTCGAACGTTGAGGGTCCCCGACTGTCCTCAACCCATTCCAACCCTCTTTTCAACGCCCAGCCCGCCACTCATGTGCTCTAATTTCGAAGTCGAGCTCAAATAGAACGTTCCAAATCTGTTCGTAATTCAGTTAATTTGTATGGGAAACATATGATTGGATGATAGAGGAGAAGGGTCAATTTTTCTTCGCAGATTCCGCCCCGAGCCCCCGAGTGAAGCTGAGGAGCGAAGAAGGTGGGGGAGTTTGTTTTTCGAGGGTTCGTATCTTTGCTGTTGATCGGGGCGCGACGCGAGGTTTTTCAAGAGAACGTTTGGGGGATAAACGGTGCGAAGGAGCCAGGTCTTTGGCCGGGGGGAGGGGGGGGGGGAGGAGGTAAAGAAGCAATGCCCAGTAGTCCTGGAATCGATTTAGAGACGTGATATGTGGACTTGGGAGCCCCTTGGTTCTCTCGTTGTCGGTGCGGTCGGTGACTGGTGACTGGTATATCTTGGTGACTGGTGAGTAACCGAAGTCAGCAAGCGAAGTCACAATCACAAGTAGTCTCTCCTCCGCCGCGCTGTGCGCATAGGGAAACTTAATGGGTGGTCACTCGGTTCGCCTCTCTGTCACTCCGCCATGTCCTTTCTTTATCCCCTCACCCTTCACCCTTCCCCCGCACCCCTATCTCCCCCCACCCCCGTATCCCCCGCGTCCGCGACACCGCCACTCAGCGACCACCACCTTAACCTTCAAGCCCAATATTGACGCTTTCAATATTAAAGGGAATCTCTCTCGAGTCTTTGACTTCGACTCCTCAAGAGAGATCTCAATCCTGTCTTAACGTTGCCTCGTCTCTTTATATCCTCTCTCACTCCCTCCCTTTTTGAATTTCGGTGAGTTCCCTCTCTCTCCTGACAAACCTCACCCGCAGCTTATTCACCCCGTCAGCTATTGTGGATCATCTTTGTTTACCATCTGCTCAAATATGGGTGACTGGTCGCGTGCAAACAAATCATGCTGTTGTCGCAAGTTTAGTTTATTATGCTGTCTGTGGATTTAATGGAGATTGAACTTTTCATGCCTACGGAGAGCTTAAGTTCAATGCCCAGACGTAGGTTTGTTCCCATCCGTCATGTGGAAATTCACCAAATGGCCAGTGGTGGTTCGTGCAATTTTGCAATTCTGATTTTTGCCATTTAAACCTATGAAAAAGTATCGATTTCTTTGGGGGTTCAGTGAACTTCCTGAAGATCGATTTTTTTACATAAGTTTAAAGTGAGAGAATCTGTTGTTTTGCCGTTTAGCACGAGCCACCTCGGGGATTGGCTATATTCTGTCGTGGAGTGCATTATTATGCTCTTTTCTTAAGTAGATTCGTCATACCTTCGAAGAAAATCTATTAAGGAACTGAGATAATTTGAGGATTGAGTGACGCCTACAACGTCAAATATTGAGTCTTGAGCTATAACTTGTGTACTCTGTAATGTATCACATTTATTGCATATTTTTTTTTTTTTTTTTTTTTTATTTTTTTTTTTGGCCCCGCAATGAATATTTTTGTGTTTAAACAACTCAATGACATGGTCCAACTGAAGGAGGTTTGAGGAACGCCTCTGAATCTGGGTTTCAAGCCTAGTCTGTCTCGAACGATTACTTATTGTTAAGTCGCTCGTGCACTGTTTGTTGAAATCAATTACGACTGAGAAGGGCAAATAATAACAAATTTATGGAGCAGCAATATAGTTTGCGCATTATCTTGCGGTTTTCAGCTAGTCTGGACCCTGTCTGATCATCATAAAAATCGCGAGTCGGATTTTCGGTTTGGGCGAGAGCGACTCGACCCGACTTCCAAAAAACGACTCTGAGAGCGAGACGCAACCGAAAATCCCCTATGACACCCGCTCCTGCCTCTGCACGGCAAGTATTGTGAGCGAGCGATCGGACCTGGGACAACGGCCGAGTCTGAGCCTGAAGAACTCCTGTTGTGATGCTGTTTATTTTTATTTTTTATTTATTTTTTTACTTTTTTGACTCGTGTATGGGTCGCTCGGGAAAAAGAAACGTATTATAATTAGAGGAACAATTTATTTCGTTCGCAGCCACGTTGCCTCCTTTGCGTTCGGACGCCATGCCACTTGCTCGCCGCTCAATGGTCAGAGGCACTGGCGCAACCAGAATATCTTCCATCTCTCTCATTTCTCATTTGAATGTATGAGTAGGAAAAGGACAGAAGGAGGGGGTTTTATCCCCTTGTCCATCCTTGTCTAACATACGTTTCTTAATGGAGAAAAGAGAGAGATGAAGAAACTCTCGGTGCGCTATTGGTCAGAGGCCTAATGGGGCTGTTGCAAACTTTAGCTATGAGCGATTTGATCGTCAATTCTGTTCTTAAAACCTCCATAATTAACGATGGCAGCACTAAAAACTTCCGAAATCCACTTCTAAACTCAGTAAACGCTTTTATTTGCGCTAGCGAAATGGTGGCCTATGGCAGTAAAAATGGGAGATTTAAAAATGGCAACCCTGAGAGGAAAGAGTTGCGTTTTCCAAATCCATTGCCCCTTTATAAATACCAAGTTCGACGATGCATCATTGTCAGTGGCGTTTTGAGCAATTTGACAACGTTGTATTGTGTCCATTTAGACCCACGTATGAAATCGAAAGCGAATGTGTTCACCGAACATCCGATAGTTCGATCATTTTCATGGGCTTAAATAGTCGGACAGGAACGTTGCCAAATTGCACGCTACGCCACTGATCATTGTCTGAAAAAAGTTTTGTCTAGGGTCTTCTGTGCGTCGACCGGGTCCAGTTTGCGGTAATTAATAATCCGAAAAAAAAAAAAAAAAAAAAAAAAAAAAAAAAAAAAAAAAAAAAAAAAAAAAAAAAAAAAAAAACATTTTGTGAGCCACTATTTATGAGGTTGAGGAACATAGCCCTATGCCTGTGGTGCCCGAGCCGTAAATCAACCTCATCTGGTCCCCTGCATCGACCGGGGTCCACGGGTCGGCCCGCAGTCCGCACCCAAGCCGTGTCTTCAACGATGGGAAATGGTAAAAATCCGTTCCGAAAGACGCCTTCTTAAACGTTTGTCATTCACGTACTCGATCTTGTTACACACACGGTTCACATCAGCATCCCAATTTCGACCATTCGCAATTGCCCGCCGTCTCTGCCATAATCGCGCAAACTCAGTGATTTCCGAGTGGCTCCACTCTACCTGGATTGTAAGTGACCCGGGGGGGGGGGGGGGGGGGGGGGGGTTAGTTTTAACTTTTTTAATCCCGGCGCAACAGTTGTCAGTCGCGGCCAGAGCCCCGTAGCCAGGACTTCGACTTTCTTTCTCTTTGTCCATTTGAACACATGTGTTAGAAAAGGATGGAGAAAAGGGCTAGCTATAGTGTGACCTAAGCGCATTGATTCATCCTGTTCTAACACGACATGTGATCGAATGAGCAAAGAGAGAGATTTTACCAAAAATCTCGTAAATTTGAAGGAAAGCCTTAACTTCTCAAGCCTATCAATAGAACTTGAAAAGTATGATTGAAAATCATCTACCGCAACACCGCCCCCCCCCCAAATAAAAATCACCCTGACTGTGTAACTGAATTCCTGCCACTTATATGCGTTCCGCTTTGGGAGGAGAGTATCCCGCCAACAACGGAACGATGTGGTCACCCCTTGTAAGCCAGTTATGCGTTGCTGACTGGTCCGAAGGACTTCTGACTGGGCACGCGGGGGTCAAGCGAGCAAAAAATAAAAAAAAATAAAAAAAAAATAAAACAAACTGTTAAGGTAAAACAAACCAACAAAATGAAAGAACAAATAAATGATGGAAAGTGAATTGATAAATAGAATAGGTTCTAATTATCGTCGAGTTATGAGCCGATTATGAATGCGTGTTCGCCGAGTTATCAATTACGATCGAACGTATAATTAGATCTCGAGGTAATGATAATGATTACCATAATAATTACCCGATACGCGTCGCGAGGAGTGTTGCATTGAGCGCGGTCAGAGATATGCACACGAAACGAGTTGAAGATCCTCGCACGCCGCTCAATGTGCCCAACAGTTCTCCAAGATTGGCCATCAGAACACAAGTCAGCGTTAACAACCTCATTTTTTTTATCACGGGTATACTTTGTCTCAGTTTAAATATTTCTTCTGTTTACCATTCGATTTTGTAACTAGACAGATTGGAAAAAATTCAAAAACAAATAGATTTTTCGAATTTTCCTGTTTCTACATGCCTATTCATGAAGAGTTTAACTTGGTTTTTTTTATGTTTGAAGATATTAGATCTTTGTAATTCGTAGTAAAAGACTAGCTGTTGACTTGCTTTGGCGTTGACAAAAATCCGTCGTCACCGAGCAGTGGTGTAGCGTGGAATTTGGCAACTTTGTAGCTCGTCCATTTAAAGTCAGGAAAAATATCGAACTACTGGGTGCTCGGTGAACACCTTCGCATTCGACCTTTTCGTGGGTTTAAATGGACACAGTACAAAGTTGACAAACTGCGCGCTACGCCACTGCCGAGTCCCCTGTGCGTCGGCGTCATCAGAGCAAGGGGCTCGGAGCGGAAAGGATATTCAAATGAAATCGCTAGCTTTACACACAAATATCGGCATTTTAATGCGCTAATTGAATAGAGACATCCACAGCTAGTCAACAGTCAACGCAACGGTGCCTTGACGGAAAGAGACTCCCGCCACGGAAACATAATTATTAATAAGACAGCACACAAGTAAGAAATGGCATGATTCTCTTCTTCTTTGCGGTGCTCCCTTCCCTTCCCCTCCCCCCACCCACCCCTCCACTCTCCTCTCCTCCAAACAGTAGTCAGAACAGCGACCATCATCCTAGTCTCATTCTTTTTATCCTTGTCGATGGTGCTTTTTTTTCTTTTCTTTTTTTTCTCTCTCAAATGAAAATTAAATTAAATTATTATGAGCAAGTGTGGGCGCCCAAAGAGGCGGAGCCATTCACTGGCGGAACGAATGAGGACCGTATCACTGATCACTCAAACAATTCCCGGCTTATTTTGTTTCATTGTATTACATAATTTATTCAAACAAGTCGAGCTCGAAGTGGACTTTTATCTCGTGGTTATAGAAAGCTCCGGTATTCGATAGTTCTTTATTATTGGGTGAGTTGCTAACTTTGGGTGATTTTAGAATTGACTTCAGTTGAAATTGACGAAAGTATGTTCAGAACAGAATAAAATTCACACGTTACTCTTCACTGTAAATTACAGCAGGTAGTGAAGCTAACGGTAACTGAAGGTTAGGTTGACCTTACAAAGATTACTTAAACACAAATACATGTATAAGTAATCTTTGGCGGGAAGATCGTTGGATAAAAATGTAAACAAGAGGCGCGCCTCCAGGCTCCTCAGATCCCTTCTTCTTCTTCACTTCTGTTCACGTGTCTTGACTCTTTCATTTATAGGGACTCTACTCTAATTATTAGATAATTGAGAAAATTCAGTTTTCCTCAGCAGATTTTTATGCAATATAACAATGTGAAATCAGGACTTTTCAGCACGCGCACACCCACTGTTTTATACCCCGTTTTACCGAAGAAGTCTTCAATTGTATTAATGGCTTTACTGATGGCCTGTAGATCTGAATCATTTACACTAGATTCTTAGCAGCATGAAATGCAATGCATTCATTTGACATCCAGTTGTTCAAATTGAAAGAAAACTTAAAACGAAGCAAACGCTGACGACTAGAGAAGTTGAACAAGTGAAGCAATAGGAAAGAAGTAACCTTAGCCTCTTGAGACTTGAAGTCTTGAATTGACCTTATTGTTTTGTTTGGGTATGGTATTGAAACCGGAAAATCAAAATGACTTATCTGGGTGGTTAAGTGACGCTACACCAATAAAGTCTCATAGTTATATCACGCAGTCAATCATCATCAAACGATAGCGCTCCGTTCAGCATAAATAAGTCCTTATTATGGTAAGCGCGCTCAGCTTATAAATTTCTGAATTTTTTTTCCGCGGCCGCCGCGCCAGGACAAGGATGATTCTCTGTCTGAGTCTCCTTTGTAAGGAGGTGGCGGGGAAAGGGAGCGAGAGCTTTATGACCGCGATGACTCTGAGCAGTGTTGCCGGATTTCGTGCGAATAGTCGATTTTTTTCTCTCATTTGAACCTGTTCGAAAGTATCGAACCATCGGTCCTGGAGGATCGATTCTTTTTCATGGATTTATATCCAGGACTGCCGTTTTGAGGATCTTCAGAGGAAATTTTGTAACTCACCGATGATTCCACCGGTTGACACATCAGTCTGAATCCGCTCTTGTGGGTGACACCGGGATTCCCGATGATCCCGACAATCATCGATTCCTGCGATCTCGTCTCCTCTCGTCCGAAAGAACTGAACCATCATCTGTGTGACTCAATTTAGTCTTTCTAAAATACTTTCATCTTTCATCTCTTCGTTCTCCGATGGAAAACACCTTGTCTACTTTTAAATTTGATGGGATTTTGATAATCACCAATTATTCCATCGGTTGATAAGAGATTACAAGTCCGAGCAATTTCGTGCGTTATAACCTTACTACTGGACTGGACCGTGTTATCTTTGTCAACCATTGTATCCAGCGGTGAGTTGAATGATCCGCAAAACGGAGCCACCGTAAAATCCAGGGGCGTGCTGTGGTTTCCGGGGGGGGGGGGGGGCAGGAATGCTATCTTGCCGCCCTCTGCGAAAAAATTTACAAATTTGATTACTTTTTTTTGTTTTTTGTTTTGTTTTTTTGTTTGCCGCCCTCTGTGATTCATTTTGAAGTGTGATAACCTTTTTTTTGGAAGGGGGGGTGGGTTTGTTTACCCTGATTTTGCCACCCTCAGAGAGTGCCACCCGGGGCAAGGGTACTCACATGCCCCCCCTCGGCACGCCCCTGGTAAAATCGGGTAATTCTTATGACACTTGGCACCTGCGATGCGAGTATCGCTACCGACCGCACAATGTAAGTACGGACTCGTATGTTGGGAACAATGAGACGTCTTTCCAACCGAGGAATATCATCGGAAATAATTGATTCTCGTCCTCCTCTCCACCCCTCCTCTCCCTCCTCCTCCTCTCCCTCCCCTCAGACCCTTTCGCCTTCCCACCCCACTCTTCCTTTCGTTCATTCCCTTTTTTCTTATTTTTGTTTTTGTTTTTTATCCTGTTCTATTTTTTTTTCTGAAGTCACGTACGCCAATCATGAATGCACGAGTATCAATGAGGCAATCTCTTGATGCACCGAATCTTCCCTCGAGCAGATCTTTTCTGTCGTAATTTTTTGGAAATCTCCCCTTCAAATAGTCGACCTGCAACCAGCGACACACTTCACAAAAATTAAATCGTTTGGTCGCGTGGAAGAAAGTTCTGTTCTCCTTAACCGCATCCTCATTGACCATGAGAGAGTTATTTTTTTAATCCAAAGTGTATTTTGTTTGTGTTAAAGAAACTGCACAGTAAAATATTGTCTTTGGGGAAATTCCTGTAACACAAGGAAAATGTCTGCTACTACAAGTAAGAGATTCCTTCTTGTGACAGTGATTCTCCTTCATGCAATAGAACTTTACTTTGCTCAAGGAAAACTGTCACAAGTAAACGTGTTTCCTTGTTTTCAAAGAAGTGATTTCTCTCAGTGCTGGAGTTCGTTTCAGAAGTGTTGACGGACCTCGACCGGTAATCTTTGGAATTTTTCCAACGTTGTTTCTCATATTGCATGGTGGAAATCGATGAAAATGGATTTAAGCTTTGGATTTTCCATGAAAAACGCTTCAAAACCTACAAGTGAGAGTCTTAGGTAAGTTTCGTTGTGATTTGAAGGAATGGTAAATTTAAAAATTTGTCAAAGATTATTGGTGAGCTCCGCCCACGCTTTTGAAAGGAACTCTACTCTTACGATTGTACGACTTGAACTACGGGTGGAGAGTCGCGATGGAATTTGTGTTTGTACTTCCCTTTTCTTGTTCCCTAACGCCGTGAACCGTATTGTCCGAATTTGTCCTCTATCTAAAGAATTTGACGCCTATAGTGTCACAAGATCGCTCGGAAATGAACTCGTCGTTTCATTCAGTGGCGTAGCGTGCAGTTTGGCAATGTTGTATTGTGTCCATTTAAACCCTGGGAAAAGGTCGAATGCGAAGGTGTTCACCGAACACCCAATAGTTTGATATTTTTTTATGGGTTCAAATGGACAAATTGCACGCTACGCCACTGGTTTCAGTAACCCTGTGCCCTAGGAACAATTCAATTATGAAGGATGTGTTATTGAAATGACGGTGTTGTTTTTCACATTCGCGGTCACAAACAGAAGGTAAACCAGTTTTCTTCTCGAAATAACGAACTAATCGTAAGTCACGTTAATTCTGTTCGTTACGTTTTCAATTCTCCGTTCAATTTCATTAATCGTTATCAGCTGCACTGGATCATAAGGTGTGGGTAGTTTTTTCCGTTAGTTATCGCCTTTTAAGTTAAGTGAATTTTGTTCGTTACGTTTCCAATTCTCCGTTCAGTTTCATTTATCGTAATCAGCTGCACTGGAACATATAAGTTGTGGATAGTTTCCTCTCTCCCCCCCCCCCCCCGGTATCCTTTGTTTTCGTCATCTCACTGTTTGTTATCGCCTTTTGAGGACGTCATAAAGGAAATGACGGATCAACCGGCAGAGATGGTATAGATTCTGGGCTCTCGGAGGGGATGAAAATGAAACGGATATAATCAGCAAGTTGGATCTTATCAAAATGGGAGGAAACTCCGCGCCGAACGAGCGTTCACCGCTTTGCCCACTCTTTCCCTCCTTGTTCCTACGCAGTTTGCATTGACGAGTGGGGGAGAGGGAGGGGATTGTAAAATCGAAAATCGGGTGGATGGAAGGAGAGAGCAGTGCTTTAATTAAACTGAAAAAAAAGAAAAGAAGAAGAAGAAAAAACTTGTAGAATGTAGACTACAAAATAGTTAAAATAAAGGCTTGTGAATTGGGCAACTGGCTTTAGAAGGCGTGTTGGATGCGGGGGGGGCATTGCAACCCCTTAAGCGGGTGACATGATTCGGGTGATCGGTTCCATTGTCCCCCTATCCCCTTCGTGTTTGCCAGGTTGAATGAATCGACTATTATTTGAGCCAGGTCGCTGCTCGCTGATAGCGTATTATACCGTATTTTATACTATTCACTCACTCACTCACTCATTCATTCACTCGCTCCCTCGGCGATTGTGCCCTTTGCAAATCCCTTTTCCTCTCGCAATGGATAACTTAATAAAAACATAAAACTACTCAACTTTTCTCTCGTTTTCTCCCCCCCCCCTCAACCCTTTACTCCCCCCTTCTTCTTGTAAACTCGGTCGAGCCACGATCCATAACACATACGCTTCCTATATGTTGCGATGCACTCGCGTTATTCTGTGCAATGGGACAAGCAATTTTCTCTTGATGTCTCCCCCCCTTATCACCCCCTCCCCCTCCCTTCCTATCGTCACTTCCTATCACCTTTTTTTTTTCTTCTTCTTTTTTTATCCTAGGTCTCTTCCTCTCTGGAGAGGCTTCGGCTCTCTCGTTCTTTTTCATCGCCTCTCTCGCGCTTCGCTCACTCCTTTTATTTTATGACACTGATAATAGCGAGATGTTTCCTGGAAAATCCTAGAGGTCCCCGCGTGTATAGGATAAAACCACAAGCCATTTTTACCTCCTCTCGACTCAAAGAAGCTAGTAATCTCTTGCTTCTATGAAATAACTTTGCCTCGGCCGGGCCGTGGGACAAAATAACGCCGTTCAACCTACGTGAGTTCAAAACTTGGCGAGTGAAATTATGGTCGCTGCACTCTTTTAATTTACCGTGACCTTTTTTTTAAAAAAATTATTGAAAAAGAGGTGTGACTTTTCTCTTTTCAATCCACTGAACCCACTTCAAAAATTCGCAGTGATTGCTTGCCCCCCCCCCCCCAACTACCTTAGTAACGTATTTTTATTCAACCTTTATAGGAAATAAAGGCTGTTAACCCTTTATGGGACAAGCCCGAGTATACTCGTTTTTCTTCTCTAGTCTACTTCACATTGCTTCAGTCTTCATTCCGGACAAACGCGATTATTGATGAAAACATGTGCAATATAAGATGTCCTCCGGCGCCTTCAATGTGTCGTATAGGCAATTTCAACTCCCCCGAGTACGAACAGTTAACTACCTTCCCTTTATAAACTGAATAGTGGCGTCAGTTTGTAAAAACCTGGCCCTTAGAGGGTTAAGGTTAAGGCTATGCATGAGGGTCATTGGAGAGTGAGTGAGATAGTTTTGGATGCTACGCGAGATTTGTCACAGCTAATTGAGACCGATGAGTGCATTGTTTTGATTGTTTGCTAATCGTTGCCTGCACACTATAATCTACCTTTTCATGATTGATTATTATCAGATACGACGTTTCGGTACTCCGCCAGCTAAAGATCCGGTAATACCCCATCCTAAAACTCTTACTTTTCTCTTGTAATGGATCAAACCCGGAGCTTCTAGCTAACTCTGTCTCGTTTGTATCGATTTATCGCACACAACACCCCGCGAATCTTGTATTCGGTAGAGCCGGAACTGTTTATTTTTTTCTTCTTCTTCTTTTTTTATCCTGTGCGCATAGAAAATCGATATCAGTTGGTTCCTTTCAAAGTGAAGAACACTGAATTAGCAAAACAGTATCCAACGGAAAGAGACACGACGGAGTAGTTGAATGGAGAGTGGGGGGGGGGGGGGGGGGGTATAAAAAGTAAAAGAATCCTATGGTGGCGCGGTGAGCGGCTGAGCGTTGCGTTTCGTCAGTGTGGAGGAGTTGAGAGTTGAGTCTCATTAGCTCTGTTAGACATGAATAATGTATTTTACGAGTGATGATGCCGCGAGGGCCCGAGGGGGGAGGAAGGGTCTCTCGGTGGAAGAGAGGGTGAAGGGATCAAATATTACTGAGTAAATATTATTCAATGGCGGGCGCAAAGGGGATGGAGAGGAAAAGTGGGTAGGCAGGAGGAAAAGGGGGGAGGGGGTGGCAAGGCAGGAGAAAAGCCCAGGGATGTTTTCCAGTCGAGCTTCCAGGGCCGAGCGGGACGGGAACGTGGGCGTGCAGGGTGTGGTGGATGTGAAAAGCAGAGTACAGGAGCGGACTATCTGAGTCCTGACCCTGATCGCCTAAAGACCCTGTATTGAAATCGCGTGCGTTGTATATACTGTATAAATAAATGAATACACGAATAAACGAATGCGAGAATACATGAATAAAGTAAGCGCCGCGTCGCGGCGGCGACACGTTTCCGAGGCGGGCTCTCTCGGTAGCTGGAGCGTCGCGTTGACGCACCGGATGTCGACGCTGCCGAAGTCTCGTTTCCTTTCAGCCCCCGACTCGAGTATATATTCCGTCCTTGCGTGATCCGATCTTGTACCCCCAATCCGCCGTCTGAGCTTTTTTTATCTGGCACTTTTCGGCTGAGTCCCTCTCTCCTCGTTGAAAGCAGATTTCTTCTCTTTCTTCCTATTACGACGGCTCAAACCGTAAGCTGCTCTCTCTCAGGTTTATCGCACCAAACAACGAATTTCAGCGACGCACACCAAGAGGGGAAATAAACAAGCGACAAAATCATCGTACAGATTGATCCTTGCTATAATTCAGCAAGGAGGATACTTTTTTCAGGGCTGCCGTTTTGCGGATCTTAAGGATATTTCCACTAGAGTGCCTATTTGTAGAGAGTTAAGACAAGAGGGTAGTCAACGGATTGATCCTTGCTGTAATTCAGCCAGGAGGATACTTATTTCAGGGCTGCCGTTTTGCAGGTCTTATGGATATTTCCACTAGAGTCCCTATATGTAGAGAGTTAAGACAAGAGGGTATAGTCAATCTCTGATTGGTTAACGAGTTTTAGACTCTACAAACGCCGCCATTGGATGCGATTTGCACTTTCGTTTACATGCTCTTGATTACAAACGAAGGGGTCCAACGGTATTTTACGGGTTAAAGAAAGTTGGACAAAGTTGTTAATTTTAATCATGATGCACCTGAAGAATGTCTATAATTCTCAAAAGAATCTTTAAAAATGTAAATAGATAACGATCAACAAAAGCAGTGAAAGATTACATCATTAGAAGTTCGACAGTCAAACCTAAATGCAATGGTACTTACATTGAAATCACAATGCTTTTGAGGAGTCAATATTCCATTCTGCCAGACCATTCTGCCTGTTTTTACTCTAAAAAAACCTACATAATTTCAACGGTTGGGAGAAAAAATAAAAATAAAACGAAAATATTCTCAATTGCGGAGGCATTGAGAGGAATCAGAACTCTTATAAGGTCAACATTTTTCTTAAGTTTTAAGAAGGAATGCATGTTTTCCACCTCCTTCTTGTCCTTCTTACCCTTTTTTCTTCTTTTTATTTCATTTGCATTACGTGTTTCCGTTTTGAAGTTAGAAACTTTAAAAAAAATTGAATGCCGTGCTCACAATTTTATTCAATTCTTTGAAAGTAGATCAGAAGATACGAAAACTACACACTTACCGAAGGTTTGAAAAAAGTTAATTAATCGCGCCGAATTATGCATGATTCCGGATAAAAAATCAAGATGTTGGTTGACTGGCTGTGTCTTATTGTCCGTATTCGTTTCTCTTTTTCTAAACAACGACTCGTCGTCCTTGATTTTCCATGACAGTGATTTTGAGTTTTTTCAGAGTTTGCGAAAAACTGAGAGCAACCCATTTTATTTCTTATTATTATATAGATTTTTATAGTATGCACCTGAATGTAAATATGATCCAACGTCGAAATTTTTTACATAATTCTAGGAGGGATAAATCATTATTATTATTTTTGATTTCAAAGCATTTCTTATTATTACATCTCGCATCGTCACTCCTCAGTTATTCTTTTTCTCAAAACAAGACCTCAGAGATAAATTTAATGCTAGCTGCTTTTGTTCTTGCGCTACACCTCAGATTTTGAAAGGAAGTCGTTTGCGGTGAAACAGAAATAGACTAAATTCACTTTTTTTTTTTTTTCTCCCCTAACTGAGTTCGTATATCCTGTTTCGCACCAGCCTCGCCACCTTATCTCCTTCGCCACTGTCTACAGTTTGAGCTTTTAGAGCCTCTGCTTCTTGAAAAATTTCGTCTCCAGTAATAAAGTTAGCTTTGACGTAAGGGGTCTCTCCACCTGCGAATTTAAAAGCGCGAATTGAATACTTGGGCCAATGGGCTTTCTTTGTTGTCGATACATCGGACTCGACCTATCTACTTCTAGGCAGCTCATTGGCTCAATCAGTTTATTCGCACTTTTAAATTCGCAGGTGGAGAGACCCCTTTACTGCGGAGACTAAGGAGAGCTATACAGGGTGTAGCAAAAGTCTCCCCCCCCCGCCAGCTAACTTTCGAACGGTTGCAGATTAAAAAACCAAACTTGGGGGGGGGGGGGTGTATTTCTAACATAATGGGAACCTAATTTTGGTGTAAACCAAATTTAAGTCCCTAAGTTTGGTTTTTTAATCTGCATCTGTTCAAAAGTTAGCCTGGGGGGGGGAGACTTTTGCCACACCCTGTATTTGTAATATGACGTCATTGATACTTGATCTATGCGTCGCGTCGATGGTTTATTGCTTTAGTGTGGAACCACCAACTCCCTTCCACAAAAAAAAAAAAAAAAAAACCAGGGGGTGATCCTTTTGAAGCCTGAGCCAAAGGTGTATTTCTAACATAATGGGAACTTCATTTTGGCGTATCCAAAACGAAGTTCCCTAGTTTGGTTTGTTAATGGGGGGGAGACTTTTGCCACACCCTGTTTTTATAATCTGATGTCTCGAATACTTTATTCATGCGTCGCGTAAAAGTATACTCGGTGCGCTGCTGTAAACAAGGACTCCTTTGGTTTCTCTTGAGCTTGCATTTCCACAGATGCAATTTTGGTCCAAAATGCATTGTTTTAAATTGACATTTTGCGTCGTGTGACATTTCCTCCCGTCCGTCGCCATTTCGCCGTTTAACTTACGATTGGCGCTTGCGCATGGTCAGAGCTTCGGACGCCAGCGTTACCACAGTTGCCAAATTTAGCGGAAAATTGAAAACCTTAACTTTGGGTTTAACGAAAAAATGCGTATAATACGTAATTTGGTAGCCCTGATCGTAACTAACATGCAGGACGAAAGTCAGTTTTAATTGTAGGCATAAAGTTTGTGTCTAAAGTTCACGCCAGTGTTGTCGAATTTGGCACAAAACCCGAAAACTGTCCTTTGAGTCAAATGGAAAAATTTGGAGGGAATTCCGCAAAACGACAACAGTGGTGCACGCCTGATTGCTTGCTCGCCTACTTGAAAAGAGAGAACAATGGATTTGGCTTGGGATTTGCTTGGCACATAATTCGGTGGCACGTTTTTTAATTGGAGGTGGCACAGATTAGGAAGTTGGAGTTGGAATTCCGAAAGAGTTGCAATCCTCTCTCTCTCTCTCTCTCTCTCTCTCCCTCTCCCTCTCCCTCTCCCTCTCCCTCTCTCTCTCTCTCTCTCTCTCTCTCTCTCTCTCTCTCTCTCTCTCTCTCTCTCTCTCTCTCTCTCTCTCTCTCTCTCTCTCTCTCTCTCTCTCTCTCTCTCCGGCTTCGTCGTGCAAGTAACTGATTTCAAAATGAGGACGGGGAGTCCTTTAGTTGGAGTTGAAGTCAAAGTTTAAAGTATCGTGCTTTGTCCATTGAGGCACGCGCGAAATTTATACTTATTCAATATTTTTCTTACACCCACGCGCTCTACATGTTGTGCCGCAATTGTTTTTCCTGTGCTGTCCGATTTGTGCGGTGTGTGCTTGCGCTCGGCGGGTAAAAAAATTCACTTCGTTTCGTCTCGTCCTTATTCTATCCTAACATGCTTTAAATTTTAACCGTCCAAGAAAGACGACCAAGTTAACCATCGAGGCTTCATCAAGAATGCAAATTCCCAAGAACCAGCAATGGGGCTCCGCCTCCAACAATTAATCTGCGTTTTTCTGACGATTGGTTGACGATTTCTTCATCCACCTCCCGCCTTATTTGCTTTTCGAAATTCTCAGGGAGCTGATGAAACGAAACGTGTGCTCGATGGTCTAACTTATCCATTCACTTCCAATGCTGATTTTTCAGAAATAGCGCACCTGTTGTTTCACGGGCCCTTATTCCGGAAATAGCCTCAACGGCTCTCAGATTTGACAACTACCCTGAACTGCATGGAAAATCATTTGATCGAAAAGCTTCGCAAAGGAAATTCTGGCATATTTGACAAGAGCGTTTTCAACTTGAGTTCTGGCAATTTTCTCGAGATTATTCCAGTGTAAAATGCATTGATTCCGGTTTAAATATACCAGAAATCCCGTCCTGATGGCCAGAATTACAGTCCGGAACTTTCTATCGGAATTCTGACCAATTTAGGGAGAACTTTTCTTTCATATGTGACGAACGAGCCAGCTGCCTTGGATAAAGTTAGCTTTGTTTTCCTCGAACGATTTTGCTTGAAAAGCTGAGTTTTTTTAAACTCGCTTCCGCTCAACGCGAGCTTTGACGTTATTTTTGTTTAGCGCTATTCCACTCGATCGTTTAATTGTACCGTGGGTTTATAAAAGAAGATAGAGGAGGGGATGGAGGGAGGGAGGAGGAGATGGAGAGGGATGAGAAATCATCTCTTGATTACCTAATTTTTCTGTCTATTTCAACGGACATGAATGGAAAGGGAATCGACACCCAACCCGGGTGGGAGCAAACAAATGTCGAGAGTGGTAAAGGCCGGGGAGGAAAGAACGTGGAGAGGGAGAGGGCGAGAGGAG
The DNA here is from genome assembly GCA_011764245.1 of Trialeurodes vaporariorum. NCBI lineage: Eukaryota > Metazoa > Arthropoda > Insecta > Hemiptera > Aleyrodidae > Trialeurodes > Trialeurodes vaporariorum. The sequence continues at coordinate 70,524,613 of VMOF01000111.1, forward strand.
AAGAGAACACGGAAGTCACCGCGAGGAACGCGCGGTGGCTCTCGACAGAATAGTAGTACAACATCAACACGGGCATCGGAGTGAGTGGCCCACGGTATATGGACATCGAAACATAAGCACGAACAAATAACGACAACAGAGCATCGCAGGAATAGGATTAGAGCTATTTATACAACTGTAAAAAAAAAGAAAGAAGAAAAAAAGAGCGAATGAATGACACCAAAAATACAAGACCCGAAAGCCGCCGGATGAGGGGAAAAGTTCCGGCTGGACGCTGAAAGGTATCGTAGAAAGGGGGGGGGGGGGGGTGAAGCTGAAAACTGAGAGTAAATAAACAAACGATTAAGTCGACTGTCGACCCAAGAGAGAGGGGTAGGAATTGTAGGTAGGATATAGTGGAGGGGAGGGGGTGCACCGCATACATTGGGGACGGTAGTATGACGACAAAAGCGAAAAAGAAGACGCAGGAGGAGTGACATACACACACAGACACACACACTCGAGCACAGACGAGAGTACATTGACTGCGCGCGCACTCTTGAGAGCAGATGTTGCTACAAGCGATGATTAGAGGAGATGAGAGATGAGACCGCTATACGGCTATAGCCCTGTTAATCAATTTGTCAGGGATGGGTAGGGGAGGGGGTGATTAGGGTGCGCCCACCTACATTAACATATCAATATGTAATATCGGCACGGGTCCTCGGTAAAGGGGGCAGGAGGGTGGGTGGGGACTGGGGAGAGACGCGGCTAGAGCTAGATTAGCCGAAGGATTCATCCCGCGGAGGATGCGACCCGATGACACGCTCCTGGAGCTGGAGATGATAGTTGTATTAAAGAGAAGAGAGGACACTGTCACTATCGTGTACTAAATCGGAGTGCGTTTGCGCATGCGCGGTGCGTCCGCCGTTTTGCAGCGCATCTATCTATTGGAACTTGTCTTTCCCTCTCTTTCTCTCTCTCTCTCTCCCTCTCTCTCCCTCTCTCTCTCTCTCTTCTCTCTCTCTCTCTCTCTCTCTCTCTCTCTCTCTCTCTCTCTCTCTTTCTCTCTCTCTTTCTCTCTCTCTCTCCCACACCCTCCCTTTCACCTTCTCTCACTCCCTCCCTCTCACTCTTTTTGTCTATTGAATTGCATGCGTTAGAAGAGGTTGGAGGTAAGGAATCTGAAGTCACTTCCTTCCATCCTCTTCTATTTCATTCATTCTATAATGGACGGAGAGACGAAGAGATCAGTTGCTGAATGCGTCGCAAGTTGCATCCTAATCGACCGATTGTGACGATTGTGTGCATGTAAGAGCCCTATAGCAATCTTGCAACTTTTGTTGTGGACCTTGCCGTTGCCAAGTTTTTGTACAGAAAAAGCAGGGAAAGACAATTCGGTAGCGTTGACATAGCGTTTGGTAGAAAAATGACCGTGGAAAAGACTTCAGTTGAGCCAATCAAATCTTTGGTCCTCCCAGCAAAATCTCTTTATAGTTAGGCGTAAAAACCTTTGGCTAGCTCTGCTAAAGTCTCTTGTAGGGCCATTTTTCTACCAAAGGTTTTGTCAGAGATACCAAAGCGTTCCCCCCCCCCCCCCCCATTTTTTCTGTGCGCTTGCATCCTTTTTTTTAACCTGAAATCAAAATTTGTAAGTAATTGATTTTAGTTTTTCATGTTCTGTAGGATCTTTTAAAGATTTTGGATTGTCTTCAAATGATAATTTTCCCACAATATTCGTAGTTCCTGAGAATGTTATGTTACAATATTTCCATCAGTGGCGAAGAGTGAAATTTGGCAACAATGTATTTTCTCCATTTAAATTCACCAAAAAAAGACGAACGCTCCAGTCATCGGCGATGACCAGGCATTTCGATCTTTCTAATGTGTTTAAATGGGGGGGGGGGGACCGCACGCTTCGCCACTGATTTCCATCAAGGGACTCTTTGTAGCATGTGCTGGGTCTCTATTTGACTGAGGGCAACGATAAGTTTCTCTTCTGATGGCAACCAGTGGCGAAGCGTGCTATGTGGCAACGTTGTATCATGTCCATTTCAACCTATGAAAAATATCGAACTTTTGGGTGTGCGGTGAACACCTTCACATTCGACCTTTTGCATAGGTTTAAATGGACACAATACAACGTCGCCAAATTGCACGCTCCGCCATTGATGGCAACCCTGCAATGCTTTTCATAAATCTGCTCGTGAAGACCGCATAGTGCAGTTAGTACTCATTCATTAGCTCTCCATCTTTTTTGCGTAGTTGTAGGTTGCGTTTCTACTCCACCATTATCGCGAGTCCATTAAGTCGCATTCCGCGTCTTTTGCTGATTGAAATGGAGGGCTCGTCTCTGACAATTTACGGAGGGTGTTAGCTGCGCAGCGCAGTGTCGCGTCGCGTCGCCGTAGTGTTTTACAATGATGCAGAGATGAAAGGAGGATATAGGATAATGCACTTGGATTGAGCGCGCTAAGTGCAATGGTGTAAAACAAGGAGGAACCATGCGACGGATGACGCTTAGAGGACAGTGTAACGGGGGCGGAAGATGCGCTGTGACATGATGACATGAATAGCGAACTTTCTCTGTGCGATGTTCATCATTATATCAACTGCTGGCTAGGCTGATCCATTTACCAATCGGGTCGTTTAAAATTGAGGACTACTTCGGTTTCAGGGCGGGTAAAACTGAACGAAGGGTGTGCTCGCACTCTGAAAACCTGATTTCTAAAAGTTATTGTGTGAGATTATGATGTGGTGGTTTGGGTTTTCCGAATCATCTTACGATCTGACGATCTAACCAGTCGGTCTGATAATGGGTCTGTTTCAACCTTTCGCTATAGCTGTAGAGAGGGTCTTTTCTGATGTAAAATCGCGTGAGTATATCAAATTGGATCGAAAAGTCTTAAAATCCATAAACTCAATGGATCCGCCTTTAAGCAAACTTCAAAGATAGCAATCGAATAATCGGATCACAATGAAATCGGACTGAAATCTGGAAAAGTTTCGCCTGGAATCACTTTTAATGGTCTCTTTACCTGCGAATTTGAAAGCGCGAATAAGCTGATTTAGCCAGTGGGTTTCTTTGTTGTCGATACATCAGACTCGACCTATCGACTTCAAGGCAACTCATTGGCTCAATCAGTTTATTCGCGCTTTTAAATTCGCAGGTGAAGAGAGAGACCCCTTTAACCCTTTAAGGACCAGATTAGTTCAAAAGAAAGCCTCTCTTCCGTTTATAAAGGGAAGGTAGTTAACTGTTCGTACTCGGGGGAGTTGGAATTGCCTATACGCTGAACTGAAGGCGCCCGAAGAGACCTTATCTTGTAGGTGTTTTCATCGATAGTCGCGTTTACCTGGAATAAACACTGAAACGATGTGAAATATACTGCAGAGAAAAACGAGTATACTTGGGCTTGGCCCATAAGGGGTTAAGTAAAGGTTTTTTCCATCAGTAGAACATCCTCTATTTCTACCCACTCTTATGCCAAAGAACTCTTCAATTTTACTTTTTACACTTCTGCCTTAAATTTTTGCGACGGAGTAAGTCTGGAGTTGAAGAATTTTGCGAGGTAGGGAAAGGAATGTTGGATCGGTGGTGCGGGAGGGCGAGAGGAACATGCAAGGTATTCGCGCTGCGGGATGAGTCGCCGGGTCGGAACGGATGAGTTGACAAAATATCGTTTTGTATTCGAGAGGATTGCCGAGGTTATTAGTCGGCGAACAAATCAAAATCACCCTTGTGAAATGCTAAGCTTGAGGATGGCTGCATGGATAGTGGATATGCTGATACGAGATACGCGCAATCTCCCGATCTCGTCCTCGTGTCGTCCACCCCTTCTGGAATCGTGAAATTGTCATCCACCCTTCGGCGCTTCAGCAGCTCAGCCGCGCGGCTCGAGCTGCAATAACAGTCCTCTTATCATTGTGCATAATACCCCTTCCCTTCTCTACCCTTCCTCCTTACTTTCCCAACCCTTGCGTGGAGATCCGTTCTCATAATTTAGCCCCCTAACTCTTCTCCTCTCTCTCTCTCTCTCTCTCTCTCTCTCTCTCTCTCTCTCCTCTCTCTCTCTCTCTCTCTCTCTCTCTCTCTCTCTCCTCTCTCTCTCCTCCGGTTCGCTCTCTTTTTTGCAGTCACTCTCATAGCCTCCCCCCCCACCCTCGTCGCTATTTAACGGCGTACTCTTTGCCAAGCGCGTATACCACCTCATTTAGACGCAAGCTCTCTCCACGCCCTCCTTTATTTTTCCGTAATTAACATGAATCTGAGTCGGTATCTGAAGGAAAAAGATCCCTAGGACGTAAGGTTTTCTGTATTGATTCTAATTTGCAATTTCACAGAGTAGTGATCCACATCCGATGAATTTTACCGTGACATCTAGTGACACCGATGTCAAATGAAAGTCGTCTCTTATTGGTCACTCCTTGATGGAGTCACAGTATTATTAGATGGGAATCTCACATTGTGATTGCCCTGAGCCACCATTACGCTCCCACAAGTAAAAGCGTTTATTGAGTTTCTGAGTGGATTTCGGAAGTTGCTAGTGCTGCCATCGTTAATTTTTGAGGTTTTTACACCAGCATCGTCTATTAAAATGCTTGTAGCAAAAGAAGCGTGCAAGCCCCATTTTCACTTGTCCTTTGAAACATCTTGGAGCCAATTTTCTGCCGCAGGTCCCTATTTTTACTGCAAGTATGCTGTAAGCAGGCAAGTCCGCTGTAAGGACGATTTGCCTGCTCAGGCACAGAAGCCTACATTTTCTCGAATTTTTTGACGGATTGGTTTCAAGGCTTTATTATTTACATAAAAAGTAAAGCCGTCAATTTCGAATCGAAGGACTTGTATGCTCACCATCATTTTGCTAACGCACGGCGAATGAGTTCTAATCCTGCAGAACTTTCTTTCTTGTCGTTGAATGCTTTAATCTTGTTAATTTTCTTCTCGGAATCTTATACATATACACAACCACGTCAACACGTTTTCGACCTCTCTCTGGTGCAATTTTTAATAACCCGCATTCATTTCAGCTGACAACCTATATTGGAACCAGAAAGCCATTTATTTTCGCTTTAAATATTTGTTGCAAATTTGAATGGTGCACCTGATAATTACTTATGTCGCTGTACGAAAAGCCGTCCGACAATTATCCCGGAAGGTTAATCACCGGCTATGTTAAACCCTGCAAATGTGTCTTGCAATATGTTTCCGCGTGAGAGCGCATCGCAATTAAATCCATGAAGTTCGCAATCATGCATTGTTGCCACCAATTGATTTAGAAAAAAATATTCGATTGAAACATTTATTTAAGAAATTGTCTTCATCCTCCCCCCCCCCCAATCCTAATGCAGTCTCGCCGAATGGAATTTTACTGTAACCGTAAAAAGTGCCAAGATTTTATCATAATGGGATGGATGTTGAGTTATTGATTTTGATGGTTCCTCAGCGCCTAATTCCAAATTTCGCCATCATTGGTACGATATTTTATTGAGTTTGAGAGAATCGTTCAGATTTTCCATTTTTTTTCTCAATTTTTTCTAAAAATCGAGCCCTTGGTACACAAGCCGGGATTCCAGGAAGCTTTCTGTAAAGTTTCATCCAAATTAATTCGAAAGTAAAGAAGTTGTGGTTGAACCAAATTGATGCTGGATCGCTAGCAGCAATCGGTCCACGCTGAAGTTTTATTCAACCTCAAGATTTTTTTTTCGGCTTAATTTTTCGAAAATCCTCAACCATTTGCTTAATTTTAATCGCATACCAAATCGGGCGTTAATCTTAGAACTAGACGCTGAGTAGTACCTTAACCGCAAGTTTACTGTACTCCAGTGGCGTAGCGTGCAAGTTGGCATCGTTGTAGTTTGCCCATTTAAACCCTCGTGAAAGTTCGAATGTGAAGGTGTTCACCGAACACCCAATAGTTCGATATTTTTCATGGATTTAAATGGACGAACTCCGACGTTGCCAAATTGCACGCTACGCCACTGCTGTACTCCAATCCCAAGAATCCAATACCGGCGATGACTCAATTTCTTTTAGATAATATGCTACTCGTGAAATCGCTTCATGTGCCATGTGGCAATGCAGGATCGTACGTTCATCTCGCGCGCCTGAAGTATTCGAAGGATGCAACCCACCTGATTTTCGGCACGGAACGTCGCATGGATGGCGTGGCCCGTGTCATCCCGGTCCGCGGGCTGATTCTTGTGGAATGCGGAGGAACGTGCAATTAAAATTATGCGTTTGGATCCAGAGGAATCTCGAGGAAAGCACGCCGCTGGGAAAAAAAGTAGCTCCTCGGAAATGCGGTCCGCCCCCTGCCTCTTCCCCCAACCTCCGTTTAAATTTTCGGAGATGAAGGGGGGGAAGAGTATAAGTTCGAAATATATGAACAGAGAATTGTGTCGTTAATTAACTCAGTGGGTTATAATTAATTTTCAAATTGCGCACGTTCGTCGCAATTAAAATTAGTGGCGTCGTGTGCAATTTGGCAACAATGAGTTTTGTCCATTCGAACCCGTGAGAAATGTCGAAATATTGGAGGGGTACCGTGCACTGCGTTGAATCGATATTTTGCACCAGTTTTAAAACTCTTTCAGTGCTGACAATGAGTGATGAAGAAGTAGTTTCACAATGGGGCTATTGCACACTTTTGCTATAAGCGATTTAATAGTCGATTATGGCGTAAAAATCTCAAAAAATAACGATGGCGGCACTAAAAACTTCCAAAATCCACTCCTAAACTCAATAAACGCAGTTGTTTGCGCGAGCGTAATGGTGGCCGAAGGCACTAACAATGGAAGATTCCTATCTTAATTTCGTCACTCTTTCTATGCTGACAAGGATGATTCACAGAGTAATTAGTCATCAGAGTGATGATCCACATCCGATGAATGGTGCCGCAACACCAAGTGATACCGGTGTCAAATGAAAGTAGTCTCTTATTGGTCACTTCTTGATGGAGTTTCAGAATTGTTAGATGGGAATCTCCCATTGTTAGTGCCTTCGGCCACCATTACGCTCCCGCAAATAACTGCGTTTATAGAGTTTAGGAGTGGATTTTGGAAGTTTTTAGTGCCGCCATCGTTATTTTTTGAGGTTTTTACGCAATAATTGACTATTAAATCACTTATAGCAAAAGTGTGCAATAGCCCCATTCATAGACCTTTAGGTACTAATGAATCGAACAAACTTATCTTTTATAATTTTATGTGTTTGTCAATTTTTTTGAATATGCATAAGATTCCATGTTAACAAACGTCCTCTATAAGGGACTAGACAGCGAACGAGTTTGTAGACGGAATACAGCGTTGCCAGATTGCACGCAACTCCAGTGATGAAAATGTAAAGCGAAAAATAAGGACCAAGTAAAATGATGAATCAGAGTGTTTCATATGATAACATGAAAATTGGAGATATTTCACCGAGCAACTTAAATCATAGTTTGTCAGCCTTGTTTTCCTGGTCGAAATCTGCAATTTAACTGTCCAAAATGCATGGTGTGATTGAATTTTACTTCTCGCGTGGAAAAGTGCAAATCCTTGCTAACTCAATGAAATACCACCATGCACTAGCGCTAATTCCTGATAATATTAACGTTGACTTCAGAACTATATGAATAGGTATTTTTGCCTCTTGAAAATTCGTTCTTCGAGTCAGTTTGATTCTTTCCAAAGATTCCCAATTTCAAAAAAGAAATCGATTGTCACCCTGTGAACGACGTATATAATATGATCAGTCTCACAGCGAAGAAACCCGAGTTGCCTCAAACAAACGCGTCCCCAATATTAGTTGATTTGAGACGTTCGATTGAGTGTGTGCCGCATCGTTAAAAAATTGGTTTATCGACTCGGCTTGCCTCGAAATCCTCCGTGCCATAATCAGCCTTCCAGTTTCTGAGAATTTGTTTATTTTTTTCCTTAGTTTGTATTATCCTCCATCACGCGACGCTCTTTGGATCGAAACACATTCTTTTCCGGACATGACAAGTTGTTGGTTTTTTCCCCCCTCTTACAAAACATTTTAGTGTTAAAATTTTATGAAATATATTTTTATTTGACTCATTTTTAGCTTGGAAGATAAGTTCTTTGCCGCTTTTCTAAGTTTTAATTTGTTACTTGTCGATGTTAATAATTTTGCTTTCATGGGCGGAGCCAGCAATTAGGCAACTGTGGATTCTTCCCATTGGAATATATGAAAAACAATCAATTAGAAATTGCGGGGGCCTCTTGAATCGATTGTTTCTTATACATTCAAATAAGAAGAATTCACAGTTGCCAAATTGCTTGCTCCGTCTATGTTTGCTTTTATTCGTAAAATTATGTCCGGGAAATTCCTTGTCACGACCCACTGTTCGACGATCCCCACCGAACCGCAGCAGCACAACCAGTCAGATCAGTAGTGGTCCTCCCCCTCCCCACCCTCTACCATCAGTTTCCTCTCCTGATCCGCTCATTGGTCTCTCACCCAGGGCGGTTACTTTATCCATGGAAAGTTTGATGCCACGTTGCCAGAGGAATCCCAGCTCAAAAAAAAAAAAAAAAAAAAAAAAAAATGGTAAATTTTGAGAAAATGAAAATTCCATCGAGGGAGATGATCCGGAGGCGCCAGTATTCAGTAAGCCTGTGCGATGTCCAGTTTTGTGCATCGAAGTTCTATGTCCAAAAAACATCGAATTTTTATTGATACATCGAAACAAATTTTAACGATTCAAAAATGAGAAATCACTACTTTTATCAGTGGCGGCTCGTGCAATGTGGCAACAACGTAATTTCTCCGTTTAAACCTATGTAGAACAATCGATCTTCAGGAGGTGCAACTGAACCCCCATGATATCGATACTTTTGCAAAGGTTTAATTGCCAAATAAGCATGGTTGCCAAATTGCACGAGCCGCTACTGACTTTTATATATGCTTCTGAGATGGTTGAAGAAGAAAAGAAATGACTCTTAGACGTGTTTTTAATCAAAATATCGATAAATAACTAGTTTCGATGCATCGATTGACATCAAAATTAGTATTGAATCCATTCGATGGCAGGAAAAAATCGAAACTTCAATCGATGTATCGAACATCGCACAGGCCTACGCCAGAGTTCAGATGCTTGTTCATGGTGATGACGCAAATTTTTCTTGTAGTTGATTCGTCACCGTTTAGTTCCGAATTTCGCCCTGATGGTTTTTTGTATGTACGATTAAAATACTTAATTGAGAATTAATAATCGAGAGGATGAGTTATGACACGGAAAGGGATTCAAGGAAGCTTTGCGTGAAATTCCATTCAGAATAATTCCAAAAGTGTGCCACTGGTGGATCCAGGAATATATCCTTCTCTCTCTCTCTTTCCCTATTAGAATGCGTGTGTTAGAAAAGGACAGATCAGGGACAGTCACGTGATTTTCGCCCCCTCTACTGAATTCCGCCCCCTCTAATTTGGAAAAAAAAAACATAGAGGAACCGCCTTTAGATTTCTAATAATCGCCGCATTTGTTGGTTTAATTTTCAACTTGTGCCACTACCCTCGTTTTGTTCGCCTAAAACTTTGATTTTTGGCTTTTATTAAAAAAAAAATATATATAATCCCCGCTTCATTAGGTCAACTGTACGTTAAAAAAAAAACAAAATTAAAAAAAAATTAAAAACAAAATTAAAAAACTGAATTTTCTTTGAATTGTGATTGTAGTGGTGCATGTCTCAAAAATGTCTAGAAAAGCTGCGGTTTCCATAATTTCGTACGGATTAGTAATATATGAAAGGAAAATCTCACAAACTTCCTATCGTGTCGCGCACTTTCTCAGACCCGGCGTTATTGATAATATCTACCATTTCTTTCTTGGTGTTTAAGCGATAGCTCCGTGAAAAAATATGCATAAGCTCGGCCTTGGATTATAATCGAGAATTACAAGATTATGATCTAATATTGCATGTCTTTTTCCCTCTTTTTCGAAGTATTTTTAATTTCTGTTTGTGTCGTCCGCTACTTTAATTATTCCTTGACCCAACTCGTACTTCCAATCTGTTGAAACGATGAAAATCCCCCATTCTTCAATTGACTGTAAAATCTGCTGAATAACGTCTACCACCAATCTGACCCCGCGCCGCCGCCGAATCCAAAGCCTCAAACCAATCATCGCACCATCACTGCTATTCTATCATTTTTTAAGGAAAGTTGTTGAAGAAAGATATCCACACTTTAGCACAAAACAATCTAAAATTTGAATCCCTAATAAATTGTTGGAACCAAAGTTGTCGACGAAAAATTGAAGAAGTTCATTGGCTGAACCAAAACTGTTTTAAGCCAAGTAGGTTGTTTTAAAAAATTCCAGTTTGTAAAACCATTTTTAAAAAATCACTGAGAGAATTATTTTTTTTTTAATTCAAGGTGTATTTTGTTTGTGTTAAAGAAACTGCACAGTGAAATATTGACTAAGGGGAAAGTTTAACCCATAAGGAAAATGTGTGCTGCTACAAGTAAAAGATTCCTTGTTGTGACAGTAATTCTTCTTCACGCAACAGAACTTTACTTCGCCCAAGGATTCAAACTGTCGAAAAAAGTAAACGTTTCGTACGTAGTAAAGTGATTTCTCTCAGTGTAGGCAATTTGTTGACATTTTTAAAACATTTTTGTTCCGCCTATGAAATCAAATTTGGTGGACTTGTTTAGTTTCTGGAATTATTGTTCATTGCTTGTTGTTTCGTTGCTTATAGTGTTCATTGTTGTTTTATTGTTTATTATTTGCTACTCCCTCCGTGATTATCAGATCTGCCAAGTGGCAACGTTGTTTTCTTGTTCGCTCTTTTCAAAATGTACAAGGGTTAAATGATCCATTTTTCTGCCCCCCCTCTCCCCTCCCCCATCCTAATCCCCCCTTCTGTGTCAAACCCCTCCTCTAATGTTGAGGTCAACATTTTCTGACGCGTGAAGAGTGCGTGTAAAAGCAAGCGAATTTACGTCTCTTTTGTTTGTTTGATCGTGGCCACTTCTAACTTAAAGACTTGAACTTCTCTTGGTGCTCAAAGCGCATGTATACATACGTATTACGTATTCGCTCCGCTCATTAAACTCTGCACTATTTTTTCTCACCCTGCTCCCTGCTCCAGCCTCACTCCTTTGCTATCGCTTTTTCGCGCCCAGCAAAGTTCTAAAGATGTCATGCGCGCCTCTTTTAAATACGGTAGCCAGATCCTTATTGAAACTAATTTAAATGACTCCGAGCAGAATTAAATGTTTCTCTTTGTCTCACAAGCATAATTTAAAAGCTTTGTATCGCTCAGTTGAACTTGTGTTTTATTTGTTCTGTGCGTATTTAATTTTTCTCTTATTTCCTCTCTCTCTCGGTTTCAGTTAACGCATCTTATTAAAGAGAAAGATTGCAATGATATTTCTCTTAGCGGAGGTTTGAGTTGCGGGCGTTTTCTTTCCGCAATTTAGTTTTATTGAGACTCTCGCCCAGGTTTACTTTTCTTCGAAGCTACCTCTTGAGGCTGAATAATTGTGCTTTTGAAAATCTATCACAATTTTCGAAATATTTTATCAGAGAATGGCTAGTGTGTTTCAGGAGTGTAAGCGGAGCTCATCGATAATCTTTGGCAATTATTCAATCCAGAAAAAATAAGAGAAAACTCCCGCAAGACTTACCCTGTTTGGTTTTAAAGCATTCTCTATTGAAAAACCCAAAGCTCAAATGAGAGCGAAGGTCGGAAAAATTCCAATGATTATCGGTCGGGGTCCGCCAACACTTCTAAAACGAACTCTACTCTAGTTTTACCACTATTTCTTCTTTAAAAGTTTCAAATGAAAATTTTGGTCACCTTAAAGTGCGTTTCTCCCGAAAAACAAAAATCCAAAAAATCGTGATGGATTTTCAAAACCACGCTTAGTCAACCACCAGAGGTAGCTTCGACAAAAATTGTGCTTGCAACCTGTATTAAAGTCACACAAATCTCGTTTACACCTAAATGTACGGAATGCACCTACTCACCTACACTTATAGCGATAAACTTCTAACCTTGTGACAAGATAAGTTGAAATCAAAGCACTCCGGACGATACTTGACGAGGATATCCTATCCGAGGTATTATCGGGTTACCAGATACATTCTTTGACAGACTTTTTAATGGCGCAGTCGGTTCACAACATCCGTATTATTTTCATGCATACACCTGTATTAATCTGTCTTGATTTAATTTAGTCCCAAAAAAAAATGACCAGTATGTCGCTAACGAGCGATCCACTGGGGCTGTATGAGCTTGAAAAAAAACTCCAACCTCCGACTACCCCTCAAGTAGATATAGTAGTGTAGTATGCGTCACGATAAGGCGCGCACACTTTTATGGTCCTCCGGGCCGGATAAAAACCATCTGACCAAGTCCAAAGTGTCTTGAAATCTAGCTGTATTATCCCATGGAGCGGCGGATCGGCGGCGATTGCGGATTTGGTTGATTGGCGGATATGATTACGATTACACGACGTGATGAGATGAGATGGGATGAGACAAGATGAGAGGAGAGGAGTGGAGAGCCGCGAATGTGCTGAGATGTAAATAGTCCGGGAAAAGTAGGAGATGTCTGGAATCCAATAACGCTGTGTAAGGAATAGCGGGAGAGATATGAGTTAAGCTGCTTTGTGGTTCATTAAATCTATTAAGAGTTCTTATTGCGAGTCTATAATCGTTACCACCACGAGCAGAAAGAGAGTAAGAGGGAGGAGTCTCTTTTTTGTGTGTGTGCTTCTACACGAGAGAGTGTTGTTCCTTTTCCCGATAAAACCTCCGCAACCCGGTGATTAGTAAAAACCGGGAATGATAATTCCCAGCGGGGAGTCCGGAGGGGACTTCGTCGCTAATCCCATAATAACAACATCATTTTCAGGACAACGGGGATATAATAGGCGCGTTTTTTAACGACCAGCGTCGCTTGGGGATTGTCCGAGAGCGCGCGAGCGTCTCCTAATGGCATTTTTTTTTCTCTCCCTTCCTTTACAAGGATCAATTCTGCTGCTCACTTTTTTGTCTCTTCCTCTCTCTTCTCTTCCCCTCTACTCGCTTACACTTGTGTATGACCAACTTAAGTATCTATGGCACAGGAGGAAAGAAACAAAATCGGGACGGTGTCCAGGATTCTTATCATTTCCTTTGTCAATACTCTTGAATATACAGGTGCTCAATTTGACCTGGTATCTAGAAGCAATGATTTCTTTGACTTTCCTCAATATTTATTCTGCGCTGAGAGAAATCACTTCTTTGAAAACAAGGAAACATGTTTACTTGTGACAGTTTATCTTGCGAAGAAAATGAGAGGTGATAAGAAATCGAAAGTTTGTTTTTTTTTGTTTTGTAAAATTGGCCTAAATTGACTTCATTTTGGTCAAAAGAAAACACAACAAGTGAATCATTAACGTCTCACTGCACTGAGAGAAATCACTTCTTTAAAAACAAGGAAACGGGTTTACTTGTGACAGTTTTTCTTGCGCAAAGTAAAGTTCTGTTGCACGAAGGAGGAGCACTGTCGCAACAAGGAATCTTTTACTTTAACAGCAGACAGTTTTCTTGCGTTAAAGAAATGTCCGCTTAGTCAATATTTCACTGTGCAGTTTCTTAAACACACACGAAATACACATTGGATTAGATAAAGAATTCTCTCAGTGTATTGAGACTAGTTTCTTTGACAGTTGAAGAGTCCAGGGGAAGAACAATATACTTAAATGTCACAAAAACCCACTTTTGTTTTTAAGCCGAAAGTAAGGGGGAATGACGTCAGGGGGAAATTTTATTCTTTCTCCTCAGAATCAACGTATTTTCATCCACCAAAATGTATTGTCTTGCGCTTTTGTGTACATATAGATCTCTATTCCATTTGTAATTTTGTATTCCGTTAGATGACCATGAAAACTTTAATTTTGATTTTTGTGATGATTATCGTTTTCCCCTTGGACTCTTATATTAATGCCAAAGCAGGCTTTTGGCGCTCAAGCCTCCCCCCTTACACACTATTGGAGAAAGGCTCTATATACAGGAAATGAAGGGGGGGGGAGTTTGTTGCAGTTACAAAAGAACGACGAAACCATGTATCTACACAAAGGCACTCACATGCCGTGGATATTATCATATCTATCTTTTAAGCATGAATTTTATTACCCATTTGAGTTCACCTGTCTATGCAGAAATAACGACTCAATAGATCGTCGTTACCGGTCGGCTGTCATCAACGTCAATTTATTTTGGACCACATCTTCTGAAGGACCATATAAAGCGGAAAAAGAACTTTGTTCGTGAAGACTTGCGCGAATCAGCTGGAACGAAACGGTTCTAAATTTGCCTTATTAATTTGCATTCGTCTATAGTTGAGGAATTAACGAGGCGGCTCATTCGTGGCTTGTTACGTGAGGGTCGCTTAACTCTTTCATTACAAATCCTCCTTTTGACACCGATCACCTGGATTTGAGGTGAAACGTATATCAGCGTGGGTGGTGAGTGGATCGAATAAACAAGTACTTGAGCTCTGGTTTCAAAGAATAAAGGTTCGTGGCAAAATAACAAATATACAATGAAAGCAGTAAAGGATGCATTGATAACCGAGGGTGGAATAGTTTCAAGTGAACAACGAGAGTTTGATTCGCGATGCAATAGTGAGAAGTCTAAAATTTAAGAAGTCCCTACTCCTCCTCTGACCCCCGATTGTTGGAAGGTGAAGAGGCAGAACCCAGGCGATGAGGCAGGCGCAGGCGGGTGGAGCACCAATCGTTACTCGGAAGCGTTGCGGGTTGTTTGCACATACTTGTAGGCGGCGATATTGACTTCAGCTGGCCACACCATCCAATGCAACGTCGGCCCATCCGCCAGCGCTTGTATATAGGATGAAGAAGAAAAATAATTATTTTATTGGGGGCGGGGGCACTTGAAAAGCCTGATACCGCTCTTCATGCTAATGCTAATGGTAAACCAGCGATACTCATGTTATAAAAAGGCGGGTGTATTAATTCTCGAGCGGGGGATCAGTTGACCGTGAAAAATGGAATATGATCCAATCGAAATTGATGAGGAGGGGAGGGGGGAGCGTATTGTACGATTCAAGTGATTCTGGCACGACGGCGGTCGTCGAAATAAGGAGGGTGATAGCTCTCTCGTGTAACCATCTGTATACTTTCAGGGTTATGATATTAAATATAATACTGCAGCCAGAAGGGGTGGTGGCGGAACATTGAGCATTGAGCCTCCCCCTTTTTGCTATTGTTAAACATTGGAATTATAATCTCATTAACAAATCAATCTCCGCAGTTGTATATTTGCGGCTACCCGCTACACTGCCGCTGGTCTGGCAACCTTGTTGCTCTTGACATTTGAGAGCACTCCAACTGCCCACATTAATCGCCCCCCCCCCCCATCCGCGGGTTAACCCCTCCCGTATCTTCCTGCCTTCCCTCCAAATTTCTCCGGTTGGTCTTTGTCAGTTCCTTACTTCTCCCTTGCCACCGCAAATACTTCTGCTCCAAGTGTGAGATGGAAGGAAATGTGACCTGCTTACTCTGATTGTGAGTTGTGAATTTTTCTTGACACTTGCACCTTTCGGACCCAATAATCATTCGTTTAGTCAATAATACTGTATTTTATTTTTTGTGGCTGAAAAAAATTAAGGAAAAAGTGTGTTGCTAGTTTTCACTCCAGAAGTTGTCTCAAAGCTTTGATTGATATGAAGCGTTCTAGAATTCATCAGACCCGGGAGCTAGTAAAAATGAGATTATCTAGAGACAAAAGATACGCGCTAAGTGTCTCTACAACGGCTCCAAATTGTAAAAAACGCTAAAACAACGGTTTCTACAAAAATATTTACCTATCGAGTAGAGATTTGGTAACATACGTGCTTTCTAGACGAAAATGAATTTGCATTAAAGGTAAACCAGTGTACTTACACCAGATCATCTGAATAGAGCTCTGATAGAATCGGTGTGCTTCGACTTACTGAATTTGTACTTTGATTTTTGCTTTGAGAGCATGTATTTGACTAAATCTACATTCGTTTGGTAAGAAATGTTGTATAAACGGTTATATACGTCAATTAATTTTTAAAATTGTCTACAATTCTATACATGACGTCTTCTTAGTTTCACCTGCAGTAACTCCGGTCGGATGAATTCTGAAACACTTCCAATTGAACATTCTAAAACGAAGGTATAACTGCAAGAATATCCCTGATTTAGTGATTTATCTGATTAACTTTTCACCTGCGGATAGTTGGAGAACTGATAACATCGACCCCCACAAGGCCGACTCAAGACACAACGTCGACACACAATTTTTGTCGACGTTATCAGTCGGTCTTGTGGATGTCGATGTCAATAGTACCCTTCGGACAGTTTGACTTTACATCCGGCATCCTTGGTTTCGATTCCAAACAAAGAGTAAACAAGAGTCGCAATTGAATGGAAGGCCTGCGTGGTCAACGTAGATAAGGGATCCGAACGCGGGCTGGCCTGGGCTGGCCTCTGATTGGCTGCAACGGGTGGAGCAAAAATGACTCGGGGTATAGGGAAAATAACACGGGATTTTCGTTCCGGGGCGTTTATCTCGAAACCTAAGCAAAATCGTATCTAAACAATTTAAACGAGTCGATTTAGCAGATTTTTCCGATCAATTTGACAGGTCATAAGTGCCACTTTATTGCAAATTCGACAAGACTGTTTCAGTTTGAAAGTACGCACAATAGTGTGATTACATGCTTGGCGTGTGTTGGAGCAAAGTTTGAGTAACTCACTATTGTTCGTACTTTCAAACTGAAACAGTCTTGTCGAATTTGCAATAAAGTGGCACTTATGACCTGTCAAATTGATCGGAAAAATCTGCTAAATCGACTCGTTTAAATTGTTTAGATACGATTTTGCTTAGGTTTCGAGATAAACGCCCCGGAACGAAAATCCCGTGTTATTTTCCCTATACCCCGAGTCATTTTTGCTCCACCCGTTGCAGCCAATCAGAGGCCAGCCCAGGCCAGCCCGCGTTCGGATCCCTTATCTACGTTGACCACGCAGGCCTTCCATTCAATTGCGACTCTTGTTTACTCTTTGATTCCAAAGATGCCCGTTATTGGTTTAAAAGCGTTAACTTCAGTAGGTAGTGGCGAGTCAGGCCAGGGTTTGTTTGTTTAGTCTAAGGAAATGACATTAAAAATTAATTTCATTTTTCTCATGCGTCGTAAAATCAGAGGAGAAAAAATGGTTCATTGCCTCTGTCGCACATTGTTTCCGACGAATCGAGTGGTTCTGACGTGACGAGGGGTCGATAGTCATCTATTTTCGATACGAACGCAGACGTTCACGTCCGTACGCTTTAAGTTCCTTCCTTGTTTCCTAGAGAGCACAAATCTCAGCAGTAAAAGTTTATGAGCCTTTAGGCGCAAAATTGCCATCGCATCGGCAATAAAATCATGGAGAGAAAGAAAGACCGAGGATAGGAGGCAGGGGGAGGAAAAACCGCAAAACATAAATAGTTTGTGTTCCGCCCGAAATCGCGGGCCACCCATAATCCATTTACTCTGCACTTTCCTCGTTCGGCTCCGCGGCAGACCTCAAGTTCATCAGAAATTTGACACTCAGACAAAACAACTGAGCAATTCAAAACACAGCACTCCACGAGCCAACAATTCTTCATTTTTTTTTTGCGACTCACAACAATAATTTAAATTGTTTGTTTCCTTTTGATCGGATTTGCACTGATCGTGACTCCGCACTGAAATCAATCTGAATTGACCACCACTTGTAAGGACAACCTTTATTGCAAACTTTTACAAAAATCGAATTTTGTAATTGTTTTGATTAAAATTAGACTAAATTTTTGTTCACTCAGCCGTATTCTCATTCGTATTTATTACTATTATTATTATTATTATTATTTGTTTCTGTTTTTAAATTTATTTATTTACTATATAAAAACCAGCATTCAAAATGCGTAGAAACCGGGCTGGGCGTGCGATTTACTGTGTGTGGCGGCTCGTGAAATGTGATGTATCGATTTCCACTCCATTTAAAACTATAGAAAAGTATCGCTTTCTCGGGGATTCAATTGCACCCCCTGAAGATCGATACTTTTTTATAGCTTTAAATGGAGTAGACATAGACCTATCGAGTTGCACGAGCCGCCACTGTCTACTGTGCACTGTTCTTTGGCCGGTCTGCCTTAAACCCTCTCGCTTTTTACTTAGTCCCTTATAGAGGACGTTTGTTAACACAGATTTTTGTGAAAATTCAAAAAAATTTACGAATACACAACAAATTATGAGAGAAAAATTCGATCGATTCGTTAGTAAAGGTCTAAGAATTGTGAAACTATTTTTTCATCACTCGGCACTGAAAGGGTTGAAAGAAATTACGAAAAATGGTAATAAGACTCCCATCTCCCAAATTTATCATGATAACAGTATCTTTTACAAATTTTACGTTGCCCATTAAACAAGAAAACATCATAGGCACTGATTTTTAAAAAAATGAAAGGGTACAACGGACTAAAAAGTGAAGGAAATTTCGAACCAATGAATTGGATTACCAGCATTATTTGTAAGTGTAACCAATAAATTAGTTTGCGCAAAATTTAACGCTCTTAATCAGTTTTTCAGACCATATTTTTCAATCCCCGCCCCCCCTTTTTTTACAGTAGAAGACTGAACAGTGTAAAATAATGACATTCGGCCCATGGTATCACTGTTTTCGCGTCGCAGTGCCACGCTATACACATACAATTACCTTGAGACACCAATTTTCATAACATTCGGTCCATAATGGTGGTAGCTATGCCAGAAAAACCAGACATTTTACAAAACCTTGGGGGCTGTAGCTCAAAAAGGGGGCATTTACGGTCACCCATTTATGTTTATAGGGAAAAAAAAGTCTTATTTTGGACTCAAATATATGCTCCAAAAGTTTGGCACATTAGTTTTGTTACACCCTGTATAACAATAAGCCGTGGATCTGAGCGTGAGCATTGCACACCTCTTAATTATTTCATTTTTATAAGACCACTTTTTCACCCCCTTCTTCATTAGCTCGCACCATCCATCTTGGGAACATCCAGCGCCTCTTGTTCAGTATGGTAGCTACCTACCTACCATTGAAGTTGTGAGGACTCGGGAATCTCGTTTGTGCACATCAAGTCAAGTGTAGTACCGCAATAACGTAAAATGGCTTGACTGTTGAAAGTGAAACGTAGATGGAAAAATATTATTAAGTAGGCAGGGTTTTCAAGAAATTCAAACCCATTGTGCGACCGGTGCGACTCTCGTTAGTCCCCGACTCGCGAGAAGTGGGCACCTTTTCTTCTCTTCACTAACAACTCTAGTGTCAAAAAATGTCTGAAACGGAACGGAGAGGAGGCGAGGCAGGTCGGAGAATGTTACCTATGCGATGGAGAAACCGAATGGTGCAAGACCGGAATTGAACCGCAAAATCCCCGGGAGTACTTATTTGATTCGAAACCTCGGTTTTTTTTTTTTTTGTATAAATAAAAAAATACGAAGAAAAAGAAGGAAGAGAAGAAGAAGAAAGTGGAAAAGAGGAAAAATTGAGCCGCTCAAGTGCTACGCTCAACGGCTGGAGCCCCAAGAAGAATCGCTTGATAACATTATATGAATGAAGAAAAAGAAGGCGGAGAAGGAAAAAAAAAAATAGAACTGAAGGAGAGGAAAAGTTGGAGGAGGTTATGACAACTTGCTCTTTTTGTACGCTCGAATAATATTTTCAGCGAAATATTTTGCTCCCCTCCCTTCCCCTTCTCTTCGCGCACCCCCACCCGCTCTCGCACTAGCTCCACGCTACCCCACTATGAAGGGTATTCGTGGAAATTATGCACACACGAGTAAATCTAACTTGAATAACCCAGGATGGCGACGCGAAGATACTGCTGAAATGAGCATAAGACGCTCTTGTCGACGCTACCGTCGTCGCCCTCCCCCCCCCTCTCAGTGCGGCTCCGTGCAGGGGGCGCTCCGCCCCAGACATTGTAGACGTCGGGACGACCGCCGCTCGGGAAGCAAGAGCAGTAGGCTCCCTAACCTCTTTCTCTCCTCGCGGAGGGTCTCCCTGGTATTCTCTCCCTCCCCCCTCTCTCTCTCTCTCTCTCTCTCTCTCTCTCTCTCGCTCGCTCTCTCTGCTCTGCTTCTCCAATGAGAAAGTGAGGTGGCGGGGTAAGAGAGAAAGGGGCGCCTGCTTGCCTGAGCCTGCACCCTGCACGTTTCCTCTGTATACAGAAGTACACAGATTGACTTAGCCCAAGAACTGAACAGCAAGTGTGCTTTAGCTCGGCAATAATTGGATATGCTAGAGTGAACCCCAATAATAATGCCCGAATAACCTACCCCCTCACCCCTGTCCCTTAGCATCCCTCGCGCCCTCGTCCTTGCTCCACCCCCCGATGCCGCGCGCCGGCATCCCCTATTTCCACAGCTTTTTCTCCCACCCTCCTCCCCTTCGCTTTTCCACGAGTCGCCCCTCCCCCTCCTTTCACCCGCGTCTATTTTCTTAATTTATCTCTCGCCATTTCTCTCTTACATTTTTATATATTTGACGCGAGTTAGACTTGTATCGCTCTTCGGGTCCTCTTTTACTTGGTCCTTTTCCTCGTCCTTCCGACTTTTCTCGTGTGAGCATTTCGGAATCGTCTATTTCCTGGGATCTCTGTTGCAGCACAAATGCTACTTTTGGAACTCGGTTTTTTTTCAACCTCGGAGAGCATTGAACTTTTGCTACTCGAATAAATTGGAATTATGATGATACTGCAAAGAGTCAGGTACAGTTGACGAAACTGCATCATTTGGCCATTTGGTATGAAAACTTGCACAGTTTGTCTATGCAAGCATCAGGGTTTCGTCCCTGGCTGTCGGCAGAAGTTTTGACAGAAACATAGATGTATCATTGGTTAACTCTCGTGTGAGCCTCGGTTTATCTTTTACCCAACTCGCTGGTGCTGTTTAGAGCAATTTCATGGTAACAGAACAGGACTATTCTCATGCACCGGAAAATGCCATGGATGTTGTATCATAAAAACATCTAACGCTACCAAATGGATGAATATTTCTGTTAAATACGTTTCATTCTGCAAGTTCTGCAACAAAAACATTTAATGATTCGTAGATATTATCTAGCTTATCTGAGTCAAATAGGCGGTTGACCTGGCAGAATGGCCACGGGCATATTTCGTTCGGATGGCAGAATGACCGTCTGACCTCTCAAAAGCGGTGTGATTTGTGTTTTTGATCACATGACGTGTTAGAAAAGGAAGTGGAGAGGGATTTTGAAGCGTCAAGTAAAACTTCAGCCCTTTTATCTATCATTTTCTTAAACGTGTGATCAAATGGGTAAAGAGAGAGAAAGAGGAAGAGAGAATTCCTGACTACGGCCTTGATGTCCAGTAATCCAATCTACCTACTTGGATTTTGCAGAATTGGGTGTTTCATGCCGGATAAAATGTATGTGGTTTTGTGATTTCGCTGACGCAAAGTCTATATGACAAAACAACTAATGAGTATTATTTTTCTACGCAGAAAAAAAAAGAAAAATCAACTTTGGTAGCGCTGACTAAACCTTTGGTATAGGGAAATGACTCGTCAAAAGGCTCAGGTATTGAACAAACCAAATCTTTTGTTCGCCTAACCAAACCCTTTAGTATAAGGTGAAAAAAAAAAAATATTTCCCAATTAGAAATGAACCTCAAGCCATCAGAAAGCATGTTTCAATTACCCTCAAGATTCTTGAGGGTTTTGAGAGTAATTGGAATATGATTTCTATGAGGGTTTGAGGTTTATTTCTACCAGGGTTGGTTTGTTCCACTAAATTCTTTCGCTCGGTCATTTTTCTACCAAAAGTTTTATCAGTGCTACTAAAGCAGCTTTTTCTGTTTTTTTTTTTGTTTTTTTTTTTCTTTCTGTGTATTACACATTTTTAAAGCCATTTTATTAATGCGCAACGGAAAATTCAACTTTTGTGATTCCAAACCGGAGTACTTTTTACAAAACGCTGCGACAACCCTGCTAGGCGCTCTTCAAACGGTGTCGTATCTCTGTCGATGAATAATGATACCGAAGGAGGGAAGTCTTCTCTCCATTTGGCATGGTTGCATAATTTATAATTTCAGAGATAAGTTTACGTTCTCCGGACTATTTGTTTTTAATTTATCAGCTATGAGTTTGATGCTCTTGACTCTCAAGTTTTTGATTCGGTCGATTGATGGAGAATCAGGTACGCTTTTGCGACCGACATGAAAACGGAGTGTTTGTCGTTTGATAATCCATCTCGAGTACACCCCTCCCCTCCCCTCTTAAGACACCCTTTTTTTTAAGTTGATTTCATATCGTAAGGAGTTTGTTGTGTTGTCTATAGCACTTATTTTACTGTCCATCAGATTGAATCGACTTTTCTTAAGCTCTCTCATGAATTTTACAGTGGACAGAAATTACCGATTTGTTGATCAGTAATCAGAAAGTTGAACTTTCCTAGACTTACCGTTTATAAGCATCCAGGACTAACTACTATTCTCTTGTATCACACGATTCTATCTGTGAAATGCTTGTACGGAAAGTCTTTAAAATCAGGTATTCAATTCGTAAATTGTTTCATTATATTTTCCTTTAATCGTTTTTTTCTCTCTTTTTCTGTTGCAGGTAAGGCTTGTCTGGTTTATTGTTATGATTGACTTGGGTTCGAACTTCGTCGCTGAATCAGAATCATTTCTGATTGGTTTACAGTAAGTTATTAGTCTACTATCATATCATTATTTTTGAGGGGGAGGGGAGGGTTTTTTTCTGCAGTTGTGATATTCTTCCCGTGGGAGGCTTAGCTCTAATTTTGTTGGAGTGCCGCTTACACTGGATTGAAAAATGGATTTTTCTAGACATGAAAAGTTATTGGTTTTTGGACAATTGCGTGGTCCATTTTTCAAATTTTCTGTCAACAGTAATGCGCATCCGTCACCAAGTCACAGAAAAAAAAACAAAAAATTGAAAAAAAATGTCGGATGAATCAGTGAAAAATACGAAGTCACTATTAACATCATGGATAAGTGACTACAGGAATTTCACTCTTGAAAATATAAAAAGAGCGGATGGTCGATGCGGCAAAAGCTGAAGAAGAGGCAAAAAAAAAAAAAAAATCTTCAAATGATCAGTCGTCGTAACTCGCGTTTTCATCGTCTAATTGGAACGCTTTTGCACTTGCTTAACCGTATTGGTAGCTTTTTTATGCCCTCCCTCCCTCCCTATCCCCGCCTCCTTTCCGAGTAATTACTGTGAAAGCAAAAATATTTTCTTCTTTTCCTTCGTCCGCGCGTTTTTCAAGAGCAGCCGAGGAGAAATGTGAAAACGTTAAAGTAATAAATGATTAAGAAAGGAAAGCTGGCGCGGTGATGCGGTGGAAAAATGCCGGGTGGGAGGTTATTTTTGTTTATGTGGGTAATTGCTCCGGGTCTCTTAATGTGAAATGAATCAGAATCTCCTCAATCCTGGGGTTTTATTCACAAAAAGCTACCACCCTCCCTCCCTCTCCTCGCCCCGGGGTGCCCAGCCGACGATTGCCCGATGAATGCTTTTCCACTCGATCTATTCAAGAAGACTGTGGATGGAGGAATATCGCGCTGTCGACGTCCTTTGGATGAGTGAAAAGAGGGGGCTCTATACCCCCTTCCCCCTCCCCTCCCCTTCCCCCCCCCCCCCCTCCCCCCATCTCGTCACCGGTGCGCGGGTCCATCGCCTACTGCTGCTCAATTAAACGCACACGAGATCTTGATTTCTCAAATATAATTTTTTTTTTTTTTTTTTTTTTTACCTCCTCCCCCCGCTACATCATATAGTCGTCGTGCCTTCCTTTCCCTTTAATTAATTACGTTTCTAACTACTTTTTGACCCCCCGCCTTCTGTCAGAAGGAGAGAAAAGGCTTTGCTAACTTTCAACCCCCCTTTTTTCCTCTTCTTTTTCGTTCATTTGTTCTAATATTTTACCCTCTTGTTCTATTCGTCAACGCCACGTGCTTAGTATGTTTTTGTTTTCTCTTTTTTTTCTTCGAAGATGAGTTAGAGTTCGTTTCAGAAGTGTCAGCGTAGCTCACCGATAATCTTAGGCGAATTTTCAATTTTCATTCGTTCAAATAAAATAAGGAACTTGTCTGCGACTTTGATCTTTTCAGTTTAAAGCGTTCCTCGATAAAAAGCCTATTCTTAAATTAATCTTAATTTATTTTTATTTTATTAAGAGAGATGACGTTGGAAAATTCCAAAGATTATCAGCCTAGGTGCGCTGGTGCGCCTATGACATTTCTGAAGCAACTTCTACAAAAAGCAGTGGGTGTACCTTAGGTCTCTTTTTTTCTAAAAAAAACCTCGCTGAGTCATTCCAGGTGTAATGTCGCATCTGTTACATTTCAAAACTGTCATTTCGATTTTCAAACTTAAGACTTTCCAAGGCCTTTGTACGCGCTCAAAGTAGGATTGTCAAATTGGCATCGGTGAGCTGAAATCCACCGCAAACAGTAGAATTGCCAACTTGACATGGTCGTTTAAGTTATCATGAGCGGCGGTAACCACACATGTCCAGTCATTTATTATTCGTGAAACAATAAACCAGTGGGAGCGCGTCGAATCTAACAACCGGTATCTTGGGTCATTTAACTCTACGCAAAAATATCGATACTATGTGAGACACGGTCGATACCTCACCAGTGAATTGATTTTTGTACTTGTTTTTAAATGGAGGGAATCCATTGTTGCCACCATGGGCGGAGCCAGCAATTTGGCAACTATGGATTCTGCCCATCTGAATATATGAGAAACAATCGATTCTTGAGGGGGCCATGGCCCAATTTCCAATTGATTGTTTCTCATACATTCGAATGGGAAGAATCCACAGTTGCCAAATTGCTGGATATGGTTGCCACATCGCACTAGTCGACACTGAAATAGATTGCCCAACTTTAAAACCAATACAAATAAAATAAAATTACTTCCTAATCATATGTTTCTGCGACCCCTTTACACGGTGGTGAAATTACAGGTTTAGTGATGAGCCTCGTATATTTATTTATGGGTGTATACTGTATGGTTTGTGTGTATGAGTTTGATGCGCAACAAACTACAAAATGAATGACAAACTACCCAATCTCAGAGGTTATTTTCGTGAAATATAATAATGATGATCCTTTCGTCGGTACAGCAAGGAAAAGCAGGCAGGGACGAAGAGTAGCTTGTTAAAAGGAGAGGAGGAAGGAACAGGAACACAGCAGGTTGGATGAGGCTGAGCAGGCACGATGGAGAACCTAGAGAAAAGAGAAGGGAGGGGGTGCGCAAGGTGAACTGGAGGGAGAGGGGGGGGACAGGGGGCTTGAGTGAAGAGCACACAAGCTACTTGGGTGGTTGTTTTTTCCATTCATAAATTGATGGAGTTGGCGGTATTTATAAAATTACAGAGGAGCTTCCCTTTCGCCGGAGTTCTAATTCGTCTAGTCAGACGCCAATTATCACCTAATTGTGTTCTATCTTGACTCCTCTTTCTCCACTTCTCGCGAGCAGAGACTCACTCATCCCCGGCCGAGCCCAGCTTTCCATCTTTCTACACCTTGTTACGCCGTGGCGCGCGCGCGCGCGCGCGCCAACCGTGCCTCTGCCTATACTCTATACTATACTCCGCTACAGCAACCACGGAGGAGTACGCGGTGAGCGCGCGTCTCTGCTCTGTTCAGCGCTGCGGTACGGTACCCACTTCAAAATCTGTACCGCACTGCGCCGGCCCACACCGCTCCGCCCCTTGTTTGAATCCGGACCCCCCCCCCCTCCTTCTATTCCTTAGCCTTTCGGCGAGGAAACTTGGACTACCTTCAGGCCCCCGCGAACTCGCTCGGCGGCCAACCCCATTTGACTTCCAATCCCATGCTTCACCGCGGCCGCTTGGATCCTGGTTTGCTCTCTACTTGCCCATTTGACTGTATATGTTAGGAAAGGACAGAATTGGCTGTAGTCACGTGACAGTCCCTCAAGTCACCCTTTTCTAACACGCATGCTTCGTTCATATTGAAAAAGAGAGAGAAAGATGAATTCCTGGGCAGGGCTGCGGATTCGACTGACACGAGCTAGGCGAATCCAATATTTGATCCACTGCCGATTCTCTTCCTCGTCGGAAATGCTTAACCCCTTCTGTCACGAATTATGAAAGAAGTGGCACTGTAATCTGAAATCTATACCATTAAATTGAATGAACTTTTCCCATCTGATTTTATGTGTGAGTCAATTTTTCCGAATGTCCATAAGGATCCATGTAAAATGGTCGTCCATAAATAATGGACACTGTGGCGGAAAGGGTTAAGCGTGACCTAATCAGCCAGCTATGAAACCTCTTTCCAGTCATAATAGCAGGGCTGCTGTTTTGCGGATCCTCAAAGGAAGTTTTCCTTTCATCGATGATTTACATCAGATGCCACCGATGGATTATGGATAGTATTATAGATGGATTATGGATTTTCGGCCACCGATGGAACAGCTCGCTCCTTCGTTGACTTCTAAATATGGGATTTTGATACTCACCGATGATTCCTCCGTCGCCATCGGTTGAAAAATGATGGCTGATCAGACTATTAGAGTATTTTCGTGCGAGAATCACGCTGCTAAACTGTTTCAATTTCAAACCATTTCAAGTGGGTTATACTGACATTTTACTTTGGAGGTTATTAAAAAAACCCTCAAACCTCCTCTCAAACTCCATCAAACGCTGTCACCTTTAAAGTAAAGTTGAACGTATTTTAACGGTTTTTGAAATTCGCAATTTTTATCTCCTCTCTTTCGCCTCTTAAGTTCCAAAACTCGATAAATAAAATTAAGGGGCGTAACAAGTTAGTTCGGATTTATTTTATTCTAACGTGTAGAGTATTTTGCGCCACAAGTTGTGCCGAATCCAACAATTTGAAGCGTCTCTAAGAATTTTTGAAAATGGATCTATTTCAAACATTTGTCTTCCACATCTATCGAACGTGAAATCGTGAAGTATGTAGGGATTTGCTGCGTGAAGTATTTTATATAGGCCCCATAGTACATGGGATGGTTGGTTAATAATCCCTATCTGAGAGGAAGGGGGGGGGGGGGTCCAGAAAGTGGGGGGTCCCTTGAAAATATTTCTCCCTCGAAGAAACTGAACATGCGATGCGATTCTATGCTACGAAATTTGCAAGTGCAGTCAAGAAAAAGTGTTAACAAAATCAATCAACACCCTGTATCATCGATAACCCATCAATGAAGCTATCAGCCATTTTATAGCTGCGTGGCAACACTGTTTGCGGTTGATCGAAGGAAGAGCATGTAGGATCCATGGAAAGCAGGAATTTTTCGATGAAAATAGTTTCTGGCAGAACGATCGAGATCAATACGCGTAGCACAGTTGAGAGGGAGGGTATGGACAGGGTGGGGGGGGGGGGAGAAAGAGAGCAAAAAAATGGACGTGCCCGAACTTTGAAGGGAAATGAACGACGACGACACATAATGCAATTAAACCCGTTTTGGAGCGATTCCAAATTCTGTCGTTGCACGCCCCCCCCCCCCTCCTCTCGGTACTGGGATGCTATCCTAGCCCCCTTATCATCTCCCCGCCCCCTCTGCGCTTTTTACATTCGATTATGTATCAAAAATACACGCACTTTGAACTCGGTAGTATATTTATTTTGTTTATTCGTTTATTTATCCCTTAAATGAACTGTCAATAGTTGGATTCCCTTCCTTTTTTTTTTTTTTTTTTTTTTTTTTTTTTTATTTCAGCTCCTTTCCTCAGTTGTTCCCTGTTTCCCCCTCTTTTTTTTCTTTTTCTTTTTTTCGTAAAAGGCAGAGACAGTTGTTTGTGAAGCGTTGCGTTCGAAACACGCCAGAGGAAAATAATCTCGTTTTTCAGTCTCTGTCGTTTGTCGAATGCAATTTTCTATCTGCACCGATAGATGCATCTTGTGATTGATTGACCTCGCACGGTTCAATTCGCGCAGCGTACGAGTCTTTTACATAATCACATTTTCTTCTCATGATAAGAAATTGGCTCGCAGTTGTTGTTTTTTTTATATAGAAAATGAGTTCGTCACGCAATACTTTTTTTAAAAAAAAAGAAGAAAATACTATTAACAAATAAATAAACAAATAGACAATGTAATGATTCACGAGGAAAAATCGTAGTTTTCAGTTTGTTGAATTTTGCTTCTTTATTTTTATTTTACCAATGCCGGCAGCTCTAGAACACTTACCAGCTGTACCGATAAAGTTTCCACCCTTTTTTTCCCCTCTCGACTTTATCGAATTGAGAGCTCAAATAATTACGTCGTCTCTACCTCTGTAGTCCGTGTTGACTGGAATAACTTCCGTTTATCTCACGTTGTTTGTGCATTTGTGCATCTGACTTTAATTGTCGCATCAATTATTGATAATCTTCGAACTAGGTCATTCCAGGTGAACTGTAGCACCCGTTACCTTTGAAAAATGTAATTTTGACATTAAAGCTTGAAATATTCAAGTTCCTGGACGCATGTTATGTATGTATACGCCACCTCTACAAAGTTGAACGTGTTAAGTTTTAATGTTAGAATGATAGTTTTAAAATCTAACGGATTCAACTTCACAGTTTATCCGAAATAATCCATAGTTATTAAAAAATTTAATTTCCTGCCAACGGCGAGAATGTAATAAGGAGAAAGAGGCGCCTGTCGCACATTATGTACTAAACGTAAGGCGCGATGCAGTGCAACAGTAACACTTTGAGATTGTATGTCAGTGCCGCGCTTAGCTCAAATCAAACCTTTTAGATTTAGCCACCCAGCAACTATTCCTACTTTCTGGATATGGTTTGGTATCACCTTAAAATGAAGGCGCACTAAAATTTTGTCGGTGTAGCAGGTAGCGCGTGGTCGCGCGGGAGTCAATTTATAATCTCTGTTAAAAAAAAAAAGTGGTTAAGGTGGCAACTCTTCCTACGCCTTGGATGCCGTGCGGTATCCTCTCAAAATGAAGGCGTGACTTCATATTGAAAATACAGTATTATCAGTCTTTTAATTATTCCAACCAGTCAAAATATGTGGTCGCGATGCAACTTTGCTTTCGGTGTGGCCGTCTTGTTGTTCGTTGTATGCGACTCAAACATATGTGCGTCTAAAATTCAGATGTTTGTCAATATAGTGCTCTAAAGGACTAATCTCCAAATTCTAGGCGAAAATTCAAATGTTTCCATTAATATGCAACTTGTGCACTTTTGAATGCTGAAAGCAGTGCGAAAATAGGACTTGACAACAGGCGTCTGCTTACAACTGTTAAAACAATTGACACGCAACCATCGTAACGCACACCGGGTCGAATCATAGATTTTCTTAAACATCAAAAGATCTTGGTTTTTGTTTTTGTTTTTTTTTTTCTTCTCTCTCTTTACAAGCATTTTTTAAGTCGATATTTTCTTGTTCAAACCTTGTCAACTGACTCAATTTAAGCTCAAAAATGTATCATTTTACTCATTCCTGAGTTATAATCTTTGTTCGTCTTTCATATTATCTTGATTTTTATTCATAAAATTATGCCCGAGAAATTCCATGTTCCGATTCGAGGTGCGGCGTTCATTTTTTCAGATCACGCACTTCGCGATTAAGCGCGTCGCGGTCAGCCGCGCGCAGGATACTACGCGTCTTATCCGTGCATCTTCGGGCCGCTTAAACTCCACAGTTCCTGTCCCAAACGATGCTTGCCGCCTCCCCCCCCCGCTTTTCACGGTGCACCGTATTGCTTTAACGTGACAACAGGCCGTTCGATTCAAGACAACTGACGCCACATCAAGTGATCGAGTACCTTGTCGGTAAAAACAATTATTGACGAGCGTCGTGTCCGGGGGGGGGGGGGGGTTTGAAAAAGAAAATAAAGGGAACCTCGCACAAACTAATAAATAAATAGGAAATAAAATTAAATCAAGCAACTGCGGCCGTGGCGTGGCAAGGAAAATCGAAGGGGGGAGGCACCTGTCATAAATCGCGTCGAAAACGAGTCGAAACAAAAAAAAAAGAAAAAGAAAAAAAACCGAAGCTCAAACGTCAAATGCAAATGTTAGCGTTTCTTTTGTTTCACAAACCATGTCATTCCATTTCCGCCGCGTTCCCATAATCCGCAAACCTTAACCGCCCCTCAAGGTTCCTCCGTTCCGACTGGGACCGTTCCGCACTCCATCGCCGCCGTTTCCTTCAGAGCTTTCCGAAGATTTCTTTTTAGTCCCTTTTTTTCAGATCAAGTTATTTACTTTATAATTCGGGGGTGGAAGCTTTTTGAGCTTACTCGGTATATTTTTTTTTTCCCGAGGCTCCTTGAGTCTCCTCGACCTGCTTTCTCGCTTCGAGGTGTTTTCCTCCTTTCGTGCGATTCGTGTTTGCGGTATCCTTAATATCCTTGGTACACGTGAGGCCTTTAAATTGCATTCGATGAAAACCACGAGTGAATCATTCATGGGCTTGTTATTGCAGAGGATTTTTTCATTTTGTTTTTTATTTTATTTAAGTTATGGCCTTTTTTTTATTGCTCACACGATTCTCTAAGTTCGAAATATTTTGAGAAAAGATGCATAAAATAACTAAAGCTTTAATCAGTGCTGATTTCAACCGCCCTGTAATCTTATTCGAGCGAATTGTAAATCTATTATTTGGAAAGAATCGGAGCGTTTAAATGTCGACTCAATTCAGCGATACGAGTAAAGTTGAATTTTTTAATCTTATATAGACAAATTCGTTGTACTAAGGGTGCAGAATAACTTACTGACTGTTTTGGTGACGAGCGGGAAACTTAAAATCCAGAAATCTGATTGGCTTCGATGGTTTTTTTTTTTCAACCGTGAAACCGACATCATCGGTCAATTTTGAATATCCCGCTTCTCACTAAAACAGTGTTTTCATTTCGTACGATATTTACTTGAAGTCGTTTGAGAGGGGGGTGGGTGCAATATGTAAGTTGATGTGTGTCTGGTCGCATACACGGAAAACATTTTCTGGTTGAAATTGCGGAACGTATTATTAATAATGGGGTAAAAAGAAATTCCTTTTAAAATAATAAGAATTCTTATTGATCCAACGATTCTTTCTTGTTATTCTTCTGAATCATCAGAACATTCAACTCGACCAATGATAATTCTCGTTGAATCGCGATAATAATTCTTATTATTTTGAAAGGAATTTCTTTTTACCCCAATTTCTTAATACATTCCGTAATTTCAATCAGAAATTTTTCTCCGTGTAACAATACTGGATTCACTCGACTTAATTTTTTACTTTACAACGTTTTCAGACCTCTGAAAAGTAAAGTTATGGTTACGTTTGTAAATGTCTTTATTAATATCCGAAATATTTACAAAAGCTTATAGTTTTTCTGTCTTTATAATATAGTACTCCAGTTTCTTAATCGTAGGACTTATTGTTAGTAGTAAGCGCTCCTCCTGTAAGTTATGCACTGCCATTCATGACAATAATTCTCCGACCTCTTTCTGTTCAGTTAGCAGTCTACCTATTAATTCATTCATGCATTTCATCCTTCTAATATTTCATTGACCATTTTCCTACGCGCGCCTGTGAGTAAATAGTCTCGTAAACAAGATTTGTAGAAGCAATTATGTATTTTTGCGCTGTTGCCAGTGAATTTAGCTAGGCTTCGAGCACAACTTCAACACTTGCGCCCACATTGGATGGTTTGGGGGGGGGGGGCTTACAGAAGAAGATTGGGGAATCCTCTCATGGGAATTATTTCATTTTTTTTTTTTTTTTTTTTTTTAAATTAAGGAATTACATTTTACTAATCATTTAATTGAGTAATTAAACTGAACGTATTTTTACCTATATTTCAGCATAGTGCGAATAATTATCAGACGGCTGTGGTTCTTTTCCTTTTAAAGTTTCAAGCTCAAGAATGGTTAATTATTCCGAATATGGGTAATACATTAACACGAGAAGGTTTATTACTTAAATTATGTTGAAAGAGGATGGATATGAAGACGAGGAATGTTTATTGTTTCTTTATTGATGCGGACGATAGTTTACGATACTAGATACTAGATACTAAATACTGGATACTAGATACTAGATACTATAGATACTAGATACTAGTCGGCATTCGTTAACTTCACTCTCCATTTTAGCTACCGCAGCTCCGTACCTTTACAGTTCCTAAAAAATAAAAAAAATAAAAATGCCCTTTTCTTCTCATGCGACCAGATCAAAATCTATTGTTAAGCAAAAAAGCTTACATGTATATGAAAGAAAATCCCTCGTCGCTTGTCCGGAGTAGGAAGACTCGGGGATTTCAATCATTTTATTGGAAAACTTTGGCTACTGCAAAAAATACGACCATATCGAATAGCAACCTGCAACCTATCCCTAAGATGCTTGGTTTTTCACATGTGTGTTCAAAGAAAAAAGAGAAAAAAAGCTACGGTGAGATGAAATAGAAAACGAGAGAGAAGAAAATAATTCTCTTCTACTTGCTGACAAACATGCTTAGCGCTTTCAGCTTTACCGAGACACGCGTCAGTAGTTGAAACTTTCTGAATCGTAAGGTGAATAGACTTATTTTTTGTTTTTTGTTTGTTTGTTTTTTTTTCGGCCCCTTTAGCCCGTCAAATTAGTTCAATTTTCTGAAAGTTTTATATTTTTGATGCATTCGTGGAATTGAAAAATCGTTGTTTTAAAGCAGCAGTGCTAGGAATGGTCGAATGACTGAATGGGGTTGGTCTACAACAAATTATTTATTCCACTGGTCTTTGTCACCCTGACACTTACTTGATAAAGAGCTAGTTTATTTCAGGATTGACGTTTTGCGTTTATCTCGAAGTGGAAAGTTTCCATTTCACCAATGATTCTACCCAGTAGCGCACCGAGAGTTTCTTCATCTCTCTCTTTTCTCCATTAAGAAACGTATGTTAGACAAGGAAGGACAACGGGATAAAACCCCCTCCTTCAGTCCTTTTCTTACTTATACATTCAAATAGGAAATGAGGAATATGGAAAAAATCCTGGTTGCGCCAGTGATTCTACCGGTTGACAAGAAGATTACACCAGTTCAGGAGTCTGGCCGTAGTCCACGAAAATACTTAGATCTGCAATATGTTTGGCCACCGAAGGAAACACAGTTGACTGTAAATGTTGATAGGCACCGATGATTTAATCGGTTGAAATAAAATTAAAGATTAGACTTTATTTTTGCGTTGCATGCATATTGCTGAACTGGGCTGTGCAATCTTTTTCCAACCGGTGGAGAATCAAAAAGTTTCTCTTGGGATCTGCAAAAACTGCAGTCCTGGGACCAAATAATGATAGGTCCCGTGCGTAAGCTTTCTGATTGGTCGAAACCGCATGCAAGATGCACGCAATTCAATGCTCGGGACCTAACATTATTTGGTCCCTGGTTTATTTACACCAACTTCCTGTGTTCTTTGTAAGAGCTCAATTTGGCAACAGAGACAATTTGTCGGAGGGGGATGTCAATACAGCCAAGCACACTGCACAACGCAGCGCTACGCTCGGAGCTTGCTGGAACGCAAAGATGACGAGGATATATTAGAATGCAGAGCCTGAAAGAAAAACCGGGAGAAGAGGGAGGAAAATGAAGGTTTTTGAAATTTAATCCTCTTTCATCTCCGAGGAAAAACGCCGGGTTTTGTTATTGGAAAACATTCTCCGTATTTTCGTTCCCCCCGTGGACACAACGGCTTTGTCCTCGCGCAACATTAAAAAACGAAGAAGAAAAAAAAAACTGTCTCTCGGACTTTTCTTTTTGCCTCTTCTCATCCCCCTTTCATGAAAGATTTTTTTTTTCTTCTTTTTTGTGTGTATTTTCTCTCTCTCTATTTATCAACTCGTGTAACTCGATTCGTCCATTTAATTCTGATAATGGACCCACCAATTTATTCTGCAATTCCTCACCGCCGCGACGCTTCACAAGATCAATGCTCAATTTTTTTTTTTACTGTACCCTGGCCTGTTCGCCGTGTGCAGTTTTGGTCGAATGATAGCAAGCAAGAACAAGAAGCTAAAGTAACTCAAATCATCTATGCGCCTTAGTTCTTGTGGCATGTGGGACACGAATTTTCAATCCTCGCGTATCCAATTTCGATAAGAATATTGTAAGCCGACAAAATTTTCCTCATCATTCTCCTGTATCAATGATATAACTGGATTCGGTTATTACAGAGAGCCGATTTTAAAAATAACTCCCCGCGTCATATTAATGAAGACTCTGTAACTGGCAGTCAAATAAAATCGAGATTAAAACTACCCTCTACTTTAACCACAAGCTGTTAAATCGACAGTCAAATCCTATCGAGGCCAAAACTATACCCTCTACATACTTTAACCACAAGCAGTTAAATCTTCGAAAAAACAATGCGAACCGGGCCTATCAAGAAGTTCTCTTTTGAAATCGCCACTTTTTTTTAGCGTTACAAAAACCACTCTCTAACCGTATAGCAGGTGACTTTAAAAGCTGCCGCATTTTCTTTTTAGTAACGGACATTGACCAGCACGTGGTTGACGGTTGTTGAGTCATAAGAGTGAGTGACAAGAGTGAAAAATACGTAGATTGACCTCTGTCTCTCTCTCTCTCTCTCTCTCTCTCTCTCTCTCTCTCTCTCTCTCTCTCTCTCTCCTTCCGTTCGCATAAGAGCGTTAGAAAAGGACGGAGATTGGGGCTAAAGTCACATGATGGCCCCCTCTGCTATCCTTTTCTAACACATGTGTTATGATGGCCGGAGAGAGAGAGAGAGAGAGAGAGAGAGAGAGAGAGAGAGAGAGAGAGAGAGAGAGAGAGAGAGAGAGAGAGAGAGAGAGAGAGAGAGAACTGATCAGAATATTTTGTGCTCTGTAGTCATTCTGCCGAACCGGACTGAGTACCTTCGGTGAATTTAAAAAGTCTCCCGAAGATCTGCCAAACGACACCAAACACCCCGCGCCTCAATCAACTTTGCCTCCTCATAATTTTTATTTTATAATTTTTTGTCCGTATTTTCTCTTTCCACCGGCTGTTTCTATAATGCTTTTTATGATTTCAGTCGTATATTTTCTTATTTTAATCCGACCGAGATTGATTTGAAAAAGAATTTCATAAGTTAGAGAAATAACGCAGCTTCCAGTGAGAAAAGGAGAGGGGGTGGGGGTGGGGGAAAAAAGCACTCACTATCTCATCGAAGCGCATGTATGTATTCTCTACATTTTCGCCGGAGGAATGAGGAACTGAGGAAAAAACACAACGTACCGTGATTTAAAAAAAAAAAAGAAAAAAAAAGAAGGGGGGGGGAGACAGAAAACACGAAAAAGAAGGAGGAAAAAAAATAATAGAACTAAACCCCTTTGTTTCAAGCTCGCCAAGCAATCTGCGACTCAATTTCGCAAACGTTTTATCACTGGCTGGAGATATGCATATCTGTACGTTTCCATAGTAATTGTTTTTGGATTACCCACCACCACCACCACCACCACCGCTGTTTCTACCAGCCATCGGCTCCCGAGTTACGCGGCACGGCTCGGCGGTGGTAAGTAGAGAGCGAAACAGAAGCTCGGCTTTCAGGGGTCCGCTTGTGGGGAGGGGGTGGGGGGCGGTGAGTGGTGGGACAAGGAGTGAAGGGAGGGAGGGAGGGCTAGCTCGAGCTTGTTTCAGAGGGGGGACGGGATTTAAGGACATGAAGTGGTGGAGGAGGGGTGGGGGTGGGGGCAAGCAGTCTTTGTCGTCTTCATTCTTGGTTCTCTCGCAGCTTGAATTACGTTTGCGTCTTCTCATTTCACAGATTAACGTGCGTGTTGCCATGAGACGTTGCCGAATGTCATAATAAAGACAGTTTGCTAAAATCAGGCTTCACTGAGAGAAATCGCTTCTTTGAAAAACGAGGAAACACGTTTACTTTTGACAGTTTTCCTTGCGCGAAGTAAAGTTCTGATTGCATGAAGGAGAATCACTGTCACTACAAGGAATCTTTTACTTGTAGCAGCAAACATTTTCCTTGGGTTAAAGGGATTCCCCCTTGGTCAATATTTCACGGTGTAGTTTCTTTCACACAAACTAAAAACACCTTGGATTAAAAGAAAAGAATTGTCTCAGTGTATGTTCTTTGAAGCTTCTAACTTCGAATTATGTTTTTTTATTTTTTTAATTTTTCAACTTGGAGCTTATAGGGATCAGACAAGTCCGTGAAAAAATTCCATTTTTTTTAGGTTCTGTCATTATAGCACAAGCACTTTATGCTATCGTCGCTGTTTGTGTGTGTGTTGTTGTTAATTTTTTTTTTTTTTTTATTGAGACCGTGCCTGATATACTGTTGCGTTAATCACACTACTTTAATTAATTTTACAAGAGGTATTTCAATTTAAAGTACGTACGATTTACGAAGGTAATTCACTATGTACGTAAGTACGTGAATGTATGCGACTTTGTGTGTACTCAAAAAATCCCAGTTAACATCAATCGATTTTTACGAAACTTTGCAGGAACGTTTTTCACTACTTTGGGATGAACGACCGAAAATTTGAAAGCCTTCGGCCAAGAAATTTCAAAGACATCGAGGACAACGTACCTTGTGGTGAAATGTACCAACAGGTTATCTTAATTTACCACAGGGTACGTTGCATTTACCATAATGATAGAAATATTTACCATACTTGATTGCTGACTCCAAAATCAGCTATGCAGATGGTAAATTCTACCGGTATTTTTTTTCATGTAGAGAAAGAACTTTCGCTCAAAAATCTTTGCTAAATCTTCTTTTGCTATTTAACCTTTTAAAGACCAGGTTAGTTCACATGAACGTCACTTTTCCGTTTGTATAGGGAAGGTAGTTAACTGTTCGTACTCGGGGGAGTTGGAATTGCATATACGACGGATCGAAGGCGCCAGACGAAATCTCATCTTTTTATACTGCATCGAGAACCGTGTTTATTCGGAATCCTGATACTGGAACAATGTGAAATAGACTAGAGGAGAAATCCGAGTATATTCGGGCTTGGTCCATAAGGGGTCCAAAAAGGCTGCTTCGGTTTCATCTAAATTTTGTTTTTTCAGTGAAGTAATATGAAAGTTTGCCGGAGGCTTAATAAATATGGAGTAGAATTTGGCAACCCTTGCGTTTCATCTGCTCTCCTCCACCCCCTCATATTTGCCCTCGTTTTCGGATAGTCACTTCTATTCCCTGAAACTCCCCCCTCCTCCCCCCAATGCCGTCTTATCCTTAAACTACCCCTCTACACCCCGCGGAGGAGCGTTTTCTCTCCCCCTTTTCCTGCATCTCCGGCTTCTCCTCCGTCGTAATTTATCCACGTTTCTTGCTGTCTCTTGCATTTATTTTATCCGGTAATATAATAAAAAAAAGGAGTTCGGTTTTTTTAAAGGCGATTTGCCTCTCATCCCCGCGAAGCCTCGAATCGTGCTTTCGTTACTGGTACTACCCCCCCCCCTCTTCTTACTGACTCACCTGTCCTCAGCCCTGTTTCCTTTTTGTTGATAAAGCCTTCAGTGTTGAATATGTTTCATTTCGCGCAATCAAATGATCAGAGAAGTCTTGCGCATCCAGGAATTTGTCCCCTCCTCACTCTCTCACTCCCCCTCACCTGTCTCTCCCTCCTTCCCTCCTCCGCCCATTTCTACACGTGATTTAAAAAATTATGTAGGGAGGGGGGAAAGGAGACTTCTCGTAACCTTAACTCCTAACCTAACTCTGTCCTTTTCTAACATGATGTGTTAATCGAGGTGGAGGGAAGCCAAGTATTTTTTGTTTATTTATTTTTTTAGCTCCCACTTTCATTTCCGTCATAATGGCTCCTATAAACTTTTGCTGCAGCAATATTACGGTAGATGAATACAGGTAGATGCGTAAAAATATGGTGGATAAATGCATGGATGGTGTGAGCAGTAGCGTAGCGTGCAATTTGGCAACCATTTTTTTGCCATTTAAACCTATGCAAAAGTATCGAAATCTTGGGGGGTTTATTGTGCAATTGCACCTCCTGATGATCGATTGTTTTACACAGGTTTAAATGAAGAAAATACGTTGTTGCCACATTGTACGAGCCGCCACTGTCTCCTTGACACAAATATCAAACTTTCCCTCTTTGAACAAACTCAATGTAAACCAGGGCGTGTTTGTATAGGCTCGAAGCTTTTGTTTAGTGCAAATATAGGAGAAGGATGGTCCAAGTTAGTACAGATCAGAAAGAAAGGAAGTGAAAGAAGAAGGGGAGAAGGAGAGCGTATGAATGGAAATCACTCATCGGACCGCGATGAACAATCCTGGATATTGAACCGTAGATGAAAAGGCTTGGTGGGTTATGATTTTACTAATCGATGTTCGTTGGAGTTATATGAAAGTCGGTCTGAATACTGAATAGGGCGTGGAGGAGGAGGAGATGCAGAGTTGGGGGGGGGGGGTGTTTTGGGCAAAAATAATAAAAGATTAAGTCGATGTTGAGTTCGGTGTTCGCGGTGTTGTCCAGCGGAGAGTAAAAGGAGACATCTGGCGGGAAAACATAGCAATGGGAATAATAATCGACGTCGGCCGACTGCATAGCAGCGATGTCATCTGAAAAGCTCTCTCGAGGAGAGTGTGCGGTATTATCTGGGATCGCTATCTACGGCACAGACGGGAATTGTACGAGAGGGAAGGAGAAGGGAGCTGAGGGGGGTGGGGGATTTATCCTGGACCAGGATCAGTGATCAAATGCGAAAGGGGGTTCTCGCGATCGGTGAATTTCTGGATAAAGGAAATGAGAGACGGGAAACGCGGAAGAGGAGGCGTGGTGGGGGTGGGGCAGTGGAGCGGAAGGGGGAGGGAGAGGGGGAGGAAGAGAAGGGTGCAGGAATTAGAAATTGCCTTCCCACACCCTCTCCCATTTTTCCTCCTCTCCTGCAATCCTCGCTCGTAGGGCTTTGCAAGTTTAGCGAGAGGAAAACGGCGGGATTGAGCGGAACGAAACGAAACGGAACAGGGAACGAGACGACTTGGGAACGGAGGAACGGTAGAGTGAAACGTCGAATAAACAAATTTGTAGCCGCCATTTTGTATCAGAACCCTCGTTTGGATAAATTCCCTTTCTCATTCTTATTCATCACTGTAAAAGCGAAGCAATTATCCCTTCATAATCTCTTAAGTACGCCTTTTCATTTAAACTTTTTCTCCCTCTCGATTCCCCCCTCTCTCCTTTCTCTCCTCTCTCTCTCCCTCTCTCTCTCTCTCTCTCTCTCTCTCTCTCTCTCTCTCCTCGCTCTTTTTCTATATTAAATTGACTTTTCAGAAATATTCTTGGGTCAACTTTTTCATG
This sequence comes from Trialeurodes vaporariorum, assembly GCA_011764245.1. Classification (NCBI taxonomy): domain Eukaryota; kingdom Metazoa; phylum Arthropoda; class Insecta; order Hemiptera; family Aleyrodidae; genus Trialeurodes; species Trialeurodes vaporariorum. Next base: position 70,563,882 of record VMOF01000111.1, read on the forward strand.
CTTGTCCTCTTCTATGTGATTTAGGTAATTTCTCTCCCCTCCCCCCCCCGAAAATTCTGTCTATGCTCTTCCTTGCGTATGATCTTCATCCATCTTTTATATTGTAATAACTTCATAATTAACTTTTTGCAGATTTTGAGAGGAATTTCATTACCTCTGCGATGATTTCGCACCAGTTGACAAAACTATTGCACTGTCAATTAAAGTTCAGCAGTATTACCATAATCCAAGAATGCGCTGATCTATAATCTTATTTAAACTGATGGAATCATGAGTGATTATCAAAATGCGATCGAATATTTTTAAGTCAACGTATGTGTTATCAGTGGACAAAAGGATTACGGGTCATCGTGCTTTCGTGGTTCGTATTCACTTTGTGTCCTGGACAGTGCACTATTTTCCTCACCTGGTAAAATCATGTTATGATCCACAAAATGGTCGTCCCATGATTCTCGTTAAAACCCTTTGGCTCTCGTATCCCTAGTGTGACCAATTTTTTTTTTTACAGATATCGTATGATGAACATGGTTCTTAGAAGCTTTCAGCCCCTTCAAGTTTTCTTAACCTATTCTCTTTATAGTATACCTTATAGAAGACGTTTGTTAACATGGGTTTTTATGAAAATTCCAAAAAATTGACGTACACTTGAAATTACAAGAGAAAAATTCGTTCGATTCATTAGTAAAGGTCTAAGAATTGTGAAACTCATTTTTCATCACTCGGCACTGAAAGGGTTAAAACCCAATCGTTATCTTTTTTAATTTGTATATTTGTTACCTAGGTCTGGAGGCACCAGCTTAGTTCTATGAATTAGTCGTACATTTCCTATACCCGCTGCAGTAATGGCGTCGGTGGAATTTCACACGCAATAAATGTCGATCAAACAACTCATGAACGAACTCAAGAGGAGTGATAGGCGGATGTATTCGTCTCCGGAAATGCACAAATCACATTGAAATAGTGTTAATTTTAGGCGGAAAAGGTGATGCTGAAGGAAAAGTTAAAGCTCAGTCATGTCCATGGTCTGGAAATGCGATAGAAAATTGTCGTAGCTGTAGGGGTGGGGGGTGGGGGGAGGGGAGGGAGACTGGAGAGTGCGAAGGAGGATAGGGATGGAGAGAGAGCATAAAACGGCTGAGAGGGGGGGAGGGAGGGAGGGAGGGAGGAAAGTGAGTGTTAGGGCAATTTGGGACCGAGAAGATCAAAGGGCAAAAACAACTAGGTTAGGTTGATGTAATGGTGGAGGGGCGAAGCTCTTTTGAAGTTGGATGCGAGGCGAAAATCAAATTCTCGCTTCACTGAACGCTAGCTTTTCCTCAGTTTCTCCCAAATATATTCTTCTATCTGCTTAGCCTATCCCATCCTGTCCCTCCCCCACCCCCTTCCACCGTACCCATCCCCTCCTCCCGATCCTCTAGCACCCTTTCATTGCCTCTCATATTTTTCCTGAGTCGAGTTGTCCCTTTGCCGAAGTGAGAATACCGGGAAAGGGGGGAGGTGGCGAGTGGATAAACGAATGCGAACGAACTGAGTTCGTCAGCGCTCTAGTTCGGTTTACAGACGCAGTGTCCCCCCCCCCTTTCCAAAAAAAAAAAAAAAAAAAAAAAAAAAAAAAAAAAGGAAAAAATATCCGATTTTATTATTTATAACATGTAATTTTGTGAAACCGCAAAGAGTCGAATGATTTTCTACCATTCCGAGGATAAGAATTCTAACTTGGAAAAACAGGGATGGTTTTTTTTTTCTTTTTTGAAAAACTCGTTCAGAGCACTGTATTTGAATCGCACAGTGCGCATAGGCTAGCTTCCTTTGGGAAAATAACAAATTTAAGACCTCTGCGTCGAAGTACCCACCGCGATGTTTATCATGGAAACCATTAAATAATGTGAATTTATAAATGATTTGTAACTGTCAAGAGAAGTGAAGGGTTTCTTAAATTCAAAGAAGAATGGCAGTAAAGTTAAGGGTCGTTCCACCAGAACTGTCCCTCTCGCATCATTTTGAAGCTCCATGCTCGGTGCTCTGCAAAAAAGAGCGGAGTGTGATTTTATCGAAGCATTTCGTTCGCCTTAGATTTCGACAGAGTGAGAATTATCGGAGTCAGAACAGGAGGGAGTAAAATTTGACGGAGTGGGAATGGACGGAGTGAGAATGAACGGGGTGAGAGGCACTCCGCACGGGGATGAGAGGCTTTCCGCATGGGGATGAGAGACACTCCGTCTATTCGCACTCCGCCCATTCCCACTCCGTCAAATTTTACTTCCTTCTGTTCTGACTCCGGTAATTCTCACTCCGCCGAATTCTAATGAGGCCGACGAAAATTTTCGATTATTCCGTCCTCACTCCGTTTTTTTCAACAGTGTGATTTTAAATTTCTCTAAGTTGAAAAGGAAGTCCAGTGTTCTTCTCTCACAATCAGAGGACCGTGTGAAAATGACTTTATCCGAAAATTACAATAACTTTTAAATAAATCACTCGACATTTGGCAACCTTGGAAAGTGAGTCGCGCCGCGTGTTCCTACCCGATTTCTTTTCGAAGATCGGATCGGAACCGATACGGAGCTCAATTAAAGCGTCGCGTCGCGCGTTACATTGAGGTTGAGAAAAAAAAGAAAGAGAAAAAAAAATGATAGAAGGAAGAAAAGAGTAAGAGCGAGTAAGAGAAAAAGAGATAGGGTGGAGAGAGATAGAGAGAGTGGGGAGTGGGAGTGGGAGGGGGAGAGAAGAAATCACGGAGTATTTAAATTACAATTACTCTCCCATTTTTCTCACGGCCTCAACGTATCGTCCCGGGTTGGTACTTCGATGGAGAGCTCCTTCTCTTTCTTTCTCTCTCTCTCCCTCTCTCTATCTCTCTCCCCCTCTCTCTCTGTTTCCCCCCAATCCTTAGGGAAGCCATCGAGTTTGCTCGTGTGGTCACGAAAATCATTAACTCCTTGTTGAATTTCCTTTTTCGGGAACTTCTCTTGCTTGTTCCCGATCATCGGCTCCCGCTCGGCTCTCAAGGGTTGCGCCCCCCCCCCTCCCCTCTCATCTCTATAGATTTTCAGCCTTGATTCTCTCCCTCCTCCTCCCCCTGTGAAAACTTAGTAACTTCGACTAGAGATTGAGATTCAAGTACTCCTGAGAAATTTTGACTTACTCTGTGCATTTGTTTTCAACGAGGGATTCTCACACTTTTAAATCAATAACGTGCTTAGTCACAAATTAATGTTCCAGTGCATGTTCGATCTTACCGAAAAAGGTAGCAAATTATAGTGCAGTTTATAGTCTAGCCCTTGCCCTCGCAATACCAAATATTTGTCTTGGTGAAAACCTGAGTTTTGACCATCATGGTTGATCTAGTTATGAATTTTTTAACTAAATTGATCTGCATCTTGAGTTTTTTATTTTCCCATAAGAGCATCGTAATGGAATCGTCTGTGTTGGTGGATGCCGTGATTGAAAGGGTTAACTAGCACTATACAGCGTGCGGCACTCAGGTCGCACTGCAGTATGCAACATGTGTATCATTATGTATGGTGTGAACAATTCATCTGTCCGCGTACTTCATGGTCTGTCTTTTTAGAGGAGAGATAAGTTAAAGGTTTCTGCCAAATTGTCGTGGATGAGGGATTTCTCCCCGCTCCCTTTTCTCTAAAAAATGTTTCCGGTTGGGGGGGGCACTGAAGCAAAACCGGCCGACCATAGCAATGCATTCTGATCTCATTATTCTCCTTTTTAACTGCTTCATTTGTTGTCTCAGGTAAATGTTTAAGAATATTTGATACTTTCACCTTCACTGGAAAAACTAAGCAGCCTTTTACGCAGAGCAAAAGTTCTAGCTCTACCGGAGAAAGTTGCAGTTGTACCGAAGCACTACTTCAGTAGAGTAACGGCCTTTTTTCATGCTTTTGCTCTACCGCGAAGTAGAGCTTCGGTAAAACTGCAACTTTCTTCGGTAGAGGTAGAAATTTTGCTCTGCGAAGCTATTTTAAAAGGCGGCTTCGGCTGTACTTAAACTTTGTTATTTCAGTAATCCTTTGCAACATCCCGTATCGTTGAACCAGTCACCAGTGATTTTTACTGACCCCATGCGTGTTTTTTTTTTTTTTTTTTTTTTTTTTTTTTTTTTTATCAAAATGGATGTCAACGGTATGTCAGCTTGAGTTTGCGAAGAATTTTCCCGGACTTCAGATCCTGCCAAGGCAACAAGGGAGGGCAGCGTGGACTACGATGGGCTCGAACTTCCATCGACTGTGTACAGGGACGAGGAAATCTGGGAAGCTTTGACGGCGGAGAGGCGCGTTGATTAGAAATCCCGGGCGAGTCCGAGCCACGGCCGGCCGCCAGGATGAAACGACGAAGCGAAAATAACTGGAATATCATAACAGCGCACGATGAATAAATTCTGAAGGGCAAAAGCGATTGATTGGAACGGAACACGAGCGAAGAGAAGCGTGGGGGGGGGGGGGGTTGAAGCGCAAAAGGGATTGGGTTCACTTCTCCCCTCTTCACGATGGTGGTGGGGATGGGGGCACAGACCTAAAGGGGGTAATCGCCAGCCTGTCCGCAGCACCTGACTCACCTGGGGCTCATCAAACGATCCTCTTACTACCCTCTAACCCCCCCCCCCCTCTCCATTCCATTCCAACCCGTCAGGGACGCTTTTCCAATACCATCCCCTGCTCGGTGCAACACGACGAGCAAATTCAATTTCAAAGAAAAATCGTTCTCAAAACCCGGGGAAGGAGAAAAAAAAGAAGGAGAGAGAGAGAGAGAGAAAAAAGTAGACGAGAAAATAAATAAGCTGATTTGATAAGCAAAACTCCATCAATTATTTGGCAGTTCCAAAAAAAAAAAAAAAAAAAAAAAAAATGGGGGAAAAACGAAAGGGGGAAATTTATATAAAATGCTAGTTCTTTGTTCTGCACCACCAAATTAACCCCATTTAACTTCTCAGCAATAGCCAACTATGTTCAACCATGGAAATAGAGGTGATGTAGCGATAAAATTGAGGAACACTTGTCATTTCCTCCGAAGTGTCCGCTGCATGGAAGCCTATGCTCTGACTCAGAAGAGGTGACGTTTCGTCATCAGTGCGACTGTCATCTGTGTCCTTTGTTCTAAATCTGGTAAACAAAGGCATCTCACCGGCAGTGCAAAGGAGTTAATAGTCTCACAGTGGACGACTTATCACTGTACAGAAGCATTCGAGATCACGAAAGATCGAAACAAATTTCGGGCTGTAAAATTGTCGACTAGGTGCAATACGAAAGCATCCACGTCGTGAAATTTTCCTTCAAGATAATTTAACCTGTTCTTTAATTATTTAGTTGACAATTCCCAATTTTTTCGCACCCTAAATTAGATGAAGGATGCCTGTCCACATCTAGTACTTAATTTTCCAATCAGATCAGCAAGACCGCCCGGGAAAAGTTTTTTTCCGGGTGGTTAAGGTCTCTCCTATTCGTCAATGTTCTCTCGTGGTTTTTAACTCTTTCAAACCTGGTGTACATTTCAATGAACATCTAAATAAATTAGAATCTTATGGAGAAAATGAAAATATGATATGCATATCGTCGAAAATTTTGAACTGATCAGCTTTGATGGCCAAAAATCCGTTCCTGAGTAAAAAGTATTTTCAGGTTTGAAAGGGTTAAAGTGATGCCAACTCTTTGTCTCTATCATTTTCAATAAACTTTCTGAAACGCCACTTTTCCTCGAAATTCCAGCCAAAGTTATTCCATGTCTTTGTCTATCATTTGGGACTTTATCAGTGGCGGCTGGTGCAATAAAGCAACATCGGATTCACTCCATTTAAACCGTTGTAAAATAATCTATGTTCAGGAGGTCCTTGAAGCCTCAAGGAATCGATACTTCTGCAAATGCTTAAATGTAAAGTTGCATGGTTGCCAAGCTGCAAGAGCCGCTACTAATTTTAGCCACTCTATCTTCAAATTTTACTTTAGTGGAGAACATGAATCAAATAAATCGTATTTTGCATCTATCAATAAATTTAGATGAAGATACTGCGTAATAATTGATCAAAAATACCTAGGAACGAAAGACAGAATCTTCAATACAAGACTAAATGTATTTCGAACCAGAGTACAAGATTGGAATAAATTATTAGAATATGTACATGCTGGAGCAATACCCAAGGATTAGAAAATAAAATGGGAAAATGTAATGAGCCCTGTTAACGTAACCTCAGAATAGGTTTCATTGCTATTTTTTTTGCTCATTGCATGGATTTTCTTTCCTTTTCTTTAGCCGAACAAACCATTTCAACGTGATTTTATATTTTCATTTCATTTTCTGAATTTTAATCTTTGAGGATTGCTCCAGTAAGTATTTTAGTAATTACTGTTAATTTTGTTCTTATCTTCTCTTCCTCTTGTACTACCGATGACGAACTCTGGTCCGAAATGCATTTAGTCTCATTTGAAGATTTTATCTTCAGCATATAGGCATTTGATCAATTTTATCATAATCTTTTTTCAATAAAAAACTTTGACGAAGATAATGGAAATTGGCAAGCTTACCTTTTTAAGAAATAAGCTTTCAAATGAAGGAGGCCTCAATTAAATACGATTCACTCTTGATCGTCGTGGAATTTTAGGTGAAGAAATTTGAAGGATTTTTATTGCAGTACTCTAAAACTAACCCTATCTTAGAATTACAAATTCTACCTAGACCTCTTTTCTGAGAGTTTAAGAATTCTTTCGCTGTAAGCCGTCAAATTATTTCCTTGGGATTTGCAAGCTATTCAATGATAAAATAAGATTACATGCCTACAAAGATACACCATGTAAAAGCCTGTTAGTAATGTTTGTTATCTGTTTGGTTGTGTTCGTGGGCGCGCTTGTTCAATTAAGTGTTATTTTTGTTTTTTGTTTTCCATTTATTTGTGTTTTTTTCCGTGTAATTCTTTTATTAGTTTTTTCCCCCTTGTATTTATTTTTTGTTTTGTTTTTTTAAAAAAAAAATTATACATATATTTTTTCCACGAAATCTAGGTTGTATTCTAGCTAGGAGAAGGGGGAAAGCTTTAATGAAGACCCTGATTGAATGCAGGTTTAAATATCTATCAACGAGGCTTGTAACTTTTCTTTGCGGATTTATTTGACTCACCAAAGCGACATTCACTCTCACACAGTATTGTATTAACGCAATAGCGACAATGACAAACAATTTCTACCATTTACAGAAGGCTTTTATTGATTAAATGCGCTCCAATGACGATAGCGTGTCGCATGTGAAAATGTTCTCGCTGTGCTCTTGATTATAATAAACAAAAGTAAAAAATTAAGTACATAGTAAATTATGCCGTCTGTTTGCCTTTTCTCTCCCTCTCGTATTTTCTGCGCTTTTTCTTCTTTCTCTCTCTCTCTCTCTCTCTCTCTCTCTCTCTCTCTCTCTCTCTCTCTCTCTCTCTTTTTTTTTTGTTTTTTCATTAAGCTACCAAATGCCAGAACATATTCGCGCGTTCTTTTTTATCTCTTTTGAAACGCAAGCATAGATCAAAGGGAAAAGCCCCACCGCTGAAGCTTTGAACCCTTCCCCGTACTGCAGAGCAGTTAGTCTCTGTATGTTTCGGGGTTTTGCGCGCTCCCTTTGAAGTCGGCTTCCACTTTGACTAGCTTTTCCTCTCTTTCCACCATCAAAGTAATCAAAGTATCCTTCTCGCACACTGAGTCGTCTGTGTCTGCACACTACCACCACTCGCGAAAACCTCTTTATTCATGACTCTATTGGTTTAGATTTCAGTTTTCAGTTGATGCTGATGTTGAGCTTCAGTTGTGTCTCTAGTTCCCGACAGACAACATCTCAATTTTCTCGCCCAAAACGAGTAATTCCCATAATTCCTTCCTCCGCCTTCTTCCAGGTTTCGAATGAAGGTCCGTCACGTTCCCCAGTTGTCTTTAGTGTCCGTTTTATACGCGTGTGCTCACTACGGATATAGAAGGACCCTGTTGTCCACGTAATCAACGATTGAGGCGCTTACTTCTCTCTAATACAAGTGAATTTTGTGTTCATCTTCTTTGAATTTTGCTTTGATCTGATGCTAAAATTCTTCAGTTACTTAATTAATTAGTTAAATGCAGTGTTTGCTCATATATGTGCGCGTATCTTGGGTTTGATGAAAGAATGTGCTGTTATAATTTTCCATGGACAAATCGTTAAGTGTGCTGAGTGTCAGAAGTTACCATCAGTTCTAAAAACATGTGATAGCGGTTAAAACGGGGCTCATCTCTCTCAAGCAGTGTTGTCACATCGTCGGCATTATTTTGATCTTAAGTCAGTGCTTTCATCGATATGTTACCACCGGGAAGAGGACCGTTGGGCCTATTAAAGTATCTTGTTATCACCCACTTCGAATGAAAAACCTATAAATGAATATTTCTACAAATTTCTCCACAAAATCGGGATACTTGTTTTGAAACGGCCATTTTTCTGTATTAACGAATTACGTTCGGTCAACTTTCAAAGACCTGAACTAACCGCCCCTCTGTATTCATTATCTTTATTCGCTTACTCATAATTTCCCTTAAAACGTCATGTATTAAATTATGGTTTGGATTACTATTTTTATCTCCCATGGTTACCCACAGTGTTCCTGATTTAAAGCTTTCTTTACTTTGAATTCTTTTTCATATAGTATCCAGTTAGTTATTTTTAATCGAAATCAGTGATTCGGGCTCTTTTTCCGTCCAATTCTTTTCTGGATTGCGTGTTGCCTTTCCTCTTTGAATTTTAACTTGCCCAACTTCGCAACTCTGCCTCTGTGTGGTACGCTTATTCTCAGCAGCGCATGTAGATTTTTGATCGATCGCTCATCGACTTCATTGAAGTTTTGGAATCGTCGGCGCATATAGAAGTGACGTGACTAACGAAAAAGCTAGGTTGAAAATGAAGCTCCGCTAGTATTTCACCCCCCCCCCCTCCCCCCAGTTTTAGCGATAGATCCAGTTATTTAGATTTGTGTCGACCGCTCTCGTGAGAATAATGTGAGCCACCTCTGAATATTTCCTTTGTCGAATATACCAACGTTTTCAACTCAATTTATGCCGCGAAAAGTTTTGATAGAAAGTATTTCTGTAGCGACGGTGTTTGTGTGCATACCGATTAATCGATATTCCTCCTTTTTAAAAAAATTTAATGTCTCCGAAAAATCCGAAGTTGATTATTCGCATTAATAGCAACTCAATTTTCACGACTATTGTTTTCGTTCGTTAGATCAAACTTGAAATTTGATTCTTTCCGGAACATTTTGCCTCTCAATAGATCCTCACAAGTTTATTCTTGCTATTCTTCTCCTTAAACTGAATTTCCACTTTCTGCTTTTGTCTGCCGCATTTTCATGAAGCGACTTTTCCAATTAAAATTTCCAGTGATCTGTGATACAAATTCAAAATTATGAGACATTAAATTAAGGCTATGAATTTTGAAATCAGCCCCAATTCCAACAAGAAAAACGCACTCTCTATTCAACCGTCTTGGATCAATTTAAATTTCCCTACAAATTTTCAGTAAGTGTTCTTGGGTTGAGTATTTACCTCATAATTGCTAATCATGGCTTCAAAGTCTGGGAAACGGAAACGTAAAGCCAAATCTAGCTCACAAAATTCTGTCGCCCTTAAGAAAATCGGCACTGAATCGGTTATCAAAGGATCTTTGAAAAAGAATGAGGTTCCAAGAAAATTTAAAAGGATCGGAAAATCTAATCAGAATTCTGGGAAAAAGGTTTCAAGCCTGGAATGCCTGGAACGAGTGGTTTATCGGTGGTACATAAAATATCAGCAACACCGGAAAGAGTCGGGGCTCAACCCTCGGCCGGTTCCAATCGGAGAGCTTCTTAGGAGGATCCATATTTTAAGTTCAAAACTCGAGGTAGATCCGGTGCTTGTAAGAAGCGTTGACAAACGTTGGGTGAAAAACTGGAAGGGCAAGTTTGGCATTTCAGTACCTACTTTACAGCAGGCTGAGGACTCACCTGCGTCGAAACCCCGATGTGAGAAGTCAACACCAGAAGTTGAGAAATGCGTCGAAGAACCAAGTGGGGCCGATGAGCTCACAAAGCTGGTGAGTGAAGACGGTTATAGTTATGACGAGATTTACCACGCTCTTTGTGTTCAGTTCAATTATCGCGACGTTCCGGACAAAACGATGGTCCTCCCGTGGACCAGCGATGACTCGGGAACGGTGTGGTTATTGATGGCGAGCAACATAACGGGTCGTCATCGGACGAGAATATTGATAATCGGTAAAGAATGGAAGCCAAGCTGTTTGCATCATACGAATATGTTGAGCCAACCAATCGTTTACGCTGGAGGCGGTATCGGTGCACTCACGCCGGATCTGTTCAATTGGTGGCTTCGCAAAGAGTTTTTACCGGCGGCGCTATCTTTACATACTAGAGTGGCCTTAGTTGTAGACAATAGCGATGTAACCTCAAATCGAACCGATGAAAAACTTCGATTGATCGTTCGCAAGACTCCACTCAACGAATGTCTCGTATCAGCCGAGCTTAAAATCCAATACAGTATGCTGCTGATGAACGAATTGTACTTGGAACAAGATACCTGGAATTCAGTAATTGACCACCTCTCCAAGTTTTCACTGAGGGATGCAATACCCCTCTTACACCGAGCTTGGCTCAGTATAAGAACGGAAACATTCCAACGAAATTGGACCAATGTAATATCAGTCGAATCCGATACGTTCCGTCAAATTTGGACGGCCGGGTCTTCCACTGATTTACGGAAAGGGGAGGATCTAAATCTTCTTCTCCAACTTCAGTGGTTTGCGCACAACTTGGGCATGGAAGTAACCGATAAAGACATTGCCTTCTGGGTGTCCTCCGGCAGTGTTTCTCGAAATGAAAGTGAACAAACCATTAAGCAAGAGCCCGAAGATTTAGAGAAACCCAATACTGTTGTGACAACAGCCAGTGAAGCTGTTGAACATCTTAATAAAGCTTTGATGTGGATGGAGTCTGAACCTCTGGAACCTAGTTTGCTACTTTTAGTTCGCAATATTATTACCTTAGCAAAACAGGTACTCGTGAATTTATTATCTACGCTTTCTTTGTTTTATTTCCGTTTCTTGGCAAATATATTGTTCTTTCACTCTCTCGGTTCCTTTGCATTGATTGTAACACTACTTGACAAGTATTGCTTTTTTCAAGCAAATAAGCAACGGCTTACTTCACCAAACGTATACCTTTTTTTTTTTTTTTTTTTTTTTTTTTTTTTTCTATCGTTAACTCAATCCGTCAAACGAAAATCTCGCACTTGTAACAGTACATACCTTTAACATTTATCGTCAATTTATTACTGATAATCTAGCTAGTATTACTAAGTGTAAGGAAACCTGCCTACTTTTTTTCGTCGTCGGAAAATTGAATCAACACTTAACATTTGTTCTCACACTCATGCGCCCACCTAAAAGTTTTCAGATTGCACCCATATCAAACTTTTCGTATCGCGGTTAAAATTAATTGATTCGGGCAAATTTTACGATGTGTTTGAGTGTTAATCTAATATAACCCTTGTTGCTTTTACACCTTTTTTCACACGTTGGCCCTGCCCTTTAATTAAATTAGCGAACCCCAAACTTCCTACTGCCGTGTACCGGTATACTTTGCTCAAGTCTCGTAGCTCTTGATGTCTTGGTCGAAATGCGGCTCTTTAGATGTGTTTAAGCTGTAGCATGATAGTTTCTAACCCGACAGTGCTTGCAAATGAACGATAGTTAACGATGATTTTTATTGGTTGGGCGCAAATATCGTCTTACCAAGTTTTATTTCCTCTCCAGTCGAAAATTTCAACGAATGAAGTCATACGTTCACTCTGTATCGTATCTATTTAGGAAGTTACAAAATGAAATTGCAGAAGGGTTTCTTTCTCTCCCACAGTACATATTGTACCGATCTTCTTCCTTTTAATGCCAAATCAGGGAAAGTCGATACCTTATAATAATTCATTTATGACATTGTACCGTCCATTCCTTGATACGATCAAACCTTGGTTTTTTTTTAAATCATTGTCTTTTCATTGTCTAATCTGTGTTATTATTTTTATTTGTTACAGGCTAGCAAAATGGGACTGGGTGCCACGCATCCGGGCACAGCGTTACCATTTTTTTGTCACAACGGGGAGCACCTGACTCAACCACCCCCTGCTCACATGGGCATCCCCCCTTACCAGCTGGACCCTAAGGGTGAGTACTGGAGAGGATCCGGCCTTTCGACCAGCGAGTGGAAACGAATTGGGCCCTTATTGGCCGCTACAGGTTAGCCGCCACTCGAAATTCTACGGTGGTGGTGCGCTAGGGTGGATCATTTTTGACCTTTTTTCAGCTAGGGGAAAGGGCTAGTGCGGAATGGTTGCCTTTTGGTGTCAAATGAATGCACGTTCAACCGTTTTGGATTTGGTCAATATTTAGTGGTGCCGGAATGACCTTGAAATTTGACGATTTTTCGAAAAACGGCAAAAAATGACGGTTTTTCGGTCACAGCGCCTTCAAAATGAGAGATAGGCAAAATCGGTTTAGTTGAGCGAGTAGCAAATTTAATTTTGCATCGAAAATGTTCATAGCATTTTTTGCCTAGGACCACTCATTTGGCGGGAAAATTGAAAAATTGGCGCTAAAGCGAGGAAACTCCAAAATCGGCCGATTTCACGTTTATAACGGAAAAACTGCGATTTACGGCAAAACCTTTGGTTTAAATGAAAAATTGTAAGAGTAAAAATTTGTTCGAAATTAAATTTTCAACAACTTTTGTTACCTATGATTTAACGATTGTGCCAACGGTCAACGAGTTAACACGTGTAACGTAACTAAAATGGTGATCAAGAGGCGGTAACATACCTACAACCAGCAGCGTTTTTACCAGTGGCGTCGCCTGCAATCGGGCAACGCTGCATTACGTTCATTTAAACTCATGTAAAATATCGATTAGAGGGATTGAACTCTGCACCGAAAATAGTTCGATCTCTTACACGTGCTTAAATGCACGAAATACGATGTTGCCGAATTGCATTCCACACCACTGATGTTTTCATTTAAATGAAAGCAGCGAGAGCCTATCACCTCGCTCTCGCATGTGATAAAGTAGGAGTATCCGATAGAGCAACCGCAGAGATAGCAAAAGCTGTTTTTAAAGACATGGGTCCTGGTGAAAAACCTGACATCCCAAACGATGAAAAAAAAAACCATGAACGTCCCAGAGATTTTGCTGTGCCAAAATATAATTTTCCTGCTACCCACTACACCAAGTTGATCAATATTGGAAGACTGAGAAAATAACTTCGCCACCTATAGGTAAATGGGTGGATTTCAGCTAATGCGAGATAAGAGGGGTTTGAGCTGCCTGACAGTCAAATCATCGCATTTTCATTCCAGGTTTGATTTTTCGGATAGAAAAAGTTCATAGGTAAGTGCTACGAAAAAATTCGAGAGAGTGTATGAATAACTGAATATATTTTATACCCTGTTTTATAGTCAAAATGTCAGTCTGGTGACGTGTAATTTAGGGGAAGTTGAAGTTTCAAATTGTCACCAAAAAAAACCCAGGCCTCTTTTCAGCCTTGTATCATGTGATACCAAATCTGGACTCAAAGTGTGTAACTCAGTTTTCGGTCAGTCTGGTGACGTAGTGCATTTTCCTTCAAGGCCAAAATTCAGGTAGCCCTAGAGGGCTCATTAGGAAAAATATTTGGAGTAAAAGGGGGTACCAAGCCGGCAAGAACTTGGTAAGTCATCATATATTTTTTATTTTAGGCGAGATTTCACTTTGTTTACTAATTTTTGGAGTGTCACACTTATTCACTGTCAGTCTGCGGTGACGGCTTTTTGTCTCGGAACGACGAACGTGTGACAAAACATGTGCTTAAGCATTTTTTTCCTAAAGTTTCAGCCTTTCTTCAACCTTTCCTCAACCTTTCCTCAATGTTTTGTTTCATTTTGGTACCATAAGTTGGTGGAAAAAACTCGAAATCGGCAAATGTCAGTCTGGTGACGGTCATTCCAACGGTCAGTCTGGTGACGTCGTCGTAGTGGTTGGCAGACTGCGAAGAGGCAAAAAAGAAATGACGAGCCAGAGAAAACTATGCGAAAAAGAAAGAAATGATGAAACATTGGGAAAAAAATGCTGGAGTACACATTTTGTCTTAGGTTTTGAGAAGGAAAAAAAAAAAAAAAAAAAAAAAAAAAAAAAAAAAAAAAAAAAAAAAAAAGGTCACCAGACTGAGGATGGCTTCAACTTTCCCTAAATACCATTACCAGGCTGAAATTTGGCTCTATATGACAAGTTATAAACATATTCAGAGCTATTCATACACCATCTTGAATTTTTTCGCGGCAGGTATGAACTTTTTCTATCCAAAAACTCAAACCTGCAATAAAAATACGGCAATTTAACAGTCTGGAAGCTCAAAATAATATAAAAATTGCCTAGGAATTGAGCAATTTGACTTGCTAACTCTTAAACTTTGCCTTCAACAACAGTGTTTTAAAAATGTTCGTATTTTTTGGTAATTGCGGGTTGTAGGACCTTTGTTAAACATGCATTAATACCAGACTGACTTCAAAACGTATTTTTCCGTATTAAAACCCGCAGTTCATTTCGAAATCAATAAACGAGCGCTGCACGATATTTTATCGTACAGATTATGGTTGCAAGATGATAAAAAATGTACCGTCATACGATAAGATGAGATTCAATTTTAACTTTTTTGGGAGCCCGTTTTCTCCCATTAGCTGAAATCCACCCACATTCACATCTCTCGGATGAATATCTGAAACAATTGATTTCTTCCGAAGACAAAAGAATAGATAACTTTCCGTGTCATATCCAAGCTGTGGAACGAGCAGTAAAACTGGTCACCGAAGCCTCGTCCACAGTTTGTGGCCCGGAAGCGCGCGATGGTTTCATTCAGTCCAGATTGTTCGCGCGTAAACTATCGAAAGTGGACACATCTGCACCCACGAAAGATTTAAATGATTTTTGAAAGCAGGACCCTCCTCCTCCAGTAGACTCAATTAGTGATGACGTCATCGCATGGGACATACTACATCGTGACGTCTCCAAGTCTCACTATTTGAGTCTGTTGAAAAACAACTCAACTATGATGCTTTCTCATCGAAGTGTTAAGAATCTGATCAAATCTGTACCAAGATCCGATCATCTGGCTAATAACCATTTCCTCACATGGTCGGGAGGAGGGAGGGAATGGGAGGAAATCGCGAAGCAGCCACCGCCACGAATGAGTTCTGGGTAACGTTAAGAGCTGCTTTCATTTAAATGAAAACATCAGTGGTGTGGAATGCAATTCGGCAACATCGTATTTCGTGCATTTAAGCACGTGTAAGAGATCGAACTATTTTCGGTGCAGAGTTCAATCCCTCTAATCGATATTTTACATGAGTTTAAATGAACGTAATGCAGCGTTGCCCGATTGCAGGCGACGCCACTGGTAAAAACGCTGCTGGTTGTAGGTATGTTACCGCCTCTTGATCACCATTTTAATTACGTTACACGTGTTAACTCGTTGACCGTTGGCACAATCGTTAAATCATAGGTAACAAAAGTTGTTGAAAATTTAATTTCGAACAAATTTTTACTCTTACAATTTTTCATTTAAACCAAAGGTTTTGCCGTAAATCGCAGTTTTTCCGTTATAAACGTGAAATCGGCCGATTTTGGAGTTTCCTCGCTTTAGCGCCAATTTTTCAATTTTCCCGCCAAATGAGTGGTCCTAGGCAAAAAATGCTATGAACATTTTCGATGCAAAATTAAATTTGCTACTCGCTCAACTAAACCGATTTTGCCTATCTCTCATTTTGAAGGCGCTGTGACCGAAAAACCGTCATTTTTTGCCGTTTTTCGAAAAATCGTCAAATTTCAAGGTCATTCCGGCACCACTAAATATTGACCAAATCCAAAACGGTTGAACGTGCATTCATTTGACACCAAAAGGCAACCATTCCGCACTAGCCCTTTCCCCTAGCTGAAAAAAGGTCAAAAATGATCCACCCTATGGTGCGCTTGCCTCCTGTTTCAAAGCTTTGCCAGTCTTTTGATTGCCATCCCCAACCTCCTTTCGACACTTTTATCATTCAAACGCGTCTACTACCAAAAATAGGTCTTCCCGTCACGGCGCCTCCAAAAAATAATAACGGTCGGGGTACTAAAAACAATATTTCTTTTAAAAACACCAAAATTTGAGCCACTAGAAACTGATATTTTGACTACCGTAGACAGGCAGAAGTTGGGTTGAACTGTAGAAATTGAAGACTCTTCCAGCATTTGAATTCACCCATCTTGTAATAGCTCTTGGATTGAAAACCTCTCCTATCTCAATTACTGAAATTCGTCGTAGGGCCCGGGGGCCCCGGACACATGGGTTCAGCGTCCCCCTCCCCATGTAACGGGCCTGTCCATGGGAGTACAAACAAAAACAAAAAAAGGAAGGAAAAATTGCAACTCTGATTTCCAATAGGTCCTTTTAGTATTAATGCATTAACTGTCGTAGAAATTGCACTAATCAAACGTTTAAAGTGGCCAAACGGATATACTAACAGCAAAACTATGAACCATAAAAAAATTGTTGAAAGCACTCGACTTTTTAGAGTCCAAAAGTCATTCTGCCGTGGAGGAATGTGTTAACCAGTGATTATGGTAGCATGGAATGATATTTTGACTCTTAAAAAGCTGTGATCATTTTACGAACCGTTAAAATTATGGTCCTCCATTGCTCAACTAATTGAAAGCTATGTTTCAACGTCGACTATTTTTAAACTAGTACGAAACAACGTTTTTATCACAAACATACATTCCTTCGCTCCAGCTTTAAATATTTTGACCTTGTAATTTGTGTGACATTTTCTGATGGCAGCAGAAACCTCTTACCGCGGAATCACTCAGAATAAGCAAATCGATTGTTCAGAATTCAAAACTTTACTGTGAAATAGGATCTTTTTTTTTTTTTTTTTTTTAGATTCATTAATATTTGCATCAAGAGTCCCTTTCATTAAAATCATATTTTTTTTTTACATGCTACATGCACCCCCACATCCCTCAGACGGTTCTCGGCAGTTTCAACTTTTGTAAAGAGATGGTATTCCTTTGAAATGTGTCTGCGTAATTAACCTATTTTTGAGGAGGGATGGCAACAGTATTGTATGCAAGGTTTGAAACTGGAGATAATCTGCATATTTGAGCATTACGCATCAGCTAGAGTTGATTTATTTGAATCCACTTTGGTACCTTCATTTTCTATCGCGGTTACCGTTTACTCTCTTTCTTTGGTTTGTCGGCCTTCTCTCTCTTTTTTCGAAGCAAGAAATGGATCAATCCAGTTTTGTTCCTGCAGGAAGGAAGTTTCGCACCGAAATTTCTCCTGTTCTTGATTCTTCATTTTCTATCTCTATGGAATCTGCCTTGTTATTATGAAAATATGAGTTTCTCATCATATGATGGGATTCATTTCTTCAAAATCTGTCGTAAATATGGGTCATATGAATTTTTCAAATCAATTAATTGTCGCAGCTTCAAAATAGTTTTCAGCCGTGAATTTTACGTCAATCTCGAAGATTTAGCTTAAATCGAAGGCATAGTTGTTGTTCCTAGAAGATGGATGAATTAATGTCTTATTATAATCGAAGCGAACCCAAACTTTTCGTGCTTGATTCGAGATTTTGAGGAGTGAGACAATCTTAAATTAGAATGGGTGTAAACATGACTGAATAGGAATGTTTCGAGGTTTTTTTTCGAAGAACTAGAAGAACCAGGCCTAATTTCTCGTGCATAAAACCATGAAGATAGCTTTTTGATATTGGCGTGTCGAAAGAAGCAAGTTTTTTTTTTCTTTTACCAATCCAAGACGAACTTATTTCAACCGTCCGGATCAAACATCTTCAATGCCTTGAAACATATTACCTTCAGAAATATGTACCTCACTCGTTTTTCTTTCTTTATTAATGCACTCAGTGATGGGCAAAAAGCATTTATTGAATAATCATGAATAATAAACTAACATTTTTCGCATTATTCTCATGTTATTCCTACTAGTCAATCAAAGTTTTAACACTACCAGTCATTCATCTTATGACATAAGAATAAACTGGTAGTGTTAAAACTTCGATTTACTAATAGGAATAACATGAGAATAATGCGAATAATTTTAGTTAGTTATTCGTAGTTATTCAAAAAATGATTTTTGCCCATCACTAATGCACTCGTGGCAGAAAATTATTTTAAGAAAAAGCATCATTCTCTCTTTATTCTTCCAAATTACTAATGAATGCATGTCAGCGTCTACACTTCATCTAACTTATTTTCATATTTTAATTAAATATTATAATTTCTTAGAATTACTTTTTTTATATTTAAAATAACTACGTTGGAGGCGTTGTAGGTTCTCTATACCGGGTGTCCGGTAAGTCCCGGAACGGCTGCGCCATTTCTTTATTTACGCAGATAAAAAAAACCAAACTTTGGGAATGTTCCTAGATAAATAAAAACTACTTTTTGGGGGGGGGGTCAAAATTTTGGTCGCCCCTCCCGGAGGGGCGGGGGCGCCCCTAACTTTTTTTTTTCAAATAGCAACCCCTATCTTGTGATACCTCATTCGAAAGAAGGTAAAAAACTGAGCATTTTGGCGCAAACCGCATGTCGATATCTCTTTTAGTATTCGAGATATCGAACTTCAAAATCTATGGAAACCCGTTTTAAAAAAATCACAACTCTTATTCAGGAAGTCGCTATTTAAAAAACTAGGGGTCTAAACAACTCTACATAACAAGCTCTTTCCAGGGAAAAACACCTCTGCCCAAAAAAATTAACTTACAGTTATTGTTTTTTTTCCCGCCAAAATTTTTTAAAACATTTTGGCGGGAAAAAAAACAATAACTGTAAGTTAATTTTTTTGGGCAGAGGTGTTTTTCCCTGGAAAGAGCTTGTTATGTAGAGTTGTTTAGACCCCTAGTTTTTTAAATAGCGACTTTCTGAATAAGAGTTATGATTTTTTTAAAACGGGTTTCCATAGATTTTGAAGTTCGATATCTCGAATACTAAAAGAGATATCGACATGCAGTTTGCGCCAAAATGCTCAGTTTTTTACCCTCTTTCGAATGAGGTAACACAAGATAGGGGTTGCTATTTGAAAAAAAAAGTTAGGGGCGCCCCCGCCCCTCCGGGAGGGGCGACCAAAATTTTGACCCCCCGAAAAAGTAGTTTTTATTTATCTAGGAACATTCCCAAAGTTTGGTTTTTTTATCTGCGTAAATAAAGAAATGCCGCAGCCGTTCCGGGACTTACCGGACACCCTGTATTTGTATGCAATCTGTATCGTCCTCTTTGCAATCTTTTGATTCGCAAGTGAAACGATTTGCTGGTGCAGAGGGCCAGAATTCTTTCCATCCTCTGTTGAGCTCTTGTTTTTGTGAGTGTTATAGGCGCGCTTCACGTTGATTTCGCGAATTGATTCAGTATTAGATAAACTGTAGCTGAAGCTAAATTTCGAGGAGTCTGTCGGTACGAAACCATAACGAGAAACTTAAAACTAACCTGACATGGGTTATGAAAGTGACTACTTTAATAGTACCTATTTCTTAGCCTGTTCGTGGGTAAACTCTAGTGTCTTTGGAGGAGACCTAGCCAGTCCGAAATTTTTTAAAGGATTTCTGCTCACTAAGATTTTGCTAAATCTCTGCTTTATCTAGAAATTTATGTTTTCTTTTACTATACTTTATTGCTCCATTTATTACATTTTATTTTATTCATATTTGGTTAATTGTTTATCATTCGTCGGCTGCAGTCAATTCGTATTTGAGTGGGCAATATAAAATTCGAAGAGAAAATTATTTTGAATCGTCTTGAGTTCCGTGAAAGCTTTCACGCGGGGCAACCCTTAATGGATTGAACGATTTTAGCGAAATTCGAGTCCGTTTCCAAGCTACTGATTGTCTCCTCAGCATCAAGTGTCCATGAACGAACGGACTTAATTATTGTAGTGTCTCCAAGTGGTCACAGATCGCACCAGTATCGCGTCTATCCGTGAATACGTACAGATGCTACTCATTCCATAACAGTCTATATTCTCTTCCTAAACTCAGAAGTGTCATCTATCATCATCAAATTTTCAACAGTTTCAAATTTTTGGACCTAATATTTCCTATTAATAAATATTTAAAAGACAGTTTACGATTTTGACCCCCTCCTCTCCCCACCAGCGATTAATTCTTTGTGCTTTTGCTCTACTTTATTTATAAATTTTTCTTGATTTGTTTCATTTTTTCATATTATATATCAAGGTTGGATCAACTCGTCGATTTTAGTCTGTCTAAACTTTAAAGTCAGTCAATTTTTATCGGTATTCAGTGAATCAATGGTCAGTCAGTCATTGAACGAAAAGTGACGGGCATATAGCGAGACTCCTACCGCGCCGTGCGCCGCCGCCGTGCATCGTGTAGCAGTTTCGGAAAACCAAGGGAAAGCTCCGGACTCGGCGGTAGGACGGGCTTCAAGAATATTGAACGCGTAACTTTCAGCGAATCAAAGCGCTCACCCACCCACCCAACGAGACTGCGCCCTCGCCGCAAAAATGGAGGGATGATTGCACCCTCTCCATCCCTCTCCTGTCCGCGCGGCGCGCACTGTCCCCTTTCACCCCTTGCGTTTCGCCCTCGCTAGCTTCACGTTGCCCGACCCTTTCCCTCCCATCACACCCCATTCCATTCTTTTGTGCCCAGCATCCAAGTTCAATATCGCGTGCACCGGCATCTCATCTTGAGCCGAGATCGGCTTGGCTGTCTGCGCTCCCGCTTGCTAGCTCGTTTGCGTCCGGCAAGCGTCGCAAGCCCCCTCCCCCTGGGGGAATAAGTCCCCCCTTCCCGGTCCCCTAGCTCACCATCGCTTCGTTTCTTCAGCCCCGTAGTTTGGAGAGCGCTCTAACTCGGCTCCTTACAAAAACCCGATAACGCTTAGTAACTTGAATTGTTTATGAGCACAATTACCCGTTCTATTTCTCATTTTCCTGCTCAGGATGCCGCCGGACGCCATTTTCTAGCCATACGCCAGGAAATCTGGAGGAAATTTAAAGCGGTTGCCCCGCACATATGTTGTGGCTTTGTAGTTTGTAGCGAATTTTTATACGACAAGTTTTGCTTTCTTCTAGTTTGATAAAGTCTTGGAATAGGAAAACCAATCGATCCGTTTATTTGCAAATTCAACCTTTGTTGTGCAAGTCTAAAAAATTGTTCTATTGAATTTTTTATTTTACGTTTTTTTTTTGCAGTTTCTATAAATTCCTATAGGAGGTTTCGGAAGATAAATTTACCAGCAATTATGTTTCCAGGAAAAACTGTTTACTGTAGAAATAATTTTCGTGGACTTCATTACAAGCTCTTAATAACCAGTGAAATGTGTCACAAAAATCCGTGATTAGCAAGAGTATTAAAAAGTTTTGGTTCTTTTCCAGAATCTTTTCCTCAGTCATTCTTTCCTCAATCTTTCTTATACCGCGCAATTTCCTCGTCATAACTGACAGTTTGCGCTGGATGCTTTTAAGACACTTGTACTTTCTTTCTCAGAAGATCACATTTTCCTTTTAGATTTAGCTGTTGTGGTTTTCCTCTTTCGTGGATGAGCTTATTTCATGTCAATTTAGATCACCCCTATCAACCCCGCACTCAACTAACTCTAAAAGGAGCCTTAACCATGAATATTCCACCGTTATATCTTTCCTTTTTTCTGTCCCATGAACAACTTTTTAAAGTCGCTCGAAATATTCGAATATCGTTATAATTTAATTAGACTGGGGCGCGAACCAGGTCGAGTTGATGGAGGAGGGTTACCCTCTCTTTAAACTCGGCAAGTATAAGGTGAGTATCATTCGAGCCTCGCGAGCCTCTTATTCAAGCGCTATTTCCGCACTTTGATCGACAACGCACAATGGATCCGGGACTCCTCACGATTTCAATTTCCTAACTCGATGAAAAGAAAATCATCTTGACAATAAATTTAAAACCTTTTTTCGGATGTCTAATGTCAACTTTTTTTCAACACCGAAAAGTATATTTCAAAAATCAAAATCAATTTGCTTGTCACTCTAAAGAAAATAATTTTCTAGCTGTTTTCCTTCAATAATTTTTATTATTATTACTCCTCCTGTTTTTCAGTCTAACCTATCAGTATTTGGACAGAACTGAAGAATTAGTGTTCGTTTCTCTTATTAGAAAGTGCAAAAAATACTTTAACTATTATTTTTGGCCGATATTTTTTTTTTTTTTTTTTTTTTTTTTTTTTTTTACTGTTCTGCCGTGTTATTTTCTCGTCAAAATCCAGTAAATCAGAAAGGTAGACAAAGAATTTTCCACTTTAAAAATTGTGTTTTCATTTCATTCATTGAGTAGAACTTCCTTGCTGGAATTCAATCGTCTCTTCGATTTGGTTTTTTTCAAAAACCTAGCTCTGGCTGGCTCGTCAGTTGTTTGTGCTTCCTTTCTACAATTTTGATGTTTGAAACTAATGAGCGAGAGCCCTTTCTTTAAAGAGTTTTCAATCCGTGAAACGTCTCCAAGTTCCAACTAGCATCCACGTTTCAACAGCAATTCCCAGGACGTTCTCTCAATGGCATTTATATACAACGCCTCTCAATCGCCTCATGTTATCTGAAGTTTGAAATAGTTTTAGGTATCGCAAACACAGCATTTTTCGCACTTTCTGTTATAAGTGCCGCATTTGATTGAATTTTTAAAGGCACTCAGAGGAAACTTTCACGAAGTCATATCATGTATTGAAGGAAATTAATATCGAAAAAAACATTTTCTGTTCAGGAGTTCCCAGTGTCTATGTCCTTTCAGTCACACCTGAAAGTCTCGTCTGAATTTAATCTAGGAGTCTAAATAGACTGTTTCAGCGAGAAGCGAGAAATTTAAAACTGACCAATCAAATGTCGGTTTCACATTTAAAATAATTTCCCAAGACAATCAGATCTCTGAATTTTAAGTTTCCCTCTCTTCGATAAAACAGTCTATAATGAACAAAAAAAGAAGAGAAAAAAATACGAAAAACAAACAAAAAAATATATAAATAAATGTAAAAAATAAAAAATAAATGAAAAACTAAAAAAAAAAATAATAAAAAAATAAAAAAAAAATTTCTCTTGACTCATTGTGCGCCGCTTTTTTTTCTTTGAAGTTCCCCGTCAGATTCCCGCTCCTCATCTTGAGAGCAATCATTCGAATTATCGGCTCAATATTTGAAACAGCGATTCCGCGACCCAAAATTATTTATTTGAGAGCTCTTCGAGTTTCGAGCCTCCTTGTCAGAGGCCTAAGGCGCGTCCGTAAGCTTTCCACCTCATCTGCATTATATCTGATCGTCTTAATGATGAAATTGACTTTCACGCAGCTATCAAATCGGTCTAATATAAACACACTTCACAGACTGATAACACAAGCACTACTGTACTGTCGAAGAAAAAAATAGAAAAATAAAAGTAGCTTTTTCGCTGATCCTCTCTTTTTGTGTATGCGAAAGGTACATACATTCAACGATTTAAACAATGTCAGCCGACTCCTTAGATTTTCGTTCAGATAGGCAACCTACTATGCATAATCATACATCGCCATGAATGGGGCACTTGCAAACTTTTGCTATAAGCAATTAAACTGTCCAATCTGATGTAAAGACCAGCAGCAATCACGAAAATCACTCTAAGAAAGTCTAAAATTCAGTAATAAACTCGCATAACTGTTACAACGGCAAGATCGTAATGACGGTTCAACGCAGGTATTATGGGAGATTCCTGTCTATTATGTCACTTTTTCTACGGAAGCACACAGGGATTTGTTTCAATTTAGATAGGAATCTCCCATGACACCTGCGTCTCTTCGCCATTAAGCCCGATTCTAAGAGTGAATTTTGTGATTTTTTAGTTTACTCATCGCCATTTTTACAGGTTTTTATGCAAGAATTATTTGCTCAATCCCCTATAGCAAAAGTTTGCAAGAGCCCCATTGTAGCATTGTGGGTGGCTTACTTAAGCCGAAATTTAAGGAATCAACTGACATCTAATTCGCGGACTGTACAAATCGATCGAATTCGCTCTCCTCCCCCCCCCCCCCGCTGGAGGTCATTTGAAGGTGAAAATGGAGGGAGCCCAAGTATCTATAGCTTGGCTTCGCGTTTCGTCGTATCGCCTGATCAGAGCTGCGTTGCAAATTGAACTAATGGCTGAAAGTGAATTGAATTAAATTTTCAATTACAAGTGGGACAAAAAAAAGGGGTGAAAGGTAATATTTATTTAAAGGAGGAAATTGAGTAGGCAGGTACCAAACATTAAAGGGTTGAGATGAGTATGATTAGACTCTCTCACAAAAGAGGACCTCGAAGTAATAATATTTAACCCCCTCTTTTTTGTGCTGTTTAATTTGTCCCTTTGAACTTGAGCCGCCCTCCTCTCTGTCGCTCTGTCGTCGCGAATCGTGAGCGGGACGACGACCGAGGGCTCGCGAGTTGTGAGTCTCAGGGCTCAGGGCCCGTGCCACGCGCCCATCCAATCATATCTTCCTCATTCTTTTTCCCTTCGCCTGCCTGCCTGCCTGCCTTTGTCCCCTCGGCAACTTTGTATCGCTCTTCAGAAATTCCTCTCCGTCAAACTCATCCTCATCCTCGTGCGCTATGTCGCCGCGCCACAGCCCAGCCGTCTTCCTTGATTAGTTTGTAATATTTTACCCTGACGTTTTTAGTCTGATTCTGAATTGCAACTGGCAGATGAAGAGAATCGGACGTGAGGTTGTGAAGGAAGGGATAAGGGGGTTACTCGAGATTTTTTCTTTTCCACTCCCCCTTCCCCTTTCATTAACCGGCCTACAACCATTACGACTGTCCGCTTCATCTCAATCGACGCTTAGTTTCACCAGTCGAAAACACCTATATTAATTTCTTCTTTATTTGTGATGTTTCGCAACCCCCATGAGAGAAAAAATTGTCTCGGGGAAGCTATATTAAATCTGTCACTAATTATTCTGAAAGAATCCAAAGAGAAAATATAGTAATACATTGTTCACACCTTTACTTTTTTAGGTCTAGTGGATTCGATTTTTTTCGCGAAGGAACTCAGCGTTTCAATGACAATAATCTTGCCATCGTATCCAAGTAGAAATGAAGATATGCCTGATTGCGCCACAGTTTTCCATGACACATCACATGAGCCTTTTCCCTCTATTTAGACGATTTTTTTTTTTTTTTTTTTTTTTTTTTTTTTTTTTATGGTGGAGAAAAAAGCCAGCATGTCACGTCATGTAGAAACTGTTCTCCCTTTTAGAAGCTTTTTCATGCCAGAAAAAAAGAAGAAAAAACGCGTTTGAGCCTCGGAGTATTGCTCTGAGCTTGGTTTCATCGTCATAAACGCAAAATTGTTGGCGAGTTATCCAACTCGATCCCTTTCCAATATAAATGTCTGCTATGCGTCGATAACAGTTGCCCCCTTAAAAAATAAATAAATAAATAAATAAAAAATAAAAAAAATCGTATTGCATGAACATGAGTAGGCAACCCCCGGGTCCCCCTCCTCATTTCCATCCCTTTCTCTGGTACGCTTTTACACGCTCACTTTGTCTGCTGCGGACATTCGCACATTATTTTCCGACCGGAAATTTTGTCACGAGCGCGCATTTGATAGAGAGCAACCACCCCGCACTTGTACCGTACCGTAGAGAAACTTTCGGATCACAACTACACCACCTCTCCTCTCCCACCCTTAAAAAAGTGGATTGTTTTCCCTTCTGCTTCTCTCCTTCTCCCGGCTTCTCTTCATCCCTCGCTTTTTTTCTGTCGTCCCTGTCGCGCCGTGTCCTTGGGCCACATGATTACCGCATTTTCACCGCCAAGTTTGACGACCCTCGTTACCGGAGCAAGCAAGCCGAGCCGAGACGCTTCGCCGCAAGCAATTCCGCCTTATTTTTCGCCGCTTATCGCGCGTCTTCGCTGCTGGCAGTAGCGGCGGCTCGGCTGTGGTGCGAGTGCAGTGCGGCGGGCGCGGCGCGGCGCCGACATGGCTCCATTTCCACTCCGCTCCGCTCGAATGCGTACTCGCGAGCAAGTAATTGGTTTGATCAAGCGATGCATCGCGTAACTAACGCGCGGTGTCGTCGCGTGCCGCCCCCATCCCGCCTTTGCCTCCCTCTCCCCCCTCCCTTCTCTTGGTAATGAATGACACCGCTCCTCCCGCTCGTTGTGTGTCTTTCTTCGCAACAAGGACGACCAATTTGAATGAATTGGCAAAAGAACGTGGTCTCATCCTTCCCCTCCTGCCTTGTCTTTGCCTTTGTCCTCTGCCACTCCCCTCCTCTCGCAATCAGTGATCACACCCCCTCCCTTCCTACCAGGTGTGCTGCACAGTTTCAGTCAGCAAGGACATTCTTTTTAGACAGCTGATAATTAAACGATGAATAAGTTCCTCGAACAGTTATCAAAATCCGTAGATCTGGAAGAAATACTTTGGGGGGGGGGGGGGGGGTCATTTTAATTATACCTATCAAATTTCAGTGTATTTTTTGGATCTCTATTCATAACTCCGCGAAACTAAGAAAAAAGGAAGAAAACTAACGAAATCTGACAACGGAGATGTCAAGCGCTCAGAATGAAAAAGAGCGGTGTTGCAACGTAAAGGGTCGGAGGCACGTTTGAAAATGAAGGAGGCCGAAACTTTAGTTCTACGAGGCGCCCATTGAAGGGGTATTTAAGGGCGGGAAGGAGAACAAGAAGCCGGGTGGGGGGACGAGCGAGCGAGCGAGCGAGAGGGACTAAGTTTAAGTAAGTAGTAGCGCTAGCGTCGTTTACATAATAGCGACGACGCACACTGTGAGATTTGACCGATCTAGCTAGACAAAAGTCGAAAAATCAAAGTGCTCCAATCAGATCGAAAATGGACTGAAATGAAAGCTTAGGGTGTGCTGATCACGTACATATGGTACATAAGCTATTTTGCTTGACCAGGTAATGAACTATTCAGCTTGGAAGTTGGTCGATCGTAATGGCTTCGTCTGAGCAGTTTTCATAGTCCAAAACGTCATCCTAGTTTCCGCGATTTTTTTTAAAACTAATCGTATTTTAAGAAACATCTTGCAATGGAAGTGATACAGGAAGGTATGACGATGGTTTTTCATTAATTAGAATTGCATTTCCTTCGTTTTTTATTGTGCTATGGTTATTTTAAAGTGGACTGGTTTTGGTGATAAGATTTCCATACAACTTCATATTTCATGGACAATATAAAACGAACCCCTCATCCGTCCGCATTGAAACTTAATTCACGTGAAAGCCCGTGTTTCAGAGAAGAGATCCATGTAAAGTTTTCCTGCTACTTTCGCGCACTAAGCGAGAACATTCGTGATGAACATTGAAAATCAACTCGTATTTTCACAAATTCTCGCTGTGTCTGACTGGCTGACCGTGCGCAGTGCTGGTGCTGCGAGCCACGTGCTGTCGTATTCACCTATGCAAATGTCTTACATTGAAACAAAAAGTTTCCCGTCCGACCCCGCTAGAGTGATGGCAAGCGCAGTGGATCGCTAATCGGAAGGTTTTGCGTTCGAATCTCGGCTCAAGTAAAACTTTTTTTGTTCTCAATGATTGTTCATAATGAACTTTACTGCTCTTGAAGGGAAATAATTTATTAATCAATTACGAGAAGGAGAACTGGATTACTTATTTTCGGAACCTGTCAATTAATTATTATTTTATTTTAAAGCCTCTTATTTTTAAATAATCGTCTAATCGTTACGTTTCGCTTATGGTTATCATATTTTTGCCTTTCCTATTCACAGCATGAGGTACGATATTTTTTTCTGTCATTTATTTTTTCTCTCCATGCGTTGATTTCTATAATTATTGAAATTATTCTTCTGAAAAAGCTCATCATGGAAAAAAAAAAAAATCTAGTTTCTACTTAATTAAATGAAAATTGATTAAAATTGTCCATTAAAAACATTCATTTGTCAAATTGTTTTGTTTGTTTAATAGTTTGTCATTGTCATTTTTGAACTTTCGTGATTTTTCATTTTTTTTTTTTTTTTTTTTTTTTTTTTTTTTTTACTCTAATTACGTTGAATGCCAAAATTATTGAAAATGGACCTTAAATTCAGATTCAGCGACCCAAAAAACCCCATAGTACCACAAATGAAGAAGTATAATAGTCGAGAAGACTTTTGTCTAGCTAGATCGGTCAAATCTCACAGTGTGCGACGCTGCGACGAAGCTAATTGTAATAGAAACAAGTACACTGGGTTTCCTGAAAATATGGGATGACGCTGTTAATAATACAAGACAAACTTAAAAAACGAGCGTGGCTAAAGGGGCGTCGGGGGACGGTCGGGTATCGGGAAGGGAAGGGAAGGAGTGTTGGTAGGGTAGGGTTGGATGTAGGGGGTTCAGGAGTCGCGAGAACAATAGGCCTGGTCGGGGGTTGGAAAGGAGGCCAGGAGGGAACCACTTGACGGCTAGTTGGGAATTCTCGAACGAAAATACAATGACACTCGATGCTCCCCCGCGCTAGATTTGAGTAGCTCCCGGAAAACGCGTACAAGAAGCGGGCCGCGAAGGGGAACTCCTCGAAGCCCCCCCTGACTCTGACTTGCAGCCCTCTTTACTCTCCCCCCTCTCTCTCTCTCACCCCCTTCCCATCCTCCTCCTCCGTCTCCCTTGAGGTATGCACGAGTTACAACGCCACTCTCACAATTAACTCCACCTGAATCTGTGCGCTATACTCTTCGCCTGGATGCTTGGATGAGGCTCCAGAGTTGTCAACTCGTACATATACCAACGGAGGATTAAAATAGGGCGGAAATTGTCTCCACGGTTTAGCTCGTTCAGGCCAGATTGTCTCTCGACTTCTCGAGTTTTAAATAAACTACCCCGATTCGAGGACGTATCATGAAAATTCGTGGAGGAATCTCGCAATCCAAGCGGGCTGATCTTTGAAATCATTGGATAAGACTAACCGACAGGTTGAATGAAGGGGTTATCTTCGTCTCTCGTCCCTTTGTGGTGTTTGTCGAAAAGCAAAGCTCTGAAACCAAGTATCCTCCGCCTCAATCGATGAGCTAAATGCTTCTGTAAAAAGAGGGATTAGCAATCGAATGTACCGGAGGGACACCTGGTTAGTGGCTATACAGAGCTTTCCTTTTCGATACCACCATAGAAGGACCAATACCAATAGTAATCCTAATTTCAGTCTGTCTTCCAGTTGCTCTGAAAAAAAAAAGATGACCAGAAGCATGAAGATATGTGAACCGATGTAAGGGATGATACAATTACTAGAATTCTAGTGTTTGTACCACAGTTCTTGAAAATTTTGTGGAAGTTCTAGTTCTGTAAGCATATTCTGGTATTAACACCAGAACTTTCTGGTCAAAGTACTAGATTTTCTGTGGTTCACATATCGTTGTGCTTCTGGTAATATTACTAGAATTTAGGAATAATTTTTTTTTTTCAGTGTGTAATTAATAGTTTCAATTTTTTAAAGATCAGCCTGTTGGAATCTTTTGGGTGGATTTTCGTCAGTATTTAACCGGCTTGCAAGTACTTTTTTTACTTTCTTAAAATTTAAGGCGCTGAGGTTATTTCTATGAACCACTGCATCCGTCAAAAGTTGGCGTTTAGCGATTCCATAATAATCCCGGAATCAAAATGAATTCGGAGGGTGGTATGGCGTAGTGTGGCAGGAGGAAAAGAAAATGGAAGTTTGCTCCTCTGGCGCGGCAGAATAGCTGACGACAGGACTGTAAAATCAAGGAGAGGCGGTATTGGCACGATGACTATTTGCAGTCTGTTTTTAAGTCGATGGGTTGGGTTGGGAGTCGGAAGCATTCACCACTAGTTGTGCATTCGTCGAGAAGAGCAGCTGAGTGCTAGAGTAGCTCTGAGTAGCTTTACAGCTCCCGCTTCGAGCTTGGCTGGGACATTGTTTTTGTTGCCATTTGTTTGCTGCGCCTTTTTCTGCACTCTATTGTGCTCTTGTTGAAAGCTTCCTTTCTCTTCACTCCTTTTCCATGACTCCCCTCTCCCTCCCCCTCCCGCTACTCGCGCATCAAAATTTCAGATAAGCCCGGGTTTGAGCCACCAGCTACTCACTTCGTGACAAGTTCGTGTCGGTAGTACTGTCAAATTGTCATTAGCTGCAAACTTGGGGTGATGCATTCTTAGCTCTAGTAATCCTGCAGGCCGATCATTTACTTTTCTCGCAAAACCGATCGTTATGACAGGCTACGAGTAACTGAGCTCTTGGTCGAGGATTGTAGCCATGGTAAATATCGTTAAAGAGTCCGTTATTTAAACGCTATTCGTGAAAAGCTTTAAACAACAGGCACTCTAACTATGGTTACCGATTAAAATTCTGTTCTGAAGACCTTTTACGTTTCTTTCGGAGTAAGTTTTTAGCTACTGTGCTGTGCTGGAAACTATAAACGCCTGCAAATGCGAGTCGTTAAGTCCGCAGCTTGTTAGTTTGAATGAAGGATGGCAAATAAAATATCCGGATTTTGAGCTAGATAAGTAGCAATTTTTTCCAGGGAGGAAGGGGGGGGGGGGTAACAGTGCATCACAATTTCGTTTGGTAAGGCTGCCACCTACTCTTTTCCCCCTCGAAAGGCTCTTTACATTTCTGATTCAAAGGTGGTGTGCATTTGCCCTATGTTTCAACCCCATCTACTTCACCTTTACGAACGAATAGAATACAATCGGAAGTAGGTACTTTCAGCGAATTGTTGGTAAATTTTCTCCAAAATTCGCGCTCTCGGGACACTTAAAGGACGAACCCCCTCGTGAAAATGTTTTGGCTCCAGCTTTGGACTTACTCAGAGCTTGAAATTGCCGAATTGCATTCGCATCTTGACGGAATCTATGGACTCTTAAGAAATGCCGACAGTTCAGTGGACTCGCTAAATATTATTTGGTCAAAAGTCACTCGGTTCTTTCGCTGACTAAAATTTGGTCGGTTCCTGATAGTGGCATAGCGTGAAATTTGGCAACGTTGCAGTTCGACCTATTTCATTAGTTTAAATGGGAGAAATACGTCGTTGCCAAATTGCACACCTCGCCACTGGTTCCTGATTGCAGACCACTCGGCCGGTGCATGATCCATAACTATTTATATGCATTGCATCATTTAACTTGATTTATTATCTTTCATAACTTTCTGTACCTACATACTTTTCTTTTGGTGCTGGGTGAAGTATTTTCCTCTGAAACAGTTTATAAAACTCTTAATTTCTGTTTTATGTTTAGGTCTAACGAGGCCCACGGTCTACCCTTTCACCACAGGCCAATATCCTTATCCGGTGCTAAGTCCAGAAATGTCTCAAGTGGCAGCCTCTTGGTAAGTTCCGTTTCATTCAACATTCAACGTGTTTGCCATCAACGATGAAATCGTAAATTCATATTTTCCATTTTGCATAAAGAAGCATGGCTGAGCTTTCTGAGTAATTTTCTGCATTAACGCAGTTCAGGTTCATTTAAACAGAATAAAAGTGTATATGGTGTCTTTTCCTACAAGTTCCAGTTGAATGGTATTCATTATGAGTACAGGGTACAAGGACAGGAAATGGAAAATAAGGGTGTGATGGGGATGGTGGTGGGGGTGAGGGTGGGGGTGAAGGGGGTAGGAGTTTGATGGTGAGAGAGTGAATAGAGAAAAACGGAAATAAAAGAGGACAGTTCAGTCGGAAAATTTTGTAGACGCTCGCTCGGCAAAAATGAAAAGTAAGTCATAAAGATAGACGCTTCGGATAGTGAAAATAAATTAGACGCGAATGTATGTAGAGCAGTTGAAGTGGCGGATTTATTTTAGTATTTTTAGTATCACAGTACTTATGTATAAACGGAATATTAAATGGAGCGAGTGGGTAGGCTTATTCAACAAGCGCAAACGAAAAAGATTTAGTTTTATTTTTTTTTTTTTTTTTTATTTTTTCTCTTGATTTTTTTTCCTCCTCTTTTTTTTTTTTTTTTTTTTTTTTTTTCTATCCACCCTTACTGCAGATTCAGCCAAACGAGGAAAATCACTGTAAAGGGGGAAGATTTGAACGGAGCTAGAGAGAAACGACAGGAAAACGTGTATAATGGACGAGGGATAAGAGGATTTTCATCATAGGGGATGAAAAATACAGGAGGAGGGATTTTTTGGAGCGGAGGGGACGATGCTGTAAAGAGTCTGCAAATAAACAAACAAACAAATAAATAAATAAATAAATAAATATAAGGATAGAGAGGGGTATGGAAGAAGAGAGAAGCGAAAGAAGGAAACCAGTCGGACGGAATTGGTAAACCTAACACGTAAGTAGGAGGTTAAATAGGGCGGAAGAATGGGACACACGAACACGTAGGTGACCACCGATTGATAAATAAGAATTCGAGGGGTCAGTCAATCACACCGGATATCAGGACTTGAGGAGCCCTTCGACAAGGCTCGCCCCTCTAGGTTATAAATCGCCCAATTATAAACATCTTCACCGCCCCGCAACTTTGGATCTCAGATTGGCTTTTGACTTTACTTTACTAGAGCCTTTTACAGGCTCTTTTTCTTCGACGGTCGTCAATCGCACACCTCTAATTTCTTGGCTTTCCCGCCCGCCGTGTCAACCCCCCCCCCCTTCCCCCTCTCCTCCTTCGCTCTTTCTCTCTCACTTCCTGCCCCTGAATCCAGCTCTCGACTTGACTTTGACTCTGACGTCGTCGGAACGCTTTTTAACCTCACTTCTTAATCGGATTTGCGGTGACCGCCGACGACGCGACGCTGGCCGTCGTTTACTCTCATTTTTGCTCATTTCTTCTGAACGTTATAGTGTGCATTCAATTTGTATCTTCATTCCCGTTCGGAGTCTTAAACGAGTCTTTACTTGTCATTTATTTTTGTCGTTGTCTGCTCAAAAGCGTTCTCGCATAATTGGAGTGCTTCTCAGTAAATGTCTCATTTGAATCAGGCCTTTTGGAGAGTAATTGTGCAACAAACCGCAGTTGTTTATCACCCACCGAAAAATTCTTGATGGTCGTAGAGTCTTAGCCTATTTACAATTTATATCAAGAGTATCTCACTTTTTCCCCCAAAAGCGGTTGTTAAATTTCCAAGTTTGAGTCGGAGAATCGCAAACTCCATCGAAGCGGATATGCAAGCGGAAATTTAGAGGGAAGAAATAACCAAATTGTATAGAGATTTGGGGGGGGGGGGTGATGGTGGTTGAGAATGTGGTTACTACTTTGTACGCGGAAAAAGAGCATTGCATACTACCAGGACTGTGAATGTAGCATTCTCATTATCGCTCAATATTGGGGAGGTGGGGAGGCATTACGAATAAATCTGCCAGCGCAAAAATTGTAATATTTCCTCTCTCGTTCGACGCTCCAACCCAAAGTCCCCTCTCCTTTTTTCTATATGCGGGCGATGTGCGAACTGAGAAGACCTCGCTCTTTAAGAGGTCCTAAGGAGGTCAGCTCGATTTGTATACGAACGAAAGCCGAAACATTAGTCATTATAGTTTAGAATATTTTGATTTGACCTATTCATGAAAAAATTCACCAATAATTTATTTATATATTTATTTATCTACTTTCTTGTTATTTGTTTATTTGTTCATTTATTTTTTTCCAGGCACAGTCCCAGCATGTATCCGATCTCATCGGGGGCTCCGGGCTTCAGAAGTCCGTACCCCTCATCACTTCCTATACCCAGTACAAGTTTACCAAGGTAAGAGAAACATAAATTTACTCATTTTTTAGTTGGAATGTGGCAAATATTGTTCTTTGTTACCACTTGATCGTAAGAGTGACGCAAGAATCGCACGCACGCGTACACCTCGCCGCACAGTGTGTCGATACGTGGAATTTTCCGGACATAATTATACGAATATGAATCAGCATTTTGAGCAACACACACACTGAGAGAAATCATTTCTTTAAAAACAAGGAAACCCGTGACAATTTTCCTTGCGCGAAGTAAAGTTCTGATTGCATGCAGGAGAATCACTGTTACAACAAGGAATCTTTGCAGCAGGTATTTTCCTTGAGTTAAAGGAATTCCACCTTGGTCAATATTTCACCGCGCAGTTTCTTTAACACAGACGAGAAACGCCTTGGATTAAAAACAGAATTCTCTCAGTGCAGTTAAGAAACTACACTTTGGGTGAGATGGTTCATTTAAGAGCTCTACTCTAAATTAGTAAAATAAAATGGTTTTTGCAAGGAAATATCAACTCTGAAATGGTTTTAATGCAAATACAACAATAACTTTTCATGTTTGGAAAAATCTATGTTTTGATCCAGTGCGCGCCGTTTATACCATCTTGTCCCCCCCCCACCCCCTCTTTTATTTTTTATCTTTATCCTCGAAGCCTGCTAAATTTCCTGTAGCTGAAGATTTGTACGCCCCTTTTGTTGTCCATAGCACAGAATAATACAATCAGAACGGAAACTCCCATAAGAGCCAATGGAAGCAAGTTTGGAATTTAACGGCACCAATAGGCAACGCTGTGGTCCTATATCCCAACATGGCGGACGTGTGTGATTTGTGTTGAAACTCATTTATTTCTGTAAATTCTGGAAAGAAATCATAAGTTTCCGCCCTCACTTTTATTCTAATGGCATTTCAGAATGAAAATTTCGCGGATCATGTCCTACATTTTTTTTTCACGCGCGAATCCAGATGTAAACATCCTACATCCCAACATGGCGGACGCGAAATGAATTTGCTTCAAAATCCGACAGAGTTTCCGTTCTGATTTTATTATTCTGTGTCCATAGCTGCCAGGATTTCGTGTGTTGAGTTGAAAGTAACAACTCCTTCTTTCTCTCTCGCCCTTTTTTCGTGCGTTTTTGCGTCGCTCATAATATGTTGCAGTGCGTAAGAAGGTTTCAATGAACTTGCTACCGAAAAGAACAAGCTTTAATCTTCCAGGTTTCCTGAAACAAGCTAAGAAAAATAAATTATCTCTGACAGCAGAGACGACCCGTTTGAATTCTGGAATGGGGCTGTTGCTCACTTTTGCTACAAGCGATTTAATAGTCGATTCTGATGTAAAAACCTCCAAAAATAATGATGGCAGCATTGAAAACCTCCAAAATCCATTCCTAAACTTGAAAGACGCTTTTATTTGCGCGAGCGTAATGGTGGCTTAGGGCAGTAACAATGGAGATTCCCATCTAATAATACTGTAATAACTCCCTCCAGTACTTAGTGAATCATCCTTGTGAGCATGGAGAGAATGACGAAATTAAGATTGGAATCTCCCATTATTACTGCGTTAAGCCACCATTACACTCGCGCAAATGAAAGCGTTTATTGAGTTTAGGAGTGGATTTCGGAAGTTTTTAGTGCTGCCATCGTTATTTTAGGAGGTTTTTACAACAGCATCGACTTTTAAATAGCTTATAGCCAAAGTGTGCAACAGTCCCATTTGGGGAGTAACCGTCGAAGATTTGCTTTCCTCCCTTTAGCTTTTTTCCCCAGCATTATAAGTGTACGTGTTTAATCGTTCTCGTACCCGAGAAAAAGTTTTGTCAATTTTTTCCAGAAAACCCGCTTATTCCCTTGTTTGTCGTAAACTTTGCTCCATAATTACTATCATTATTATTATTATTCTCTCACCTAAGCACACCAGATCGAGTGTTTTAAACATTCAACCTCTCAACTCTGTCCATAGTTTTAGGCACCGCCCTTCATAATAATATGACAAATATTGCTGTGTTTTTTTATTATTACGATTATAATTTTTTTTTTTTGTTTGTGGTACGATACCCGCGTAACAACGCGACGCTATTCGGTTGCGTGTCTGAAAGTTTTTGCTTCGTTAACGAGCGGTGGCGTAGCGTGCAATTCGGCAACGTTGCAGGTCGACCATTTAAACCCATGAAAAATATCGAAGTATTGGGTGTTCGGTGAACATACCGTTGCAATCAACCTTTTACACGGGTTCAAATGGACAAAATACAACGTTGCCAAACTGCTCGCTTCACAATTGTTAACGAGTGGATTTCAGTTTTCAGAGCTATACTATCGTTTTTTTGCTGGTGTTTACTCTACTGCCGAAACTTCTGTCGTGGTAGAGTTTTAGAATTTTCCAAAACGAATAAACAATCGCGATTCGTTGGAAATTACCCTGTTAGAATTACCATCCGATGGTCCCATTGCATTGGTCTGTGAATTGTGAAATTCGGGATCCCTTAGAAGGTAGGTAAGACAACCCAAGGAAAAAAATGTATACATTCATCGTAACCTCGCACAAGTTTCATCTTACTATCGCCTAAATAATTCAGTCCAGAACTTTATTTCGATTCCGCCTTTTAAAATGGTCATGGTGAAATGTGAATAGATCAACGTAAGTAAAGTCAGGGACGAAAAGAACGTCTGGCGGCCGGCCCCTTGATTTTGACTAGGGTAGGCCACCTTCAATGCTTAAATTCTTTGTGACAAGTTTTGCGGGTTACCTACCCGACCCAAAATCAAAGGAGTGGACTGACATTTTTTTTACTTCGTTGACTTTACTTTGCAACTGGGGCTTTTTACTCGCAGTAAGGTGAGAAATAAGAGAAAAAGTGAGAGAATCTCAAAGATGAATCTTGCGAGTCACTTTGATCGGTGACCTTGTTGAATGGTATTTAGAGACGTTATTGAAGTCAAGATAGTCTCAGGGGCAAGTCGTGGTTGAGTTCGTTTCAAAATTGGAGGTGGACCTCAACCGATAATCTTCGGCGCATTTTTCAACTGTCATTCATTAAAGTAAAAAAAAATAAAAAAAACTTGCCTGAGACTAAGACTTTTGATTTTTAAACGTACTTTGATGAAAATCCAAGGCTCTAATTAATTTTCATCCATTTCCATCTTGCAAGATGAGAAATAACGTTGGAAAACTCCTCAGATTGTCGGTTGAGCTCCGTTTCTACTTCTGAAACGAGCTCTATAGTGAAACCATTTTCATAGACAATGTCAGAGAATGGAAAGCTCCTCCTGGCGAAACTGGTTACCAAAGATCACCTCAAATTGTTCCAAAAGTCACCTAGATTAAATGATATCACCTTATGTAGGTGACTTTGAACAATTTTAGGTGATCTTTGTTCACCACTTATGCCAGGGCTGGACCCTTCCATAAGATAATCTTTTCTCGAGTAACGTCTCTGGATAACATTTATGGAGTTAAAAATATTTTGTGCGTCATTGTGAGCATTACTATCAGTTTGTGATTCTCAATTGTGACTTTTGGTCTTGTTTCTCTCTTTGCAGCGAATTTTATAGGTTCTCTCCGACAGGACTAATTCCTCCGCACCCTGGACTAAGCCCTCATTCCCACCCTGCCATCATCACCCCCGGGCCTAAGCAAGACTTACACCATACAGATCATAATCATAGGTAAGCAGACACTTTTCATCTCTTCGTAGAGGTCTCTTCTACTTCCTCACACCAGCCTCAAGGTGGTGGTTCTTCTTCTCACTATTTTTTCCATTTTGAAAAAGGATGTGCGTGCTGAAGTTGTGATTTGCTTTTAATGATCAACGAAACGTCCCAAAATCTTTTTTCCGAGGGTCGTAATCCAACAATGCAAGATCAAATACATTATATCATGTAGCCGGGAGTGCACTTAACCATAGTCACGTGAGGCAATCTTGCGACGGTCTAATTGGAGCCTCAAAGTAGCTTTCAAGTTGGCATTTGGTGATCGGTGGGCAACATACATCATTTTCGATTATCATTGTCAAACTTTTGGTATCTGACGGGAAATGAATCTGTGTCATGATTGATGATAATTTCCGACATTATCGATGATCGTCAAAGGTTTCTGCGGGCCGCCAAACTATGGTGGTGAATGGTGCGCATACCAAACAGCTGATGCTCACTCACAATCAGAGGCTACTTTGAGGATCCACTTCGGTGAACAAGTTACTCGAAGCAAACTTGCGGTACTTTACATGTTCACTAAAAATGCTCAACAGTCTTCAGTTTACTTAACAATTGCATCACAACAAAGATTCGTAACCTTTTCGCCGACTTCTTTGGTGAGGAACTGGTGACTAACAAACCTATGCCATCTTCGGTGTGCATCAAAGTTATTCACAGCTTTGCCTTGGTTCAATATTTTACCAAGTTAAATATAACGATCATTGAATAGTGTTTCATCAATATTCGATCACGATTTTTCTGAAGCAGTTAGTTTGAGTTAGCAAGTTATGTGCGTTTGCGTATCACCAGTTGAGCACTGTAGGCCTGTAGGGTCTGTGATGTTTGCCTCTCAAGTGGCACGGTGTGTAGGGTGCACTCCGTCTTAGTGATTTTGTGCAAGAATCGGCACTGTGAAATTTTCAGCGGAAAGCTGGCAAATTTCGATTTATCATGACGTAAATCAGATTTGTGATTTATTTTTTAAGCGAATAAATGTTGAAAAGCCCCGATATTTTCCAAGGCCGAAATTCGTCCATTTTGACGTATCCCCAATCTTAATGCCGGAAATTGCATTAAAAAATAATTACGTTTTGACCTCGCAGTTTTACTTCATTTACACAGTTTATTGCAACCTTCAGTGAAAGTTTGTTGTGTGGAACCTCGGTCCTGCCCCGAAAAAAATTCTACTTACAACTAACGAAAGTTCCACTGAGGAAATTGCAGTCACAGTAAGGGAGGTTTCACAATGCTGGAAAAAAAAAGTCCACCCTGCGAGATATTCCATTTAGAGGACATTCCACTCAACGAGCTTTCACTGTTAAAAGTTTTGCTAGTAATCACGATTGGAACAATCCAATATACATCAGAATTTGAAGGAATTTAAAATTGATGACGCCACCGAACCAAAATCTGATCTGATCAGTCGATCGACCATAATCGAAAAATCCCCTGATCGTTGAACCAGTTGCTGATTGGTCAATGGTTAAATTCATCGCTCCTTTCTACTACTGTATCCTGTCGACGCGCAGCGCACTCTTGTACACATGCCCCCTCCCTGTCCCAATCTCCCCATCATCCGAAGAGTTTTAAAAAAAGGATTGGTATCGATTCTTGTCCTTGGCGTTTGAGCGTTGTTCAGAGTTTATCCCCTTTCCTGACCCCACCCACCCCCCGGTGGTCGTATTCTCGTATTAGTATCACAATGCGCCTGCGCGTTCGGAAGAAGGAAAGAGGCGGGATTCTATTTCGTCGACAACCGCGAAAGGCACCGGTAAAGAGGAATCGAGAGACGTCGAGACAAAAAAGAAAAGAGATGGAAAGAGAAAGAGAGAGATGGAGAGAGAGAACGAGAGAAGAAAAATTGTGATGTCGGTGAGGTGAGAACGAAAGAATTGGGTGGTTGCGACGGAGAGGAAAGAGATTGGTCAGCATGGTAACTATGGCAACTCAGCAGTGTCCATGTGGGTGTTGTGTTTATCGAATCTTTTCCCGCACCGCGATCCGCGCGCTAGTAGCCAGCCTCGCGTATTGCTTTTTATTGGTCGATGTTCGACCTCGTCTTCCTGTCTCATCCTCCCGTGAAAACCCTTTTCTCGACCCCCCCTCCCCCCTCTTGAGAACGCCCCCGTGTACATGCCCTTCCTCCTCCTTCGTATGAGGGTGAACTGGGTTTTTTTTTTTTTTTTTTTTTTTTTTTTTTTTGTTACGTATCCTCGTAACTCTAAAACTAACAATTCCGAGTCCGCTATCTGGACTTTCCAGTCCCCGTTTCAAGTCGAAAATATATTTTTAGAGTCACTGCAGATGGTTAAAAGAGTGCCCTCCGAATCCTTCGATACATGTACTCATACACTGCGAAAACGGCAATGCGAATGATTGAATAGTCCCCCAAAAGATATTGAAGATATTTCCGGAAGAAGG
This sequence comes from Trialeurodes vaporariorum, assembly GCA_011764245.1. Lineage (NCBI taxonomy): Eukaryota > Metazoa > Arthropoda > Insecta > Hemiptera > Aleyrodidae > Trialeurodes > Trialeurodes vaporariorum. Next base: position 70,603,721 of record VMOF01000111.1, read on the forward strand.
GCAAGGGTCCATAAAATAACGGGTGCGCTCTTCCCGAGAATGGGTCTGTTGCAAACTTTTGCTACAACGATAAAGAGTGTACAATCGCCCGAAATGTCCATTGGTGGCATCAGAAAGTCATGAAATGCGATAATAAACTCACAAGAGACGTTTAATGAAATCCTAGATGGGGGTAAAATATCGAGCAATCATTATGCATGCACCTTTAACAACCAAGGATTGTCAACGTTGACAACCTCACAGCTTCAGAGGTTATGTGTTTATTTACGTTGTGATTGGGTGTGATCGATACTGTGAGGTTGGCTATCCTTGGATGTTTGTGGTGCATGCATAGAGGTTGCTCGATATTTTACCGCCATCTTGGATTTCATTAAACATCTCTCGTGAGTTTCATACTGCATTTTATCACTGTCTGATGCCACCAATGGACTTTTCACGCGATTTTACATGAGATTGAACATTCTATAGCGCTGTAGCAAAAGTTTGCAACAGACCCATTGCGCATTGATTGTGGGATCCGCTAAACGACAGCCCTGGAATCGAGTTGGTACCTACTGACAGTGGCGGATCCAGAAAATTTTTCTGGGGGGGGGGAGGCACACCTGTGAAATTTTGAAATTTGAAGCGTCGGTGGAAGCAATTTTGGGCTGTTTTCTATTGAAAAAAGGCAAAATTTAAGGCTTCTGGGAGGGGCACGTGCCTCCGTGCCGCCTCCCCCCCCCCTTGGATCCGCCACTGCCTACTGGTGTGGATTTTGTTCGGGAAGCTTGTCTTGTCACAATTCGCGTCTTGTCACGCTGCATCGCCTGTTTGGTCGTCTATTAAATGGCGGAGAATGTGCAATGTGTGCCTATAGATATATCCCTTCTCGTTTCCTTCAGAATTTCGCCTTGTAATCTAGAGGTGATAACTAGCTTCAAGAGCCGAGCCATTGCAGCGGCGCCAGATTTACTTATCAGACATCAGTACATTTCAAGTGTGTAACGTGATTTAAAAAAAAAGAAAGGTTTAATGATCTCATATTCTTAGATAAATCCGGCAACGTTGAACAGTAGGCGTGGGAACGTGAAAACGACTCGTTTGCAAAGATCTGCATCTTCCTATCTTGGTCTCGTAAGTTGAACTCGTCAGCAATTTATGGAGCTATCGCATCGCCGCGCCGTCTGTTGTGTGATTGGGGCGGAAATACAATTTTTATTTTTATTTTATTTTTTTTTTGAAGCCTATTTTTACTAAATGCAATTCGCGTTTTTGGCAGGGCGGTGCACTTTGATCTGAGATCGAAAAATAGTGGCCAAAAACCAGTGAAATAAAGTCTTCAAAAATCATAATTTCCCACCTTTTAGGCTTAATTTAAAATTTTCCAGTGATATGAATTTAAGTTTAATTTACTTGTTGAAAGTCTTATCTGTGATTTAAATTTGCATTGAAAGTTTGTTAATGATAAATTGATAAGAAATTTACTTTTTGATTTTTGGCCACTTTTTAACGACCTCAGATCATAGTCCACAGTGCGATGAGGGGTTTTGCGGCGTTGGGTTCACAAGAGAAGACTCTGACAAAGTGGCAAGGTCTGGGTGAGAGACGTACTTTAGTAGAAAGTTCCTTTTCTGGAACATTGAACGTCGGACATTAATTTTAGGGTCTTCGGGACTATTGGTTAAAAATAAAAAATGGGGAAAAAAAGAACATCAAGGACGGAGTACCGAGTGCCTAATCAAAATCTTCCCACAAACCGTGTATCCTAATAGGAGGCGGACATGTCATGGCATCCCCTAAAAGCACGCTTATCAGCATTCAAACGCGCTCTGGTGAGAACGCTGCAAAGCGAAACTTGAAAATATTCGCGGAAGATAGCGTTTGACGGAAGTCACCCCTCATCTCCGTCTGTATCACTGCGCAAGCCGTGACAATAGCATATATCTTGCTATTAAAATCGATACAAATCGTACATCATATTGTAGGTACCTGAAATGCACTAAACTATGAGTTATTAGTCAAGTCCGCTACTTTATTACCATCTATATTTTATCGAAACTTTAACGTTATCACGAACTGAATACTTCCTGAGAGCCACTGTGTTGAAGAGGAAACAGTTCTTCTCGAGTATGCCTCTTTATTATTTGTCGTGTCTCTGCCACATTTTCGACCGTTCCAACCCCTCATATTTTTAGTGTCCCCTTTTGACACACGCAGTACGAATCCTCCTTTCATCACTTATTGACGTTCATACTTCTGAGACCCTATTATATATTTTATTTCTTTTGCATAATGTTCCCTCGCGTTTCGATGTATCGCAACTTGTTTCGACTCCGATCGACTCATCAGCTCATCCCCTGTTTCTGATGCCCATGGTATCTTTTTCCGTGCGTTTATTTATTAACCGGTGTCGTTTTTTCGACTCTTTCTTTCGTTTCGGTTTTTTTATAGACATCGTTATTCATCAATAGAACACGAGTGCTTTAAACACCCCCTATAGATACATTTTGGTGTCAAGTTTTGGATTCTTAGGCCTCTTAACGACGCACAGTTGTTACGTCATTGCTACGCTTAGCCATTAGTTTTTGACTGTCCATGTGCCCTTTTGAATTTTATTACCTTATTTTTTCTTCCTCTTTTAATGTCTGTAGTGGAAGTTAGTAATCGGATTGATGTTTTCAGACGAAAATTCAGAAGTCGAAAATATTCTCGCTGATAAAGAATACGTTGGATTTGTGAAATAAAATATCCAAAGACTGTTGCTCCCCGGAATATAACCTCAGTGCGTCGGGAGCTCCGTGGGTCGAATGCTCATCGAGCCGTGCGATATATCGAGCGAGGCGAGCTCGTGACCGGGTGGCTTCGACGCAATGAGTTATTTGTAATAGAACAATGATAAATTCTTTGTTTTGATGTTGTGCTCTGTACCCCCCACCCTCTCATATCTAACCTTGTTGAATGTCTGGGGTTCAAGTATGACAATTCGCTGGCTCCCCATCCTCATCCCACTGCACCCCCGGCCTCGACGCGCTCACAAGCTCGGTTCCCGATTTAATTCTACTCAATTTTGGTTCTGGTTGTTTCGTGTGACGTGAAATAATCGCATTTCAGCTCATCCGTCGGCAAATCTTTCATTTTTTTGTTAATTTCGCAAAATCTTCAACTGTGATAACTGTCTAGTCATCTCGTTTTCCATCCCTTCTTATATTATCTCCCCTCTCATTTGTTAATTTAAATATGTTTGGCCTATAATGATCAACTTTAAGTACCGTATCCTGCTCTTCATCACGACGTGCACACCTAGTGTCCTGAATTCGTCAATTCATCATGTTTTAAATAAGTTCGTACATGTTCTATAAACACAGAAACACGCCTGTGTTTGTATCTATTTGAAAGATATCTCTTCGGTGAAATGATTGCTCTTATATGGAATAAAGTTATTTTTATAAAAGAAATTAGCATTCAGCATTCGTCTGAGCTCTTTGAAGGCGTGATTAGAGAAGAACCTTACTGACTAGATTTATTTATTCACAATCAGGATGGATCAGACTCAAGTGAATAATGATGATGAGCCCTTAGACCTAGTTGTAAAAAGGAAGAAGAAGCCTATAGCAATTGTAGCACCATCCTCTAATGCTGATAAGCCCAAGACAAAAAGCAGCAAGCAAATTACCAACTTTTCTGCTGAAAGTTTGCTCAAAGATTCTCCAAAGAAGGGTGAAAAAGCTCAGCCAAGTGTTCTAGAAGCAATGCTAAAAAGCACAAGTCCCTTGAGTAACTTTTATGTGAACAACAATATTTACAGTACGCTAGTCAATGGTCGACAGCCGAGTGAAGGAAACAGTTCTCAAAGTAATACTGCTGTCAACTCTCCGAATAATGTCAACAACAATAGTTCTGAGCCGATTCCTGATCCTTGCAGCAATTGGTTCATGGATAATACCAATAGTAATCTGATCATGCCTACTCACCTTTTACAATCCAATCCAATTTACAATGAGTTTTTAAAGCTGCAGCTGTTCCCGACAAATTATAGTAACGAATCGAGTAGCAGCGTCACTAGTTTTTTAGCTTACCAAAGATTTTGGCATATCCTGAAATGGCAGGAGTCGCAAGAAAAATGGAATGACAGTCAAGCAAAGCAGTTCAATGAGGCTTTATCAATCAACGTACCTAATATCGATCTCATAGCTCAATTGAATAAAAAAGTCGACGAAAAATCTCTGAGTTTAAGCAACATTGTTGTGAAGAAAAGGTCAAAATTCAGAAGGTAATATCTGTTTTTATTATATACGGTTGTATAATTTTCTCTCCCATACTGTCTTTCTCAGACCCTCCTTCCTTCACAAAAATGACTCATTTCTTCTTATTTTTACGCTAATTTTTTCTATTTACCTGTTTGTTGTAGGTCATCGTCTATGGACCATCACAAAAATTCCTCATCTGTAAATGATGGCTCAAAATCTCAGGATTCTGGACACAATAATAGTAATCAAGGTTTGTCAACTATTTGCAATCTTCAATTTCTGTACCTTTGAAATTAAAAAAATTACACTTTCCAAGAGCTTTGAAATTTCACTGTTATATTAACGTAGATCAATTTTTTCCCTGGTTTCAAGGTACAGATCTGATTTGGTTTCATTAACTCCTGTCAGTTGTGAAAAGTGTCTCGTGCCTCCCTCCCACCCACACCCTTTTTTTTCTGTAGTTTCTATCAAGTATAAGCAGGTGCAATTATTATGACCGATTTTTACCGAACATTTTTAGAAATATGATTATTTTCATTCTGAAGGTTCAGACTACTTCCCACTGACTCATAATTAATGATCACCTGTTTATTTCTTCACAGATAAGAAAAAGCCGCATATTAAAAAACCGTTAAATGCATTCATGTTATATATGAAAGAAATGCGTGCGAAAGTAGTAGCAGAATGCACCCTTAAAGAAAGTGCTGCCATCAATCAAATATTAGGCCGACGGGTAAGTGAAATCTTCTATTTAACCAGTTTGTGTCTACTTGTCATTCAACGCTAACTTACTACACTTTAGTTTTCTACAAGCTTATTTCCACAATATTTGATACTTTATTAAAAAAAAAAAAGAGCTTGAAATCCAAATCACAATTTCTTTTGTTTGATTGCAAAATTTTATAATCAGTAGGAATTAAGTCACCAGGCTTCGTAGTAACAAAAAAAAACTATCAAATTTGCGAAAAGCTATTCATTCTTCATCCATAAAGATGGTAGTGAAGTATTCCTCATCATTAAAAAGAGACCCACTATTTTTGGTATTTTTCAAATTATGAGCTTAATCAGTTTTCTCTACCATTTCATTTAAATTGAACTAGGGATCAATTTGTCCTGCTCTTATTTTTGTATCAGTCTTTCTGTCATGAATACTTTTAACCTTGTAAAAAAAAAGTTACAATTTTGAGTGGAATGTTGCTAGTGTAATTTACTATCCCGGTGTTGATATATCATTAAAATTAGATTTGAATTACTTACTACTACTGCATTTTTATCAAGTTACCATTCGAATTTGTTCATAATCATTAATCAAATCAGTTGTTGAGAAGATCAGTTGTTGAGAAAATCAGTTGTTGTCCTCATTTTGAATGAAGAATTATCTATTGTCCATTGAGCATATTTACATTATTCTATTCATTTATTCTTTAATCTATTTTTTTCCAACTTGTTTTAAAATAACAAAATATGGTTTGCTAAACAGTGGCATTCTCTATCGAGAGAAGAACAGGCAAAATATTATGAAAAAGCTCGACAAGAGAGACAACTACACATGGAATTGTACCCCGGTTGGTCGGCCAGGGATAACTATGGTTACGGTGCCAAGAAGAAGAAACGGAAGAAAGAGCGAGTACCAATCATCGATTCTGGAGGTACCTCCCTCCTTGCGTACTGATTGTAATGAGTAGTTGTGCTAGAAAAAACATGCCAGGACTGTAAATTTTTGTTGACTTGGAAAATCCTCCCTCCAATTTTGGCTCGCTGTGATAAAATGAGCTTTTTCCTCAGCATCGAGAGTCTATCTTCCATGAACATAACCTCATCACATTTCTAGTAATATTCTTCAACTCACAACGAAGATATTATAAACTTGAGAGTATTCTGAAAGCAAAAGCCCCCCCCCCCTCCTTGCAAGGTTTTCTATCTCTAAATTCTTTAAATCCCCAACTATCTCTTTTAAGTTCGAGAACCACTCTTTGCTTAAGAACTCAGCTAATTTTTTTTAGCATTGAACAATTAAAATTCTACCCTTGCTATCAGTGGAGTAGCATGCGGTTTGGAAACGTTTTATTTTATTCATTTTAACTCATTTTAAAGGTTGAACGCAAAGATATTCACTGAACACATAATACTTCGATCTTTTTCATGGGTTAAAATGGACGAACTGCAACGTTGGCGAATTGCACGCTTCGCTGCTGCTTGCTATCTGGTTTCTACAGAGTTTCCTTTTTTTTTCTTTTGTATCCATGAACCATGATAATTGTAAATTGAAGCAAAAGCTCATTGAAAAAAAGCTGTAAATCAATAAATTATTTATTGCCGGTTTTCTCAACCAATATTAGCCAGATTTTCAAACTGTGTTTGAAATTTCAAAGCTCATAATCTTGAGTACGTATGGGTGGTTCTGTAACTATGGAGTAAATTTCTAAGAACTCGTAGAAAATTCTTGTCCGTGATCTCTTAGCAGAAATTTTGTTATCTTTTCCACATCTCCACCTCTGCTTTTTATCAAAAACAAAGCTGAAGGCAACTCATTTGTATCTCTCTAAATCTCTTGTAATTAGATTAAAGTTTCGATCTAAAATGGATTTGTCACAAACTTATGCTACTTTGTAATAAAGGGTTAATTCTAGTATAAAATAGCTTGAAAATCACCTTGAAAACATCTGAAAGTCTCAAAATCCACTCCTAAACCCACTATTGGCATTTTTAAAGAAATCCAAGATAACAGTCAAAGGAGCTGGTCACAAGTGGGGCGTTCCATTTAATTGCTGATGTTTTCTTTGATGAACTACCTTTCGTAGCGAGAAAGTTGCAATTAAATGAGACTCTTTCATTGTGACCCCCTCATTTGAGCCTGCTTGGCTTTTTTGAAATGCATATACTGAGTTTGTGAGTCCATTTTAGAATTTTCTGATGCTCCCAACGTTATTTTCAAGTCGTTTTGCATCAGAATAGACCCACTGTACAGCTGTGGTAAAAGTTTGCAACAGACCTACTCGTTTCTAGCTCGAAAGTATCTTTTCTCAAACCAAGCAACAATTCTTAGAATATTTCAAAGGTTACCCCCGCTCCTCTTTTCAGTACAATTTCAAATGTCTCCTCCATTCCAACCTCTCTGTCCTTGTTTCCTCAATTTATTTTTGAAAAAAATATTTATCGATCGCTGAATAATATCTAGCAGCTAAGAGTTTTAACCCTTGCATCTTCCTTCTCATCATTGAAATGAGTCATCCCACAAAAACTTAAAACTTCATGCATGGGCAGATCCAGCAATTTGGCAACTATGGATTTTTCCTGTTTAATTGTATGAAAAACAATGGATTCTTGAGGGGGCCATGGCCCCTTTACTAAGCGATTGTTTTTCATGCATTCAAATGGGAATAATACACAGTTGCCAGATTGCTGGATCCGCCTTTGACTTCATGGCAAGGATATTTCCAGTTTTTATTTCCTCTACACCTCCTGTGTTTCCTGAAATAACGAATCTCTTTTATTTTTTCTCTGATATTTTCAAACTTTTTGGCTTATCCCAGCTTTTCTTCTTTTTGAAAAATGACGTCTTTTGATCACTCTGTAAAGCAGCTTTTTTTTTATTTTTTTGCTTTATAGCTTTTATTGAACACTCAAGTATCTGAAATAGAAAGGAGCAAGAAGTTCTCCGATACGTGATTTAATTTGTTTGACAGACAGTAACTTTTTACCGTAGTCAGATTCCCTGCTCATTACAACAATCTTCAGGAAGGTTTTAAAATTAACTATCAAAAAATGGTCATAACTTTGAAAATCATCTCCAATGAAGATGTTTTAATGGCCGTGAGTTGGTCATTCAAGAGTTCTTAGAAATACGCTCCGAAGGTTGGTTAAATAAATTTGAAACCAAAGCAGTTAGCTGCTAAAACAGTTGAACATATTAGAAGAATTTTACCTTGAAAATAATAACTCCCCTCAAGATTAGTTTCTCTATTACTGGAAGTGAATCATTACCCAAAGAAAAATAGACAAAAAACAAATAAACAAGCAAACAAAAAGCAGTGCAGAGTTTTCAACATAGTTTTTGTGTCACAGCTTTCTGTTTTTTCTGAAGTCAACTTTATTTTGTCCTGGCAGTTTTTGTTGAATAAGTTGCTTTTGTGCTTTCTGTTCATTTTCGGGTTCAGTAATTTTATTTTCCCCTAACAACCTGTTTTTTCCACCAATTTTCAATTTTTTTTTTTTTTTTTCAAAATTATTTTTTTCCAATTTCCTTTTTTCTGGTTTTCCCTTCAAATTTCCCATCCTTTTTTTTTTCTAACTGCGTGCAAAAGTTTCCTTCAATCCATGTGACACCAAAACTTGGTTTGTGTGATATATTTTGTTTTTTGATTTTATAATTTTTGAAAATTTCTTCAGGTCTTTTCTTTTATAGAAAGGATGAAAATTACAATCAAAAAACCTCCTCTTTGTTTGTGGCATGGTTAGTTGTTAGAGTGATAGGGTTCCCCCATTTCATATCCACTCCTAAAAACTAATCTCTCATAATTCTGCTAACGAATTTCTTTAGATGTTGCTTTCTTAACAAAAGGAATGAATTTTTATCTTATTGATCTAGAGTTGCTTTTGAGTTCTAAGGCAGGCGTGTCTCCCTTTTGGGTCAAATTAAAATTTTCCTGTCAATCAGAATTCCTTTATTTTCTCTACCACCATCAATTCATAAATTTTTGAATTAGTATCCGTCCTCTTCTTTCGGAGAATTCTTGTGTGGAGTTTTGTAAGGTTTAAATTGTCAGAATCCTGGTTGTTTTTCTAGCACTTAATAAAAAAGACCAAAAACTTTTGAGGCTTTTGTCTCGTCAAGAAAATACTTTTGATCTTCCCAAGTATTTTACTCAAACTGTATTACTCGACTCTCATTTTTTCTGGTATTCAAAGTATTCAGTCGTTCTTTCTTCCGTTGGCTCTTCAGATTCTTTTTTTTTTTATTTTTATTTATTCATTTTATTTATTTAAATTTTGATTGATGAAAATTAAATAAGTGCAATGAAAATGTACTGAATATGGGGGATCTAAAAAAGAGGATTGATGTGTTTTTTAGTGGCATGCATTAGGGCGCGAAGAACAAGCAAAGTATTATGAGCTTGCACGACGAGAGCGCCAGTTGCACATGCAACTCTACCCCGATTGGTCATCTCGCTCCAACACAACCCGTGGCAAGAAGAGGAAACGCAGACCAGAAACTAATGATGGAGGTTAGCTTTTCTCACCAACCATGCCACAATTTTTTCTTCTCTCTTTTATTAGTAATACTTCACCCTAACCTAGCTCAGCTTGAATGATTCTCGCTCTCTCTCTCTCTCTCTCTCTGTTCCTCCCATTCATGTTTCCATGTTTTCTCCCTCAGCACTTCACTTCCTACCCTCTTTTAAGCACGCAGTTAAAATTTATATCGTACCCTCCGAGTCAGATGATCTCAGGTACTTCACCTCGGGTGTCAGTTCACCATTAATCATCATCTCTCATCATTTTCATTGAAAGATGAAAGTTGCAAGTTGGCTCTTATTCTTAGCTGTAAAACTTGTTCTATTGATAATTTCACTGCATTTAGAATGGTTGTATGTTGATATCAACTGTGAACAGATACTGTATCTTCGTGTATACAACCCGCACTTTTTTTATCCGGAACTTTTTGCTCTGCAAAATGCGGTGCACGTTATACAGTTGTTGTCTTTGATGCAACCCCTTACGCAGCATTTCACAAGCGCTAGCGGATGGCAATCCACACTGGCCCCCATTGACAGTGTTGGAGGAGTGTTTGTAATCTGCCGCACACATTGCTCAAATTTGACCTCTGCCACCCTCTCCTATAGTTACTTTATTTTTCTCGCTGCCAAATTTGAGGGCATGTGTTTTGCAGGAGTGAATTGCCTTGGGTCCATTTGAAATATTCCATGAAAAGGACATCGAGAGAATCGATAGTCTGATTGAAGTAGGCACCACTATTGACTGTTGACCACTATTGACTAACCTTGCAAAGTAAATTAAGTTGTCTCAGATTGTTACAACTTAATAAAAAAATTTGCAAAGTGCCTCCTGTCTCTTTTGCCTCTCTTTAAATGAATTATGATGATAGATGGAGATGAAAAGTGGGTTTTTTTTATTTTCTATACATCTTTTAAAACTTTATTATGGCTTACCTTTCACTACTAATCCTTCCTAACCTCGTCCCAAACCCAATCTGAACTCTATGTCTACTAATTCACCTCCAGATTACCATCCTAATTTGTCAGCAAAGCATAAAAGTAACTTTTTGTTAATATTTCTCTAATTGCTGTAAGAGTTTTATTTTTTGTATGTTATTATTTCAAAATGTGTCCTTTCAGACTAAGAATAGCCTGTTTTAGTGAGAAGCGGGAAATTCAAAATTGACCAACCAGATGTCAGTTTTGCTTTTGAAAAAAGCAGCTAAGCCAATCAGATTGTTAGATTTTGAATTTCCCGCTTGTTGATTCAGAAGCTGGAAATTTCTAAATTGATCAGTCAGTTGTCAGTTTTGCTTTTGAAAAAAGCAGCTAAGCCAATGAGATTGCTGGATTTTGAATTTCCTGCTCGTCGATTAAGAAGCAGGAAATTTCTAAATTGACCAGTCAGATGTCAAGTTTTGCTTTTGAAAAAGGCAGCCAAGCCTGTCAGATTGCTGGATTTTAAATTTTCTGCTCGTCACTATAACAGTCAATTATAACTCTCTGCCTCTTGTGTTTTGATCAGCAACAAATAATTGAAAAGGTAGTCTTACCATAGAACACATTCCATTAATCAAAAAATTTGTCTTGAGTCTGCTATTTTTTGTGGAACACTACTTTGTGAGCACAATTAACTGAACTGAAAATGTCATTAACTAAGTGTCGTTAACTCATTTGTGTTGCTGATCAATTTTTTTAAATTAACGGGGCATACTGTAATATATGTATATCTACTCTATTTCCTTCTCATCGTACACAAAGAAGAAATCAAACAGAAATGAAGTTCTTAAAAAAGAAGATTCTAAGTTTCCCCATAATTCAGCAAGTTCTGTTGCATCTGAAGGAAAAAATTGCCATCTTATTAATCACTTATTGTTCTTCAATATTGGTTTTTCACCAATTTATTAATCACTTTTCCTCAGTGTAAATTTAAATTGATTTTGATTTTGCCCTTTTTGGTTAGTCAGTATTTTTTTTTTTTTCTGTTCTTTTTTATTGGTTTTCCTGTCTTTGAAGTGTTTCTAACCGTTCTTTTTATTGTTTCCAGGCAATAGTATGAAAAAATGTCGTGCTAGATACGGTTTAGATCAACAAAGTCAGTGGTGTAAACCCTGCAGGTAACTATCTATTTTATGTGATTTGCTTCTCAGCTTCACTTTTCATCCACTGCATGTCGTATATTTTACTTTCATTCTTTATTATTATTTTTCCTGTTGATATCTCATCCCCCTATTTTTCAATTTTGTTTTCATTTGCACTCTCACAAATGGTCACTTTGGTTTTGAAAGTAAACTAACAACACTAAATGTAGTATTAGAACCTATGCATTCACATTCAATCAATTGAATGGCAATCACTGTTTAGGTTTATTATGTAAATTTAGGTGAAAAGGAGATTAGTTTTAGGGAAATTGGGGGTTTCCTGAGAATTTGTGGTTGATAGAGGTCTCTTTGATTCTTTCAATTGATTATCAACTTTTCTGGTCTTGTACCTGATCTCTACTTTCAACAATAATATCTGACTGTTGAAAATTAAATTGTGTTCCACGTTGGTATGATTATTGTCAAGGGTGTGCACAGCCCCTGATTAACCCAATAGTGAGAGGGGAAAAAGGGTTGGAAGGTAAACTACCTTGAAAGAGGGGGAAAAAAAATGGGCAAAAATTGAACTTCTGCCCCTTCCTCAAAATTTTTTTGAATACGTCCTCTAAAATGTCTAGCAACTTTCTTTGATTCTCTTGATGTGAGAATGTTTCCAGCCCCAAACCCAGTATACTTATCTATCAGTGGCGTAGCGTGAAATTTGGCAACGTTGTATTGTGCACACTTGAACCCATGTAAAAGTTTGAATGCGAAGGTGTTCACCAAACACCCAATTGTTCAATCTTTTTCATGGGTTCAAATGGAAAAACTGCAACGTTGCCAAATTGCATGCTACGCCCCAGTTATCAATACGTCGGCTTCAAGTATCGGAAAAAAGAATTCCATTCATTTCATTTAATGAAAGATGGCCTGAAGAGTTGAACTGTATCCTATCTGCTAAAAGTTTTATGACAAAATTTTTCAATTAACGAGCAATAGTTTTAACGCCCTGCAGTGATGCTAAAAGTCCAGAAGTCCCTCTTTTTGAATTAATGGTTTATCTGAAAGCTAATCAAATATTCACCTCATTTTTCAGTTTGTTTACAATCCTCACCTTTAGTTTTACTCTACACTTTTTTTTCCAACTGTAGTTAATGCTTCATTTTCCTTTTTTCCACTCTAATTTTAATTTTGCCTTCACTTTCTTTTGTCTGTTTCTTTATTTTTTTCTTTTCCTCTCCCTTTTTTGCACCCTCTCCTTTTTTATCGGTGTATTCTGCTCTATGTGGAAAGACTTATTTATCAGGTTTTATTTTCTTTATTTTTACTTAATCATTTTTTCTTTCATTTTAATTTATTAATTCTTTTAATTTAATTTTTTTTTTTTTTTTATTTTTTTATTTTTTTGATTTCTGTGTTGTAACTTTAAAGTATATATATCTATATATTTAATTAACAAGTTATTTAATGGAATACCTATTTTAAATGTTTGATTTTTCTTGATTTATTACATGTACAAGAAAAGTGAATTAAAGAAAATTAATTTTTAAAATCTTAAGGAAAGAAAAATACGGTATTAATCTTTCAGTATTCTTATAAATATGTTTTTGAGTTTATATATCCATAATATTGTAATTGCAACACTTAATATCTCAGTTTGTAAAATTTTCTTGTTGTTTTGTATTCATTTGACAAAAGTTTCAGAAAATGTGTCTTCCCACAAAGAGTTGTGAAAAACACTTTACAACTTTGCATAATTTTGAAAGTAAAGTATTTAGTTCACCCTATTTTATCTATTTATTTCTTATCATTTTTTTTTTTTTTTTAAATTTTCTACTGCTTCAATAATTTTTGTTTTGTAAGTAAACCTATTGTAATTTAATCATTGAATAGTAATTTGGGGCAAACTTAATCAAAACGATCAGTCAATATTAGATTCAAAACAAGAGAGATAGGAAGATAACCCCTTTCTTGAATCTTTCTGTTATAATTTTATTTATTCTTGTCTGAAAATTTGTTTTGTAGATTTTCGTAGATTTTTGAAATTAACTTAGACACATTTTCTGAAATATTTTCCAAATGAAATGTTACATCCTGTGATGTTTCTGTTTGAATTCAGTCAGAATGCATTTGCTTTCAATCCTCCTCACATTTGTTTTGCGGAAACATAATCCTGCAGAAAAACTCACCATTACTGTTCCAATTTTTTTCTTTTTTTTTTCTTTTAATTCATTTATTTATTCATTACTTGTTATTTTTTATCTACTTATTATTTTCTTTCTTCTCACGTTCACTATTATAATGTGAAGAAGTTAATCTAAGTGATAAAAAATTACAATTCCTGTACCTAACCGGAAAATTTGAAATTTACTCTGATATCACAATCAATTTAGAGGCATAAGTGTTATTGTCTTCTCGCCTTATAAGGAGATCTTCTGATTCGTAAGTTCTTGCCATGAATGTCAGCAAAATAACGTGTAATTCATACTCATGCTGCTTTTCAAGAAGATATTTCAATTAATCATAGGTTTTTTTTATAAGTTTTGGCAAAATTCAGCACATTGTCTGAAGCAGAGAGGGAAAATATCTGTTTACATTATCTGTATGTGCCCGCTCTGCTCTACAAGTAATAAATCATAGCGCTCTATGATATTGATTTAAAGTATTGAATGAAAAGTAAGAAGGATGGGTGTTACTGTTCGATTAATTTCTTGAATAATGCCTAGAAATCTCTCACTTTCATCAGTATAATGATTTACCCATGCTCTATGTGTGGTGTGCACTTTTTCTTCTCAAATTCATTATTTCTACTCTCTCTTTATCCTTTAAATAAATTTGCTTTTTTTCAGTGGAAACGATGAGGAGGAAAGTTCTTGTAATTTGTTTAGGCTGAGCTTTGGTGTTTTTTTTTTTTTTTTTTTTTTTTTTTTTAAAGAATAAATGGAAAACCTTTATTTATCTTTTTTGTCTATGCGCTAAAGCAATATTCAAAAGTTGTCAGTTTTTTCAAGCAGTTTTTTTAGAATTTTAAATGAAAAGCTGTGCGTTTGATGTATCAGTTCTGCGGTCAGAGAAAATGCATTTTTGTTGATATTTTTTCAGCAGTTTTACTCCTTTCCCGGAAATTTCCTGATCTCGTTTCAACTATCATTAGTAGTGCAGTTTCCCGTTTGAACTGAATTACCACTCCTAAAAATGATAAATACTGTATCAGTTTATTTCTCATATTTGACGAACCAGGTCTCAGCTCCTAAACCTGGACTGAAAGCACATTCTGACTGAATTTTTTTTTTTTCTTTCTCCTCTTATATTCAAATCTTTCTTGTTAACTTAATATTGACTGGTGGTTTTTAGCCCCTCGGAAGGTGGTGGGTTAAATATGGGATACCATGGGAATGGTCCCTCCAATACTGCTTCACCTCAAGAACCAACATATGTTAATCTCTAGAATTCGTCTACAGCAGCTCTGCTGTGTGAGTCTCCTGCCTATCTCAGTTGTTGTTGTTGTTGTTGTTTCCGTTGTTATTGTTGTTGTTGCTGCTGTTGTTGTTGTTTTGCTCTCTTTTTTATATTATTTTGTGGTATTTTTGAATTTTTCTGCAACTCGTTTGATCCTGTAGACTTAACAATTTCCATTTGATTTTCCTAGTCATTTCATCGGACTGTTGAAAATTTTCCAACGAGTCTTCCTAGCTGATTGTGAGTAGTTGTGTCATTTCCGCAACCATCTTGGGATGGGGTAATGTGGCATTTTATGTGCAGGTTGTTTTGGGATTAACTTAGTTTGTTTTTTAGACATTTACAGAAAGTTCAATGTTTGGATATCTTATAGCAGCTGCCAATCAATTCCTATCGCACGTGCGATTGTCCTTGGTGCTTTATTCAAAACAAAATTTGACTTTCCCCCATCAGATTTTAAAGCATGATTAGTTTTCTAGTCGGGTTTTCAAGTTCCAGGCATACTCCAAAACTATTTTGCTATTGCGACTCAGTTGCCAAACTATTTACTACTGATCACAATCAGCTTGCTTAATTTTCTGAAAAATTATATTTTGAATGATTCCTAGTATGTTGTCTGTAATCAAAATGGAACCCAGTTCACAACTATTGAAAATACTCCCTTAATTTGTTTGGTACTTGATATTTGCATCAACCTGTCTCAGCAAAGCAGCCAATAACTCGCATTTATGTCAGTTTCTGTCAAAGCTTCTAAGATAGGGAATCATGGGACATGAAATCTGTGAGTCAAAATTGCTCACTGTAGGGTCATACCACCTTCAAATTTTAAACCCTTGTAACTGCCCTATTTAACTTTCTAAGAATCGATTCTTTTCTGTTGGGTAATATGGAGGAGCAATCAATGTATCGCATTTCACGAGGCGCCACTGACCAGTACACATCCTATGTTTTGCAGTCCATTCATTGAAAAGGAAAATGCTCGAAAGAAACAAAATTAGTTAGGGTCTGCATATACTTGACTGCTTTATCCCTCCCCCCTTAATAATTGGATCTGTACAGGCAGTAAAGATTTTGTCATCATGCGTCAACTAGGTGATAGTGTGTAAATTACCCCATTCTGTGGAAACGGAACATTACAGGTCACAAATGTATATCTCTGGTTTTACAACACTCTTTCCTCCACTTAATATTCAGAATGATTGTTTGTATTTTAAGTTTGGTTTTGTTTTTCTTTCATTTTGGCACAATAACACTGCTTTCGTTCAGCTGTCTCAACTACCTACTGCTCATAGAGATAATTTTTTCCCCCTCTACATTTTTCCTTTATTCTGTGTGTTGTACGTTTTGTAGAAAACCATTGAGTGCATTTTATCATTCCGTCTTTTCACTAATGATCCCCCCCCCCGCGGAAAAATGGAACGGATTGGTATCGAAAGTCGCAATTCTAAAGGCTTTCTGATTTTTTCTGTGTGCTGTCTCCAAATTTAATAGTGAACAGAACCTAGCCTCCGCGCTAGGTTTAAGTTTCTCAAAAAAGTGTGAACAATATTCCACTTCATGTGTCCAAATAAGTTTTTACTCTAACTATTTTTAAGAAATGGTATTATCATGAAATTCTCATTATTTTTACTATTGTTGAAATCCACAGCACTGAGAGCAAAAAGTAATGTGTGTTAAATACAAATGCTGGCAAATTTCAGGAGAAGAAACTATGTTTTTAGTAAAAAAAAAAATTATAAATTAACTAGAGGATTAATTGGTAAGAGGAGCACTACGCACCTGTAATTTTCAGCCAAGAAATGGAGTAATCCCCTTCTCTCCTCTAATTCTTTTAATGTACATGAAAAGTACACTTAAAAATAGCCTGCGTCTTTACCAGAAATCTAGTTCTTGAGAGGGCATATCAGTGGGCTATATTTCAGAAATTATTTTTATGCTCAGGGCAAGGTTAGAATTTTCATCACCATAGTTGATCATCTAAAGGCATTATATTTGGGCTGTACCTCCAAAAAATCTGTGAGGATCCAAAAAAGAATGATGAAAAGTCTGTTTTTAATTATTTTTATAATTGAACAGGCTCAAGCGAAAACGTCTGTTGTCAATTTTTTTTTGTCGTATTTGCTTTGTGAACTTACATCACTCTTAAACAGACGCTCCATCACTGTTTAAGACGCGCCGATCAGACTTGTTCTGCGGCTTTTTACTCCTATTTTCCTTGTCTTGCCAGATTTTATGAACTTTTTATATTTTAATTTGCAATTTGCTATTTTTTAATATGTGTCTTCTCAATAAAAATACTATGGACATCGGACGTTTTTCGCATGAGTCAATTCAATTACTGAAGAGTCCAGGGTCCCAAGGGGAAACGATATACCTAAGTTACTAAAATTAATTTTCGTTTTTAAGCTGCAGGAAAGGAGAAAGTAAGGCTAAAAGATTGTTTCTCTATTTTCTATTGATCTAATTCAAATGTGCTCTTTAGCGACCAGTTAACCATGAATCCTTCAATTTTGTATTTTGTGATGTTAATCGTTCTCCTCTGGACTCTAATATTGTGACCATGTGTAAAATTGGTATTTGAAGAAAAGAAAAAGAAAACAAAAAAATGAAGCATGTGTAAGCATGGAATAGCATGAATAATTTTACTCCAGTTTTCTTCTCATACATACTAATTCTTTCAACACTTTCATCCCTATAAATTTGTCAGCTGATTCTCTCTAGCCTTCTAGCGTATGCTATGAGTTCCTCTCCCCCCTCCTTTCTTCCTTTGCTGTAGTATTTTTCGATCATAAACAACTGATCTGAGCAATGCTTAAGCGAATTTTATTTACAGTGTCGGGTGAAGATTTTCACCCGAACCAACAGTTCTGCATTTTATTATTTCACCCGAGCTGTTTATTCGGCAACGATGGATGACACCGATGCTGTAGCCAAACCTCGGAATTTGTACCTGTTCTGCAAGGTGGGGGCGAAAAGAGTAATTCAACGGTGAGAAACAACAATAAACAAAGCTCCTGATTGGCTAGAAGTGGTTTTGTTGACTTTGGTGTTTGGTGTTCCCCAAAAAGTTCCGAACCTCAAATCTTCACCCGACACTGTAAATAAAATTGCATTGCTGTCAAGTACAGATTGATTCACTTGATTCACCTTAAATCAGTGTACTTTTTACTCCTATGAATGCATGTGATCGATTTCTCCCAGTTTTTGCTCTATAGTATTGCTGAGTGTGAAAACTTGATATTCCATATGAAAGAGCGCTGATTCTTGCACCCCGTAAAGTTTGTCTAATCTAATGTTCTTTGCAGTTCATAATGGTAAACACTAAACAAAGATGGTTTGCGACAATTTCGATAAATCCTGTATATCGGAACGCTGTATGAACTACACTCAACCAAGAGTAACCCATTCTGTTGTGTTTCATGCTTAAAAAAATTTGTGTTTTGTGAAAGGATGGGCTATGGGAAATGTTATAGAGGCAAAAGAGAATAAGAAGGACCCGACTTAAAATCTGTTCATTATTCTTTTGCTATTTTTTTCATCGTCCCATTTTTTAAAATCAAGGAAAATGTTACTCTATAGTCTGTTAGTTCTAACTTGATACTGAGCGGGAGATAAATGAATTTCGGAAAATAGAGAATGGCAAACACTTCCATAGGTTGCCATTGTCCGATAGTCGGGCAGTAGCCCTTTCACATCGGCTGACTGACAAGAGTTAGCACTCCTACGTTGTCACAGAAGGCAAATCTACCTGAATCTCCAGGTCTCCAATTAGAACGAACAGACTATAGTCTCCGTAAAATTTCACAGCCGCAAAACTATCTTTTTTCTATCTCTGTAGGTAACAACCGTACTCTAAGGGCTGCCATTAAGTCTGTCTGTGAAATTTTTTGCTGGTGGATGTTCTTGTTTAGTGGGCAGATTGCAAAATTAAGACTCTCTGTTCATTGTACTTATAACTTCCAATTAAAATAGAGGGCAGATTTTCAGCCTGTTAAAATTTAGTGGGTGGATGTTCTGGTGTTTGGACCAATAGGAGTGGATGGCGAGTGCCGATGATAGCCGACAACTCCGAAAGTACTCCTTCGGAGACAGTGCCATTGCTACTTTGAGGTTTTACCCAAAACACTACTCTCTCTGGTCGGCAGAGTGTGCTCTATAGGTTGTCGAAAGTCATTCGATAGTTGGCTCTAGTTGGCTGAAACCAGTTTAATCGCTGTAATCATGCACAGTGGCTAGTACAGTGCTGACAGATTGTGGACTAGCGGTTGTAAAAGATATCTACTTGTTCAGCTGTCTGTCTCGTATAACTGGCTGTTAGTTTTAACATCCATATCTCACATATGTCTTAAAAGCAGCCCTAACATCGTAAGCTGTGTTGGGGAAACTTTTTGTTGAGTGTTTATTTTAAACCATTATCTACGACTCCTCAGGCATGTATATTGTATGGATATAGTGTGTAATAAAATCTGCATTATTGCATTAGTGGTTTCCAACCACCTTCTCTTTTAAATACATGATAGCATGAGGCTCATGAAGATTTCTTTACTCAAGGCCATTTCTGTTTCTTTGTTTCTATAGGCGTAAAAAGAAATGTATCAGATACATGGGCTGCGGAGAAGATGGGAACCAGTCGGAAGACAATTTAGGAAGTTGCGGGAGTGTGGGTGAAGCTCAAACTCCTCCTGAAGATGACACGGAATCGTTTCACCATTCAGCATCAAGTCCTGGAGGATTAAGTGGATTGTCAAGTCTCACGAGTCCATCTATGATTTTACCAAGTCCATCGGCGAGCAACACCAGTCCCTCAGTCAGTTTAGCAAGTCCTTACATGAGTCTGCAAAGTCCGCTAACTCCGCACACAATGGAGTTGATGGACTGTAAACCGTCAGTGCCGTGTCTACCTCTTCTGTCTAACCATCATACTGGGATCCAACCTCCTAGGAATCCAGTCGGAACGAATCCGCACGATATTAATAATCCATTGAGTGTTAACCAGTTAACTGGAAAATGTATTAAACTTTCAACTATCAAATCTGAACCATCTTCAGATGGAATCAAGAAGCAGTGAAACCATTTTGATTAAAATTGAACAAATAAGTCTGAAATTTTTGAATCAGTAAGATTATGCCATTTTTGTTGATGCGTTGGAATAAAACTCCAACTCTTTTTTGTGTCACTCTTTTGTTTTGTCAAGTTAGGATCGCCAGCTGAAGCAGACGTCAGATTGAAAAATCTTTAATTCCATAATAGCTCTGAGCGTTCAAAATAGATCCTTTAACCTTCCTCTGTTTATCTTTTAAATTTTTTTATGATAAGCAAAAACTCTTTGCGCAAACTACCCTATTAATGTGGTCTTTTTTTTTCGGTCCTCCTTCGTTTTTTACCATATTTTGAGGATCAACGGACCTGATGAAATTATCAAGACCCATTTCTCCTCCTTTGTTTGGATATGCCTCGGGAAAGCAAGAAACAATTATCAACATTTTATGAAAACTCAAAACTGTCTGCTTTAATGTGGACTATTTATAAGTAGAGCTCGTTTCACGAAAGTTGCCGATGACAAATGAGTATGTTTCCTGAGCAGAGGCGAGTTTGCGTTTTTGTGCGTATGCAAGAGCGCAAACACGTCTTTGCGCAACGAGCCGCATGATCTGTCATCGGCTTTCTTTCGTGAAACGAGCTCTAGCTGCCTTGTAAAGCTCTTTGGCTCGGTTGTCTCCAGCATGGAGTTGTTATGTGTGAGATCCTGAGTTTGATTCTAGGGACTTTGTTTTCTCGTCTCATTTCAAAGATCTTCATTGTTTCTTTGAACTTCTCTCAAACCTTGGGCCCTAGATAGCTGAGTCACTGCGCTTCATTGCAACAAATAGTTGTACTTTGAAGTTTTGCATGTTCTCTTAAAATTAATTAATAATTGTCTGTGTTTATAAGGCTGAAATTTAAGAAGCAAAATTTTTATTTCTAATCAGCTAATGCTGCTCATTTTTGTTTTCCATTGCTGTTAACATTGTTTATTTCTCACCACTTCCCAACAAATTGAAATAAATTAATCAGTAAATGAGTGAGTAAATAAATAAATGTATAAAATAAAATAAATTTTTCTTGTGAAGCTAACCCAGAGGCAATCGCACTTCAACTTGATCCAGTTAAACAATTAAATTCAATAATTTGAAGGTTCTGTTTAAGTCTTGCATAATAGAGTGTTCACTACTCTAGCTTACCATGATCACTCTGTAGTAACAAATCTTTTGCTGCAGTTGTCAATGGAAATCACTCTTGTGTCATGTAATATCAAAATATTGTCTGCTTAGTTGAAGGAATCCTGATTTGCTGATTGGCTAGCTTTCTGCCCCGTGTTGCTGTATGTATGGTCTCTGGTAGAATTTTTTTTCCATTTAACTCCAATTATTCTGATTTTAGTCTGGAATTTGGCCACATTATTTCTGCATGCACTTGACAAACCTCGAACGCTTCAGCTTTAGATTCAAAATTAATTCTTGTTGTATTTTATCTATGTTTTAAAAGTTGTTCGCTACTTTTGAATCCTTATTTTTCATTTGAAATTAGTATCTATCTAATTTGACCTGTCATTTAAAATACAAATTTTGCTAACACTTGAGGAATCCACGGTAAGAACATGATAGATCCTTTGCCATGTTGCTCTTATTTTTCAACTATTTCTTCATTCTTTTTTCTTTACAGAAAAATTGAACGACACCAGAAGTTTTCTCTTTAATAATTTCTTACAGTGCAAGGAATCTTTAGGTAAATTCCTATTATATCTATTGAACAGCAGAAATGTTGGAAAATCAGTGCGACATGCCAATTGACTGGTCACGTTCTTTCGGTGCACTCTTCATTTCGTTTGTATTCACAATATTCTTTATTGCTCATAGCTTTTCAATTTTTCATTGAGAGTTATCCAATTTTCAAATTCCTGACTTATTTGTTTGGTTTTAATCTAAGACTTTTTGTTCATGTCAAGTACCAGTTTGTGTAAAGTTGAACTTACAATCAAAGACTGTGATTAGCGATTATTTAATTCAATTATTTTCCTCCTCCTGCCCTACCTTTGTGCTACGTTCATTGTTAATTTATTTGTTTTGTTATTATTTCTTTCCCTCCCTCATGTTGTGGCAGGAGAAGTTATGTTCTTGTGATTTTGTTATTATTTTTATAAAGAATTTTATTTATTTTTTTTTTTTTTAACTCCCCAATTTTTCTATTTTTGTGTATAAATATTCTAATTTATTTATTCCTTTTTTTTTTATTGTTTCCCCCCCCCCCCCCCTTCCCTTTTTTCATTAATTTATTTTATAAACAGTGTGCAATCCATTGTAATTAATGTAACTGTGTAAAGCATTCTAGAAAATTTGTTAGCCATATTTTTCATTGATTACAATTTAAAATACTTTATTTTATTACGTTCCTCTGTGCCACTTTGTAGTTGAGAAGTATATTTTTCGTGGAAAAATTAATTGCTGAATGTGAACGGTGATCTTCAGTACTTATATGTCAAATTTTTGCTCTCCAATTTTATTTTCTTTCTCCTACATCCTAAAAACGCTATCTTAATTATCTTCTCTCAAAAGCTGATACCTAACTACCCTATGCATGTTTCGAGTAATTTGTCAAATCTTTCGGTTAATCCTGGTTTGTTATCCATAAAACTATATACATACTATTGCAATCTATTGAGTGTTTGTAATTTCTCAACTGAGTCATCTTTTAAAATACAGGGATTAAAAAATTGTGCCAATTTCAAAAATGTTTTCTTTGTTGCTGTTTGTCGTACAACCTTATGTTGAGGAATTCAGTTGAATCCGGAATGCTTCTTCAGAAAGTCATTTTCCTCAGTCTTTGCTCTGGTCCATGATAAATGATCCATCTGTAATCAGGTGTGCTCCAAGTACGAATATTCAGCTACCTCATAAACTATTATAATCTGAAGTCTCGCATGTAATCGGTTTCCCTCCATCACTGATAGCATTCAAAAACCTCTTTTACTGGTTCAGTCTCTCTGTTATCAAAATTTACTCTCTCAAAAGATGCAATGTTTCTCTCTCTTTTCCGTTGATAATTTATCCATTCTTTCGCGATGTTTTACTGTAAAATTATTGAGACTTCATTATGGCGATGAAAAGCTTTTGTAAGCTCGTCCATTTCTTCTTCAACATATTTTGTGTAGTGACCTTCTAAATTTTGAAATTAGGAAAAGAATAAATCCTACCCTTTTGTGCCATGACTCTCGGTCACACTTAAATTTTGAAATGAAGTAATTATTTTCTTTTTGTCACTTATTTTCTTCAAAACCCTTCGGTTCTGAGAAATTGTCAAAAACTACCTTCTATAAGTTTTTTCTTGCATTGTAAATACATGAAAATAATGTCCACAAAGTATCTCATAAAAGTGCTCTAATTGCAATTTTTTATTCTCTCAAACTTTTCTTTTTTCTTTTTTTTTCACCTTTGGTAGGGCTGGTTGAATTCTATCCCTCTGATCTCAGACTTCAAATCCTTTAAAACTAGTGAAGTACTTCAAATTTTCCATCATATTAGTGAAGTACTGAAGTTTTCTCCCTATTCCAACAATGATTTCTCAAAGGTATCAAGGATTCTCAAATCCTTGGTAAACATCCTGCTCCTTGGATGTCAAGTTTAGTCAAAATTTATGTCATTCCAATGAGGGTAATCAGGATGGCTCATACAATTTTACAACCAAATTCATGCAATTACTAAATCAAGAGACGCCCAAATTCTCTGCTATCTAGTGCTGCTTTACTTGCTATTTTTCAACTTATTAGCCTTCCAATTACCATTTGACCTATGTAGTTTACCAACCTGTCCGTTGAGACCCCAATCTGATAGTTTTGACAAATTTTCCGTTTGTTCAATATTTTTATTTATACCCACAAATTAGTCTGAGGGTCAAAAAGTACTTTTAAATCTTAAAATTTTAGTTTTGGGATAGTGTCATTGTGAGGACATTGAGGAAATTGATGAAAAGAGTAGGTATATTGATTTTTCTCAGAAAACTTTGAGATAAACTACTTGAAAATGAAATAACTAATCTTTCAGACTTCTAGTTATCATTCTAATTCTAAATAAGTCCATTTTTTTTTGTATCCAAAAAAGTTTGTGCGAAATATGCCACAGGTATCTAATGCTTATTTCATAAATTTTAAATTACTCAGTATTAATTCACTATTATTCAATTTTTGACATTCTTTCGGTGACTCAAAGCAGGTAGGAAAAATTTGTTGGTGCGTTTGCCACCATTTTATCACTTAAAACTGGACCAAGGTCTGCACACATTCCCCCTTGGCAATTGAAAGGTTATGGCAAGAAAAGGTTTTGATTTCGTAAATCAATTCTCAGGATCAACGCTGAATAAGATAATGATGCTTCAATATATGCAATTTTACCATTAAATTTTGTATCTCCCCACCAAATTATTCTGACAAAGTCGTAAAAAAATTCCTTCATTCTCGTGGGTGAGTTGTATCATTAACTATTGGTATCTTCATGTTGTTTTTTTTTTTAATGGAAAATTTGAGGTACTTTTTCTTAAGACTCGAAAGGATTTGAATAGACTCAACCCTACTAAATTAAGTCATGGTAGGTATGACTGATTTTAATTGATAATTTTAAGTTAGTATTCGAATTTAATTCTAACTCCTAATTTTTAGAAATAATGGAAACAACATGCCATTTTAGTTAAATAAACAATTGTGATTTAATCGACTTGTAAATTGATTGTGTATTTAGTTAGTCCAAGTTTACTCTGTAAATTTTTGTAAGTGCCAAGCAATTTATTTTATTTAAATTAATTTTATTTCTTTCGTATTGACCCATTTTGTTTTTTTCTTTTTATCATCTTCAGAGGCCATCAAAATCTTTCTAAAGGTCCCTTGATGCAAGGATTATCAGAAGATTCATAGTTGGATTTTAAAATTACATTTGTTTGTAATTAATAGTCGTGCTTAACTTCATCATTAATAGACTGACATTTCCTGCGGAAATTTGGCTTAGGTGAGCCTTTGTGTTCTTAAATTACTTGAGGGCATCGTACTTTTCTAGTACGATTAGGTAATTGATTTTTACTTCCGTTAAAACATTCCTAATGTTTAAGAAAAGTTGTTTGATCACTTTGACAATTTCTCATTTTGTAATTTTTTCCCATCCCCCAAGCTTTTAGATATCATGGAAATGTGAATGAAGAAAATGTTCTCCTAATACATCTGTATCAGTTGAGGTAGAGCTCGTCTCAGAAGTGTAGACGAAGCTTTCCGATAATCTTTGAAGCATTGTCAATTTTCATTCCTTTAACTTGACACATAATTCGCTTGCAACTTTAACTTTTTGATTTTAAAGCGTACTTTGAAGAAAAGCCAAGACTTCAATTCATTTTCATCATTTCGTTTATTTCCATTTTGTAACATGAGATATAACGTTGAACAAGTTTCATAGATTATCGATTGAGCTCCTCCTTTACTGCTGAAAGAAGCTCCACCTTACATTATTCACTTCTTACCTTTTTTCTTTTTTAAGTGGCCACAAAAGGGCAATGTTAATAGAATTTGCTGCTTATGAATCAAGCAGCTTCACTTACATCACAATGTATTTTTAGAGTTCTGGATCAATAAATTTTTTTTTCTTTAGTATCTGTAAATGAAGGAAATTAAAAATGGGGTTAAATCTCTGCAATTTCAAGAAAGATTTAGTATTCTATAAAACCATGGCTTAGATTTCAAGTAGATAACATGCCACTTCCTTAAAATGGGTGCAGAACATGCTTTAGTCCACATTTGAACTTAATTGATCAAACTTTCACAATGACTTATTCGTTCAATTTAGGTGAACTATTTAGCTTGCTGCATTTATGTTCTCCTCTCTTCTTTAATTAAAATGTGTAATCTTTTTATTATTAACATCAGTCATTGATTCATTTTATTTAAAAGTTCTTTACAAAGATGGAAGATGCGCTCAAAGATATTTTTTTATCTCTCTCCTCATTCATTCCGCCCCTTTTAAATCTTTTATTCTTGAGATTAAAAGAATAAGGTTTGTTTCTTATGCAGCGTATTCATTTCATGTTCATGATGAGTCATTTATTGAGACTTTCTTCAACTTCGAGACTTCAAAAACAACTTTCTCATATCTCTTTAAATGATCAAATCTTAATTTCCTGTTGTAGCTTTACCGGAATTGGTATTTTTTACTTTCTCTCATTAATCGTCAAAGAATATGGTTCTTTTCAAATTCTCGTAGATTTTTCCAAGACAAATTGAACAATTTCAAAGCAAACTCAATTAAATCTCAAAATGCTTTTCGAAACTTAAAGGAAATCATTAAAATGTGTCTTCAACTTTCTATCTTCCATTAAGTATAATGTAACTTATCTTTGAAGTTTGATTTACTCTTTTTCATAAATTTGCAGTGGACTTGATATTTGATTTTGAATTTTTAACCTCTTTTTTTGATTTTTTAGCCTTTTTTGAATCAACAAATAATTGTGCATTTGAGGAGCAACAGACAAAATTTTCTTTATTTATGGGTCTGTTGCGCACAGATCTTACAAACGAGTTTTCAAAAGTATTAATTGACCAAAGTTTACGGCAATTTTTGCAGAAATTTTACGCAGAATCACAGAGAAAAATTGACTGAAAGTTATGAAAAATAAGATGTAATGAACATCAAAGTACGCCATTGGCCCTAACTGTCAATGGGTCTATTGTCAACTTTTGCTGCAGCGTCATGGAGGGTCAATTCTTTCAATAAATCCCCTGAAAATCTCATTGAAAGAATCTCAAAATCCACTGACAAACTCAATGAATGTTTTTAACGAAATATAAAGTTTGCAATTGAATGAGCGGGTCATGATTGAGAAGTCCCATCTAGTTGCAGCTTTCTCTATGATGAATTACTTTTTTCAGCATGGAAAGTTGCGATTATATGTTACCCACTCATTTGACCGCCTTCTTGGAATTTTGTTAAATGCTTTTATTGAGTTTGTGAATCAATTTTGGAACTTTCTGATGCTCACAACGTCCTGTTTGACTTTTTTCGATACCACAATTGTTTTTCTCACAAAATTTTATTTAGGAATACTTTGTCAATTTCCTTGTTCCCTAAGTGTGGAACAGACCTATTTGATCATATGTGTGTGCAATAAATTCTTAAATTGTGTACTACGCATTCTTTCATGTAGAATCAGTGTTTCTTAATTAATGTGTAAAAGAAACAGGTAATTCTCTATGAAGTGAAATTTCCGGTAACAAAAGGTGCTATTTGCTTATAAGAACAATTTTAGGAACAAATTGGTACGCACACTTTTCTTCTCTTGTATTGATGAAAAAAAAAAAAAGTTAATTTTATCTCATGCATCTAAATTATAATTCAAAAGTTTTTTATTGTTTGTTTGTTTGTTCGTTTTTGTTTCATTCTTTTTGTCACGAGACTAAAGAACAAAATTATTTTATATCACGAAACCAAGGAAGGAAGTCTTGAATGGGCCATTTATGCTATCAACACATTTCTTATTTGATGGTTGATTTGAAAGTAATGTGCCGGAAAGTGCACAACGGTCATGATTCCATTGAGATCTGGTCAGTTCGAAAATACCATTTTAATTCAATTTTTGTCAATTTGTCAATTTTTGTCAAATTTCATGCCTTATTTCTTAATTACATCATGTGAGTACTGATGCAAAGTAATTTATTGCTTGCTTTTGTGGTGTAAAGAGATGAGGTATAATATTTTACAAAGATTGACATCGTAAAATAGCATTTTTGAACACGTACATCTCAGTTAACCTTGAACTGATCGCAATGTATTTGTGACCATTGTCATTTCCTCAGCATTGTATGCAAGAATCAACCGTCTAAAGTGGAAATCTGTTGATGGACCAACTGGCCTATGGAGTTCTAGGAATAAATTTGTATTATATAATTTACGATAGTTGAGAAATATTGCTGGCATTGGTGCTTCGAAAATATTTTGTACTATTTCATGATAGTAATAATTGTATAAAATTTTCACTTTATAATCCCTCTCCATTTTTAAATCAATTGTCTCTGAAGTTCTAGTTGGATTTTAGATCCACTTTTAAAAGCAGCATTATGTTAGTCTCTGTGTTCCGTGAAACGTTTGGTTTTGGAATGAAATATTTCCCACACCAACATAAAGGAAAAAAAATTGTCTAAAATTTCCATGCTGAAAAATTATTTTATCCATGATAAAAGAAGAAACCGGAATCTTCAATTTGTTTTATGTAAAGACTGAATCGCAATTATATGCCCTGGATTGCTTCCAGTAGAATTAGGTCTCAAGGGAATTCTGTTGTTCTTCATCCTTTAAATATGTTTTATTTTTGCTTTTCGCCAGTAGTGTGTAATTTTTCTTGTTTGCAAGACTCGCTTGCATCTTTACTAGGCATTTTTCTTTAATAGATATAAGAATCATAAATAATGCTGCAAGAATGAGTTTCAACTGGTAAGGTCACATTTCATGTGTGGAAGATTTTATTTGTCTTTCTATTCTCTCTTTCTAATTGACTGTTTTTGTGATGAAAAGGAAATTTAAAATTCAGGATTCTAATTGGCTTTAGAGCTTAGATGCTTTTTTTTAAACTTGAAAGTGACATCTGATTGGTCAATTTGAATTTCCCCCATGCAGTCAAGTTGAGCCAGAAATTCTTGTCCATTCCACTCACTTTCGGATATCCGTTGCAAGAGCAAAATTTTTTACATTCTACAGGAAAATCTTAGTTTACCGGTTTTCAGCGCTTGGACCGGCGAAATTGACAGATAAATGGAAAATAGCATTTTTTCAAGGCGTAAACAAAAAAATGTAAGATTTTACCTTGTTGATGTTTTAAATGACTATAATGAGCTTTTAAAGCACTCTGAGAATGTCCATGCACCAAATGTCCAAGCGTCATGCTAGAATTTTTGAAAAAACCAATATTGCATGGCTCAGTGGCCACTGTACAAAAAGTTGCAGAAAGTTTCTCAGTTTTGCTGTGTTTAGTATCCTTCTGGTTTTATCACTTCCTACCACCCCTTTCCCGGTTTTAATTTCACGTTAAGCTGTGCCACGATGGGATCAGCAAAGTGTAATCGCGGCACACCCAACTACAGACACTCTGATAAAAATTTGCGAAGTCTACTACAAAAAGATTCTTATTTATTCTGTTCTGTTCCCGCCAAAAATGTAAGGCTTAACATTTCAACGGAACTCATAATCTGTTCCAAAATTTTTGGGCACAAACTGTCTTCCTTAGCTAACTATCGTAGAAATTGATGGAGTGCACTTCAAAACATCGTGAATGCTCGGGACAGTGCACATTTTACTGGGAGATAATTATCAAACGTAAGAAGCCCTTAGTTTTTTTTCATCATGGAGGGGAAAAAAATGTTTGGTTCATTGCAGAATCCGATAAATAAAGATTTTACCGCAATTCTCTTGACACTCTTTTCCTAATTTATTACATGTATGAAACAGAATCGCTGTTTCTTTCACACTATTGTGTTAATTACTGTATGAGTTAATGGAATGATGAAATTAAAGAAACCATAAAATTACCCTCCTTCTTGCTCAACTTTCTTCACTAATAAATTAACACTAGAACGCCGGCTGTGCCTTTTTTGGCACATTTGATGTTTCAAAGTTGTGTC
The DNA here is from genome assembly GCA_011764245.1 of Trialeurodes vaporariorum. NCBI lineage: Eukaryota > Metazoa > Arthropoda > Insecta > Hemiptera > Aleyrodidae > Trialeurodes > Trialeurodes vaporariorum. The sequence goes on from VMOF01000111.1 coordinate 70,633,380, forward strand.
GGAACGTGGCCTTTAACCCTAGGAAGCTGAAATTTGTTGACTTTTCATCATTTTAGAGTATTAACATGCTCCTAAAATTTCGCTTCGGTACTCCTATTTGTTTTCACGAAAAAAGCGAATTTACCTAGAACGCCGGGTGTGCCTTTTTAGGCACAATGGTAAAATCCAATAATTTAGAGTATTGTTTCAGTCAAATGAGTTTCTAAAGCGTAATATTTCTTTATGAACGTGTTCAAGATATTCAGTAGTTATAGTGCAGATACGTCATACGATCGGCCACTGAGACCTCCCCCCCTCTCCTGTGCCTCGGGAAGGGAGTGAGTCAGTAACACCGAACCAAATACTAATTTTGAAACCTTCGCGGTCGCCAGATTTTTTCATGGCGAAAGTTTTGCTGACAATCTCGGAGCCAAAAAACGAGTATCATCGGCACTATGAACCAAGTTTGCAGAGAGATCCTTGTAGCTGCTAAAGAGATGCTCTCTGTCACTACTCCTTTGAAGCCTAAAAGTAAAATACTCACAGTGTATGAAGGAAAGCGTAATAAAAGTGCTCTAGTACTCAGTACAATGGGGCTCTTGCAAACTTTTGCTACAAGGGATTGGAGAGTTGGGTCTTGCAGAAAAACCTGTAAAAATGACGATGTGTACACAGAAAAATCACGAAATTCACTCTCAGAACCGGGCATAATGGTGATTCAACGCAGGTATCGTGGGAGACATATCATATCGTAATTTGAGACATCTCTGAGTTTTCGCAGAGAAAGTGACAAATTAGACAGGCATCTCCCATGATACCTGCGTTGAAAGCGCCATTACAATCTTGCCTTTAGAGCAGTAGTGTGTGAGTTTATTTACTGAATTTTAGATTATTTTTTTCAGTGTGATTTTCGTGACTTTCGCTGGTTTTTTACATCCGATTGGACTATTCACTTCCTTGTAGCAAAAGTTCGCAAGAGCTCCATTGTAACGAAAACTAAAGTGAAAACTAAGTTTAATATTAATTTCATGTTTTTAATTTTTGGAAATATCTCAGGAGTTCAAATTTCTGATTGAAAGAATAAAAAAGCTATAAAATGTAATTGGAAATGTAAGAAACACGTGTGTTTGATTCAAATTTTCCAGACCCAGCTATTTCAACCAACGTGCGTTTTTGAGGGTCAACCGTTACTAGAGTGTGAGAATTGGCTGGTGGTGGGGATGTAGGGGGAGGGGAGGGGGAGAAAGGGGGAGAAAGAGGGGTGTAGGGGGTGTAGGTAGGGGCGGTAGGTGGTGGAGAGGTGTCGATGGGGAGGAGAGGTTAAAAAAAAAAAATCGAACTATTCACGTTATGACTTTTCCCTTTTTGCTGCATAATTTAATATTGCCCCCCCTCCCCCCAAACACCGCCAATATTAGTCAAAAAGAAATCATTAATCAATTTCCACTTACTACGCAATTACAGAAACAAAATATAACCTGGATAAAGACTGAAATTTAGATGAACACACATTCAGCACAATGTGTGCCAAAAAAGGCACACCAGGCGTTCTAGGTGGGAGCCCAAGTCCAGGCGTTCTAGTGTTAATTTTGCAGAGTATAGAAAGGCAGCAATGCTCAATATTTATTGCCATTTAATTGAAATCTTTTATCATTGACGCAACAAAATCTTTTGCATTGTAAATGTATGTCCCTCCTACCTCCTATCATTCTATCTTCTAGTCATGAAAATAATTCTAGATCTGCTGACTTAGTTCTTTCTACTTTCTCTCTTTTTAGGATTTATTGGAAAGATAACTTGGTTTGTAATAAATTTCAAAAAAAAAGAAAGAAAGAAAACATGCCTCGATTATATTTTGCTGTCATTCCGCGATAGCAAAGTAGTTTTTGAAAGAGGTAAAAGCAAAAAATGTTGAATATCTGTACATTTCACAAGTGTATTCTGTAATATTACATTTGTATTATAATTTTTTTTTAAATACATATAAATTGTACCATAACTGTATATAGTAGGATAATTATTAATTTTATCGTATGGAACTGCGTAAAAAGTTTAATGTTGTTAATATGGTCAAATTTTTTATGATTTTTTCCTCATTCTTTCTGAACATCTCTTTATTTTTATTTTCCCAGACGAATTTCTCATTTTTGTAAATAACTGAGAATCTGAAATTTCGAAGAAAGGATAAAATGAAAATTTAATTGAAATCTGTAAACTTAAAATGGCATTGTTATTAAACTTCTATTGTTCTTAGGTGTTACCCTTTGTATTATATTTTGTCCCTCTCTTTGTATTAAAGTAAGTTTTATTTGTTGTACAAGTAAAAATAAATTATGAAAAAGAATCAATTTATTACAAAATAATATCGTAATTCTTTCCTTTTCTATTGCTTGCCCCCGATCCATCTTTTGTTTTTGGTCTGATGGAATTTTCTGGAAAAATAGCTTTTGAAACATCTAGGTGTTTCAACTAGCACATTGTCAGACTGCAGACTTCTACTGAAACGTGTTGTAATTGAGGTCTATTGAGACAGGTCAGTTCGACAGCGCTGTAATCTTTTAGTCCATTCCTATTGTCACAATTGGATCTCACCAAATCGGGTAATCAAGCTCTATCAGAATTATGTGGTTTCCTGATTTGGTCACAAACACTACAATACTATCAAACTGACCTTTTTAAATGGACTTTGGTTGCAATTACACAAAGTATCACACAGAAGTGGATCCAGAAATTTTTGTCCGCTCTCTCCCGATCTTTCTCTACCCAATTGATTTCATGCGTTAGAAAAGGACAGAGAAAAGGACCAAAGTCTAGTGATGGCTCCTTCTATCCTTTTTTAATACAGGTACAGGAGCTGAGAGAGAAAGATCAACCTAACCTGGATCCGCTTCTGTTCACTCTGTACGGAAAAAAGAGTGATAACCTGAAGCGGCCGAGTCGCTTTCATCTGAATTGTGTCTTTAGATATTTTGTGCATTAATTCTGCCAAGACCTGGGGGGATTTTGACAACAAAAATTGCGCACCAAATTTTGTCCATTCCTTGCATCTGCTTCAAATTTTTAATTGACCTTGTAGGCTCAGGGTGCAATTCAGAGACTTTACTTGAGATCTCCTTGGCTTGATTTGGATCTAAACCATCCTCCAGAATCAATTTGCAATTCTAGAACACACCTTGAGCCAAAACGCTGTGAGATTTCTCAAGGAAGTTTCAAGGCATTTTTAAGTTTAAGCAGGAATTGGAACCAGTTGGCATTTCAGAGATGCTTTAAAAACATGCTGTAATCCGCTCAAAATCCGACTCAACTTGGTTTAAGAATACCTACTCAAGGCAAGTCAAGTCAAAGAGATCTCAAGTAATATCTCTGATTTGCACCCATAAAGTCTTGGTTGTTGAACCCACTAAATGCTCAACTGCAAGACAGGAGGGAGGGAAAAGAAAGAGAAGAAAAAACTGAAAGATTGAGAGAAGAAATGTTAACAATATTTATTTTTAAACCGGTTCTGTAGAGGAGAGTAATTGAGTCCTTGTATTCAGTTGATGGTGGAGTATGTCATATGCTTATGGGTGTTGTATTTCTTTTGAGGAGGCATTAGTAGAAACCCTCTTGTTGCGACGATGTGCGCTTGGTAGCTGAGGAGTCATACGTGATTTTTCGTTTAGAAATTACTGACGTTTTTATAACTCAATTAAGGTGATTCCAGGTGAAACTTTTCCAGATTTCAATCCGATTGATGGTGCCACTAGTCACTCTTAGAAAAAGTTCTGTTTTTGGCATTTTAAATTGAAAACAATGTAAAAACGCGAAATCTAAGAACGTCAGCACCTGCAACATTTTTTTATGGATTTTTTGAGCCCAAAGCGAGCAAAATTGGTTGAGAATTAAAGCGGTAAATTATGAAATTCATTTTGCCATAAGCTTAGTGAGTGAGAGTAATAATATGTCTATCTGCCTCACTCGCATTCATTTATAGGCTTATGGGAATTTTTGTATTTCATAATTTCCGACTTCCTTTTTGAGTGTTTCCGCTTGAAACTTTCAGGGTATCTTCCTGAAGTATGCTCGCAGGTTCTTAATGTTCTTCAAATTTGTGTTTTTAGAGTAAATTCATCAAGTTTAGCCAAAAACTGTTGACTTTTTGAGTAGCGCGATGTGGTGTCCACGGTTGTAACTAGTTGACCCTGGATCATCTTTAATGTTTCAAAATATCCCATTACTGGCTCTTTCCTCAGAGGTAAACTGACCGGCCTATCTTCATAGTTTTTTTCCACAAGATATTTCAAGTTGCATCAAAATGAAGGGAAAACTTAAGGAAAGTTTACTGTACGAATAAATTTATCCATTTTATATCATTTTTAACGAATGTCATTTTGCCATTCCTCTTTTCTACAATAGAAATAAATACTTCTGCCTCTGGATGCCTACCTATTAGTTTTAAGGTGAATTCATACCGGGCTCCATCAATCAGAGGCTTATTGATGGATTAATGATGGGATGCTTTATGAATTTTTATTGAAAGCGAATTTGGGCTACGATAGTGTGTAGATGCTAGTTTCTTGATAAATCTTGCAAGAAATCTTTGTTCAAAACGGCAAAATGAAGCTGATGTGACCAAAATAGCAACAGCTAGTTTAGTAATTTCAGCTCTGTCTCAAGTTTTAACAAGAGATTTTTTTCAGGTGTTATCGTGATACTTGAAACTTCAAGTTATCGTTGTTTAAATTCATTAAAAATTAAGAATGCCAATAGTAATTGATCAATTAAGCTCCGTGTACCTATACAAGGTGTCAATTAGAAAAGGAGCCAGGCTAAATATTTCGAGAACGGCTCGGAATTTTGAAAAACGTTGAAACACATGTTCGATTATATCAAGAAAGACATCTCTTATGGGGGTAGCCAATTTTAGGGACCCCCATGATGGTTCCGCCCCCTCAAATCCAATACTTCAAATGGGGACCCCCATTTTTTATTTTACTACACGAAAGAAACTAAAATTCTAAGACTTTTAACTTAAACCGGAAGTCAATCTCGATTTTCGTTCTCGATATATCGAAGGTCGAGGCTCTTTATGGACCCATTTTCAAAAATTTGTAACTTTCCTTTAAATGGTCTAAATTTGAAAAACTTTTGGTTTAAAATGCTCTATAAAGCAAGCACTTATCAGGAAAAAAATACATCATCCCCAAAAAATTTACTTAGAGGCCGCTTTTGAGCCCCCTAATTTTTTAGTTACAAAGTTTCCAGAGGCTGAAAAAAGAAAAGACTTCAAAATTTAAAATAACACTGAAACACGGGTTCCATTATTATCAAAGATAATCGATTTCTAGGGGTCGCCGATTTTCAGGGCCCCCAGTGGTGGAGGGCTGGGTTGAATTTTTTTATGAACGGGTCGTGTCCCCCACCCCCCTCCCCCTGAGGGGCCTGAAAACGGCGACCCCCGCAAAATGGTTATCTTTGAGAATAATGGAACTCGTGTTACCGCGTTTTTTAAATTTCGAAGTCTTATCTTTTCTTACAGCCTCTCAAATTTTGAAATTTTAACAAAAAATTAAGGGGCTCAAAAGCGCCCTTTAAATTTAATGTTTTGGGGATGATGTATTTTATTCTGAAAAGTGCTTGCTCTATCTATAGAGCATTTTAAACTCAAAGTTTTTTTTAAATTTGGACCATTTAAAGGAAAGTTATGAATTTTTGAAAATAGGTCCCCATTTGAAGTATTGGATTTAGGGGGCGAGACTAGAGTCCCTATATATGAAATATATAGGGACTCTAGGCGAGACCCCCTTGGGAGCCTCCTAGGGGGACTCCAAAATTGGCAACCCCCATCCACGTGGAGGTGGACTGGTGGACGTCGATTTTGACAGGAAATTAATTTCAAATCTGGTGCGAAGAGGTGCCTTCTGTGAATGGCTAAACTGCTTCGCGCCATTTGAATTCAAATAAGTTTCCTGAAAAAGTTTCCCAGGTTCGCTAGTGCACCATTAGCTATTAGCCAATCAGCTGCCTACTCCTACTGCTTACAGCCTGGCTTCTTTCGACCATTGTTTTGTTTTGGGTACGCAGCCTCATGTGATCTCATTTGATTTTGTTTACAATTTCAGTTCAAAATCATTTAGAAATTGAAGTTGGAAGTAAAGTAACGGTGCTGCGAAAGCAGTACAAACTACGAACTCGAATTCTCGATTCACGTGTCATCGACTCATCTGCCGTACCACTCACTTATCTCTCTCTCTCTTCTGGTAGATTACATTCCTTCAAATTCAGGTAACTTCTTCTGTGGAATTACTGCTTGATCGGTTATCTTCTTATCGTTATCATGATGGATGTCAGCAAGGAAAATGTCATGGGCCCGATCAGCGCTCCACCCCTCACGTTTGATAATCGTTCTCGAGTCAAAAGTAAGAATGAACTAGTCATCTTTTAAATCTGGTTTTTTTTACTGTCCAACTTTTCTTTTAAACTTTTCACTTGTTTATTATGTACCACTCTCTCTCTCTTTTTTCCCACATCCTTTCTTCCAGTCTCCCACAATCAGACTTGTTTGAGTCACATTATTTGTGCTTCTCTCAAGGGAAAAGAAATCCCTCTTTTCTTTCTTATAACTCAAGGAAATAACTTAGTGAACTTCATCCATCTGGGACTAGTAACTTCATTCACGTTCAGTTTCTGCATCATGTGGCTCATTCGTGAGGTGAAAAATCTATACTCGAAAGCTTCATCAGGTATGAATGAATCACTGATCTTTCCATAAGCAAATTTTATTCAGTAACCACTAGTCTCTGATCACTTCTTCGATGACCAGGGTTTCGTAATCATGGTTATGTACAGGAGCCAATTAATCACAAACAAGGCACTTCAATTCTCAAATGTTCCCTCCAGTTACTTACTCATCGGGTCACTTTTCAGGTAACCCACCGCGGAGGGGTAAGTTTCGAAAATCGCAACCAAGCAGTTCCCAATCACTTTTTGTTACAGTACCGTACGTGACTGTTTGTAGCTTGGCTCCGCCCACCTTTGAGGGACGGAAGTAATAAAATTTTGGTCACGTATTGATTTTTGAGTACTTTTTTTCTCCTTTCTTCATTTTTTTTTTTTCTCCTCTCTTCATTTTTTTTTTCTTTCTTTCTCTTCGCGGCGTTCTTACGTATACAAAAGGGAATACTTTTTGATCCGTGTCCTTAACTGATAGATTTTTATTTCTTTGATTTCCATTTTAGGTGGCTTAAAAGAAACATCAAAACCCAAAAAATCAGCCACGAAAAGAGCATTGGCAGACGTTGGGAACACCATTCATCAGTTAAAGAAAAATGCTGTTGACCTCGTGAAAAATAATGACTTAAAGAAAAAGAAGTTGACCAAGAAAACAAAAAATATCAATAAATCCTCTGAAGAAAAATTAATTCCTCACAAGATTCCTCTCTCTCCAACTGTTGGATTCAAAGTGGCCGCAAATTTGAGTCCTTGCTATTTCTATGACAGTGAAGATGAAGATGGGCATGACTACTGCTCTGCGGATCCATTTGATGGCAAGTATTTTTAGTTTCAATTCATCAAATTGTAAGACTAACCAATAAACTAAGTTTCCTGGGGCTGTATAGAGTACAGGGCGGACGGTCCTCTCATCTGATGGATGTTGAGGGCGCAAGTGAGTTACAGCACGCTCTCATTAGACGTGAGTCGCTTACGCCGTCAATATTCATCAGGCGAGAAGATTTTTCGTCCCATTCTCTATTTGGCCCCTGAACCATTACATCATCAGATCTCTCTTGCCTTAAAGGTAGGGGCGTGCTGTGGGGGGGGGGGGGGCATGTGAGTACCCTCGCCCCTGGACGGCACTCTTTGGGGGCGGCAAAATTAGGGTGAACAAGGGGGAAAAAAAATTATGTTCTCAAATTTCAAAATGTATCATCTAAGGTAGCAAAAGCAGTGTATAAGAGAAAAAAAAAGGTCATACAATTTTTAATTTTTTTTGTGGAGGTTGGCAAAATTGCAATCTTGCCCCCCCCCCCCTTAAGACGCAAAAACCATTTCAGAAATGGCCCGCGTTGAAGAATTCCATTCGTTTTTTCTTTTTTTTCAGGGTCGTCAATGGGTCTGTTGCAAGCTATTCTGCAACATAGTAGAAGGTCATTTTATTGTTAAAATTGCGTGAAAATCAAATTGATAGCATCGAAAAGTCTCAAAATTTCCTCACAAACTTAATTAGTGCGTTTAATAAAATTCTAAGATGGCGGTCAAATGAGTGAGTTACTATGGGTGAGTCCCTTCTAAAAGCAACTTTCCATGCAGAGAAAAAAGATACATCTAAGAGAAATCTGCAATTAGAAGGGACACCCTTTTTGTGACCTGCTTACTTAACCACTATCTTGTAATTCTATTAAATGCATCTATTGAATTTGTTAGTGGATTTTGAAGTTTTTCTACACTTTTAATGTGATTTTCAAGCGATTTTTAAGAGGATCGGACTCCTCACATCACTGTGTAGCAAATGTTTGCAACAGACCATTCCTTCCGGTTTTTTAGATTTTATTTTTGTGGCCAGTTAACTTTGAATATTTTGCAACCTTTTTTGGTTGAATCGTTTCTTCCATTTGGACATCGTAAGGTTCTTTCACATCTTAACTTTGTTGCTTGGTTAACTATATTGCTTTATCTATTTCCCGGCAAATGTTGCTCAGACTGTATAGAAATTTGAAAGATTATGAAAGTATACCTTAAATAATTGCGGTAAATTTTTTTTCAATTTATGATAAGTCAAGTTAACCTCGCTTTAGTTTCAATGTTTAATTTAAATTGTTTCTGTTACAGATAGTACTGATTGTTTACTGCCTCTGAATTTGAGACTAAATGACGATGATTTTGACTCCTTAACAATGTTCAAACCTCGTGTTAATCAACAGAAATCTTGCTGGGAAAGCAACTTTTCTGTTATCGCCGATGGATCAGATTTTGACGATATGAAAATGCCATTTCCAAGTAAGTCTGCTTGTCCTTATATCCTTCATTCGCATCATTTAAGATTTTTTGTTCAAACATGGTGTATTGAAATTTGAAAGTAATGAACCACCCCTCAAAACTTGTTGTTGCTGAGGAATTGGAAAACCAGTTTTAGCATGTGGTCTTTTATCAGTGTAGTACATGTAAGGGCATCGTTAAAATGTTTATAAAAACTGCGGCAGGCGCAGTTACACCTAGCAGCTTAGCTACGCCTTTGTTATGCTTTCTGCGGAAAAGAATCCGAACCGTTTCATGAGCTCCTCCTTCCGCGCATCGCCTCAAATCTTATTATTTATGTCATATGATTTTGACTCCTTAACAATGTTCAAACCTGATGTTAATCAACAGAAATTTTGCTGGGAAAGCAACTTTTCTGTTATCGTCGATGGATCAGATTTTTACGATATGAAAATGCCATTTCCAAGTAAGTCTGCTTAGGTGCTCTTTCTAGGAAAATACTCTTGCAGTGTAAATCGGATTTCCGTGGAAGAGAAAACGTGCTGTTTTATGGCCCCCCTCTTCAATGCTAATTGTATACGTTACAAAATAGCAGATGCGTTCTCTCCAAGAAATCATCCTGTCGGTCTGATGGTGCTCTTTTTCTAAGAAATGTCACTTTTGGAGTAAATTAGTCTTCCTAAAAATGACATTTTTGCCGTAATTTAGTTTTCCAGGGCTTGTTGTTCTATGACCTGTCCTTCTAGACACCCGCTGATAATTGTTTGTGACATTAAGAAAAATGAAATCGACCTTTTCATTTCTAATATAGATTAATACTTGCAAAAGAAACCTTACTAGTCTCTGCAAGAATTTCTAACCTGCGGGCCGATCATTTACTTCATCGCTAAAGCGATCGTTAAGACTGTGTATGAGTGATTCTATTGGTCGAATATTGTAAAACTTAGCCGTTGCTATGGTAACCATCGTTATAGTGTCCTTTTTTAAAGGTTACTCATGAATAGCCTTTATAAAACAAGACTCTTAACGATGGTTACCATAGCAACAGCCAAATTTTACAATTTTCGACCAATAGCATCACTCGTAGACAGTTTTAACGATCGATTTAACGATAAAGTAAATGATCGGCCTGCTGATTCATAAGAATATTTATTTATTGTTGTTCATACTATTGTATTTTGACATGTTTCATGGTCACTAAATTGTGACCTCAATGTATTCATAAGTAAATTATTATTATATTATGTGTATATTATAATTAAGTAGTAGGTGAAGAAATTTACCGTTACTGTGCACCTAATTAGGATTTCCACACAATAGAACACTTGCTGCTGTTGACCCCTCCTTCAGGTGTGTTCTCCCCTTAAAATCAGCATCTAAATAGAATTGAGATTTTTAATAAAGAACACACCTAATGTTTCATGTGATCTCATTATTTGATCCCGTTGACTCCAATATGGAATATGTGCTCATAAACTTTCGGATGTGTTCTTCATTAAGAAGCTCCATTCCATTTATATGCTGATTTTACAGGAAGAACACACCCGCTGTTCTATGTGCCCTTCTTCAGGCAAAGTCCTCTATTTCTTTTTAGACAAAACTATAATCATCAACTTTTTACTAAAACCTGATTTTTTGGCTCTTGGTTTTTTTTTTTGTTTTTTTTTCCCCCACAAAATTTGAAGAGGCCATAATTCTTTGTTTTAAGCAAGCCTGAAGTCATTTTGAAGTTGATAAAATGATACAGCGTTATGAGCCTCAGCACTTGCACATCTGAACTAATAATGATCTTTATCCATTTCTAATGTTGAAGTGTAACTGTTTAAAAAATTCTCACTTTCCTTTTTGGCTCAAATTCTGTTTTCCTTTTTTTTCAGGTCCAGATAAGAAATATATCGGTCTAGATCTTCCATTCAATGAGTTCATAGTGCCTGGTATTAATTTAGATTTCTCATTCTAGTCAGCCGTCTCTCAATGGCGGCTCGTTCAATTTGGCAACAACGTTTCCCCTCCATTTGAATCTTCGTACACTATGAATTGTTGGTAAAGCTCTGCTTCTGTTTTGAATAAATTATTTTACTTATAATCAAATGGAGGAAAAGAAGAACATTGTTGCCAAATTGCACCAGCCGCCTCTGTTGTCTCGTCAGATTACCAACCTCTACTCATCCTCAGATCAAACTTTCATATTCCGCAGCATTGATATCACCATACCTCATTTTTTCTAAGGCAGGAAAATAAAATTTTAAATTTTGTGACTGTGTTAGTCATAATTTAGCAAGTTTCAGTTGTGATTTGTATGCTAAGTGGTTGTTCCTCATCATTTCAGATCTTCATGTATCTTAATTCTTTTTTTTTTTTTTATCACAGACCTATTTTTGCATTTTTTCCTTGTGCCTTACCCCATAGAATATCAAATTTTTTAATGACCTCAAATAAATTTTTAGTTTTTAAGGATTAGTTTAGTGTTTAGAGAAATGCGGTGTAAAAGTTCACCATATTGTAAGCACCATCAGAAGTTGCAAAGAGTGATTAATTTTCCCATCTCTGTCGAGAAAATAGAAGGCACATGAAAAAGTGGAAGTTGGCAAATGTTTCTCCTCAATCAAACTTTTTCCTCTCAGAAAATTACATCTGCGGAAGTGTGCGTATTTGGTCTTGAAAGTAATAAAAAATTGCTCAATTTTTGCTTTGTCTCATTGAAATTTTGCTATCATGAATTTTCACGCCTTTATCAATGGCTCCTGACTTTCTGTGTATGACTGGATGCCTTGTGCTTTTAAATTATATTAATGCGAAGCTAATGCTAACGTTAGGATGTGAGCCCCATTTACAAAAATCTACTCTGCACAGTATTAGGTACCATTAAAATAAATGAAGTGGTCCTGCACTTGTTTCAAAACCTGTTCTTAACTTAATAAAATTTGATTCATCCCATTTTTTTAAATATTTTTATTCCCCCCCCCCTCCCCCCATTCATTATATTTTTATAAATTGTCTTGCTTTAAGAAAAATTTCTTCCTGTCAGAAATTTATTTATGATACATCTTAGAAAGTAAATAAAATAAGTTTTAAAATGATTTTCTCAGTTTTAATTAACCTCTGAAATTACCTCTCTCTTTAAAGGAAGAAAATAATATACAAGGTAGAGCAACCCAGTTAGCAAAAAGCGTCCTGAATCTGTCTTAAAGACATCACAAGTAACTTTTCTTAAATCTGTCTTAAAGACGTCTTTAAACTGCCTCTAGTTCCGCCCAAATCGGTCTTTGAAGACATCTTACAAATCCATCATTAAGATATGACTTTGAAAACCATCCTTTAAATATGTTGTGGAAAACTTTTTTAAAGACGGATTAACAATGCTTAACAGCTCTGGATGAGAAGATGTCTTAAATAACCACTTCGGAAGACGGATTAAAGACGGAAAGCAAGCTGTCCTCAAAAAACGAATTTAAGACAGATTGTAGAAGTGTTCCAGACAAGGAGGAAAGACATGTTTAAGTGTTTAGGCGCTCGGAATGGAACGCGTTAACCCCGCTTACTTGCTGCTAGACTAACCTGGTATTAATAGATCTTGGTAGAACCTTACATCTCTACAAACCGATGACTCCTCAGCTATCAAGCGCACATCATCAGCGCGGACTTTAGGCATGGGCCATGGCCCAGAAGGGCAAATTTTTCACGGCGTTTCTTTTTTTTTTTTTTAGGGCGCTCGAGTCCATTTGCCAAGCTGAATTGATAGAGGGGTCACAAGGGGGTTTTTGCAGACATCACCTTTTTGCCCATGTAACGAGTCATGAGTTGCAATGAGTGAAAGAGCCACAGTTGCAAAAGATACGAAAACCCTTGAGAGTGATTGACTCCATTTGCCAAGCTGAATCGATAGAGGGGTCACAAGGGGGGTTTTGAAGACATCACCTTTTTGCTCATATAACGAGTCATAAGTTGCAATGAGTGTAAGAGCCACAGTTGCAAAAGATATGGAAACCCTTGAGGGCAATCGAGTCCATTTGCCAAGCTGAGTCGATACAGGAGTCACAAATGACACCGAACGTTTCTGGTTGAGCTTTATGAAACGGCTCTGTGCTGTTGAGTAAGGTATAGCATGTACGCACCTCTTTACCCTCGCCTCTTGTACTATTTTATCTTCTGTGAGCTCAATTTTGCAGATTTATTTTGGCGTACGAAGATGTAAGTACGAAATTTTTATTTAGTTTACTGAGGATACAAGGAATCAGACAGCCGTTTCAAGTAAAAAAGTCGGGTGTTATGTCCAATGTCCACCCTTTCGACGGATCAGCAGTCCTTACTTGTTCCCACGAAATCAGGAAGCAACTATTCCTACTCGCGGGATATGGAATTGCATACTCAAATATTTGCAGGCGCTTTTGTAAATAGAACGCTTTCGTGCGGCGGCGCACGGCCTGTTCCAGAATCCAGAACTGGACCGGAGTATGCCCATTATTTTTTTACAGGTCAAAGTAGAAATAGGGACAGGGATGTGATCCACTTCGTTAAAGATCACACCTATTTCTACGCAACCCGTGCGGCCGGCGTACGACAATATTCTTTGCAAAGCGGCCATATCCGTAGACACATATCGTCATTTCCTTTATTTTATAGGTACCTATGTTTAATATATTACTCATTGTTTCTGCAACATTTCACCGATTTATAATTTGATTCATACGTAAGTGAGATTGGCGTAAAAGCTCATCATTAGGCTCAGAAAAATCACTTGTCTAGTTCGAGAATTGGGCAAATTTATCCTACCCCATTTCGTGAACTGAGCAATTTTTTTCGTGTTCCGCTATTTGGCGCAGCACCGTTGTACAATTCACGAAATGTGCAATAGTCCCCCATTTTTACGAAATTGAAAATTTCACGGATTGTGCATAAAACGCTTCTACCGCCAATTATAATTTTAATTGAGATTCTTGTAGTTTGATACTATCATCTTCTCGGTCTACATAGGTCAACTGAGGTCCCAGTTTTTCTAGTCATTTCATGTAAAATTGTTAACTTAAAAACTATCATTCGTAGGTATACTCAGGTCATGTATCGCACTGCTGGCTTTCAAGCAGCGCGTCACAGGACTCCACCAGAAACCTGTACTCGCTTAATCTTATGACCTCGGAAAATAGGTTTAATAATTGTTATTGGTCTTCAGGAAGATAAGAAAAAGGGAAGAAAGAAACTGAAATTGGCGCTGAAAAGCTGTACCTCCGATCTTTCTCCCACCACACGTTAGTAAATTGTACATTTTTGCCAACGTCACAAAAATTTTGTCACTAAAGCCCATTTCGTGAAATCTGATTGCAGCAGCAACGAAGGGTAAAATTCTATCAAATACTTCAAATATTTGCTATAAAAACTGACAGTCATGACAATTTGGATATCAAATACATAAATTGGGTAGGTTATGCTCATTCGGCGAATGTTTCGTCTCATAGAGAGTATAAAGGGACTCTAGAATGGATCATATTGGATGTGTAATGAGCAGTGAAAGTTGTTTTAAGTTGGCCCTACTTCAGTTCACAGGAGAGCTGTCTGCCAGTGCCACCATGTTAATTTAGTTATTGTCTGTTGTTGCCAGTTCAGGGGTTGTGTTTGCACGGGATTAATTCTTTTGTTTTAAACAGTGATAATCTATGATCAACCGTAGAAATTATGTGTAATCCGAAAAGTATTCTCCGCTTCGAGCTTCACAGCCTGCGCCCGTCTAAGTCTTTAATTTTCAAAATCAACAGTTGGGAATAGTAGGTCAACTTATTGTTTAGTTTTAGCTGTTTAGATTGGGTTTGAGGTCAAAGGCCTCTTCTGGTGACCAGTTAGTATCAGTGACAACTATATTTTATAGCTAATTTTTTAAATTGTGATATCAAGTTTTGTGATTTGCTCAGGTTTAAATAATTCTATAGTGTGTGTGTCTTGAGAAACTTGGAAACTTGGTTAAGTTGGAAGTTTCATTGAGAATCAATACCTGAACTTGTAATGTTGGACCCCTGGGTTGATACTGATAATGATAGATTTTCATTTGAGGATTCAGACAGGTTCGAAGACGATTCTCTCTGCAGCTGGAGCACAGAACCTGAATCGCTGTGTAACAACTGGCGTGGTTGGAAAAAGCAAATCGTAGGACCAGCATCTGTGTTCGGATCAACCAAAAAACCAGCCAATGGTAAGTACTCCGCCAGTTTCTTACTCGTACCACCATGAATAAATTAACTATTCTTAGCTAAAATCCATCGGCAATATCGTGAACAAACACAAAAGGTCTATTGAAGAATTGTCAGTTGATCTGGTGCTTTATCAACTGATCCCCATTTCTACCATTGACTTCATCACAACTGACACTTCAGGTTCATTTGGCTTTTCAACTTCCTTTGTTTTTCTTGGCGGCTACTTCTCACGCTCGCTCTCAAATACGGTCGGAACATTCAAATTGCTTCCCTTCCTTTTCCTTATGATACAAGTACTGATTATATCTTGATAACAAGGGAGAATTTTTCCACCAGAGAAGATAGGTATCCCTGAGATGTCTGGTTGCCATGTAAATCTCCTATGAAGTCTAATATTCTGGCCTCATACCAGATTAATTAACCTTTGGATGCAGGAAGTCATAAAAGAAACCATCACAAATGATGTACTATCGATCAGATGTTCCTCAAAAGAGGTTATTTTAGATCAGCTTGATAATTGCCCTGTGATGAGCGTTTCTCATTTTGATCTCGATGTGCATCAGTCTGTGTTGGGTAAGCTGTGCTTAAACATTGCGAACTACTAGGTAAATCTGCTTTTTTCCACTACAGTTAGCTGCGTGATTCAAGTGTTCCATAAAAACGGAATGGAAAGCATTGACCACTCGGACAAGTCAGTCCACCTTTTGCGGTTACTTGTGGTTTGTTAAGATATTACTTAAAATCTGTCAATTCCACTTGAAACTTGAGGTCCTAAACCTGTTAACTTATTTTTGATACAAGTTCCAGTTTGGAAAACAAATTAACAGAGCCATTCCACCAAAACTGACACCAAAAGCAAATAAATTGTGCAGTTTGAAAAAGTAAACAAACTACACTTTACCGAGAGTAATCCCTTTCCATTTTGTTCCATCGTTCTCTATGCATACAGACTAACAGTAATTTTTCCTATAAGATTTCTCAATTTCTAAATCCTATATAAATCATCATGAGAAGGAGGTAAAAATAAACCACAGAGCACAAAATTTGATTTACAATCGGACTGGCCTTTTAAAATGGATCTTGGCCAACTTTTGAGGAAGTGAACAAACCACACTTTACGAAGAGTAATCCCTTTCTATTTTGTTCCATCGATTTCTATGCATAAAGACTATAATGGTAATTTTTCTTATAAGATTTCTAAATTTCTAAATCCTTTTTTAAATCATCATGAGAAGGAGGTAAAAACAAACTACAGAGCACAAAATTTGATTAACAATTGGAATGGCCTGTTTAAATATATCTTGACCAACTTGGGAAATCAATCCTTATATCGACGGTTGGCATCCACAGGGGCGTAACTAGTTTTCCGTATTTTTTGGCATATGCTGGCTTATGTCCTTCTGCCCGGTTAATCTGTTCATTTTTTCAAGTTATGACGGAACATTTGTGTTCACAACAGTAATCAATAGGAATTAGGTCTTAAAACCTACCTACCTAGATTAATATACAAGCTCGAAATGCGTATAAATCAATCAACTCAAGTCATGACATCAATTTTGAGTCCCCCCCCCCTCAATGCATGCAGACCATCAATATGAATAACATGGTTTCCCAAGTAGGTCACAAAGACCAGTGCTTTCGGACTGACCCATTTATATTAACTTTGGGAAACCCTGGAACCGTCGGGGATTTTCATTTCATCAGGGTACACTTGGAATTATCAGGGAATTTGGATTATAAACCAGTTTCATCAAGGAATTTGAATTATAAACCAGTTTCATCAGGGAATTTGAATTCGAAACTTGGGAATCAAATCAGTTTAGGTATCACTTTTTCCCGTTATGTCGAACATGATGAAGTCTCAGCCTTCAAATACGTTCAAATTTATAAAAGGGAAAAATTGAGAGGTATAATGGAAAATCGGGGAATTTTAAAATTTAAAATTCTTAGACACCCTGAGTAGGTACAACCTCCTGTGTTGCATCTGTGCATTTCTATAACTTTCCGAAGAGCTGACCGTAGTTCACTTTCTTAACAGTTTGTTGAATCATCCGATTTAACTCTCACCCTCTTAAAACTATTCAAAGGTGATCTAACGGTAACGGGTGATTTAAGATAATCTGAAAAGACTTGATCCATTTTCATGTTGTTAGACGGCAGATACTTTACGTAATCATATTAATCATCTTTGAGGACCTTAGCTTAAAAGAAGTGTATGTTTGGAGACACTTGTCCCTTTTGTTCCCCGTAGAAATACTTATATGTCCATATCGAACTTCGACCTTTCTATGTATCGAGAACGAAAAACGATATCGACTTCCGATTTGTGTTATAAGTCTAAGAATTTTATCCTCTTTCCGATTATCAAATAAAAAATGGGGATCCCCACTTGAAGTATTGGATTTAGGGGGTTGTGCCCCTCCAGGGAGCCTCCCCACGGGGGCCCCAAAATCGGCGACCCCCGTACAAGATGTCCCCCTCGATTTAATGAAACACGTGCTTCAGCGTTTTTCAAAATTCGGAGACGTTCTCGAGATAGTCAGCCTGGCTCCTTTTTTTATTGACACCCTGTATAGCTTTTTGAGAGTCAAAACAGGTGAAATGACCTGGCTGAATGACCATATAGTCATTCGGTCAAGGCAGAATGACTTTTTAACTCCTCAAAAACAGTGTGATTTCGATGTATTATTAAAGTTACCGTTCGTTTCTGTCGGACCTGCTGAAAGAAACAACCTCGATAGAAATATTCATTCGTTTGGTACAGGGGCGGACTGGGGAAAAAAGGCCCGGGGTGCTGGGGCCCGGGATTTGGGAAAAGGGGCCCGCATTAGGTACTGGCCCAGAGGGGAGGAAAGTGGACATGGAGGGGCCCCGGCTGCTGGAGCACCCCGGCACCCCGGCCCAGTTCGCCCCTGGTTTGGTAGTTATAAACGTTTTAATGATGCACAATTTGTATGACAACTGTCGGCGTCAGCTAAAAATCCTGTCACCGTGGAAATACCCTTAAAGCGAATGGCTGTCTTGTAAGTACCGATCGCGTTCTCCAGGATGAACCTTTCATGATCGTCCGTCATAATTTCCCAGCTTTTAAAAAAGTGCTTCGTATTGAATCCGTCGGACTCAAACGCCAAGTGGCGTCGCGTACAGTTTGGCAACACTGCATTTCGTCCTATCAAATTCATGTGAATTATCGATTTGAAGAAGTGCGAGGGCACCGTGCACCACCAATAGTTCGACCTTTTTCAAATGGACAAAATGTAGCGTTGCCAGATTGCACGCGACGTCAATACACTGATCGAAGAAAATATCGTCCAGAGCTGCCGTTTCGCTTATAATTAATGATATTATTCAATTCACCGATGATTCCACCGGTTGAGTAAAGATTACAGAGTTCGATTCAGCGTATGACTGTACTGCACGAAAATACTCTGATCTATGATCTTTTCTCAGTCGGTGGAAACGTCGTTAAGTAATTAATTAAACTATCCGCAAGTATTTTAAAGTCATCGACGACTCCGCCGGTTGAGAAAAGATTACAGATGCTAGTATTTTCGTGCGTTTCGGTTGTACGCTGAACTGAACTGCGTAGTCTTTTCTCAACCGGTGGAATCATCGGTGAATGGACCTATTGCATGTGTCTGAAAATTGATTGATTTAGTTGAAAAAATGAAAGTACCCGGTGAACTGAGAACAGGGATATTTTTGGTTTTCGTTTTGGACAAGTGGTTCCTGAGAAACGGCGCTTTATTCAAATCGATGAGAATACATGTGTTTAAAGGGGTCTCTACTCTCTCCACCTGCGAATTTAAAAGCGCGAACAAACTGATTGAGCCAATCACCTTCCTTGAAGTCGATAGGTCGAGTCCGATGTAGCGACAACAGAGAAGCCCATTAACTCAAGCAGTCAACTTGCCATGACCTGCCATGGCTTTGCCATGTACTTTTGGATTCGCAGGTGGAGAGACCCCTTCAATGGGGATTCATATCGGATGACATCATGGGACACCTAGTTTTCACAACTTTAAACCGGTTTTCCTCCATGATCCAGTACCCGAAAAAATTTGTAAAAAATACCTCTTACTCAGCTCATGTAGTACTTTACGATAAGATAATAATAATAAAAAAAAATCGAGTGAAATTGGTCCTTTGAAAAAATACCATTAGTCAGACGCAAAATGGCAGCTCTGATATCGTCTCGGTCCTCCTTTTACCCCTTACTCAGAGCCGTTCCGACGTATGATAGAATGAGTGGTCGGTCTGTGTGGATTGAATATAATTTTTGTTACATTCAACGGTGAACGGATGTGTCAGTCCATCTTTTTGTCCGCCGTTCCTTTCTCCTATTTTTTATCTGACAACAAACCCCTGCCCCCCTCCACCTAACCGCCGACCCCCTCCCTTCCTCCGTGCAGACCGTGATGCCGTAGACTCTTGGGCTGATATGCGATATGATTCTGTCCGAGAAGAAAGTGAAAATCTCTCCGCGGACAGTATGATGCAGCTACAACGACGCGATCGCGATGCCATGCCGCGACGCGACGCGCGTCGCTTGTTGCGTCTCGGTGCAGTGATTCCAAACCGAAACGTGCAATCCTCGTGACGTGACAGACTTGTAGCGTTCGTTTCACGTGATGAAGGCCGTGTCGACCTGGTAACACTTTGGCAATCCTCTGGTTTTTATTTCCTCATTTTCTCAGTGCACAAAGGGACTTATGCATTTAAAACGTACTTTGGAAATGCATCGTTTATCACACGGAGAAAAAAAATTCGGTTATAAGAACTGATCTTCGGCTCATATGGAACACCGAGGTGTTCGGTTACAGTAACCAAAGTTTTCGGTCGTGAGTACCGAACTTCTGTAAGGAGTACCGAAGGTTTCGGTAAGTGTGACTAATAGTATGACTCACATTTCGTTCCTACTGAACCACTTCGGTACTTCTAACTGAAGTTCGGTACTCACAACTGAAAACTTCGCCTACTGGAACCAAACACCCTCGGTGTTCCTTACAAACCGAAGTTTTTTTCTCTGTGTATATAGACGATCAAATGTACAGAAAAAAAAACAAAAACAAAAAAAAAAACACTTTGGTAGCGCTGAAAAATCTTTCGTAGAAAAATGACCCAGCGAAAGACTTTACTTGAGCCAACCATAGGTTTTGTACGCCTACCTAAAGATACTTTTGCTGCGTGAACAAAAGATTTGGTTCACTAAGAGATATCACTTCTGTTAAAACAAGGAAACACTTTTTTTGTGACAGTTTTCCTTGCGCGAAGTGAAGTTCTGTTCCATGAAGGAGAATCACTATCACAACAAGGAATCTTTTACTAGTAGCAGCAGACATTTTCCTTGGATTAAAGGAATTTCCCCTTAGTCAATATTTCACTGTGCAGTTCCTTTAACACAAACGAAAACACCTTGGATTAAAAAAAGAATTGTCTCAGTGTTGGCTCAACTAAAGAGTAAAGACTTTGCTGGGTCATTTTTCTACCAAAGGTTCTGTCAACGCCATAAAAGTGTTTTTCCTGTTTTTTTCCTGCTTTTTTTTCCACCCCCCTGTGTGAAGCTCTTGCAACGTTTTGCTGAAAGCAAATGGACCACCAATTATTTTTATTTATTTATTAAATTTTTTTTCCTCTTTCTTTTTTTTCTCTTTTTTTCCCCCACATAAAACGCAGCGAAAATTACATTGAGACCAATCTAAAAGTCTTAAACTCACAAATCGAAGAGAAATCTTAGCTCAAAGTTTAGATGAGCCACCCGCGCACTATGGTCTTACGAAAATTAAAAAAGAAAATAAGAAAATGGCCAAAAATCAGTGAATCAAAACTGTCGGGAGTCCTCCTGCACTTCTGAAATGAACTCTAAAATTTCTAAAAGATATCTCCATTATGATCAATGGTAGCCTCTATGATGTCATCAAAATTTCGTCCTAGGAGGCCCCTTTATGATTACAGCTCGTTGGTATTATAGCTTGTCCCAGAAAAGATTGGATTTGACACTTCTATGGTTTTCATGAAAACATCAGCTTCTTACGGCTCCTAACCAATCAGGTTGCTCTATCTGAGGATGGAAGCTGATGTTTTCATTCAAAGCTACAGTTGTCAAGTCCAATCTTTCTTGGGATAGCCTATAACAAATGATTGGATGAAACGGAATTACAATCTTCAATCTTGATGCGCGGTGTCGCTAGGCTCGTGCGTCGGTCGGTCGCGCTCTTGGTTCTGTCTTGTTTTCTTTTTGTTGAGAGAGGATTGAGCTCGACTGAGAGTTTGTTTACCTGATTGATAACTCCAAGAGATTCATCGAGAACCCCGATAGTTTTGATTTCGAAATCTTTTTGTTGACGTTATAGAGCACTTTCTGATGTTTTTCAACTCATTGTTTTTTTTTTTTTTTTTTTTTTTTTCAATCATAATTCCATCACCAGACTGCGCTGCGCTTCGTCTCTCTATACTCTATAGTCAATTACGTTGTGTTCATTTTTCAACATCTTTGTTGAAAGTGCATTCGGCCTGAAGTCTTTGACCTCCGTATATTAACTTGTATAAATCATCAACAATGGGTTTGTTGCATACTTTTGCTACATCGATATGGAGGGTCGATTTTAGTGTAAAATCGCGTAAAAATCACATAGGAAATATTTAACAGTCATAAAATCCACCCATGAACCCGCAAAAGGCGTTTTAAGGAAAACCTAAGATGGCGGGCGAAGGGGTGAATCAACCCTGCATGCATGCACCACGAACACCAAAAGATGGCCGACGACGGCAATTTACAATGATGGTCAGAATTTAAACAAACGTCTCACTTCCTTCTAGTAGTTACATTTTCTGTCATTCTGCGTGTTTATCCGGTAAATTAAACTTTCTCGTTATTGTTTGTGATTACTATGGTGTTAAATTTCGTTCTTTGTCGATTTGCCGGAATTCTGAAAAGGAAACATCGGACGTCCGGGCGAGAACCTTCTTTGTCGAATTCCGTCGTCGGCCATCTTTTGGTGTTCGTGGTGCGGCGCATGCATGCAGGGTTGATTCGCCCCTTCGCCCGCCATCTTAGGCTTTCCTTAAAACGCCTTTTACGGGTTTATGAGTGGATTTTATGACTGTTTGATGCTTCCAGTGTGATTTTTACGTGATTTTACGCTAAAATCGACTATCCATATCGCTGTATCAAAAGTGTGCAACAGACCCATTTATACCATCTCCGGAATAAGAGCCTTGCTCGTCCGAGAAAATGCGCTTCGCAGGGTCTCTTTTCAAGTTAACTCAGATGAGCACATCGTTTTATGAGCCCTTTTGCTGGATACGCGGTTTCAATGCACAATTCGTTGTTGCTCTTGATCCTCTGCTTGGCCTCTGCAGCGGTACAAATATGAACGCAGAGTTGCCGTATGTGCAGAATTTTCGGAATGATCGTATCAAAAATCTTCACAGAAATAACAAAAATCTGCACAAATTTAACCAATTTTTTCGTCAAATTTTTTGTGTGCAGAAATACTAGATAATTTTAACATTGAAGGATACGATTGTGCAGATTTTTTGGAAATCCTGCCTGGCAACCCTGTATGAACGTTGAAATCGTCATCGAATCTCGGACTCGATGATCGAAGCATTATACACAGAGACAAATAGAAACCCAGCAACCCCATGCTTCCCATGTTAAAAATTTGAGGCAAGTTGGATTCTCCAATTAAAACTCCAATTTCGTTTGGGAGTCACCGGCCTCAACAACAAACAGTCGCCTACTGTTGAGTGGTGATCTCACCGGAAGGCTGTGATTGGTACGCGGTCCCGGAATGAAGAATTAGTTAATAGTGCCGCCTTCAGCAGTGCATCTTTTGGCGAAAAATTCTCCGTATGACTTTATGTAAAAAGCGTATCTTTTTGGCCAAATCTGGCAACACTATTGAAACTAGACTTCATTCGAACGATTTTCTGAGGGAGAAACAAAAAACTTTGACAAATGGGAAACGCAAACTCCATTTTCTTAGGGTTGATCGAGGACCAAATAACAGGTCTAATTAGGTGTCGAGAATCGAAATAAAAGTTTTCTCTGACTTTTTTTGTCCCGAGTGTATTTTTGAATCGGTTTAAAATGCAAGAGCTAAGTCAAATCTGTAGGCGGAAGCAGAGAAAGTGAATCCAGCAGTTGGCGTTATTTTTGAAATGTCGACCCGTCTTGAGATAAGCCCGTTCTCTGATGAATGTGAATGTGATGAAAGGGAGGGGTGTGAGTTTTGCCGATGTTTCACACCCCCTCTAACGAAAGAAAAACATTCTGCTGTTGACTATGCGTGACAAGTGATTCCCCGAACCCCTATCTCCTCCTTTTTTGTGTTTATGGATTAGTATTTTTTAACCGAAGTCTTTGACTTCGTGAAGACACGGCCTCGTTCCAAAAATCTCAGTGGTTCTGTGAGTTTGTGTCACAGTGACACGTGCAATCTGGCAACATTGCATTTTTCCTCATTTCACGTTTATCATTGACGAATTATTGTTCAATTTTATTTTTAAATTTAAAATTTAAATGGGACTTTTGCAAGCTTTTGCTATAAGGTAATGAATAGTCCATTCTGATGTAAAAACCAGCGAAAGTCACGAAAATTACACTGAAAAAGTCTAAAATTTAGTAATAGACGCACAAAATCGCTCTAACGGCAAGATTGTAATGGCTTTTCAAAGCAGTTATCATGGGAGATTCCTGTCTAATTTGTCACTGTCTCAACAGAAACACAGAGAAATGTGTCAAATTAGATGGGAATCTCCCAAGATACCTGCGCGTCCGTCTCTTCGCCATTAAGTCGATTCTGAGAGTGAATTTTGTGATTTTGCAGTGCACTCATCGTCATTTTTACAGGTTTTTATGTACAAGAATCAACTTTTCAATCTCCCGCAGCAACGTTTGCAAGATCCTCATTATTGTGTATTAAAAAATTACAGAAATCGATGATATTTTAATCCACTAGTGGACCCCCCCCTTCCTTTTCAATAAACCCCCTCCTTGCGGAATGATGAGTCGCCATTATAAGGTGGTTTTTTTTTTTTTTTTTTTTTTTTTTTTTTTTTTTTTTTTTTTTAAATTTAATTTAAATTATTATATAAAAAAATCAAATAATCAGGAATCAATAATAATCTGTCCACCGAAAAACTACCGGAACAACGACTCGCCAAAATAATTTTCACGGAAACTAGTCACCAATGGATCTATCACTTTCTTCGGTAGTTTACGATTCATGTGTTTATAAAACGCTTCTGATTTGTTAGGATTATCATATTTTTTTATCGGGCTAGGGGGATTGAGGAACACCCCCCTTCCCCTCACCCCTGTTCTGCTGCATTGTTTCCTCTTGTAGAGTCAGCGCAGGAAGCGGAGCCAAAGCAAGCTGTGACCCCCACAGCACACGGATCACAACCCCCGATGCAACAATTCAAGAGGTCACCGATGCCCCCGTCGAGATAAGAAATGAAAGAACTCGCAATCAAATGAAAACTAAAAGAAGTGCAATGTGCATGCGGATGTCTAAGGCAGAGTTGCCGCATTTTGTATACATATTATAACGGCATTTTTTGATTCATCGATGATTCGTTCGGTTGACCGTAAGATTACACAGTTCGGTTCAGTGTATGATTGTGATGTACTAAAACGCAAGCTTCTTTGTTAGTTTCTTAATAGGTGGAATCACTGTTAGTGTTAAATGAGTCTGTTGTTGGAAACTTTTACTTTTGTAAAGAGGGTCTACCATAGTGTAAAACCATTTGAAATGACCATCCTCGGGAGAGTCAGAAAGTTCTAAAATTGAGTCTTAAACTCAATGCGTTTAATGAAATTCCGGAATGGCGGCCAAAGAACAATACCATCTAATTTCATTCCTGGTCACAGGAGGTTTTAGGTTATGTAAGTAGGTTGTCTACTTTTACAGTTTAGTTCTTATGGGAGGTAGTGCATTTTTTGCAGTTTTTGACTTTTTTCGGTCATTTGCAGGCCAAATGGACCCAAACGACCCTCTTGGAGAGACTCCCCTTGATGTCCTGAATTATTTTTTTTTTTTTTTTTTTTTTAATGTTCAGGATATTAAGGGGAGTAATTCCCTATCAGAAAAATGATCGCTTTTGCTTAAAAATGGCCGAAAAACGTCGAAAACTCTAAAAAATCCACTTCCTCCCACGACAGCTAATGTAATAGTGGACAGCCTAGCTACAATCATAACCTTAATCCTTAAACCCCTGTGACCAGGTTTGGAATAGATGGTATTGAATGAGCGCATCACAATGGAGGAGACTCGTCAAATCACAACTTTCTACGCTGAGAAAATTGATTCGTTGCAGAGAAAGCGGCAATCAGACGGGACTTCCCCATTGCGACCAGCACATTTAACCGCCATCTTGAATACATATGTCTACCAATCAACGACTTACCTCGCGGCTCCCCTCCTTGTTCCAATTTTTTGAACGAGAGAATCAGTGCATTTAAATGGAAACACCCTATATTTATCTTCCTCGTTCGTTAGGGAAAAGAGCCCGTAAAAGAAGGAACTTCATAGGCTCCTTGGACCAACCGCGGTTAATGACCCCTTAGTTTATCTCGTAAACGTGAGGTGAACTCGTAAAAGCGAACATGGAGTACTTGGACTCGATTGGAAGAGTTCAGACCAATGGCGTACGCAGAAATCAGCCTCTCTCGCTCTTTTTCCGTTTGAGTATATGTACTAGAAAAGGAAAGAGATAGGGGCTGAAGACACGTTCGAGCCCCTATTTCTGTCCTTTCCCTACTCAAGAGTTCAAATGGGGAAAGAGAGAGAAAGACTAATTCCTGTGTACGCTACTGGTTCAGACTATTGCAATGAGGAAATAAAAGACCGTAAGTATAAAACCTCGGATAGAAGCAAGAAGCATGTGTAAACATTTGAAGAAGTTTGAGTGAAATTGGGTTTCAAAAGAGCCGAATCGCAATCAAACGGGTGGACATTGGAGAAGCACTCGCGCTGCAATATTGTCAGATGTACGACTTTAGGTCGTATATTCAGGGCTGCCGTTTTGCGCATATATAATTAATCGCATTTTTCAATTCACCGATGATTTTACCGGTTGAGAAAAGATTACACAGTTCAATTCAATGTATGACTGAAATGCACGAAAATACACTGATCGGTAATCTTTTCTCAATCGGTGGAGTCGTCGATGACTTTAAAAAACTTGCGGATATTTTAATGAAAAAACAGAGTTTCACCGATTGAGAAGAGATTACAGATCAGCGTATTTTCGTGCATTTCAGTCATACATTGAATTGAACTGTGTAATCTTTTCTCAACCGATGGAATCATTGGTGAATTGAAAAATGCGATTAATTATACGCAAAACGGCAGCCCTGCCGGTATATTTCCCATAAGAACCAATCGAAAATACACGACTTTTATCCTGAAGTCTGACACCGCTGTCGTGTTGAACGTTATACGGTCTTCCCCTCTCCTCGTTTGTTGTGAAAACAAAAATCAAATCTCCCGGCAACAATGTTTTTCCTGTCGATTCGATTGTGAATCAGAGCTCCACAATAATCGATTGTCGTTTGTAGATTTAAATAGAGGTTTAACATTGTTGCCAAATTTCTGTCACTGCTCTAAGGTGGACCTTCTCCTGAGTACTTCGTTTACCTGTACAATTTTCTTCTGCGAACTGTGGACACTAAACAGTTGTAAGATTTTGTCAAAGCGTTATGGATGGAGGGCTGATTCTTGTACAAAATTGAGTGAAAATCTAAACTATTGGCTTAATGAGTCACAGCTCGATATGATTAATCGAACTGAAGAATTCCCTCTACTTACTCTCGGCTCCCACTCCGACCCATCCATCCCTGGAACCCTGGAAAAAATGTACAGGAATTGCCGTTTCCAAAATTGTGTCGTTGACCTGAGTCTCGAAGAAATCAATCAATGATTTACTTGATCTTCAAAGGAGAGTATTCCAGTTCTAATGAAAGATGAGGAAAGGAAATTGGTTTTTCAAGAACCTTAGTTGTTGTATCTTTTATTCTTTACCGAGAAAGCCTATAGATAATGACCCAGATCCGAGTTTAAAATTGGACGCATAGCATGCACACATGCGTTTGAGGAAGAAGTGTATACACACGATAATGCACCGAGCGAGCGGAGCGGGTGCGGTGCTGAAAGACGTCTTTCTCTCTCTCTTTCACTATTCTGTTGACTCTCTTCCTGGAGTCATGCCGCGCTGCGGACCTTGCGCATGCGTGCACAGAGCGGCTCGCGATCAACCGTTTTCGATCAATCGTTTTCCTACCATTTCAACCTATGCTCAAGTATCGATGTTTTGACGGTTCTATCGAATCACCTCTTTTCCTCAGATTCATATGGCGGAGACATCGATGTATCGCATTTTACGAGCCACCACTCGCGGGCGAATGCGAAGGAAGGCAGTTACCCCCCACCCCCCCGTCCCCATTCCCTGAAAAATTGATACGCACAAGGGGATCTAGCCGGAAAATTACCGCAAAGTGTCGAAAAATGGGCAAGAATTGTGAACTTTTGCCCCCTGCATGACACCCCCCCCCCCTAGAATTTTTTCTGGATACGCTCCTGCCACCACTAGTGTATATGTTCATGTTCAGAGTTGAGACAAGTGAAATCATGGGCGCCTCCATTGGATGCGATTTTACGCATTTGTTTACATGCGCTGAGGGTCGTTAGTCCAAATCAAAGACTATAGAGTTTCGTAGCGTCCGTAGTCCCTTAAGAGTTTCAACTTTGTCATCTTCCACTGCCTTTGCTGATCAACTTCGAATCACGCTTTTAAAGATTCTGTCGGGCATAATGGACATTCTTGAGTTGAGATGCATCGTGATTACAACTATCAGCTTCCGCGACAAATCGCCTCTTTTACCCGTCGAAACACCGTGAAACTTTTATTCGGTGAGATGGTGAGAATGTATTCAAATTTGCAAATCGCATCCCAGCCAGCGGCTGCTGCGCGTAGGTCTTGAAACACGTTTGCCAATCAGAAGTTGTCTACCCTCTTGTCTTAATTCTGTACTAATAGGGACTCAACCCCAGTCCTGAATGCTTACGCGGCTCTGTTGGTAGGAGAATTTCTGAACTTTCAATAGTTTTGATGTTGCGTCGCTTAAGAGTTCTGTTCTGAAAGTCGTTGCTCGGAGGAGAAAAGAGGATCGGGAAGAAATCGGGATGGACCCAACTTAAAGAGACTCCGATCAGATCAGCGACTCCTAGCTCATTGATCCCGCGACCCGCAGTGGGCGTGTGGGGGGGGGAGTTACTCTAGTAGCGAAGGGCAGAGAGAGAGAAAGAGGGAGAGAAGCTTGAGATGGTGGTGGAAGGGGGGAGGGGTGGAAGGTAGCGGGATGGATGTGGAAGTAATGCAGCTGTGCAATCGAGGTGTTAGCTCTTGTTGCTCATCGCGTCGCGTCTCCCCCCCCCCGCCGTTTTCTCCCCCCTTCCTGTACTTTGTCCTCTCTCCCCTTCGACCCCCTCGTTGTTGTTACTGTTGTTGTTTTTGCTGGTTGTAAGTTGGAAACTCTTGCTGGATCGCCTGGATCTACCTCGCGAGACTCTCCTGCCAGCAACCGCGGTCATGTCCACACTCCTCTTCCTTTGTTCCTTTGTTCCTCGTCTCTGCAACTTTTTTCTTTTTTTCTTTTTCTTCTCTTTTTATGCACTTCGTGAAATAATCGAAAGTTCATGTTATATGTTGGTAACTCAAGGCCATTCTAACCTCGGGTGCATCGTGTGGATTTGTTTTTCTCGTAAATATTATTGTTCTGTTAACCTCACGGTTCGCCATCAGCCATCAGGCGGCTCCAATTTCTTCTTCTTCTTCTTTGTCTCTACTGGTAAAAGCTATGTCGTAGAGGCGTCTCCCCAATGCACCGGCTTCTTCTAAATCGTACCCTCTCTCAGGCATCGAACTCAGCTCTTGGAAAAAGTAAAGATTTTCGAGCTGCCGTTTTGTGTATTTTTAAAATTTTAATGACATTTTTCAATTCACCATTCCCATCAAGCGAACGGTTCTGCAGACATTTGTTAACGAAATTCCACCATAAACTGCAATCATAACTCTTCGATAAATTTTAATTTTTTGACCAAGTAGTTTACTTAGTTAAAAAATTAAAATTTTGCGTAACAGCGTGAAATTTAGCACGCTGAATCCAAATTTTGTCTGCATTTTTCATTTAGACTCAATTTTACTTCGGAAAATTGAAATTATCTGCACCTAACCTCAAATTTACGATCCAACGGAAACCAAGTGAAACCTAGGAAAGTTGTGGAAGTACCGTAGAAGCTGAAGGAAAATTGATGAAAAATTCGGATTCTTCGACTTGAATACCCCTCCCATCCCCCGAAACTTGTAATTTCTAGAAGATTCAGGATAATTGATTTGTCAAACTTTTTCTTAATTATCCATAAGGAGAAACTGTTAGCATATGTTTTGTCCATAAGAAAGTTCGTTAGCAAATGTCTGCAGTTCGTAAAAATCATTTCCATTGGTTGACCAGAAGATTACACAGTTCAGTTCAGTGTATGTGGTTGTATAATGCCCGAAAATACTCGCATCTGTAATATTTTCTCAATCGGTGGAATCACCGTTAAATTACCAGTGAAGTCGCTCATTTTTTAAAGTCAGTGACAGATACTCCGCCGGTTAAGAAAAGATCACAGATGCTAGTGTTTTGGTGCATTTACAGTCTTACACTGAACTGGACTGTGTGATATTTTGGTCAACCGGTGGAATCATCAGTGAATTGAAAAATAGCCGTTAGCCGTGCCAGAGCTACGGTCCACAATGACCGTCGCCAGTGGCGGCCCGTGAAATTTGGCAACAACGTTGTCCGTCCATTTGATTCTATATAAAACAACCGATTCGATAGTGAAGCAGTGCTTCACCATACAATCGATTGTTTTACATAGATTTGAATGGAGGAAATGCACGGTTGCCAAATTGCACGAGCTACCTCTGACCGTCGCGTGTATCTGCGATTTGTGGTCGATAGCACCAAAACTTTGGTTTGGCTCGCAGGAGTGACCGATTACTCTAAACCGTAGGTAGTCGCCAAAAGTGTCTGGAAAAGCTTTGAGTCCAGAAAACCTTCGGGGCTATAACGGTCCTCGGCTTTGCGGTTAGGTCGCACCCATAAGTTGCGTCTCTTCTCGACGGATCATGATAGGAACTTTTAACATGTTCATCGACGTTTGCTTAAGACTTCCTCGACTTGATTAGTGCCTTTTGAGTTTCATGGAGGATGAATAGAGGGATGATGATGAGGACCAACTAAAGGAAGACTTAGAGCAAAAATTGCGGTAACTGGGGAATTGTGAAATATTTGATTATGGAACTGATGGAATAAATTGAGAAAGGATTAAATATTGATACAAATGGAACGGATATTTATTGAGATTGAGGAACTTTAACATTGAGGTTAGACAATTTTTGGGCTTTGAGGAATATCAAGGTTGGTTCGGACTAGCCTTGAGATTTCCTCCAAATCTCAACATTTTTCATCCTCAATTTTAATTCCCCCCCCCCTCCCATAAAATCCACGCATTCACCTATAAATACTTATTAAAGCATCCATTTAACCCTTTCTCAATGTACTCCGTCAGTTCCCATAACAAGGTATTCTGTCCATTTAAACCCACGAGAAAGATCGATCTATTGGGTGTTCAGTGAACACGTTCGCATTTGACCTTTTACATGGGTTTAAATGGACAGAATACCACGTTGCCAAATTGCTCACTACGCCACTGCTAATAAGTCTTTCTCCAGTTGGTCCTCGTGCCCTCTTTTTACCCTCCACGTATTTCAAGTTGTACTGTTGAAATTCGAGGAAATTTCGAGCTAAAAAACTAGGAACGTGCGTAGAAGTTCGGTCCTCAGAATGCCAGATTCACAACTTTCAAGTCAGTTCTTGTACTCTCAGCGTTGAAAGACGCTTGATGTAGCCGACGCGACGTAGCAAATGTAGCGAGTCAAATTATCGCAAGTCCTTCAGTTAAATCTACGAGGGCAAATCCTTTCTTACTCCTTGCACGGATGAGTGGCGAAGACCTCGTGTCCTTGCTAATTGCTTCAATGAGACAAATGAGAGGATTAAATCGTTGTGTGGCAAGTTCGTTACCGAGAGCCAGCGGCGGCTCGTGAAAATCGGCAACAGTGTCCTCCTCCCATTTAACCACTGTAAAACAATCGATTCTCCCGGAGACTGTCAGCCTCCTGAAAAATCGATTGTTTTACCTAAGTTAAAATGAAAAAATTGCGTTGTTGCCAAATCGCACGCGCCGCCTCTGCCGAGAGCTAGGGTCTGATTGTGAGCCACAGCCATAGTCAGGGAAATTCAGGGAATTCAAATCTAGTAGGGAAAATTGGGGAATCGCCCGGGAAATCACTTTGTTCTCTCGAAAATTGTCTATTTACACAGCGTCATAGCATTGTTAGGTAATTCCAAGGTAGAGAATCTATGTCTGAACTGAACAGTTATTTTCACGCTATTGAAACCATGTAATTTAATTATTATATTATATAAGTAATATAGTTTTTAATTGAATTTTAGACAGTTTCCGCGATTATCTTGTTCTTCAAATATTTAGCAGCAAAGTCTTGAATTGTAGAAAAAATCGGAGATTTGTAATATATGAAGTGTAAAAGTCAGGGAATTTAATCATTGACTTTTGCCAGAGGCGGACTGCGGCTTAATTTGGGTGGCCCGGGCCGTGAGAAGAATATAGGGGGAGGGAAAAAAAGGAAGGAAAAGGAAGAAAGAAATCGAAAACACAAGTACAAATAGAGAAGAAAGATTGAACGAACTCACAGAAAAAAACAGCTTTATTAGTTCCCGAGCCGTGTGTTCTGATATGAAAGGGAGAAAAGGTGGAGTGAGGTCATATTATGTTGATCACTTAATGTCGACGCACAGCTTCTGGTATCCGATACAAGTATTTTTACCAAAAAATTCTCGCAATTCGATCGGAAAAACCGTGTCTTACTTTGATGGATGCGCCTTCAATTTTTAGGGTGGACTAAAATGGTACAGTCACGTATGAATAGTTAACTGCTTGCCAAGCTGTTTACCCTTTGATGAAGACAAATATGCCTAGTTTAAGTAGCCCTTTCAAAAGTTTTCGCAATTCGGCGACTGGTGAAAACCGTGGTCTACTTTTATGGATGCGATCTCATTTTCTAAGGTAGACTGAAACGGTGCTGGACACTGTCACGTAGGTAATAATCGTTGACTACTTTCCAGCACGCAGCTATCGCTTTCTAACTAAATTCGCCTGCCGAAAATTCGCGCAGTTCGACCGATGGAAACCGTGAAGTAAGCATCCGAAACGACATAATGTGTCCGCGACATTCACTATCCATCAGTGTTAACTTTACTAATTTTTAGTGTTTTAGAATGATTCTCCGCCCACAATTTCACTTCATCCTCGCCATCTCATGGATTTTGAGACGCTGATTTCAAAAATGGTATCAGTTTCCATTAAATTGGCCTAGATTTTACGTAAATTCAAAGTTCTGGAAAAAGTATGAGTTTTGAGTAAAAACTAAGGCCGAATTTGAAATCAGCGGGTCAAAA
This sequence comes from Trialeurodes vaporariorum, assembly GCA_011764245.1. Lineage (NCBI taxonomy): Eukaryota > Metazoa > Arthropoda > Insecta > Hemiptera > Aleyrodidae > Trialeurodes > Trialeurodes vaporariorum. The sequence continues at coordinate 70,666,092 of VMOF01000111.1, forward strand.
TACGTGGAAAATCTCGCGAAAGGGGTGAGAAAGATGTATCGTATGATGAGAAAACCTAGTTTTACGGTCATGGCAGCCGGACACACTATGTCGTTACGGCGTAATAATCGAAACCGTGTCCTTCTTTTATGGATGCGCCTTCATTTTCTAAGGTAGACGAAAACGGTACAGTCACGTACGAATAGTTAACTACTTTTCAACACACAACTACCCAGCTTTGCGTGCCAGCTTTTTTTTTTGGCACGAACGGTTATCGATGCCACTTTTAGGCGGGTATCCTCGTTGTTCGGGGACCCAACTTGCGCTCGACTTTACTTTATTCGATGGACGGACAAAAATGTCAAACAAAATGTCAACCAAAATGAGGTCCTAGGACATGTACCAATAAAGTTCCTCGAAATATGGATTAGAAAGGCTCATTTGACCCTGGAGTCATTCTTATATTTATGAGAAATCCTGAAATCCAGAATATATCCATTCCTATGATACGGGAAGGAGAGGTGAGGGGGGGGGAGGGGTCCTCCACACACCCTCCATTTCGCAGCCGGTTCAAAGTGTCCGAATGTCCAAAAGTTGAGAGCCAGCCCTTCTCTGACCTTTGCTAGACACCTTGATCAGTGACGATTGGTTTTCTCACGACAGTATTTTGGAGATGGGGGTGGGTGTCTTGACCTCTTATCGAGTGATCAAGCAGCGGTTTGACATTGCCTAAAAAAAACTCTTTTTTTTTTTTTTTTTTTTCGGGAAAAGTGAATTTAGGAACCTTCTTTTGACTTTCACCCTTATAATTATCTGAATTCACGCCTGCGCTCACAAAAGGGAAAAAAATGGGACTAATAGTTGAACATTTCCTTGCTAACCTCTTGCGCGCTCTTTTATATGGCCGTGCGTCCATTCGGTGGCGATTAAATAAAATTAACAAAATTTAACAAAATTAGCAATGCTAATTGTTTTTAACTGTTTTTCGTTCGGTTAATGACCTACTATTTTGAATTCCTCCATAAATATGGATTTCGGGGGGGAAAACCTTCGATGAGGAAGTTCCCGTATACCGCGTCGCACAATAACGCTTTGTGCACGATCAAACAAGCAATCGATTAGCCAAAATCCACCACAAACACCAGATGTTTTATGCTCAGTTGATGCTTGCGTCCATCAAACAACTGTGCAGTTTGACGGCATCGAATTGCAGAGTTATTTGACGATGGATGGTGTCATCTGGTCACCAATTTCCGCCAATAGGACCAGTTAGCCCCGTTTTTTGGGGTATTTTGGTCAGGTTCTTGTTTGAATTTTGAAAGTGTCAAGTTGGCAATCGTGCAGTTTGATGGGACCCGTTTGAGCGTGTACGAAGGCCTTACGTACGGTCTGATGAGATTGGAAAAAAATGGAAGAAAAGCATTGGAAGCACTGGAAGCAATGGAAGAAAAGCAGGAAAAATGTCATTTCAAATCATCGTTTTCGATGCCAGTGAACCATCGTTCACCATTCAGTGACATCCAGTGACCATCCAGTCCAGTGACACTTTTGAAACCATCCAGTGAAATTTCTAGGTTTAAACTACTTGTTAAAAAGGTTCACTCTTCTCTGTGATTGAAATTGCAGTAGAGCTGTCGCAAACTTTTGCTACAGGCTTATTAATAGTTGATTATGGGGTAAACCCCTGTAAAAATAACGATTAACGCACTAAAAAATCACGAAATCCACTCCCAAACTCACATAATGCTTTCAAACGCGAAACCGTAATGGCGGCCGATGCCGCCCAAATCTTATGGCAATTGTATGCTTCTTCTTCTTCTTCTTCTTCTTCTTCTTCTTCTTCTTCTTCTTCTTCTTGCGTTGTGTTGCGGGAACACCTCGTGTAGATGGAGCTGATTGAAGATAGGGAAACCCAATGTAATCTGCGGCAACGACCTCCATTACGGTCTCGCGTTTGAAAGCATTTTATAAGTTTGGGAGTGGATTCCATGATTTATTAGTGCGCTAATCGTTATTTTTGTAGGGTTCCACTTCCACCCAAAGATTACTTATACGTACAGACATGGCATAAGCCCGAATATTGTTAAGTTGACTCCGGCCGTGATACAACCGGGCATATGGAGGGGATCATAAAGATTGCAGAGAAAATATTACATTTTCCATGTTTGTCTGTTACAAAACTGTTCCACGTTCCACTGTTCACGGTCCGTGTTTGTTCTAGTTCCGCAAAACGAAGGAAAAGTGGGAAACGTAATCTTTTCGAACCAGAATTCTGTAATCTTTATGATCCCCTCTGTATGCCCGGTTGTATCACGGCCGGCGTTTTATCCATTTTTCACTTAACACGGGCGAGATAGCTTGTGCCATATCTGTATCTATGTATAAGTAATCTTTGGTTCCACCCCGTCATCATCTATTAATAAGCTTGTAGCAAAAGTTTGCTACAGCTCGACCATTGAGAGTTTATAATTGAACAATGTACGAGTAATTTATTTTCTTATTTTTGGCCACTGTTTGACGGATCTCGGACCTTTGTGTGTCGCCTCTTACATTTTAATTTAATTTGATAGGTATCTCGGTCGTTCTCTTGTTACCTAACACCATTATATCGCCCTTCCCTTATCATTATAGTCCGTAGACCGTAGACCTCTGCGCAGTCCCGTATAGTCTTTTGGAGCTTCCAAGCCCCAGCGCAGCACCAGCGGCCGGCAGCGGGGTTGCGTTCTGTCGTTGACGTCATCATGAAATCGAGCAGGTGTGGTACGCGTATGTGAAGTCAAAAGACTGCACAAGGTTTTTATTGCATTTTTATCCCTATTATGACGCGCTCTGTCTGATGTCTTCTCCAACCCCAGCCCCCGGCCCATGCCTCGCTCCTAGCAACAGGGAAGAAGGACAGCCGAGGCCCGAGCGGCCCGAGGGAGCCGCCTGCCGCAGTCAACGAGCGTTTAAAAATATTTTTATTTGTCCCTGGTAATCGAAAGTCTTCGCCCTCATGAGCTCTGTGAAAACGGGATAAGGCTCTGCTCTCTCACCCACTGCTCAGTGCTCAGCCCTTAGCAACAGAAATTCCTATCCCTCACCAGAGACAAATGGAGACCCAGCACACCGTGTGCTTCCCGTGTTAGAAAAGTGAGGCAAGTTTAGCGCGCTCAGTTTTGTTCGGGAGTCACCGGCCGAAACGATAAACATTGCTCCTGTTGAATGGTGAAGCTCAACGGAAGGCTGTGATTGGTCCGCGGTCCCGGAAACGGAAACAGGTTTTGCTTCGCGAATGCAAATCACGCGCTCATCAGTCAACAGTAGGCAATAGTTGGCTGTTGTTCCGATGAGTTCCGACTAAAATTGAGCCAGAAAAGTGGACATACTTGGGGCCGAAACAGGTTGGTCCGAAATGGCACTCCTCCTAGTTGTATGGTGAGGCCGTAAAGCTATATGCTAGCATGCTCGAGTCCTCACCATCCACCTAAGTTGAGTCACCATTTCGGACCAACATTTTTCGGCCTCTGTCGCAAGCTTTGTGCTGGGTCTATATTTGTCTCTGGCTGGCACTTTGTATATACTAAACGGAATTTTTTTAATTCACCTGTGTTCCATCGGTTGACCGAAAGATTACAAAGTCCAGTTCAATGTATGACTGTAATGCGTAGCAAAAGTGTGCAACAGCCCCAATCGTCAAGGGGTAGAAGGGGAGTTCAAAGGTCCAAAATTTGTCAAAGTTCCTTGAGAAACGAGATGAATTACCTCTTTTTGGGGAGCATTTCGATGTGGCGGGGGAGGAGAGGGGCTTTGACCTTCTGGAACCCCCTCCTCCCCGCCCCCTGGGCTTGTTTGAACTGGGCAACTTGTTTGAATTGAATCCGCAAGTTGTAGTTTCGTAAACTGCGCGCGCAGTCCCGTTTTAGTTTTTCCGCCGAAGCCTTACTTATTTCAAATCTCGCGCCACCAGGCTCCCCCTCCCCCTCCTCCCGTATTCATTCTCCTGAATTTTGGTGCGGCAGCCCAATAAATGTTCACTTTTGTCATCAACAAAGAGGAAGTGACTTGTTGGGTTTTAATTTTTCTCCGCTTCTGAGTTTTTGTTTCGTTCTGCATCGACAGTTTCCCCCCCTTTCCTATTGTCTTTTTCCTCCAGCTCGCTTGGTTACAGTTTTTGATTCGCTGCAACCATTTTATACTCGATGATAACTTTAATTAATTGTACTATCCAACCTAAAAGCTTTATCAGTCAAGAATTCGAGGTATGAGGTCAATCCTCGGGATGCAGAGCTGCCATTTTGCGTATATATAATTATTCGCATTTTTTTAATTCACCGATGGCTCCACCGGTTGAGAAAATATTACACAGTTCAGTTCAGTGTATGACTGTAATGCACAAAAATACTCGCATCTGCAATATTTTCTCAATCGGTGGAGTCGTCGATGACTTTTAAAAACTTGCGGATACTTTAATAATTTAACAGCGATTGCACCGATTGAGGAAAGATTACAGATCAGAGTATTTTCGTGCAGTACAGTCACACACTGAACTGAACTGTGTAATCTTTCCTCAACCGGTGGAATCATCGGTGCATTGAAAAATACCATTGATTATACGCAAACAGGTCGCTCTGTCGTAATGTAATCTAAAAGCAATATCCTCTGCGCTCCGTTTTCATTCATGATTGTCAAAACTTCTGGTGTAACTATATAGTGCATTGAAAGTGCTCTAATTTATACTTTTTCCCACTTTCATCGTTGTGGCTTCAACTTTCAAAATCTTAGCCTCGAGTATTATTACTATAAAGTGACGAAGAAACTTAGTTTAAACATGATGAGATTCTCTCTTGCTTTCTCTCTTTTCTTGCAAAAACTTTAGCCGCTTTTTTTTTTTTTTTTTAAAGCGTCTGTTCCGTGAGTTCAGGGACCTCCTGCCTGTTGATTTTAAAACTGTGCTAACAGCTGCCTGTGCGATCGAGCTCTTGCATAGCGTAGGGTCAGGGGTCGTAAACCCCCATCCCCCCTTCAAATGGCGCCCCTGCGGCGCGGCCCTGCTTACATCTTACATAATCTTTACAACTTTGATGAGAAAGTATGCATTTATTTTTGCACGATAACTGAAAATATCAAGACGGAATTCTTTAACGTTGAAATTCTCTCAACATGTTTTACGAATGGGTTGCTACTGATAGTGGTAGTTGGTAGTACACAATCTACATTTTATCAGTCAGTTTTATCACGGGGGACGGGGGTATTCGTGTGCTCAGCCGTAGCCAGGGATCAAATAATCAGTGGCGGCTCGTCCGATTTGGCAACCATGCAATTCTCCATTTAAAGTTAGGTAAAAGAATCGATTCTTGAGGAGGCTGACAGCCTCCGGGAGAATCGATTATTTTACATTGATTAAATGGGAGGAGAACACTGTTGCCAAATTTCACGAGCCGCCATGCGCCACTGCAAATAATGTTAGGTCCCGAGCATTGATATGCGTGCATCTTGCGTGCGGTTTCGACCAATCAGAGAGCTTACGCACACGCTCGGGACCGAACATTATTTGGTCCCAGGACATTATCTTTCCCTCCTCTTTGCCCATTTGAACGTGCATGTGTTAAAGAAGACAGAAATAGAAGCTGTAGTCATGATCCCCTCTCGCCATCCTTTCTTAACACATGCAACCAAACGAGCAAAGAGAGACAGAAAGACAACTTTATGGCTACGGCTATGTTCGTTTGTTCGTGATGTGTAATTCAATGGTTTAAGAGAGGACAAATTCGTAACATCGATGTCCCACAATGGACACAGCCCAAAATCAGTGGCGGCTAGTGAAATGCGATGTATAGATGTCCGCTCCATTTAAATCTATAGAAAAGTATCGATTTATCGGGGGTTCAATTGCACCTCCTGACGATCGATACTTTTCTACAGTTTTAAATGGAGTAGACATCGATTTATCGCATTTCAAGAGCCGTCACTGCCCACAATCGCAATGGCGTCTAACGTTGGGGATAGAAAAGATGGGAGCTGAACTTGAAGCATCGCATCGCTCGGTGCATTGCGGCTTCCTTGACTTTCACTTTCCCCAGCCGAACCGCCAAGTCGCGACGCGTTACTTTGCGTTGGCGGTGCGGAGCGGCATTATATTGAGTCTGATCAGGATCTGATTCGCGCACCATTCACCAAGAACGCTCCACAATTCCACTCATTGACGATTTGAGCTTTTGTCGCGCGTCTAGAACTTTCCTGGAGTTTGCTATCTTGATTGTAGCCTCCTTCCGCCCTGAAATGGTCTGGTTAAGGGGGTGGTTTGTCCCCCCCCCCTCCCAAACAAAAACAAAAATTGAGCACCTTAAGATTATTAGATCCAACCGTAGACAACACGTCGCGCTGCTCCGAAAGTCAACAGTTTTTGGCTAAAATTGACGAATTCACGCTATAAACTTAAATTTGAGGAACGTCAGCACCTGTGAGCATATACTTCAGGAAAATACCCTGAAAGTTTCAAGCTGGGACACTCAAAAGCAAAGCTGGAAATTATGAAATACGAAAATTCCCATAAACCTCAATGAGTGCGAGTGTGAGGCAGATAGACGGATTATCACTCGTTTTCATTCTCACCCACGAAGCTTATGGCGAAGTGAATTCCATAATTTACGGCTTTAATTATAAACCAATTTTGCTCGTTTTGCGCTCAAAAAATCCATAAAAAATTTCACAGGTGCTTTTGCTGACGTTATTGGATTTTGCGTTTTATCTATGAATACACGACTATTCCGATAAGCGACTAGTGGCGCTATCCATCATCGGATTGAAATCTGGAAAAGTTTCGCCTGGAATCACCTTAAAGCAATTTTGACCAACCCCTAGTAGACACTTATACTGTTGAAAAAATATTAATTTCAAATTTTGGTCAAGCAGGTTGTTTTTCTGCGCCCCTTAAATACGAGAAATTACAGAAATTATTACTTGCTTGCTTGGTTACAAACATGTTTGAAGCACTGTAATATCTTTATTTAAAATGTCAACAAATTAAGACTTTAAATGGGGCTCTTGCAAACTTTTACTACAGGGGATTGAAGAGTTGATTCTCACATAAAAACCTGTACAAATGACGATGCAGAGTACACTAAAAAATCACAAAATTCCCTCTCAGAATCGGACTAAATGGCGAAGAGACGCGCAGGTATCTTGGGAGATTCCCATCTAATTTGACACATTTCTCTGTGTTCCTTTAGAGAAAGTGACAAATTAGACAGGAATCTCCCATGATACCTGCGATGAGCCGCCGTTACGATCTTGCCGATAAAGCAGTTATCGAATTTTAGACTTTTTCAGTCTGATTTTCGCTGATTTTTATATCAGATTGGACTATTCATTTGCTCACGGCAAAAGTTTGCTAGAGCTCCATTCAATAGTAGCAGTTCCTTTCCTTCCTGTGAAATCTTTTCAACGTTTCTCTAATGAATTTTATCCTTTTCTATGTTGCAGAAAAAGGTTTTCAAGTGCCACCTTTATGTGAGTTAGCAGCGTTTTGTGTGGCATCTCATATTCCATTTGAATTAGTAGAACAAGTTTATCCACCTGTACCGGAGCAGCTCCAACTCCGTATTGCATTTTGGAGCTTTCCAGACAATGAAGAAGACATCAGGCTCTACTCTTGTTTGGCCAATTCTAGTGCTGATGAATTCCAACGAGGCGAACAGCTTTTCAAACAGAAAGCGGTCAAAGATCCCCTACAGATCGGTAATTTTGTTCTCTCCATCTTCCTCTCTTTTCTTGTATTTCTGAACATTTTTTTTGTTTTGTCATGTATTATTAATTAGGTTCTCTGGCTATTGTTGTCCTTCTTGTAATTAATCAATTATTGAATTAAACCAGTGGCGTTGCGTACAATTTGGCAATGTTTCAGTTTGTCCCTTTAATCCTATAATAAATATTGAAGTATTGGTTGTGTTCGGTGAACACCTTTGCATTTGACCTTTTACGTTTGTCTAAATTAACAAAATGTTGCCAAATTGCTTGCTGTACCACTGGCTTAAACAGTGTCTGCTTACAATATGTATGAACTGTGATAACCGGAAAATTTCAGGTATGATTGGCTCTATCAGAAAATCTCAGGATACTTCTTATTATTGAGAATTTTTTTTTTTCTTTTTTATTCTAACTCGGTGATGGGACTGCAAAAAAAAAATCATATATTCAACTTCTATTTGTATGTTTTTTCAAGCTATCAGAAGTTCGGTTGGGTTGAGAAAGCCTGATTGAAAAATGAGCAGAACTTCAAAAATCTGTGTTGGAAACTTGTGCAGAAAATAAAGGAATCCTGAAAAAAGGTCAGGAAAAATCAGGACAAAATCAGGAAAAAATCAGGAGGTTTCTAAATTCAACGTTGTAGGCACTGTGTTAAAAATGACTCTGTTCACCTTACCCGAAAATAAAGAGAGCCTTTTCCATTGAAACAATCTCTTTTAAAAAGTTCATTTCCCTTTATAATTCGTTGATTATGTGGTGTTCACAGGTTTTCATTTAAGCGCATCTGTGCATACTCACAATGCATCGCAAACCAAATATCAGTTTGTTGTCGCCATCACTTTTGATCGGCGACGTATTACCTCATGCACCTGTACTTGCAACTCGGCGGCATACTGGTGTTCTCATATCGTAGCAGTTTGTTTACATCGCATACATTGGGTAAGCAATTTGTAATTTTTGGACAGTAAGCTGCAGCAATCATTTCTTTTGTCTCAACATCATCTCTTCTTTTGTCGTTCATTGACACTTTAAGTAATTAATTTTATTTATTTATTATTTGTCTATCATTCAAAAATCTATTGACTGTAGAAGAAGAAAAACGAGGAAGGGAATAGAAGTGAAATTTTTCCGAAGAATATACTCAAGAGTTTTTGAATTTGTTCCCTTTCAATCTTCTATTTGCAAACTCTGAAGTTTTGTGGTTTTCTACTGCTTTGGACATCGTAGACGTAGCCTGTTTGAGGCTTGAGGGGCCCAAGTCCCCCACTTTTTTTTCAAGCCCCGAAAGCACCCCCACTTTTCTTGCGTGAAAAACAGTTTTGGCAACAGTGACTGGAATGAGAAGAGCCTAAAAATTTTCTCTCTGATAATAAATAAATATGCTAACCTGTAATTTCATCTTATTTAAATTTCAGTTTCCTAGTTCTTTTTCTTTCCAATACAATTTATATTTTTTTTTTTAAATTTGTTTAAAACTAATCTTCTTACTTAAATTCCAGTGCTCTATATCTTTTCCGTTATAATATTTAAATTTTCATTTTTTTTTTTTAAACATGTGTGCGTGCGCAGTTTCATTTCCGAGTCCTTAAGTACGAGTAAGCCAAAAAATCCATCACTTTTCAAAGGCTCCTCACTTCTCCCCCCCCCCCACTTTTGTCACCCTGGCTATGCTGATGTAGGACGTAATGAATTTAATTACTTAATATTTTATCTAAAATTCAGTTTTGATGGATTTCTTTTTCTTTTTACACTTTTAAATTCCTTTTTATAAAAATTCTCTTAATTCTCCCAATTTTTCTTGAAAGTCCAGTCGTCAGCTTTGAAACATTTGCATAATGAAGTAATGAACGTTTGGTTTTAGCGGCTGGACTTTTCTACTGTTGCTACTACTGTTGTGAATGTACCTAATTGAATGTTTTGATTAATTCTTTTTACTGTTGATGGTCTCAATTTCAGCCTAATCAAGTTACTCTAAGAGCTCCTGTTAGTGAAAGTTTATCCCGGCTACAGAGGGATCAGCTACAGAAATTTGCACAATATCTTATTAGTGAATTACCTCAACAAATTCTTCCAACTGCCCAAAGGATTTTAGATGAATTACTCTCTCCTCATCCTTCTGTTATTAACTCAGTAAGTCATAATTTACGGTATAACTTTGTCATCCTGGTTTCCTGTCAATCTAATTTTTTTTTTTTAATTTATCAATTCAATGATCTGAAGTACTAATACTTGTCCTCGCATTAATATCACTTTGACTTTGCTTTTCAAATTATAATAAAAAATTAAAATAGAATTGTGTCCAAAAAACGAGGATTGCATCAATTTGATAAAAACTTTGCTTTAAAGTTCCAAATGATGATTCAATAAATTTCTTTGCTGTAATTATTTTTAATTGCATATTTTTTTTTATTCCAGGTGAGTGGTGCGCCAGACCCAACTGCTGGAGCATCTGCAAACGAACAAACAGCATGGTATCTTGATGAAAAAACGCTGCATGATAATATAAATAAAATCTTAATTAAATTCTGTGTTCCAGCACCCATCGTATTTAGGTAATTATATTTTGAACTCTTTTCTTTTTTGGTTGCAGTTATCTAAGAATGAATTCAATCTAAAATGTGACAAACCCAGGTTTAGAATTATTGTAAGAATAGAAGTTAGTCTAATTTTCGGTAATCGAAGCAACAAAATAGGAGATTTTTTACATGAAACACAGGTCTATCGTTCGCGGTGAAACACCCGCACAAGAGCTATCCCAGCAGCTAGGGCGGTAGACCTTCTATCTATCTATCTATCTATCTAAATCGATGTTATTGATTCTGATCGTAATACGTGATCGATCTCAACCCTTACCGCTCTTATGTCGAGTCCTATTGGACAAAATTGTTAAACAGGTTTCTCTTATGTGTCCGATCATTCTTCTGTATCTTTCTATTGGACGCCGTGTAATATTTGATTAATGCTTATAGCACTTTGGCACCTTAGCAGCAGTATGTTTAACCACTAGTGCAAGCCTGATTCACATTTTTGTCAGTAGAGCGCAGAATGCATGCTACAATGTGGGTTTTAAACCCAATTTTCCCCGATTAAATACGAGTTGTTTTGGCGTTTTCTCATAAACATAGAAACTGAAGGAAGGAATAAAACATAGATTCCTTTAACACGGATACGTATGAATGAACAAGGAATGGAAAATAGATTCCTTTTAGTTGAGATGAACCCTTAAGAATGTGATATTAAAGGCTGCGTTGCGTTCTACGTCACTCGAGAGACTATCATTGCTTTTACAAAAATGGAGAGAAGAAGACTGTCCAGCTGGCCCTTCAAAACGTCTAAAACGAGCTAAAAGAGTGACTTTGTTTGTCACTATGGTTTCTGTTTTTGCCGCAACACAAGTGGACCAAAATGTGCAGGCAAAAAAATTGGAGCACAAAGCGTCAGTGTGCATCTTTAATAACTTTTATAAAACAATTATCTTAAAACTTGTTTTCTGTGAATATCCCTGTTTTCAACAAAACGCTTCGGTTATCCATCTTGCAATTAAAGTTGGCAAAAGAAATTTCTTCTTCTTTTGTTGGTTCTTGCACCATATTTTAGAATCGTCTTCTATTTTTTTCAGTGACGTAAACTACTTATCAAATACTGCTCCTCCAGCTGCATCAGAATGGACGAGCTTATTGCGTCCTCTAAGAGGGCGAGAGCCAGAAGGCATGTGGAACTTACTGTCAATTGTACGCGAAATGCTCAAACGAAACGATTGCAATGCTTTGCCCCTGTTGGAAATAATCACAGAAGAATGTGTCGCAATCGAACAGGTAGGTGTCACAAGTTAGCGTTATTTTCTTGGTAGTGAAGTTATCACAAGGGTCATCCGGAAAGCAAGTTTCCTTATTTTTTTTCTCAGCTGTTAATGAAGCTAACGAAAATCTAAAATCAGGGTTAGAACCGTTCTAGTGCTATTTTAGTATTTTTAAAATTAAAATCAAACAAATAATGACATCACAATCTTACTTTTTGTGATCGCATGTCTTGAAATTTCCGTCCTCCTCTGATGCTATGCGCGTGTTTCCAGTACGCACACTTGATTGACCAAGTTCAAAATTCATCGTTGCAATCAAAAACGAAAACATGAAGAAATTGAGCAAAAATAGTCTCAAATATCTTGCCTTCCTCAGCTTTTCTCCACGAAATCATTGCGTAAATTGGTGCTTTTTTCACATTATGAAATGAGCATCCTGATGCCGTGTGATTGCCGTGACTGATGCTGATTTCTTGATAGCGCCCTTTTTTTTCTAGATGAAAAGTAGGCGTTTGTAAATTTGGCGTGAGTTCTCAGTTTGTTAAAACGTTGAAATTGATTTCTTGGTGCTCTGACACATTTGTAGCCTTCTGCAATCCCAAATAAAGTAATTCTATTCTATTTTATTCCATTCCATTCTATTCTATTTCAGTTTCATACAAGGTCCTTTTCATCAAGGAGAAATTTCTTAGAATCTATTTTATATGTTTTCTATCATTTCTATTATATATATCGCTATGGAATAATTCTCTGGGGTAGGAGTGCTGGTGCGGAGTCACTGTTTTTTGAGCAAAAAAAAGTGATCAGAATTCTTCTTAATAAGTCTTTCAACCATCCATGTAGGCAGCTTTTCATCAAATATGGCCTTTTCACTTTCCCATCTCTCTACATTCTAGAAACCATTAAATATGCCATTTATAATGCACTGATTGTTCCTTCTGATTTTCTACCAAGCTATGGCATTTACCCTAGACACTATAGTATCAGGAACAATAAAATTTCTTTAAAAGTCTCTGAAAACAACGTAAAATTTGCAGCGATCCAATTAGTAAATGCACTGCCGCTCGAATTAAAACTTTTGCTCAGAGACTCAGACTTTGCACCATTCCAAAAAGAAGTTGAAAGACTCCTTTTATCTAAAGCTTATTACAGTGTGGATGAATTTCTAAATTCCTGTTAGTTTTAACCATTGTTTGACTTACACTTATAATCTGCTCATATATCATGTTCCTCCGAATTATCATTAATTGACCTGTACAATTAGCCTCATATTGTGCTTGTTAAAAATGTACCAATTTTTGAAATAAAAAAATAAAATAAAATATTTTGAGGTCTGAAGTTCCTGATTTATACAGATACATAAATAGATTACCAACTAAGAAAATTTGGTGGGAAAACTTTCAATTCTAAATGTTTCTTTTTTTCCCTTAGATACTTGTATGGTGGTTCAGCACAAAAGTTGCTCTCCAAGGAGGAAGTTTGTCAAGCGGTGGCCATGGAGGCGGAAAACATTCAAGCATGAACAGTAACTCACATTCCATGCAACACGCATGTGCATCGCTTTGCGATGAAATCGTCATTCTCTGGCGGTTAGCAGCCCTGAACCCCGGCATATCTCCTACGGAGCGCTCACTTTTGCAAGCTCAATTTAAACAGTGGCACATTAAAACATTAGATAAGGTAATGAGATATATTTCTGCTCAAGTATTTTTATTTATATAAGTTCTACAACAGTGTTGTCAAACTGTGGTTAAGTTGATTACTTGTTCAAAAAATTAGGAGACATGTTTTGGAGTTAATAAGACATAAAGAGAGTGAATTGTTGATAGTGAATCATAGAGAGCAGAGCTACATAGATACAAAGAGAGTTGAGGGAGAGGAACTGAAGGAAGAGATATATAGTTGCATAAAGTAAATATTATTAAAAAAAAAAAAAAAAAAAAAAAAAAAATGAATTACACAAATGGATAGAGAAACGAAGCAGAAACAGAGAGTCGAGTATTATTTCATATGAGAAAAGAGAGAGAAACAAACATATCTAGAACACGTTACCTCCTCGAGTGCTCTAAGTACTTCCTTCCCAATTTTGAGAGTCCCTCGCAGGTCGCTCTTACTCTCCTCTTTCCTATCCTTTGTTTTGAGAATACTTTGATTGTCTTTCCTACCCCTTCTTTTTTTATGCAGTCCAGCCGTTTGCTGTGAAACATCAGCGTAACGAACCTCGTGTTTGGGCGGCTGGACTTTACTACTACTACTACTTATTTGCTGTGAAGCACCTTCACAACAAACCACCGTGTTTGGGCAGCTGAACTTCACTACTACTCCCACCACTACTTATTTTGAAAATTAATTCATAGGAGGTCTAATGAGCTGTGGTTTACCACTCAAATTGTTTTGCTTGCTCGTATTTAAGTTGTGGCAACTGGGTTTAACACCAGCGTTTAAGCGTGCATTATGTGTTATACAAAAAAAATGCAAACTAGGCTTGCACTTATAATTCAACATACTGCCGTTAAGGTGCAAAAGTGCTGTATACATTTTGCAATTGTTACATGGTGCCCGATAGGAAAATACGGGAGCGTGAACTGAGTCTGTCATGCACAGCTCGACACATGAGCGCAACCCGAAGAATGACTTTGTCGAGTAGGACTCAACACGTGAGCGGTAAGGGTTAGTAATTGTTTCTCTCATTCTTAAGTCGGTAGGCTCTACACAGAATTGCAACTCAATCAACCTTTTTCTTTTGAATTGCAGGTAATGAAAAATAAAATGCTAAATTCATCAAATTCTAAGTCAGGTTCAGCTCACAACAATTGGAGAGTGGATAGTGAAGTTTTTAGTGGTTTCAAACCAGCTGTCGAAGCCTGTTTCTTAGATTGGGAGGATTACCAAATTCCTGGTGAGTATTAGCTTGTATGAAGTACCATTTAATGAAGTTTTGCTGTAAGAAACCAATTGCTATGGATTTTTATGCAGAAAGCCGTCCAATTGCTCATTTAAAATCAAATCAGCTTCGATTTCAAAGCATTGACATTTATTTCCTCTTCTGAAGGAGTAAGTAGAACTTCTTCGGTTTCAACAATGCATTTTTTCTGTCAAGAATTCCTTGACCAACAATTAAGGTTGTCTAGGGAAAAAGGCTCATGAAACAATAGGTGTGCTCATCCGGAGAATTGTGCAAAATAAACAAACAGAGCTTTTTAGCTTAAGAGCACACCTCTTGTTTTATGGGCCCTTCTTCAGGAGACGGCCTCAATAAGGCTCTTGCAAACTTTTGCTGTGAGCAAATGAATAGTCCTATCTAACATAAGCACTAGCGACAATCATGAAAATCATATCTACAGAGTCTAAAATTCAGTAATAAACTCCATTCTTCCCCATTCTTTGTTGTACCATGGTTTTTTCCTCTCCTCTTCTCTGGAATTAATCTACGAAATTCTGTCGTCAAAAAAACCTTGAATATTACTATTTTAACATTCATGTAATCTACTCTTTATAGGTATAACCTACAATGATGTCAGCTGTGGTGGTGCATGGCTCTATACAACGCAACCCTTTACAGCAGGTTTTAAACATAATGACTCAGCATCTCGCTCAGACCATATTGTATTTAATCCGGTAAGTTTATTCGGTCAGCCCAATTCCGGTTTTTTTTAACAAGGTGTCACGCTTGGTGCGGTATCCCTCTTGTCCTCTTTCCTCACAGTGAGGTACCTTAGTAGGTATCTCACTTCCTTCCTATTCCCTTTTTGTATTCTCAGTCCAGTCGTTCGCTTTGAAATACAAGCATAAAGTACACCAGGTTTGGGCGGCTGGACTTTACTACTACTACTACTACTACTACATGTCCTTAAACCACAGAATACTCTAATCAGAACGGAAACTCTAATTCATTTTGAAACATTCTTTACTTCGGGCCGCCATGTTCGAAAGTGAGTATCTTTGGCAATCTTCGGCAGATCTTCTGCAACTGGCCGAGTTGTGATTGGTTGTATAGCCTGAAAAAGCATGTCCGCCATCTTGAGAAGTGAGTAGGCGTAGTTGCCAGTTTGTGCCAGTAAATTCCAAATCTTGTTTCCATTGGCTCTTATGGGAGTTTCCCTTCTGATTGTATTATTCTGTGCTTAAACTGCTAACACTTAAATTTTGTCTTGATTAGTTTATTTTTTATGCCTCTAAAACGTTTTATTCAATGTTTCTCTGTGATTTTATCAGGCTGTTAGCAGTAATTCTAACAATGCCTGCCATATGATAAAAGCATTTTTGACTGACTCATGTTTTTGGAGTCGTTCGCTGCGAAGTAACAGTGCAACGAACCACCGTGTTTGAGCGGCTGAACTTTACTGCTCCTGGTACTATTTTGTTCAACTGAATGGTAATCTGACAGTATTATAATTCAGAAATGTTATGTATCATTACTTTGAGAGTTTTTAGGTGCTGTCGCGTAGCAAAGCACCTTATGCTATGGTCGCTGTCCGTATGTATAGACGTATGTGACGCTTGACGCTCTCAGTTTGTGCACGCGAAAAGTGGTAGTAAATATTAATCGATTTTCACGAAACTTTGCAGAAACGTTTTCTAGTATTTAGTTGACTTTTGGCTTTTGTTATCCATGACAGTTTTATCAGTTTCCACTCTTTCACGGGCTGTTATCATGATTATCGCCAAATACTAAAAACATACGGAAATCAATTTAGTTCAACCTCACTACTGACTACCCAGCAACTTTTTTTTTTTTTACTCTTCGCATTTAACATCAAATGAATCCCTGCTGTCAGCTGTAGAAGACTTGCTTTTCAATGAGCGATTACTGTTTCTTTTGTTTTAAACTTATTTTTTGCTCCTTTTCACTTAAGCCTACCTGTTTTGCACCTTTCAGGTTAGTTCATCGCAGATTGTTTTACATTGTGATCATCATACTCGTCATCAGCATGATTCCAGTAGGAATCATCATCACCATCATGGCTTTCATGTGCGGCCTAGTCGTTCCCAAAAACAAGCACTGACTGAAAGCTACCCCTATTGCGGGTGAGTTGCTCTTGTACATTGTTTTGCATCTTGTCAGTATTTAGATGAGATCTTTCATATCCCTCCTTCACCAACACATTACCGTGAATCTAGTCCGCAGTTGCGTTATTAGTCCTGCAAGTTTAGAGAGTTCATAAAATGTAAAAATGTTGAGCCTATGAAAGTTTAAAAAAAAAAAAAAACAAGTATTCTTTGTGTTTTTTTTTTGTTTTCAATAGGAGCATGTGAGACTCCACCACTTTGAAGTGACCCTACTCACCAAAACTCCTGCTGCTCAGGCTTCTGTTCTTTGTACAGAACAGAAGCACCGAGTTTATACCCCCAGCTAGCTGGAACCGCCGTTAGGCATTACTTCAACTCCGTTAGGCATTACTTCAACTCCGTTAGGCATTACTTCAACTCCGTTAGGCATTACTTCAACTCCTATGGACATTACTTCAACTCCATTAGGCATTAGGAATTAGGCATTACTTTACTGCTGTTTGCCTCTTGCTTTTTTTGCACCTTTGTATTTTTATGAGACTAATTTTGATGTGTTGCTTATCAGAACATCCAGACCAGATCTATCTCCGTCAGAAATAATCTCATACGATCATCCATTAAGTGTTACAACCAGGTTAAGGTTAATGTCCAGGATGAATGACATAACTAGTCTTACGAATGCTGCTCGAATGAATAGCACCAACGATGGTGATAATAGGAGTTCAGTCAGTAGCGAAGGATTTTGTGAAAATAATGGACCAGACACTCCTCCGCCCGTTGATGCTTCGGACTCTCAGGATGGAGGTAATTTACTTTGTGCAATTTATTATACATATATTTATGTTTTATTTTATTTTTTTTCCTCATCAACGTACACAGCAGCAAATCTAGGGGGGCATGTACCCCCAAGCCCCCTTCAGAAGCCTAAAATTTTGCCCTTTTATTTCAACAGAATGTAGCCCACAATTTCCTCCAGCAAGGCTTCAAATTTAAAAATTCATAGGCGTGCCCCCCTCCCAAATTTTCTGGATCCGCCACTGAACTTACCAAACCTTTTATACTACTACAAAAACAAAACAATAAGATGACGAGAACCAGACTTTATCCCTTTGTGGTCGTGTGTCGGGTCAGGCCCGACATCGTTAAAAACCCATTGTGGTCGCATGTCGGGGCTGACCCGACATTAAAGTTTTGCTCTGCTGAGTCTCTTGTTGGGCCAGTTCCGACAACTCCAGCGCGTACTGCGCTCTACAGGTGTTCTCGAGAACTTCTAGCTGTTTCATTCTCACATAGTGTGGAAGTTGCCGACAGCGCTAGCGGCGCGCAGCGTGACAATAAACAATAACCTCTCTTTTTTGTTTTGTTTGACGACCTGAGGGGACCAGGGTGTCACGCTTGGTGCGGTTTCTCTCTTGTCCTCTTTCCTCACAGTGAGGTACCTTGGTAGGTATCTCCCTTCCTTTATATTCCCTTTTTGTATTCTCAGTCCAGTCGTTTGCTTTGAAATACAAGCATAAAGAACGCAAGGTTTGGGCGGCTGGACTTTACTACTACTACTACTTGTTTGACGACCTGAGGGGATTGCAAGGGAAAAAATGAGACCGCCAAGAGTTAAGGCAAAATAAATGAGAACTAACCGTAAGGATTAATCAGACCTTTGAGAACAATTTTAATTTGTCGAATAGAATGAAACTCATGGATAAAAACCTGCCCCTGGACTAATAAATAATATACGTGATCTATTTTTATCACTAAATCTGTTTTGTCTAATCTAAAACAAAGTTTCTGGAAGGAAAACCATTAAAACTTGAAAATGTAGCATTTGGCGTTAAACATCAAAATTATCTTTGTTTTTATAACATTGGTGTTTTATGTTGCTTGATCAAAATTTCTATGTTTTCAAATACGAAATGCTCAATATATTTTTAAATTTTAGGTGGGAGTGACTCGTCGTCAAGTTCAGCCCATGTCTGTCTCACCAAGTCTAAAAATGTTTCTTCATCATCGACATCGAACAACCGTAGCGGAGACGAAAGTGATTACTCCATGAAAAATATTAATCTACCTGGCGTTTTGAAAGATGTATCCACTACCTCTAAAATCGATGAGCTGGCAGCTTCCTCAAAGAAAGACGATGTCTTCGTCGACAATGCTCAACCGTCTACGTCAACCGCGACAACAACGACAACAGCAAATGCAACTCCTGAAAGTGGCGACAAGAGACGATTGTCCAAAGACGACAGCATCTCATCCTCAAACTCATTGTCAGACTCACAGCAGTCCAACGAAAACGACTATGCTATGTATTTATATGATCCAAAATCGTACGATTCGACCAAGTCTAGCAGTTCCGCTAATAAAAAAGATGCCAAACCTGGTAATTTATTTGTTTATTATTTTATTTATTTATAAGGTTCGTTTGCTGTGAAACACCAGCACAACTATCCACTGTGTTTAGGCGACTGGACTTTCTTACTTTATCGCTGTATTTATTTGTAAGGAACAGTTATCAGAGTTCCAGAGGACCCAAGAGTTGACAAGTAAGAAGAGATAACAACTGCTATGGTACCTGAAGGCCTGTGCATTGTCCAGTTTTGTGTATCGAAGTTTGATGTCCAAAAAACATCGAAATTTTATCAATGCATCGAAATCACCAAAAATTATGATACTTTTTTATGCTTTGAGATGGTTTCAGAGGAAAAAATGACTGTCTATTTTTCGTCGAAATATCGCTTTATCAACGAGTTTTCGATGCATCAATTGACATCAACATTAGCATCGAATCCATTCGATGGCAGGAAAACATCAAAACTTCGATCGATGCATCGAACTTTGCGCAGTTCTAGGTACCTGAAAACTTTGCAAATTGTCTGACAATGTCGCCACTTAGAGTGGCACCCCTCTCGCCCCCTTTGCTTACTTTGAGGCACAGCCAGGGACAAAATGAATGTCAGACAACTCCTGGAGGTAGGCCACCAGCAATACTTATCTCAACAAATTTAAGCATTTTAGGTGGCCTTCCTGAGCTAAAATCTAAGGAGTTGTTTTACATTCATTTTGTACCTACCTGTACTTCTATTCGTCTCTGTTCTTTCTCTTTATTCTCGGTTCCAAAATTTGATTTGATTTTCAATTCTATCGAACCATGTTGTAACTTAACACTAAGCAACTGTCCATTATTTGTAGCAAGACTACATCATTGGTCAGGACCTTATTTTTTTAGGTTTTCAGCTTTACCTGTAAGTGTGCTCTTTAATTGATCTTTCATTTGTATTGTTTTGTTTTTTTTTGGTTCTTCAGAATACGCTGAAACTGCTTTCAACAACCTGAAATTACCAACTGATCCTTGGGATATCCTTTTTGCCAGAGCTGAAGGATTACATGCTCATGGACACGCAGCTGAAGCTTGCATCCTTGGTGTTCGTCTTGCGGAACAACTTCTAACCAACCCTCCTGATTTAATGATCGAACTACCTCCAACCCAAACTAAAGGCAAACGCAAGAAGGTATGCACTGTAAAAATAGGTGGTCCAATCCATGAACTTCAAACTTTTTCTCAATTTAAACCACCGTTGCGAGCTTTTTTTTTTCATTGCCAAGAAAAATCCGAGTTCAGTGTATTGTGGTCAGAGTTGGGCAAATTGGTCGCAAGCACCAAGATTGAACTGTCTAGTACTTATAGTATTCGATCTGACTTGCCGATTTCAAACGCACTCGGGATTCAGAAAGTTTTCAAACAGTTATTGAAGAGTGATCCAAAACTGTTTTTTCTCCAATCAAGAGTAACCTTTTTTTATCATGCTACAAATAACCGTGAATAACATTTGCATTTTGAAAATCAGCACAGATTACACTTGAATTGGAGTTTGAAAACTATCCTCTTACTCGGAGAGTCAGATGGAATACTTAAAGTACCCGGCAGTTTATCCTTGGTACTTGACTGCCATCTGTCCAGCTCTGATTATGGTAAATGTTTTGCTATTTTGGCTCTATAAAAGATTTTTCGATGACTGCCTTATTTGTATTCTGTAGAATGTCCGTATTAATGTTGTAGAACATTTTCTGCGCATTGTAATATCGGCTCGAAGTTGTCTGAAAACGTCAGGATTGTAAAAATTTCTACTAAGTGGTTGTGTCCTCGGCAAATGTGGTTCATGTAATTTGGCAACAGTGTTTTTTCCCCCATTGAAACAAATGGAAAAGAATCCATTCCCCCGGAGCCTGTCAGCTCCCTCAAGAGTTGATTGTTTTACCTTAAGTTAAATGGAAAAACTGTGTGGCTGCCTAATTTCACCAGCCACCACTATTGCTCGGTGAGAAAATGTACTTATTTACTTGACTGTATGTTTTTGAATATTTATCATCTCAATATTTCTAGCAGGTAAATCCAATTTCACACCAGTTGAGTATGTTGGCCTCAGACACACTTGCCAAATGTGCTTTCCTATGCTCTGTTCTTGCCGAAAGTCAAGAGCATTTTCATCTTGCTTTCAAAGTTGGCCTTTTCGGACTTGAAATGCCTCGTCCTCCGGCTACAACCAAACCCTTGGAGGTAAGCACAACTTTCATCATCATGGCCCTCCCTATTATCATCTGTAAATTGTGAATCCTACAAAATATTTGTTGTTTTGAAAATTTACATCCAATTCAAGTTTTAAAGTGGAAAAACAAAAATCTTAATGACTTTAACTTTTTCTCTTGTACAGGTTAGTATTCATAGTTGTTGGGTAGATTTCTTACTGTCTGGCAGTTTGCCACATTCCCGTTTTTTCAACTGGTTCTCTTGCTTACTGTAGTCAGTGTCACTTATTTTTTAAGCTAGCCCACTTGTTATTTCAACCACAATTTATTTATTTTTATTTTACATTCCTTCATTGTATCTCAGTGCTGTCAATAACCCGCTTATTTCCCATAACAGCAACGCTTTGCCAATCGCAAGGTTTTTGTGGAACATAACCCTCGTGTTTGGGGAGAACGCACTATTACAAAAACGAATTAGAACGGTTTAAAATGTGATGGAAAAATACGGGAAAACTTCAGTAAAAATAGCCACCCTAAAATTATTCCTAATGTTTCCCAAAGTAACATGAAAAATATCCCCAGTGGTACTGAAAATGTTGGCAATATTATTAGGACGATCAATAATTCAGGAATGAATAAGAGATTTAGATTGTCTTGGAGGTATATAATACATGATATTAATCCTAAGGAGGCAGGCTGAAACTTCAAAACAAACTTTTTGGGGCATCAAGCAATAAAATTCTTGAGTATCTCGATAATAAGTAGTGCATTTTTATAATCACAGGTAGATTTAATGGAACCTAGACTGAAAAGTTGATAGAAATGGTATTAATTGTGACTAAAACGATACGTAGGATGGAAAATCCTACATGACAGGAACCTAAGAAAACGACGTCGAATACTTTCAAGAAGTTGACAATGGGACGTAAAACAAGGGTTCCAAATAACTGAGGCATGAAGAAGAATAGTAATATGGAGGATAAACAGTTGATTTTTAAGGAAAATCTTTCCCTTCAATAATGAAAGTATTCGCTCTCTACCTTCTCACAGGTAAAAATGGCGCATCAAGAATCTGAATTAGTTGGCTTGCTGAAAAGAATTCCTTTGGGTCAAAGTGAACTGGACATCATCAGAGATCGAGCCCAGAAACTGCAAAGCGGTGTGCTGAAAAGTCGAGGAGAAGCTCTTTTGCCTCTAATGCTCGCCACTTTCATTCTTGAAACACTCGTTATTTCCGGTAAGTTCTTCGTACTGTACCAGGAGGAAGTTACAAGAAATTAAAAAAAATGAGAAGCTATGATATTTAAACTGTATCATGTATAAAAAGCTAAAGCATAGTGGACATAGCTTAGAAAATTTCGCGGCTGCGAATCGTGGCAAAATTTTTAAAACGTTGCCAAAACGAATTTGGGTTTTTTGAACTTTGCAGTGATATCACGCTCATTACTCCAAAAAGCACGGAAGATCCCCCGAAATTTTCGGAAATCCATAGAATTTGGAAGAATTGTCGAGAAGTCGATGATTTACCAAAATTTGGTTTAAGGCGCATTATAAAATCTCTTCTCTTTTAAAGATACATCTTTATTCTCTTTTAAAGATGCTTCTTTTTAGGAACAAATTTCATTCAATGAAAGTGCACATTCCTCTGAAATGTGCCTTAAAATAGTCAAAGATCCAAAAATTGCCGCAAAGTAAATAGGAAGTAGATGTTTACCTTGAAAAATTCTAAAAGAGCATGGAAAAATAACAACGTAATCACCCTGAAATAACGGAAGAATTTTCCATGCTCCTATCTTGGAAAGCATTTTTGCCAATGTATGCCAATGAAGAGGTCAGCAAGAATCAAGAAATTTTAATTTTTTTTTTTTTTTTTTTTTTTTTTTTTTTTGTAAGAGAGCATACCAGCCTCGTGTTTGGGCGGCTGGACTTTACTACTACTACTACTATTACTTTTTTGTAAGAGAGCATACCAGTCCTTGTGGGCTCTTGAGATATCTATGATATCTCTTTTCCTCAGGGTGTCACGCTTGGTGCAGTTTCCCTCTTGTCCTCTTTCCTCTCAGTGAGGTACCTTGGTAGGTATCTCCCTTCCTTCCTATTCCCTTTTCGTGTACTCAGTCCAGTCGTTCGCTTTGGAATACAAGCATAATAAATTCAAGGTTTGGGCGGCTGGACTTCACTACTACTTCTGTCACTAATCTCTTCTAAATTTTACAATTTTATTCCAAGATAGTGGAAACGACAGTCATAGAGATTATCAAAGGAAATGATGTTGTGAGAAGGTATTTTAATTTAATTTAATAATGTTTCAGGACCCTCAAGGCAGTTTAGTAAATCATTGAGATTACCAACTGATGAAAACTTGGGCTTTGAAGCAGCAGTTGCTGCGATCGGACTCAAAGCAAATGTTTCTGAAGCAGATCATCCTCTTCTTTGTGAAGGAACCCGCAGGCAGAGGTATTCTTCATTGATTCTTATTGTTGGTCTTTGACTCAGGGTTTTGAACCAAATTCACTTGGAACCGTTGAATTTCTGAACCCTGAATTGAACCACCAACCGTTTTTCAAGAAATTCAGTGAACCGCAACCCGAACTGAAACAAACAGGCTGAACTGCTTTTGAACCAGTTTGACAATTTTTCAAAAGCGGTTCTGGGCCCAATAAATGTATGGTACAAACGGGCTTTAGGTCATATCTAAAAATGGCGGTTCTAACCTCACAAATCTTTAACGGTAAATCGGAATGTTGAAAGCGCTCCCAATTTTACGTTACGTGGGGCCGATCTAGAGCCTTTCCAACCCACCCTAAGTGCTATTTTGAGGTTAGTTTTGTGGTTTCGCCATTTTCAAACGGTCTGATGCGGTCCGTTGACTGGTGGCCGATGCTTGTTGAAGTACTTAGGGCGGACTTGGGGCCGAGAACCGTTTGTACCGAACATTTATTGGTCCCAAGTCGCTATAATTGAAGACTTAGGGCAGAATTTTAACACATTCCTTAACTTGATTAGTGCCAGTTAAAATACATGAAGGATGAAAAAGGGTGAGGATCAACCGGAGAAATATTTTAGGAGAATGTGGTGAATGGAAAATTGTGAAATATTTGTTTGTAGAACTGATAGAATGAGGCTCTTGCAAACTTTTGCTACAGGGGATTGAAGAGTTGATTCTTGCATATAAACCTGGTAAAATGGCTAAGAGACGCAGGTATCATGGGAGATTCTAATTGGAGACATATCTCTAAGTTTGCGTAGAGCAAGTGGTACAATAGACAGAAATCTCCCATGATACCTCTGTTGAGCCGCCATTACGAACTTGCCGTTACAGCATTTCTGTGAGTTTATTATTGAATTTCATACTTTTTTTGTGAGATTTTTGTGATTTTGGCTGGTCTTTACATCAGATTGGACTATTTATTAGCTCATAGCAAAAGTTTGCAAGAGCCCCATTCATAAAGAAATGGTTAAATTGATAAAAATGGATCTTTTCAGGAACTTCAAAATTGAGGTGTGATAATGTTAAGATGTGGAGGAAATCTTCAGGTTACTCCAGACTAGCCTTGATATTTCATTCAAATCTCAACATTTTTATATCCTTAATTTCGATTTCTTTATTAAATACCTAGATTACTGTATGTAGTTATAGTGCGTTTTATTTTGTTCCCTGGAATATGCAACAATACAATGACACAGAGTTGTATGAAGCTTCTCTGGTCCATTGCTCCAGTTCTGACACACTAGTCTTCTACTCTGTTAAACTGGAGCTTGCATCGAAGAACACTAGGTGCAATTCACTGCTATAAAAAAAAAGCACTGGTGCAATTCATCGCTAATCCAAGTGAATAAAAAAACAGAACAATGCAGTTCCAGCTCCAAAAGATTCGCTTTTCATTATCCTTTGATTAATTCAACATTTCCCTTTGTATTATCAGGGGAGAACTTGCCATCATTTTACTAACGCACTATAAGGATGACCAAAACAAATTAGCGCGAATCATGGATAAACTTCTGGATCGTGAAGTTCATCAGCTTATCAAAACACCTGTGCCAAGTTGGTACTATTCTACCAATCCCACTCCAAAATCTATGATGGGTCGCTCTCGACACGAGTCAACAAGAGCTTCAAATCCAGCAAACTTTGCTTTAAATGAAGTGAATCACCTGTTGGATAGTAACCTCGGATCTCATGATTCTGTGCAACCCGGATTCAGTAAGTTTTTTCTCATTCTATCTTTCCCTTTACTTAATTCTCAATCCAAATTGTTTGTATGCTAAAGGTTAGGCTTAGAGATGTGCGGTATTGATGATCTGACTGATGAAAAATTATTTTAGATTATCGTGATGCTTTATTCATTACCTAGTAGAAATTTGATTTCCCATTTATGTCTGTTCTCCCTATCTTTATTTTAGATTCGATTAGAGCAGACGCATTCTGAGTATAGGGTTCTGACAAGTAGCGGTGCATGCTACCGAACCGCATCAAAACGCATCAGTGAGCGGTTGGTTTGTGCAGAATTTCAACTTGTTGCCATTCAACCGCTCACCGATGTGCTTTGATGCAGTTCGGTAGCACGCACCGCTACTTGTCAGAACCCGATTCTCAAAATGTGTTTGCTCTAAGAAAATATCAATTTTCAAAAAATGAGGTTATTTTTCGATTTTGGAATGTTGGTTAAAACTTTCTTTTGGTCAACTAACTTACAAAGTGGTCTTGTTTTGACTTCAGTGTAGTTACATGAGATAATTGAGAAGCAGCATCTTCCTGACACTTCAAGTGAAGTTTCAATAGGTTTGAATTCCTCTTTGTTTGTTATTGAAGACATTTCTGGAACCAGGGCCCTTAAAACAACAGGTGTGTTCTTTAGCTAAAAACCTCCATTTGCTTGTAATGCACTATTCTCAGGAAAAGTACACCCATTGTTTAATAAGCCCCTCTAGAAATATCCTCAATTGATTATAGATTTTGTAGCATCGGTTTTCTTACAATTTTTCAATTTCTATTTTTTAAAGGTGGTAACATGAATAGTAGACGACACAGTTTAACAAGCGGAGAGTTAGACATGGGTCTCGAAATGGGCCTAAGTTCGCTAGCTTTGAACAGTCCCGCGCCTGGAATCCCGTGCAGTCCTCAAGCTGTACCAAATGTACCTCCTAGCGTACCAACCACTCCGACCACAACAACAACAACAAGCTCTCGTTCTAAAGAAATGAGGTTCAAAGGAAAGCGGGCTTATCCTTCGATACCAAACCAGCCCTCAGAAGCTGGTGCACATTTCACGCTTGAGCTGGCCAAAAATATTTTAATGAAAGCCGGAGGAAATTCGTCGACATCCTTATTCACGCAAGCTCCTTTGTCATCCCCCCACCTAGGGCCGCACCGTGCCCTTCAGATGTGTGCCTTCCAACTTGGCCTCTATGGTCTAGGACTTCACAATTGTGTCTCTCCCAACTGGTTATCCAGAACTTATTCTTCTCATGTCTCGTGGCTGGCAGGTTTGTCTATTTTTCCAACCATTCCTTTTCTTTTCTTTTTTATCTAGTCTTCAACAAGAGCAAATATTTTAAACCGTAACACAATGGAATAGAACCAGCCTCAACGGAACATAGCAAACCACTAAACTACACACAACAAACAGCACTACAAAACACAAGATGACAAGAATCTGCTATGGTATACTCCCGTTTTTTACTGTGGCTAGCCATCGTGGTTCAAGTGTTCCATCAAAACAAAACAGAACACTCTAACCACTCTGATGAGTCGGTCCTCTGATCGTGGTAACTTATTCCACAGAGATTTAACTTCAAACCTGTCGAATCTTGAGTTCTCTTACCTGCTGACTTGTTTACGCACAAGTTTTATGGTGAAAAATGAATTAATAGAGCCTTTCCTCCAAAGTTGGCTCAGAAAATAAATTGATAGCACAGTTTCAAAAGGTAATCAAAGACGAAATGCAAAAATTTGGATAAATGAGATGTATAAGTACCTATTTTCCTAACCGTCTTGGAGTCAGCTGAAAAAAAAGTTAAAATTTTTCATTTGCTAACTGAAAATTTCTAAAAGAGCATTTTGCTGAGGGGACTTCTCTTGAAATTTTCGAAAATTTAAATGTATACCATCTTAGAGTCAGCTGAAGAAAAAACCTAAAATTTTTCATTCACTAACTGCAAATTGCTAAAAGTGCATTTTGCTGATGGGACTTCTCTTAATTTCCTGATTTTAATTCCGTAGGACAAGCAATCGAAATTGGTGCTCCTGCAATAATGTTTCTGATAGACACATGGGAAGGTCACTTGACCCCGACTGAAGCTGTGAGTATTGCTGACAGAGCATCCCGTAACATTGATGCAAATGTTGTACGTGCCGCGGCTGAATTAGCTCTTTCTTGCCTTCCTCACTCACCTGCGCTAAGTCCTGCTGAAATACACCGTGCTGTTTTACAGGTAATTTTTTGGAAAGCTCATCAACTGAATCAACTCTTCTAACTGTGGTGTTCGGCTGATACCCAAATTTGCTTTACTCAATGCAACTCTCTCTAAAGTGAAATTTTCCACATTGTAAATCATTGAGAGAAGAGTTACATTGATACAAAGAGAGTTAAGGAAGAAGAATTGGGAGAAGAGTTACGCAGTTGAAAAAAGAGTTGAGAGAGAAAAGGAGAAAAAAATAGTTGAGTTCCACTGCATAGAAAATTGATGGAAAGCAGGAGTGCAAAATGTGCCCGATCTAGCGATCTGCAGACGAGTGAAAGTGAGGACACTTTTTTGACTATGAAAAAATTTGCCTGGTTTTATTTTTTTGTTTTTAATATTCATGATGGCAGTCAGATTTTTCTGGAAAATGATCCCAAATTTCAAACGGTGTTAAAATGTTGAAATAAGCCAAAAAAAGAAAGAAAGAGATGAGAAAAGGTTATCACTTTTCATATTTTTGTGAGGAAATTTTTCGAGAATTCTGTGAGAAAAAAGTCCCAGATCGCGTAAGACTTCCAATGTTTTGGAAAATTTTGCACCCCTGAAAAAAGTGTAGAAAGTGGAGGAATATACTGATAAATGATTGTATTTTACATGAGAGAGGGGGAAAAAGAGGAAAAATAAATATTTAGAGCTTCCTACTTTATTGTGTGCGCTATAGCTTTCCTAGGAAAAATTGAATTTGACACTTTCCTATGATTTTCATGAAAACATCAGCTTCCATCCTCAGATAGGGCAACCTGATTGGTTAAGGATCAGTAAGAAGCTGATGTTTTCATTCAAACCTGCCTTTGTCAAGTCCAATTATTCTTGGGACAGCCTACAGGTACTTCCTTCCCATTTTTGAGAGTGTCTGCTGGTCACCGTATTTCTCTTTTTTCCCCATCCTTGTTTGAGAATACTTTGTTGTCTTCCCTCCCTATTTTTTTTATCCAGTCCAGTCATTCGCTGTGAATTATCAGTATAACGAACCACCGTGTTTGGTCGGCTGGACTTTACTCCTATTTAGTACCAGTACTCCTACTCTTTTTTTCTCCAAATATTATAATTGCAACAGTGAGTGGGGGCTGAGTTTATATCTAACCTTGTTTCGCTTGTTTTAGTGCAAGGAGCAAAGTAAAGCAGCGTTGGAGTCAGCTTGTCTAACTGTTGAAAATGCTGGTAAAAGTGGCGGAGTTTATCCGGAAGTATTATTCCAAGTTGCACGTCATTGGTATGAGCTCTATTCGGTAAGTAACTGAAGAGTACCTCTATTAGTAGTATTAGTACCTTTATATTTTAACCTTTTCACTGCGGAGTTTTTTTGAATCCCAAGTTGCGTGATACGAGTAGCGTTGTCAGCGCCTCCATCAAGTAGTTCATACTCTTCCCAATAGATAGAGTACCTGTTGCTTTGTTCTGCGCAGATTCGGCAGCTGTATAGGCGCAGAAAGTGCAGGGGAAACCGGAAGAGTATACTCGTATACTTGTATTTTGTTGGACTCTCCCTGAAACACAGGTGTATCGTTCGCGGTGAAACACCGGCATAGGAGCTATACCAGCAGCTAGGGCAGTAGACCTTCTATCTATCTATCTATCTACGAGTATACTCGTCAGACACAGTGAAAAGGTTAAGATTCCTCCGCTCCCCTCTGTCTATTTTAGTCCTTTTAACACTTCTTTTTTATCAATCAATAAAAAAAGAAAAAGCCTTCCTGGAATATCTTATTTTGTGTTAAGTCTTCATAATTTAATGTTGACTCCTGCCTCCAGCGCGCCATTGCCGCCATTGTTTGAAGAACGTCAAATTACTGGCCAAAAATACTTCATAAGAATAAGAAAATGGAGTATCTCAGGTATAATCATATAAAGATTGTATCGGAAATACATCTCATCCATAACTTTATAAATAAGGTTGAAATTTCCAAAACATGGATTATCGCATTTTGATACTAGAATCAAGATGCGATATTCTGTTTTTTGAAAATGTCAACCTCATTTTTGCAGCTATTGACAGGAGGCATTCTTCATATGATTGTCAAGTAACTGACTTTCTATTTCTGTTTTGATAAAAATTACTTTCGGGTTCTAATTTGGCATTAAACAAACTGTCGTGCTCTAATGGCAAAAATTGGCACCGTACGCCGAAGATTCACTTTTAGTTGAAGCATTTGGAATTCCCCAAAATTCTGTCTGTAAGTACATATTTCTATTTGGTTTGATGAGAAATTTCTGTTCAGAATTGTGGCAAAGTATGTGGGTGCTCTAATTGTTCCAGGCACCTTTCAGGTGGTTTCCATTTCTATTTAAGCATTGGTGCAACCATAATCTTTTCTATCTCTTTCATTTTCCCTTCAAATGTGTAAGTAGAAGAAGGATAGAAAGAGGGGCTTATCAGTTTTATCCCATTGTCCATCCTTGTCTGAAATATGTGTTTCAAGGGAGAAAAGAGAGGGATGGAGAATTTCTCGTTGCGCTTTTGATTGAAGAGGTTTATGATTGTGACCGGTTTGCCTTTTATTTGCATTATGCCTTCGCAGTGAATCTTGAGCAGAGAAATTTCATGGTAGAAAATACAATTTTGTAGCGCTGACAAAACCTTTGGTAGAAAAATTACACAGCAAAAGACTTGAGTTGAGATAACCAAATCTTTAGATGGGCTGACAAAATCTTTGGTTAGCTCTACTATCAATTTTTGGCTTGGAACTTCATTTATTGGATTTTTCCATTGCAAGAGTTACACAAAAACAATGATATTGATTTTTCTTTTTTCCCCCCAGCAAACATTGAAGGACAAACGCTCTATGTCTCATGAGCCAGAAGCGCCTGAAGAAATGCAGCCGCAAGAGCTAATGGAGCACATGAACCAACCGCAAAACGGAATGGTTCATGCCTCTCCTCCTCCACCACCACCTCCAATGCAACCTGCGTATTATCCAGTGGATCCGGTTCCCCATTTTGCTGTTGCTACTCCGTACGGACTCACTGCTTTTCAGGCTGTTCAGTATATGAGACATCGACACACCCACCATCCACACATGGTGCTACGACCTCCGACCATGTATGTGCCGCCAGCAACTATAGCGTACCGTCCTCATGGAGCCAATCAGCCAGTAGCCTCGGGCTGCATCCCTGTAACCTCTGTGGGTCAAGCACCTCAGCCCCTCCAATACTTTGTCCCATCAGGCCATCATATTCTTCCACCCTCTCTACCACAGGTACTTTCCTACTTCTTCTATCTGAAAAAGTGTATTGTATCACCAATGGCTCCTTTTCCCTCAATTTTTTATTCCAAGATCACTGTTCAGTGTTCACTAACAGGACAATTGTTACAAACTTATGCTGCAACGCTATGGAGGGTTGAGCCTTAGGTAAAATTGCATGAAAATCACATTTAGATCATCAAAAAGTCTCACAAGTTACTCCCACACCCTCAAAAAAAAATTCTAAGAGGAATCCAAGATGGCCGTCGAATAAGCGGGTCACATTGGGGGAATCCCATCTAATTGCTGCGTTCTTTATGATAAATCACTTGTCTCAGCATAGAAAGTTGCAATTAGATGGGACTCCCCCAATGTGACCTTTGATAAATCACTTGTCTCAGCATAGAAAGTTGCAATAAGATGGGACTCCCCCAATGTGACCTTTGATAAATCACTTGTCTCAGCATAGAAAGTTGCAATTAGATGGGACTCCCCCAATGTGACCTGCTCATTCTACCTTCATCTTGGAATTTTCTTTAACGCATTTATTGAGTCAGTCAGTTTTAGAACTTTTTGATGCTCCCCATGTTATTTTCAAGTGATTTTTCTGGAGACAAGACCTCTCGGCAGCTGTAGCTGAAGCTAGCAACCGACCCATTCTGAATGATCAAACAGTAATGGTATCAAGTTAATGGTAATTTTATAGGTAAGCATGCTTTTTTATCAAGTTGAGACAACCCGTTTCATAGTGTCTGGTGCTTTGGATTGAAATCAAGTGAGAGCCATGAGGCAGAGTTAAGCAAAAATTATTTGGAAATTATTTGGTGAGTCAGGCAACGCTGAGTCAATCAAATTAATCTACGAATAATTCTACAATTGACCTATTCCTTCTGTGTGTTTCCCTTTCCTCAACTCTGATAGAAAACCCAGTTTTCAGTGTTGCCGGAGTCATTTCATTATTTCTCATTAGTTGGTTGCCCAACTCTGCCATGAGGGCAGTTTCCCGACTTCTGATCTGAGTTTGGCAACCAAATAATCAGGAATAATGAAAGCAGAGACAACAGAGACCACACACTTGCCAATTGTGCGGTGGACGCTTTTATCGGAGATTCAACAAAATAACATGGGAACAACATCCAACGGCTCCTATGTAGATTGTTGACCAACGACCAAAACAATGATGCTTCGTTCAGATTGGCTACTGACATCAACATTTTTGCTCACCTGTCCACATAGGAGCCGTTGGGCGTTGCTTTGTTATGACCCTGAAAAAAAAATGTTGCCACCATGGGCAAGAACCGCCGTCTCTGTTGTCTCTGAATGAAATCAATCTAGCAACAGAGTTGCTGCGTCACAGAATACTCTAATCAGAACGGAAACTCCCATAAGAGCCAATGGAAACAAGATTTGGAATTTACTGGCACAAACTGGCAACTGTGCCTACTCACTTCTCAAGATGGCGGACATGCTTTTTCAGGCTATGCAACCAATCACAACTCGGCCAGTTGCCGAAGATCTGCCGGAGATTGCCGAAGATACTCACTTTTGAACATGGCGGCCCGAAGTAAAGAATGTTTCAAAATGAATTAGAGTTTCCGTTCTGATTAGAGTATTCTGTGATATTGCCACAGAATACTCTAATCGGAACGGAAACTCCCATAAGAGCCAATGGAAACAAGATTTGGAATTTACTGGCACAAACTGGCAACTGTGCCTACTCACTTCTCAAGATGGCGGACATGCTTTTTCAGGCTATACAACCAATCACAACTCGGCCAGTTGCCGAAGATCTGCCGAAGATTGCCGAAGATACTCACTTTCGAACATGGCGGCCCGAAGTAAAGAATGTTTCAAAATGAATTAGAGTTTCCATTCTGATTAGAGTATTCTGTGGCTGCGTGAGTCATGACAGCATTTTCAGTGAAGAGGTATAATTAATCGACTAATAATTCGTTCTGTTCTGGCTCACTGTTTGCTCTGAGATCATTATCAACAGCAGATCCAGCAATCTGGCAACTGTGTATAATTCTCATTTAAATACATGAGAAACAATCGATTAGTTAAAGGTCCATGGTCCCCTTAAGAATCAATTGTTTTTTATACGTTTAAATGGGATGAATCCATGGTTGCCAAATTGTTGAATCTGCCCATGATCATGATGTGTAAGAGCTGCTAACAAAAGCTGCCAAAGGCTGTGCTGCAATATATCTCTCTAAAATCAGGTTCTCTCCAAAAATGTTTGTCTCATAGCTCTTTGTCTTTTATTTTCTCAGTTTGAGCCTCAGCAAGTGCCAAACCCTGGTCCCCAAGGTGTGATGATGATCCCCACTGGGAACGGTCAACCTCCCAACCAACAAATGGTTCCTCCACCTCAGCAGAAACCTCAACGGGTTAGTTAATTTCATGTTTTATACCCCTCTTGTCTTTTTTATTTTAATCTTTACTAACTATCAAATCAAATGCAATGCAGAAATCAAAAAATGAATGAAAAAATTGAATTGGCTTTCTTTTGTCTAATTTGAATGAATGGTATCCATCCCAAAATGTGTGTGCTTTTTTGTATTCTAGCTTGAGTCTCCTCCACCCCCCCCCCTTGTGTCTGTACTGCAAATGTTCTTTCCCCTGAATCCCTTTCAAGATGACTCCAAGGTTGATTAGTGCTGAAAATTGGCACTATGTTGCTCTAAAGTCAACACTATTTAGCCAAATTTGATGATTATTTGCAAAAAGCACAAATTTGAGAACTGTCCTCTCCTTTGAGTATGCTTCAGGAAGATTCCCTGAAATTTACAAGCTGAAACACTAAAAACTATAGTCAGGATCTTGGAAATAGAAAAGCCCCAATCAGTGTAAGCGAGGCATGTGGTTAATTTCACTTGCACTCCCTAAGGTTACAGTGAAATCCCCTTCCAACATCACGGCATTAACCTTCAACCAATTTTGTTCATTTTAGGCTGAAGATGATCCATTTTAAAAAAAACAATCCATAAATCCATTAAAAAAAACAATCCTTAATAAATTACGCACGTACCGATGCTGCCAACAGTGTTGGATTTTGCGTTTTTTTTGTTTTTTCAATTTAAAATGCCAAAAATACGACATTCCTTGCAAGTGTCTTGTGACTTGAGTGCTATTGTCTCAAGACTTGATCTTTCATTTCCAGAAACAAGATTGTCACAAATCTAGATCAATATTCCTGTTCAATTCTAGAAAAAATGGTTGTCGCAAGTATGAAGTGTTTTAATCTTTTTGCTAATTTTTCCAGTTCTCGCAAACACAGCTCAGATATCTGCTGTCTGCATATCGTGTTGGAATGCTAGCTTTAGAAACTTTATCCAGAAGAGTCCATGACGATAGACCCATAAGTAAATATGCCCGTAATCCTCCGTATAGTGAAGACATCAAGTGGTTGTTCAACGTGTCAACTGAACTCGGTAAGCATCACTTTTGTTATCTTTAGTGCAACTTATAATTGTACTATTGCGCTGTATTTTTATTAAAATAATAACAAGTAAAATTCTAGGAGATAAAATATGTATTTAACAAGTATTTTATTTTCCCAACTGTTGCCTACAATTTGTTTAAATTAGCAACAATTGTGTGAAAGCGTTGACTCTGCCCTTCTGTCAGTAGTCAATTAAAAGTCTTCAGCTTACTGCAGTTCACCAAATTTTTCTATAAATGGCAGTGATGAAAAGCGAACAAAACAAAATGTCTCAGATGTCTAAACTTCTTAACGATAAAGACTGAATCAATGCCAAACTACAGCACGATTGACACTGTTCATGACTAAAAGCAAAATGAAGCAATTAACTCGCTAAAAAAAGCCCTGACAGTTACAATAAAAAGCGTGAGTCGCGTATGAGCTTTGGACCACTTTGGCGGTTGTTGTAAACGATATAGGTAAAGTTGTAATATTCATTGCTACAAATCTAAATTATAGCTTGTTACGACGCTTCAAAGCTCACCCACTTTTGTAGTCAACTAGGTTTTCAGGGACCAAATTATGTTACGGCTTGGCGGTCTTCCGAAAGACGTTGGATGGTGCGTACTTATGTATGGTTACAAGTGGTTTTTACTCCCCTGTAAGTGCTCACCGATCGACACATTGGCGGATACAGGGGATGGCGAAGAGGGCGACCCCCCCCCCCCGGTTTGGCCCAAAAAGTGGGAAAAGAGGGGAGAGGAAGAGGGGAAAGCGAAAAAAAAAAAGAAAAGGGGTTCATTAAGGGGCAATAATCCCAAGTCCCCCCCGTTCGCGAGGGCTGGATCCGCCACTGGATCATCATGTGTGCGGGACTATGAGGACGTAATATTATTTGGTCCCAGGACTTTTTAATTATTTCGGCTAATGTTTTGTTTTTCCTTCATGTTTCACAGGATCTCAATATGTGCTCAAATTCTGCTTCTCTGCAGTCAATAGTGTAGTTAGTCCGTTTATTTTACATGAGGTAGCATTCGAAGCAGCTCAGTACTTATCACGTAATAATCATGCCTTATACATACAGCATCTGCGATCGACTTTGGCTCCTCTCATGCAGAAATGTCAACAGATGTAAGTTTCCTTATTTATTTGATTTATTTTATTCTTGAAAATAAACTAACAACAGATCCAAAAATATATCACAGAAATAAGAGAAAGGAGATAGCAACATAAGAAAAAGTGAAAAAGAAGCAGCCATGCAAATTACATAAGTAATAAAATCGCCAGTAGCATCACAGTTTAACCACATCCTAAAAGTTCAGGTAAGGCAAAAATCAGTAGTAAATTAAAATCCTCGTAAAAGAGCAGTAAAACTGAACTAACCAATGGGGTAAAACTTAAAAACATAATTTTTGATCATACCCTTAAAACGATCTAATCCATCACAACCAAAGACAATATATAATAGAGATCATGCACTAGCCGTGCGTGCGGTGGCTGACTTATTTTTCGGAACTCAACAGGAATTAACACAGGGAGCATGAGGGAGCACCATCCAGCGTGGACCATACGTTGACTGATGCAATTTCGGTGCTTCGGTTTCACTAGGCAAAAATCTCAACAATTTTCCTCATCAGTCAATGTATGGTCCATGTTTGCAGTGTTCTGTTGAGACCCCAGAAAAAAAAGTTGCCACCGCGCGCAAACATCGGCAAGATAGATAGTGTGTGGTCTCTATTATGTATATTGTCTCTGATCACAACTGCACAGCTCAGAAGGAAGGGAATAAAATTAGCAAACGGATCTGATAAAAACTGTATTGAATTGAAGATTAGAGGATGATAAGTTCAAGCGTGAATTCCTTTGGGGATAAACTACATCCCTAATTACAAATGGAGATCTAAGGTCCTTAGATGAAATAAGACCATTGACAGCTCTAAAGGCAAAGACTGCATCGAACATGTAATTTGGCAGATAATTCAATACAGTTGTGATCACAAAAATTCATAGTTTTTTTTCCAATTTAAACAATAAATAGCCTGACAAGTTATGCTTCACAGATTCAAGATTATATATTTTACCCACGGTGTAATGTGACTAAACTACGGAACAGTAACAGGAACAGAACAGTTTATTAATGGAATGTGTTTATCCTTGTCTATTCCAGGTACATCCAGTGTATGCATCAGCAGTTGTATCATCTTGGACCCAATGAGTATGAAGATTTTATCAATATCATTCTCACTGCAAGAGCCGCCTTCCAAATCACCCCTGATGCATCCATGCAGTTTAAAGAATGGCTTCAATCTATTCGCAGGTAACCAGATAGTTTTTGTTTTGACTCATTTTTAGGATGACTGGCAGGTTGCCATATCTCTCTTTTATCCTATCCTGAAGGTGATTCCAGGTGAAACTTTTCCAGATTTCAATCCGATGGATAGCGCCTCTATTTGCTTTTCGGAAAAGTCGTGTTTTTGGCGTTTTTAACTGAAACCATAGATAAAACTCAAAATCCAGTAATGTCAGCACCTGCAAACATTTTTTTCTGGATTTTTGAGCCCAAAACGAGCAAATTTGGTTCAGAATTATAGCTGAAAATTATGAAATTTATTTTGCCATAAGATTAGTGAGTGATAATGAGTGCGAGTGATAATACGTCTATCTACCTCACTCGCACTCATTGAGGTTGATGGGATTTTTTGTATTTCATAATTTCCGGCTTTACTTTTGAGTGTTCCAGCCAATGTCCATATACATAAGGTCTGGCCGGTAGCTTCTGGCTCCCTTCGTTGGTCCACAGTTTGGGAACCACTTCTCCATTTAAAACCATTGATCCAAGATGGCGGCGAACTCGGGAAGAATGTTAAAGTAAATGGGGGTATGGGTTCCCAAACATTGGATTTCCCGAGTTTGCGCTACCAGCCAGACCTTATGTGTCATGGACCTTGGTTCCAGCTTGGAACTTTCACGGTATCTTCCTGAAGTATGCTCGCAGGTGCTGACATTCCTCAAATTTGAGTTTATAGCGTAAATTCGTCAATTTTAGCAAAAAACTGTTGACTTTTTGAGCAGTGCGACATGGTGTGTAGGGTTGGAACTAATTGACCCTGGAATCATCTTAAATGGTAGTACTTTGGTACTTGCTTCCTGTTTCTGCTATTCCTTTTTTTTTTTTTTATCAGTCCAGTCGTTTGCTGTGAAACACCAGCACAAAAAACCTCTGTGGTTAGGCAGCTGGACTGTGCTGCTAGTAATACAGTAAACTCTCGATTTACCGGATCGCGATTTACCGGATTTCGCGATTTACCGGAAAATTTTTCCGGTCCCGGCAAAAGTCCCATAAGAACAATGTTAAATTTCATTCGATTTACCGGATCGCGGTTTACCGGATTTCGCGATTTACCGGATTTTTTCTCGGTCCCAAGAAGAAATTTCTTCTCAATTTACCGGACTTTGCTCAGATATAGCAGTTTTTTCCCGTGACACGATGCCGCGATCTCAAAGAATCACCATGAGTCACTCTCTAAACTCATCAGTCGCGGTGTTTTGAAAAACGCGTCAAGCGGCAGGGAAGCTTCGCTGTTTTCCCGCGTTGACAGCAGCGCAGCGTTGCCGCCGGTAGTGCGTTGGCTCCTTGCGCTCACGCGTGAAGCACGTAGTTTATGGCTTTGGCACTTCAAGAACTTGCCAACATTGGCAACGCTGGCTGACAGCGAGATCGGCTGAACCTCTTTGGAAAAAGTCAGCTGATTTTTTCCAAAGAGATTTTTTTCCGAAGAGAAATGAAAAACACTCAACAAACGAACGGTTAGTACCAAATTATCGTGTTCTAATCCCCCACGCGTGTTTTGTGCTTTTGTAAATAAAACCCTCAGGCTCAGGTTAGTCGAAACAGTGAAAATTTGGGGGGGAGGGGGGAGAAAAAATACCTAAAAATTCCGCGATTTCGCCGCGAAAAATGCGAGTTTTCGGATTACCGGATTTCGCGATTTACCGGATTTTTCGGCCGGTCCCCTGAAATCCGGTAAATCGAGAGTTTACTATATTACTACTTTTTCCTCCTTGTGTGCTCTAAATGCCTCCTTCTCATTTTGAGAGTGTCTGGTAGGTCGGCGTATCTCTCTTCTTCTCCCTTTATTGTCTGAGAATATATTTGTTGTCTCCAGAGCTGCCGTTTTGCGCATAATTAATGGCATTTTTCAATTCACCGATACTTCCACTGGTTACAAAAAGATTTCACAGTTCAGTTCAGTGTATGACTGAACTGCACGAAAATACTCTGATCTGTAATCTTTTCTGAATCGGTGAAATACCGTTGATTAATTAAAATATCCGCAAGTTTTTTAAAGTCATCGACGACTCCACCGGTTAAAAAAGATTACAGATGCAAGTATATTCTTGTGCATTTCAGTCATACACTGAAATGAACTCTGTAATCTTTTCTCAACCTGTTAAATCATCGGTGAATTGAAAATTGCCATTAATTATACGCAAAGCAGCAGCTCTGCTTTCCTCTCTCTTTTCTTTTTTAACCAGTCCAGTCGTTCCCTGTAAATATCAGCATAATGAACCACCGTGTTTGGGCGGCTGGACTTCTCTACTTTGTTTCATTGTGCGCTATTCCTCTCTGTTGCTTAGAAATACTTGATTAAATGTTTTACTGATTCTTTTGTTTTACACTGTCCGTCTTGCTTTTAAAATTAATCCTCATCTTTCCATTTTAGATCTAAATCCTGCAAGAAAGAATTGTGGACTCAGCTAAATGCGGCTCTCATGGCCAGTGGCAAATGACAGTGGTGCGACGTCAACGTATCATTTCCCACTCCACCGCTTCCTTCGCCAGCGGTCAATTGGGGATTCACGACCCCCGCTCCGAATTGGTGAATTTCGTTGTAACTATTGGTCTCTTTACATTTCACTGTTTCATTGAATTTTATTCGCAGACAACCTCTCTTTCTTAAGGGTCAAGAAATCTGAATCCTAAGTATGAGAATTTCAGTTTTTTTATGTTCTTCCCTGCTTTCCCCCCCCCTCTTCTCCCGTCTAAACTCTAGTTATAATTATTACTGTAAAATATGTTTCCATGTTTACTTTGTCTTATTCCTTCATCTTGTCTTCTTTTCCCTTCTCATTTATTTACCTCTCTTAAATCTTATTCAGAAAAAAAAGAAAAAAAAGAAAAAAAGAAAAAAAAAGAAAAAAACGATATATTTTTGTCTTCAGTGAAAAAGAAAAAAAAATTAAAATATAAATTTTATCATAGCCAATTTATAGTTTAATTCTTGTACACTCTTTGTATTTTATTTATTTATCTACTTTTTATTTTATTACTTTCTCTCTCATCCAGTTATTTATTTATCTTTTACTGTGGTGAATTTTTTTTTTTTCTGTCCACAAAATTTTATTCAATCATTGTTCTCATAGTATTTGTGGCATGAAATCCAACTTGCAGAGATCATTGAAGGGCTGCGATGAAAAATGTTAAATCTGACAAAACTGATTTCTCAGTTTTTCGGCCTTTACAAGCTGGAAGAGGAAAAAATTATGCGTTCCTATTCTATAGTCAAGAATATAAATATTCCAGAAAAATAAATTACATAAATCAATCACCGATGAATTGACAGATTTTTTGTGTTTCTCGACAACTGCCCCAATGGCAGATGTAACGTTTTTCAGGGGAGTCCTTCAAGGGTATTCTACATCTGTTTAATTTTGAATATTTTTAACAATTGCAAGAAAACAGCTTGAATTTTGAAGAAAAAAATAAAAATAAAAATAAAGAAAAAGACTGCAAGAAAAGCTAAGAAGGGTATTCTATTAGTTTGAAGTAGATGTTTGACTTTGTCAGTTGAATGATCTTGGCTAGAAAGAGATTACAAAAAACCAAAGAGTTATGAATGTCTTGCTTTCTTCCCTCTTTCTTCAATCTTCTAATTGTTTATCTCATTATTTCAATATTTTCAGTGTTTAAATGGCCAAAAATCAAATCAAATTGCTAATTTCAGAAGGCAATTTGTCTCTAATTAAACTTACATTATAAAAAAAGTGTTTTTTAGTCAGAAAGAAAGAATAGTACGGA
This sequence comes from Trialeurodes vaporariorum, assembly GCA_011764245.1. Lineage (NCBI taxonomy): Eukaryota > Metazoa > Arthropoda > Insecta > Hemiptera > Aleyrodidae > Trialeurodes > Trialeurodes vaporariorum. The sequence continues at coordinate 70,706,279 of VMOF01000111.1, forward strand.
AAGAAAGCTGTTACATTGTATTTTAGGAATGAACTTTGTCCCTAAAAATCATCATTTTGACTGTCAGAAGTTCTAGTAGAAAAAGATTAAGTTCAAATTTTTAGTTAAAGGGAAGACTAATTTTTTGTGAAAGCTTCTACTAGACCTTATTTTTTCTCCAGGAGATGTCAACAAATACCTAAGCAGACCATTTAAAAAATCTCAGATTGAAGCAGCATTTATAGAACTGCAGCTAAATGTGTTCTCTTTTTAGATTTTCCTTTTTTTTCAAACTACCTCTTCAGCTATTTTGCTTGCTTTGTGTCGCAAATATTTCTTGCTGTAGAATTTACCCTCAGAATCTTCGGTGGTAATGATCCACTGATGTATCCTTTTATGCATTTGTTTTGCACTTTTTTCCCATCATTATTTCCTACGTGTACATCGTAGATCACTGGAGGGGAAGTATTTTCCACTTTTCACTTTGTGAGATTGTAAACTGGGTTCTGAGAGTAAAACTAAAGAGAAAAACTAAAACTACCCTTTTCATGAAAAATCTGTAAAAAAGAACTCAGCAGGGGGGTTATGTTGGGATTCAAAAAAACTCAGCAGTGAAAAGGTTCATTAATTTAATGGATCAATTTGGAGGAGTTCTAGAATTCTCCGGAGAGCTTCACTGGTAACCCGGTGAAGTTCCTAGTTGTTTTTCTACTCTCCAGTTTCGATTCTGATTCACTGTGGTAGTTTATCAGAGCGTTCTTGATTCCCGAGGAAATTCATCAGAATTCTTTACCGGTGTACTCTGGCTTCATCGGAGTAAGACCTCGGATAAAGCTGATGAAAACTAACCTCTAAGACGTAAAAAACCTATTTCCGTGTGTTGAGGGTATTTTGAAGGCTATTAAAAAGTAAACAGACATTTTTAGCCTGCGCCAATGATAGTCGAAAAATTCATTGGAGGACCTATGAACTTCATCAACTTTATCCTAAACGTTACCGGGAAATTCTGATGCATTTCATCGGGTTATCGGTCTGGAAAATTCTAGAACTCTAACTTTTAAAAATGAAATCCAAGAAAAAAGCAAGTCATTTTACATTGATTTCAATCATCAGTTACATGATAATCGTTTGATCTAATTTACAAACAGGAATATAAAAACCCACTTGGGTGTAATGTTTTTCTCTCTTGTCTATTTCAGTACAGGCTGCTTGCAAAATTCATGCTTGAGATTTTCTTTCTTTTGCAATGCCATAAATACTCATCAATATTCATTGAAGTCTTTTTTTACAGTTTACTAAATTCAACAAAAATTAGAGAGAAAGCTGGAGGACAGGTGTTTGTCCGAGCACTTTGTTTGAAAAGTGGACACTGAAACTATCTCAACAGCGCAGGAACTTGTACGTTCCGACAGAATCAAAATCATTGTACTTGGCAGGTTTTACGTTCATTAAGACTTTCTTTTTTTCATGCTGCAGAGATAGTTTCCTTATTCTATTCTAAAATAAATTTTTTTGACAACTGCCTGTTCTAAAGCTCACTTCTCAATCATGAATTAATTTCATTTCCTTATACTGCTAATATGTAGTAGATGACACAGTTATAAAGAAACAATTGTATGTATGTTTTTTTTTTTTATTTATTTATTTATGAAAGTAAATATTTTTAGGGTTTTTCTTTTTTTTCTTCTTGTTTTTTTTCTAAAACAGAAGTTTGTTTAATCAGTCCTAACTGTGGCACTTGTGAGCACTAGCTAGGTGAGCCAAGTTCTTTAAACTCATAAATCTGTTTTGAAATCCGTTGACAAATGCTGCTCAACGAAGTCAACTTCTTGGAAAAATTGGCATTTTGCTCTCTCCGTAGTTGTTTTCGTTTGCAGTTTTTACGGTACACATTTCTTCTTTCTCTCTTTGGAAAGTTACTTCTAATCATGGTTTTGAATGTGGGAATAATATTTTTACCTCAAGAACAACAAGCAAGCCCCATCGAAGAGTTTTTATCATTGTATCTCTTTAGTGGTAGAGTTCGAATAATTATTTCAGCTGGTTCTGCAGTTCGCACTCTATCAAACTTCATTGCTGTTTAAAGGTCTTTTTGTGCTCTTGTATATTTTATTTAATTATCGTGAAATTTTGTATTTTTACAAATCCCTGGCTGGTACCAGAGAAAGCCATTAAATACCCTTAAGTAAAGCAACCCCCTTACCTGCACAGTGTGGACCTCCAATGTTATCATCTCATAATGTGCAATTGAAAGGTTTCAGACTAAAATTATGTTGATTGTAGGTTTGTTTGGATGTTGTTGTGAGGCAAAAATTCTTCTCATACTTCAGGTACTTCATGTAATTGTTACATTTCTTTTAATTTCACCCATATAATGTTGGCAATAGCGTTGTTGTGATGAGTGATGACGTGATTTTTTTTTTTTTTCTCTCTATTTTTTTCTAATAATTCTAACTTCCTTGTTTGGGATCACCTTATTGTCCTGGTCTAGTTTCTGCAATCAGAAACATTTCATACTGTTTAATATTGCATCTTAACTTTCAAATTAGTAACCAGTGACATATCTTCTGCTGTGTTTTCATTATAGTCTGTTCGCTCTAACTTGAGACCTCAGCGGGCGATAAATGAATTTCGGAAAATGGAGAATGGTAACACTTCAATAGGTTGTTATAGCCTTGGGCAGCAGCCCTGTCACCTCGGCCGACTGACAAAGATGAGCACTCCTATGTTGCCACAGAAGTCAAATCTACCTGAATCTCCAGGTCTCAAGCTAGAGCGAACAGATTATAGAACACACAATGGATGCAACAAGCGCACATCTGTAGTGTTTTAAACAAATCGAAAGTAACTACAAACATTGGGTCAGAAACTTAATTGCCAATTTTACAACCATTTTATCTGGGTGAATTGATGAGAAATGTACCTAATTTTACAACACTTTGGTTTCTTTTTCTAACTTATTTACTCACTTTGAATTTGAGAACTCAACTCTCAATCAAGTTTGAAAGGATTAAAATATTTGATTTCTCGGATTCGCACTTGTTGTCAGTACGACTAAACAAACTTCTGGTCTACAGAGAAGCTCTTCTCTTGCACAATTGTTTTCTTGCTCTTCATTCATTGCTTTCTACTCTCTGTTCCGGTGAATTGTCTCCATTCCGGTTCCCTCCGCCAGGGGAGAACTGGAATGGGGATGAGAATGTACGGGCTCGGGTGACCGGTCAAAGAAGCAGCTAGAAACTCACTGAAGATGGTGAATCTCTGACCGGTCCATCGAGCCGGCCCGTTCCCATCTACATTCCGGTCCTCTCCTGGCAGAGGGAATCGGAATGGAGACGGTTCACCGGAACATCTCTGATGGTAAGGTTTGATCGAACGATGAACTTTTGTCAGCATGCTCAAAGACTGCATTAATAGAAATAATGAAAAGTATAAAAATTTACTCCCGTGTAATCAAATACATTTTTTATTTTTAAACATCACTTTTAAAGGTTGAAGCTTTTTTTTAATACTTCAATTTATGACTCTAGATTTTATCAAAGATACCTAGTTTTAAGTGAACTTGACCAAATAGTGATCGTAAACTATGGTAATGACAGAGTGAAATTTGTCCGTTTTTTTACTATCAAACTCTTGCTTTTGTAGGCATGAATCTAACTTGAGTCTTTTTTCTGACTCTTTTTTTTTTCGGAACTATCCTTACTCATCTCTCTTTTTTTTTTTTTTTTCAATGTCGATTTTCATTCTTTGTTTTGCTTTGTCAGAGAGCTTTGACGTTTCTCAATCCATCTTTCATTTATACTTTGTTAATGAACCGAAAACAGATTGGTTTACTCTAGGGAAATTCATTTCTGACTTGACTCTCTTTGTGTGAGTGTGTGAGTATGATGACCTTAATGTCGGAAACAGAAGATTGAATTTGAAGAACTCGCGTTCGTTTGTTTTAAAATTATTGTGGTTTTCTTTTATTTTTTGAAATGAGGAATCATTTTTCTCCTTTTTTTTTACTCTGTCAAAAAAAGAAAAAAAGGATCGAACAACATTTTACTAAATATTCAAAGAATATTAAATAAGCATTTTATTCAGATTCTGACTATAATTGACCCGTTAAAACTTTAAACTTTTAATTTTCATGTATGAAGTCTACTTTTTATTTGAACTTAGACGAGTTTACTTTTGAGTATTATTTTACCCATATTATATTCTGTACTTAGTACATGTGTTGCTTTTAGAAGTTTTATTCAAAAATATTATCTCTGTTTGTTATTGAATTAGTTTATCGAGTGAAAAGAGAAAATTATTATGTAAGAACACTTGAAGTGTCCTCTTTTGGTATTCTAAATTTTTTATTTTATCTTATTTTATTTTATTTTATTTTATTTTTTAGTCAAAGTTTATGTGAAACAAAATTTAAAGATTATTATATTTATTTAATTATCTGTTTTCCTTTTATTTTTTTTAAATTTCTGAAACAAATTTTACTCTGCTTGAAGAAGAAATGGGAACATTGTGGATTGGATTAGAAATGTAAAGTAATTTTCCTATAGACCATCGAGTCGATAGAAATACCTTATTAAATTGGTCAAGGAAAAGGATAAATTTTAAGCGAATTGTCTCCTTTCAATTGTTAACCATGTATTATTTTTTTACGAAAATTTTATACTGTATTATTGTATTAATTGAGTGGTTTTACGATTTGGATGGATCTATTATTTTAATTAGCATGAGGAAGGAAGCAATGATTTTAATTCTCGAATTTAGATCATACCTCAAGAGTAAGATTGTAAATTTTATTGAAACTTCTCTGAAGTGGCAAGGAAAAGATAACTCGTGCGCATAATTACTGTAAAAGTAGTGTTTATTTATTAAGTGTATTGAAAATGTCTTGAACATAGTGAGTTTCCTTAATAAAAAATTATAAAAAAATCAGTCATTTTCTTTTCATTGTTTAAAGAGAAGAATAAAAATATTTACTGCTAGTTGTAAACATGATTGATGATTCAGTCGTTCTGATTTGCTTTAGGTGAATAAACAGAAGTCTTCCCTGTAGAAACATTGTGACCTGTTGGCACCAGACTCTTTCAAGCAACATAAAATAAACTTTGCTTTGGTTTCAGTATAGTTTGTCCAATTCTCATAGTCCACGACTGAAATGTCCAAAATGTTATTGACCTTTCTCAAATTTTGTCCTTTTAACCCTTACCGCTCGTTTTATAATTTGCTAAAATGTGAATTAAGCATACATTGCACTAGTTCCACATACTATCACCAAGGCCTCCAAGCGCTGTATGCATTTGTTTAATGTCATAAGATGTCCTATCAAAAGATACAAACGTGTGAACAAAGTTTGTTGAGAACACCTTGACACACTCTTGCTCATCCTGTAAAACAATTTTTATGAGTAGGACTCGACACACAAGTGGTGTTAAAGATACTGCGCAGAAGCTTTCCAGAAAAGAACATAAATCCAAAGTAAAGATTGAATCTTAATATATCTATTTATTTTGTTCAAAAAGTAATTAATTTTCAATAATTTGATCAAAAGATCGGAAGTTTGAAATTTTCAAAAAATGTTGCCTCAAACATACGATTAAAATGATCCAGGTTTTCAACTAGACCAAGCTTTCAAAATCATTTTTATACGTGTTTAAACGTTAAGATTGTATTTTTCTTAGTCATGGACATAATTTATCAGTAGGTCCATGATTAGGATTGCACCAAAAAAACTATTGAACAAAAATCTTTGTACAAAGAATTCATAGATTACATAAATGAACATAAGAAAATGGACAAAATTACTATGGCTGTAAAAAATTGGACAAACTGTCTTATAACCTTCACATTGTTGGAAGTATTTTCATGCTCCAAAAGTTTCAAATGGTGTAGCGTGGTCACTTCATGCCGTTGTTAGTTTTTTACGTGAATTGATCATGCTGACCATTGTGTAGTAAGTCTGCACAATGCAGTGGCGGCTCATGTAATTTTGCATTGCTGTTTTTACTCCATTTGAATGAAACAATTGATTTGATAGTGAAGCTATGCTTTACCGACCCTCGATTGTTTTACCTAAGTTTAAATGCAAAGATTGCATGGTTGCCAAGTTACACGAGCCGCAATTGGCACAATGACTAAAGTGAAATCGTACTCATTTTAGTTTCATGCCACCATAAAGTATGAAATATTTTATTGCTCGCAACTTTTCTACAGGGTGTCTTTTCTTTACAGGATTTTTTTTCATTGATTGCTTTTTTCTATTTGCCGTTTTCATTTAACTAATTTTGTCCAAGGAGGGAGAAAAAGGAGCCACAGTTTATAGTGAAAAATGTGCCCGTTACAAAAACTTCAAGCAAATTGGTTTTTATTTATCGAATTTTTTCAAATGAGGAATTGCGTATTTGCAACTTGAAAGTTTCCTGGTTTTCCTTCTTGAAGCTCAAAGAATATTTGATCACACCATTTTAAAGCATTTTTTTTTTTTTTTTTTTTTTTTTTTTTTTTTTGTAAAATTATCATAAAATCTACAACCCTGCTTCTCTATTTCTCTTTCAGTTGTTTGAATTCGTCTTCGAAAGGGTGTATTAGCTTCTCGCATATCAAAACTTGAGTGTATATCTATTCAGATAAGAGCTCTGATCTCTGGTTAAATTTATTTTGGGACCCTAAAGTTGAATCAATTTGAATGTTCATTTATTGTTGACTTGCGTCAATAATGAAAGTAGTTTTATTTCCAAACTAACCGAATTTATCCACAGCACTGTTCACTGTGTTAAATGGTGGTCTGAATACACCAGAAAAATTGTGACACCCTTTTCACCTCATTTTCAAGTTGTGTTGAAACCCTTTCTGCGATAAATAGAAGCTAAGTTGTTGATGCGAATCTATCACAGGCTACACTCATGTTTCATTTTCTCGAACGTAATTAGATAGTAAATTTCTTAAATTTAATCTCCTAAATTTAAGCTACTTTGATGTCATTAGAACAAAGCAATACTAACCTAAGGATTTAAGTGCGTATTAAAATTCTGGTTTAGTTGTGTTTTAAAAAGCGCGTTTTTCCTCTTACTTATTTTACTCTCGCTCCTTGAAATTTTAATTCTCTGTCTCAATTTATTCATTTCGCTTTTAGTTTCATATTCACGATTTTACCCTTATCTTGAGATTAATTTCTGATCAAACAGGAGTTGTATAAGTTGAAATGATAATCATGTTTAATTTCTCTTCTCCACATGGTTTCACATAATTCTATTTTAGTTTAATTGAAGCATTGTTTTCTTCTTTATTTTTTTAGTTCATTTCCTTTTTTATGTGTTTTGTTTGCAGCTTCTTTTTTGTGTGTTTTGATTTTAAACGTTGTACTTGTTTAGATGTAGTAGAACTGTCAATCGATCAATCAAGAACTAATTTTAAGGAAATTTTATTGTATATATTATGTTGTATTTAATTCGATCACATTTTTTCTCCATACTTCGTCTATTCATTTACTATTTGTCTTCTAGAGTGACGTGTCTTAAAAATAATATATTTATTACTGAGAATCTATATTAAATGAATAAAAAATTAAATATACCAACGTTCAACAATAAATTGCTTTTTCAATTTCTTTTCTTTCCTTATTCCGGGCGGTTTGCATGAAGTGAAAAATGTACAGGAGTTCACGAGAGAGTGAATTAATTATTGATTGTAAATCATAGAAAGAAGAGTTCCACTGATTCAAAGGAGAAAAATTATTGAGAGAAGTTTTTCACCCAAGACAAAAAGAGACGGAACGCTGCTGACTGGCTGCAGTAGGGGCAGGCTGAATGGTGACACCCAAATCAGAGGGTTGTTGACTGTTGTTTTGTTGAATCTGCAAAAATTCAGCAGGCCTCAAATCTGCCCTATGAATTTTAGCGTAGTGCACTGTCTCTATGTGTCTTTGATTTTCACAGTTGAAAAGAGAGTTGAGAGACAAAGAAGAAGAAGAAGGACAAGTAGAGTAACACAGCAGTGGTGTAGTGTGCAGTTTGGCAACGTCACAGTTCGTCCATTTAAACCCATGAAAAATATCAAACTACCTTCGCACCTTCCTTCGCTTTCGATCTTTTACATGGGTTTTAATGGACACAATGCAGCGTTGCCAAATTGGATGCTGCGCCACTGGGTGTGAGCGACTCTGAGCAATGAGATCTGTCGGAAATTAGATTGGGAGGGGGGGGGTGGTTTTTTCGGTCACACTGTAGTCATTGTACTAAATACTCATTGTCAGACTAATACAGGAGTAAAGTGTGTAGGAGCCGGTGTATAGGCAACTCCTGCAAACACGGGTGTTCTTCGTGACACGGTTCGTACCGCTATATCTCTGCTCCTGCCGCACAGTGGACGAAGCGAGGCAAAGGGAAGGGTCGAATATGGTATTTATGACTAAAAATGCAATTTAGAAAATTTTTACAGTCAAAAAATAAACTACAAAGGGTGACCCTGGTAGGAAATATTATAATGAAACCAATGAAACCACTTTCGAATTTTTACGTTGCGTATTAACAAAGATTTACGCACTTATAGCTTGTCCCAGAAAATATTGGATTTGACACTTCTATGGTTTTCATGAAAACATCAGCTTCTTACGGCTCCTAACCAATCAGGTTGCTCCATCTGAGGATGGAAGCTGATGTTTTCATTCAAAGCTACAGTTGTCAAGTCCATTCATTCTTGAGACAACCTATAAAATCCCAACGCCTTGTTTGACCACTCTCACCATGGTCCAGCTCCACTGTGTGCCATCACACAGTGTTTCCTGTTTCTACAAAACGGAGGACGTACAGTGCTGCTGTCGACGGGTTTGACCAGAAACTAAATGATTGTGCTCGGCGCATGCGCACTGGAGCCAAGGTTGCTTTGTGTTTACTTCTTGCTACCCGCGCTCAAGTTGTTCAACAGAAAATAACGTCAGATTGGTGCCCGTGCTCCTGCGCCGCGCGTGTTTGTGTCGTGTGCGAGATATGTGGTGAACATGTGTTTTATACCGGCAACCTCGTCTGCCGGTAATCCTCGTAAAAAATATTTAAGTGTGTGCAATATGTTTTAATCATCATAATTTTATTTTGAAGCATAAAAAATGTGAAGTGTTCAGTGTAAAAAAAAATCAGTGTTTAGATTGTAATTTATTTATTATTATTCAATCATTTTTATCCTTTTCATCTATTATCGCGCTTATTCTCTTGTTTGTTTTGTTTCCGTTGAAATCATCTGTCCGGTTACATTCAGTTCGTTTGAATATCTTTCAAAATGCCTTTTGTTCAACGTGTTGTGACGCCTAATTATCTTAGCCGGGCTATTCTTCATTCTGAAGATGGTAAACCTACCATCAATGATGGGGAACTCGAGGCTGTTACTAATTATACGCTAAGCAATGCTCTTAAGCAGCTAGCCTCGGTTGTGTTAGTTGCCAACGAAATATTCGAGGAACTTAACAAGCAGCTCAAGGATATCACGGAGAGAACTTCGAAACTTAAGTCCAAAATTTCGGCCGTAGAGGAAAAAGTTGCTGCCTATGATCCGAAGCAGATTACAGTCCGTAAGTAGTCATCAAGTTATCGAAAACAAGGGGGTGTCGAATTGTAGTGTGCTTGCACGTAACGCTATTTTCTGTTATTTCGTTTTGAGCACTTGTTGCCTTGGCAACGAATTTGATTGCAACCTACAACACGCATCACTTTGCATACCTGTGCATGTGTACTCACCGACAGTGACGTAGTCTACCGGTTTTATTATTCACCTCACTTTTTGACACAAGAGCTGATCATCTTTTGAAAAAAAAAAAAAAAAAATTAAAAATGGAATAGACCTGGTTTTCGTCTCAGAGCATCAATTTGATTTTCTAATCTACTTCAAAACATCGCTCAAAGTGATTGAACGCCCAGAAATCCGCGTTCGATCAGTTTTAATTACGTAGAAAAAATCAATCTAGTTTTAATAAAGGACTTTCAGAGATCGCGTTCGTCAAGCCATATGGGTATTTACAAGAGCTATCCTGAGAGGTTTTGCTAAATTCTCATTATTGGACCGAGTTCTTCAGAAGAGAAAAAACTGCCTTGGGTTCCCTTCTGCAGAACCGAGAACACGGTCCAATTATCGGCAACATTTACTAGGTAAACGGCGAAAATTGCAATGCATCAACATCAGCACACCGCGATTTGCGGCAGTTAGTAAATTACTTTATTCATCTTGAATTGAGGAAATTTTTGCAATACCCATAGTTCAATGGGGGAAAAAATGTGATTAATTTACTGTCACGAACGAAAGTAGTGAACGCGGCTCTCTGGAGGTAGATAAACCACCTCAAGTCCTCAACTCAAAGAATCGATTAGTATGGGTTTCGCTCTAGTTTTTTCTAAAAAAAAAAAAAAAAAAAAATATGGTTTCTATCGATTTGACATGATTGACCCTCATTTTCGAAAATGCGACTGGAGAACCGCCCTCCCTGAAACTCTCAGATTTAATCCATCAGTCGTCACCAACTGTCGACCTGAAACATACAACACTTTTATCTCCGCTTCAATTATAGCCATTAAAAAAAAAAAAAAAAAAAAAAAAAAAAAAAAAAAAAAAAATTAGCTCGGCGTTTGTGTGTTTTTTTTTTTTTTTTTTACTTCGCCTCCTTTCTCGTTTTTCGTGTTCTTGGTCAGTTTTCGTTTTGATTCTGTATGCTCGTCAAACTGATATTCATAATCTCGACCTACATCACGAGATTGAGGCAAAAAAGTATGGAATCGAAGCCAAGTACCTAGGTATTCAAATTGCAAGTTGTTTCATGAGCGTTCAAAAAATCTTGAAAAAGAGGATTTGGCAACAGTTCCTGCCCGGTAAATATACCTGAATGCTAAACTAATCCTTTGAATGCGAAACAATGCCTTTGAGTACCTACCTATTTTAACTGAACACTGCCCCCATACCTTCGAATAGGGGTAAAATCAAGATAGGCAGTTCCAAAGAAACTGTGAAAGGACTCGGTTCCTATTTTAATAAAGCCCGACTCAAGAAATGTCAAATGTCAGTTAACCTTGGATTTGATCAATGCACATACCTACTCTCGCATCCTTGAAATCGAAAGTTGGATCGCGTTGTAAAATCGAAGCAACCTTCTCTCTGCAGCCGTACAATGTTGCTGAATAAGTTGTAGCGAATGACCGGCGTCGTAGCCAGAAATTTTGTAGGAGAGGAGGTTCGAAGGTTAAATTTGGTAAAATTCTTCCAAAAAACGCAAAATATTGACTTTTTGTTGAACAAAATTTTGTGTCAATTAGGGGGGTCCAAAGAGCTGATTCCGCTCATTTGAATGAGACGAGAAAAGATAGCGGGAATCGACCAATCCCATTGGTTTAAACGACGTCAAGTGACAGATTTGAAGTCGATCGTCCAGTTCGTTCTCACTATCAGTCATTCGTCTGAAATAAACGACTTCAAATCTGTCACGTGACGCTGTTTAAAGCAATGGGATCGGTCGATTCCCGCTATCTTGTCTCGTTTCATCCTAAAGAGCGGAATGGGGCTCTTGCAAACTTTTGCTGTGAGCAAATATGACTATATAGTCTATTCTGATGAAAAAACTAGCGAAAATCACGTAAATCGCACTCAGAAAGTCTAAAATTCAGTATATTAAACTCATATAAATGTCAAAACGTCAAGTTCGTATTGGCGGTTCAACGCAGGTATCTGTCACTTCCTTGACGGAAACACAGAGATATGTCTCAAATTAGATAGGAATCTCCCATGATACCTGCGTCTCTACGCCATTAAGCCCGATTCTGAGAGAGTGAATTTCGTAATTTTTTAGTGAACTCATCGTCATTTATACTTACAGGTTTTTATGGAAGAATCAACTCTTCAATCCCCTGTAGCAAAAGTTTGCAAGAGCCTCATTAGCCCGCAGACCCCTTGCAACCTCCCTCTCTGTCTACGCCACTGCGAATAGCCTAATCGAATCGCTGGAGCAAACGGTGTGAAAGATCCACAAAAAAAAGTCCATTTCCAGAGACATTTTAGCGAAATAATCGATGCAGCTTTCACGCTTGTGTCCAGCGTACCTACTCCTCTTTTTTTTTTTTTTTTTTTTTTTTTTTTTTTTTTTTTTTTTTTTTTTTTTTTTTTTATCTTAATATGATTGTCAAATGTGTTCCCTCGCCGACTCACCATTTCATTACAGCGCTACAATAGTTCGTTCGATCGAACGGAGCATTTTCCAGCTGTTAAACGCGATCATTTTCCCACCCATGTTCATTTTCCGGACCGAACAGATGCGTCGGATGATCCAGCTCCCAAATGAAATTAATTACACTGCTCTTTGGGAGACAGTCGGGAGTGAATCCAAGCTATTAACATTTCACCTGACTCAACCGCGTCCTGCCTCTCTCGACGTATTTTATACTCGTCACTGCTCGAATGGGGCTGTATATGTGCGCTTTTGCTGTAAGCGATTGAACAGTTGATTCTGCTGTAAAAACCTCGTCAAATAACGATGACAGCACTGAAAACTTCCGAAATCCACTCCTAAACTCAATAAACGCATGTTTTCGCGATTTCACGATTACAAATGTTCCTCCTCTATTCACTGAACGAATTGCGAATGCTTTTCGAAAGAATCGAAAGCTTTTAAAGAATTCCGGTTCTGCGTTTCTGTGACCCATTAATTCCAATTCGCGAGCTGTTTTTTCTGTCAGAGATAAATGAGTTCATACCTCAAGGGTCATTCATCTATGCTATTTTCTTTTTTTCCACTAGAAATTGAAGAAATTTTGCTGATACTTGATAGCCGTATTTTTTTATCCGTCCACAGTCCACGGGAGTGGAGCACCAGTCTCACCTAAGCCCTGAGCGCACCATGTTTCCGATAGATGCGTTCAGTCACTCCAGTCTTGATCCAAGCTCGAAAATTCGGCTTTACGTAGGGACTATCGCCAGTCTCTCTGGTTTTCATGGGCGGTGTCAGTGGCTCGTGCAATTTTGCAACCATGCTTTCTTGCCATTTAAACCTATGCAAAAGTCAAAAGTATCGATTTATTGGGGGTGCAATGGGGCAGTTGCAAGGGTCTGAAATGTTGTGTTTTTTACAAAGAAAATGAAAGTACTTGATGAGCTGAGAACAAAGATGCCTTTGGTTTCTAATAAAGTCCCATTGTTCCGAAGATGAGATTTTGGCCCAAAATACATTGTTTTAAATGGGAATTCCGCGTAGTGACGTCAATACGCCCACGATTTCTTACAGCTTTACTCTTTACACCTGTGTATCTCCAAAACCGGGAGACTTAGACAAAAACCAAAGGCACCATTGTTCTCAGCTCATCAAGTACTATCATTTTCTTTAAAAAAAAAAAAAAAACACAAAAGTTCATACCCTTGCAAGTGCCCCATTAAACCTCCTGAAGATCGATTGTTTTACATACGTTTAAATGAAGATAATCAGTTGTTGCCACTTTGCACGAGCCGCCACTGGTCAGTGTTGCGAGCAAAGTTCATCTGGCAAAGAAAACTGAAAACTCAAGTTGTCCGAGTCGACGTGGAGACTTAGAGAGGACACAAGAAAACGACTTCCTTGTAAGTACAGAACGATCGTCCGTTGGATCCCTCTTCCTTCACCTGAAGTCCTGGCTCAGCCCAGCGCGGCGCTCGGTGACTCCACTTCCTCGCGCCATCACGAGACATTCCTCCACTTGTTCTCCCGCCACTGTTGCCAAATGCTTCTATCAAACCCCCCAACTTTTATTCGTAGTAAATTGGATGTTTTGCGAATTTTTTATTGTCTTCTATGGCAACGCCCCTGATCGTGCTCGACCGGACCGGTTCCAGTGTTGCCGCAACGGGTCAACTCTAAACTACCGTGTGGGAATAAGTCCATGGTTACAGGACTTTTCGCTGATGCCAATATTTGTCGACCCTGCACTGAAAAAAAAAAAAAAAAAAAAAAATTAACTCTCTTTTAGTTAAAAGTATGGACACCACTAAAAAACCGTCTGTTTGACTGTTTACATTAATGTTAAATTAAGCCCGTGCCGTGTTAATTAAACTACTTTAAACAGTCAACAGTCGTTACAAGTGGTGTCCACACTTACTTTTAACTATGAAAGAGTTGAATTTAGCACTTTTTTTTTCAGTGTTGTAAAAGTGTTCCATGAATTTCCATGACCAAAATTTCGTGGGCATTATTTCTGTGGACAAATATACCTATTATTTTTCCACAAAATTTCATGGAATTCCGTGGGCCGATCATGGAATTCCATGAAATTTACCATGTGACTATTGATCGTACGATCTAATATATATGTTGCACTTACATATACTTTGGATCAATTTGTATTGTGCTTGTTGCACTGAACCTGTTATTGTGACCCGGTTGTTTTATTATTATAGCTAAAACACTAAAAAAAAAATAAAAAAATAATGACATTTTCCATGTAATTGCATGTCAGATAATTACGACCAACGGAGACAAATGCCCACGGAATTTTGGTCACAGAAAGTCATGGAACACTTTTATCAGGATCATAGAAAGTTGCATCATTAAAACATTTAAATCTACCAATCGAATGGTTTTATGCTTGATTCTCGTTGGGAACTGTACACGTAGCTAGAGAATCTGAAATCAGATCACCTTAAGCTTCAAAATGATAGTTATTTAATGGTAATGCCACGATACTTCGCTGATGCCAATGATTGTCGTAGAAAAATCGTTATTAAAATGTTTGAAGCTACCAAACAAATGAGTTTTTATTTGTTTGTTAAAAGTGCTTCTTTCAGCAAATTCAACAAAATAAAACGGTACATTTAATGATAAACATTGAATTCTTAAACTAAAAAAAGTGGAAGGGTTTTTACCCTCACATGGCTACTATATTATGCAGAAATTTAGATGGTTAGTACTAACTGCACGGACGGTGAAATAATACAGGAGTTTTCGGTTTTCTTTACAATCATGCGGTTAGTTTCCATAATCATACGATTAATATTCATCTGATGGTAATATTTTAACCATGGTTAAATTTACACTTCCACCTTTTTTCAGTGTCTTTTTTTTTTTTTTTTGAGGATTCAAAAGGTCATTACCGCCCACTTTGACTCTTAAAACGGGGTTTGATTTCAACGATTCATTTTTACGGTCCGTTATTGTAGAACTGCAAACTGGCTGGGAGAAACGCCTTTAACAGAAATATCCATTTAAAACTTATCAATGTCATGCAATTCGAGCGCTCAACATTCAGAAATGCAGGTTTGTACCCTCACAATTCAATTGGTATTACCATTATTTACGCGTCCGTGACCTTTCCTGATCCAATCGAATAAATTATATGTAGGATGCATTCGGGTTTTCCGAGTCATGAAAAACGACGCGAATCCTCCAGATCTCGGAAAAACTCTAATTTTCCTGAATAATAAAGAAACCACATAATCTGTGATTCTGGCGATTATTTCTCGGTGGGGAAAGATGAGAGCCAGCCAATAGCGTGCGTCTACGTGCTGATGAGACATTCACTTGAATGGTGTCTGCGAGATTCGATGTTTTTTTAATTTCATTTTATTGTTTCCCTCTCTGGCGTTCCTCGACTAACTCTCAATATAGTAACTCGACAAAGCTCTTTCGTTCACGCAGTAGCGCAACGAGAAATTCTATGTCTCTCTCTTTTCTCCATCGTAACACTCCGCATAACAGACAAGGATGGAAAAGGGAATAAAACCCCCTATTTCGTTATCCTTTTTCAACTCACGCATTCATAGGGGAAATGAGTGAGAGAAAAGAGATCCTGGCTGCGACATTGCAGGTTCGCGTTTGATAATCGCCGCCCAATGACGCCCATTTCCCCAAAACGATAAAAATAATTACGACAACGATTCTGTTTTCGAGTTTATAATCCTCCTCACTCCCCCTTCACCCCTGACGACTTGGAAGCTTTTAAACTCCAACTTGAAAATATTGTCACGAGGAGCTGAAAAAAAAGACAGCGCGAACTGAATTGCTGGGGCATGCGTAGAGGAATAAAAATTGGACGGCTTCATGCAGAAGGGAACCATTTTTTTCTGTTTGTCAGTAGCGTAGCGTGCAATTTGACAACGTTGTAATTTGTCTATTTAAACTCATGTAAAAGGTCGAATACGAAGGTGTTCACACAACACCTAATAGTTCGATATTTTTAATAGGTTTAAATGGACGAACTGCAACGTCATCAAATTGCACGCTATACGCCACTGCTGTTTGTGCTGAACGGAACCAACTGTTTTAGCGGGCTATTGGAGAAGATAACGATTGTATCGAATTCCCATCTATCGTATCAATTTTCACTTGTTAGTTCGAAGCGTTTTGATTAAGTTGTTAGAAGACACCTAAATTATTGCATCATCTGCGCTGAGCCTGAGAGAATCGATAAATTTACCGTCTCCCCACTTTATTATACCAGTGGATCACCCTGAAGCAGTATTTGCATCTAAATTGTATTCCATTAATTTTAATCATACAGTCTCTCAAATGACATCGTTTGTACATATGTTTGTACTATCGACGAATTAAAGATTGTCGCGAGATTCTCACACATTTTCAGTGATGGTTGTGAGTGTGGGACTGATCTGTAACGGCTTTGCCGCCTCACCCGCACTGGCCTCTCACCTGCAAAGTGCAGGGAGTATGAAAAGTGGCCGAACCGGAACCTTGAAGGCGAAACTTAATATCTCGTGAAAATCTCGCGACAATCTTTAATTCTTCGATAGTACAAGTTTGTCAAAATTACTGCAAGTCTGCATCGAAATGTGATAGAACGCGATTACTGCTGACTTGTCCTAATACGTCCTACCAGAGCTGCCGTTTTGCAAAAAATTAATGGCATTTTCCAATTCACCGATGATTCCACCGGTTGAGAAAAGATTACACCGGTTCAGTTCAGTGTATGACTGGAATGCACGAAAATACTGTGATCTGTAATCTTTTCTCAATCGGTGGAAACGCCGTTAATTAATTAAAATATCCGCAAGCTTTTTAAAGTCATCGACGACTCCACCGGTTGAGAAAAGATTACAGATGCGAGCATTTTCATGCATTACAGTCATACACTGCACTATGAGCTGTGTAATCTTTTCTCAGCCGGTGGAATCATCGGTGAATTAAAAAAAATGCGAATAGTTATACGCCAAACGGCAGCTCTGCGTCCTACGCTTGCTTGTACTCTTAATGGAACGGGATTGAACTCCCGATCCGATGAAGTAAAGTTTACAGAACCCTCCCGAAAATTCAACTGGCAACTGTTAGCGATTGCCTCTGGTCTGATGGCCGTGCGTCGCGGTCGCGTCGAGAAACATCTCTTTTCGGATTCGGAAGAATCCATCAGTAACCTCCTCAGTTGCATCTGCATCTATTTACGCCACCCGAGCTCGATGTCTACGTCTAATAATAATAACAGGAGACTCCTCGTTTCCGGATTTTGTGGATGTTTGTGTTCATATAAACGGATCTGACAAAACACTTCTCTGATTAATTGTGTGGTGTGGGGCGTGTGGATCGAGGTTTAAGCACCGACCAAAGACTTCTCTCTCTGATCCTTTCCACCATTCCACCCACCTTCCGCCCGTTCCACATTCCTCGGATGAGCGGAACTTGACGAATTTTGATGCCAAGTATCAAACCGCCTTTTTTAAAGTAAAAATAAAATAATCCAGGGACCGCCTCTCATACCTCTCATAATTTCTTTCTTCCTTTGAGATCACGATTATCCCAGTGAAAAATGGAGTTTTCGAGATTTCGAGGGCACGGTTCAAAGCTCGAATCAATTTTATAGCTCGGCCCGTGAATCGTTGAAAGCAACGTGAAGACTCATGTTAGAGACGTTAGCCCCCCCCCCCCTTCAGAACTTACTAATCTTAGCTTTTGTTGATTTTGATCGATGTCATTGCCAAGTTAATCTGTTCCTCATCCTCTTCCTAACCTCCTTCCCCTCCTTTTGGGGTCGAGTATAAACTTATTCTTTTTTTATATACGTGTATGTATATATAGTTTCTAGTCATTTTTGAAAATTTCAATAGAACGGAAGAAAGTCGCCGTTTATCGCAAAATAACTTTGATTCGTAATCAAACGCCTTTGACTTTTAAAATTTACTGGAATTTTATATTCACCTGTGGGTCATTCCGGGCAGAATTTAGATGTGCTACGTTTTAAAACTATCAATTTGACTTAAAAACACACAATTTTGAACTTTTTAGGATTGAACGAGGTCGGGGTTCATAACTTGCTTACCATCTTCGTTGCAGTATAGTAGAAAATTTCAAATTTTAAAGTCAAAATTATAGTTTTACAATACAACGGATGATATACACTCCGCTCGTGCCTCTATGAGTCCATCGATTGAAAAAAAAAAAAAAAAAAAAAAAAAAAAAGAGTAATTTTGTGCGTTACAGTCACTCAGCTGAACTAGTCTGCGTATAATATTGTTTGTCAACCATTGGAATTTTTATTGAATTAAAAAACGGTGGCCCTTCGCGCAGTGATCTTAATGGGCCAGTTGCAAGGGTCTGAAATGTTGTGTTTCTTTAAAAGAAAATGATATAGTACTTGATGAGCTGAGAACAACGGTGCCTTTGGATTTTTCAAAAGTGTCCCGGTCTTGGAGATACAATGTGTATAAAGTTGTAAAAAATTGTGTGCGTAGTGACGTCACTACGCGGAATCTCCATTTAAAACAATGTATTTTGGGCAAAAATCTCATCTCCGGAACTATGGGACTTAATTAGAAACCAAAGGCATCTTTAATCTCAGCTCATCAAGTAATTTCATTTTCCTCATAAAAATCATAACATTTCAGACCCTTGCAACTGTCCTATTTTGAATTGAAATTGTGTAGCCCTCTGACTGTGAGTTTAAAACGCACCATGTCTGCCTATAACTCGTATAGTTTGAAGTTTGAATCTAATTTGATGAGGCCGATGACTGATTAGACTTTTTTAAACTGAAACCGCGAAACCAGATCTCTCGCTTTTGGACCGTGGCGGTGCCGGTGCCGCACCGGTGCGAGAAGCGCCGACGCGGCATGAGCGGTGATTGGTGAGATACGGTATGAGTGATGATGAGCCTTAAAAGTTGCGATTAGGACAATTTTCTGGAGCCGAACGTGTAATTACGGCGACTGCCGAAGCAAATCAACCAGACAAAATGGTTGTGCAAGTTCTCCTTCTGATGGTCGCTGTTTCCTGAGACCCGTGGTGGTGGCCGCGGTGCGGTGCAAGGCCTCTGAAAATTCCCAGCTATGACGATCCAATGTTGCCAATTCTACAGTTCTGTAGCTATCGTATTTGTTCGCACGGTAGTTTGTTTTTGAAGTGTTGGCGCAGCTTACCCATAATATTTGGCAAGTTTTTGATTTTCATTCGTTAAAATCAAAACGTAGCTTAATTGCTTGCGATTTAGATCTTTAGAAATTATAGAGTTCCTCAATGAAAAACCGACGCTCAAAGTAAGTGTCATTCATGTTTTACTGTGTACATGAGGAAAAACGTCAGCAATTTCCAAAGACTCGCTTTAGGTACGCCTACACTTCTGAACCTTTACTTGTGACTTACATTCTTCAGTTGTATATACCCATGTTCTTTTTCGATGTGAACATTAAAAAAAAAAAAGAAAAAACAAATCGTATTTCATCGAAAAACTGAAATCTTTGCCTCATGCAATTATGCACTTCTTGAAATACTTGCCTTTGGTATCGGTCTTTTTGGGAAATTCAAACAAACTGACTCGAACGTCAAAAACATGCCCTCAACTTCCTTAGCCATGAATTTTAATTAATTTAAATGTGCCCTCAAGTTCCAAAATTTCGTTTTTAAGGCTTAATTAATTATTAAGTGTATGATTTTCTAGTGCGGAGTGCTTGTATAGCTCGACACAGACCTTTTTGCTTACGATTTATGTTTGTCTTCAAATTGGTGTATGGCTAGCGGCGAGTGGCAAATTTAGCTCTGCCGGTACTTAACACATGGAGGGAAGCAATTAAAAAAGTCGAATTTGGCAACACTGTGAAGACCAATGACGGTTAAAACAACCTGTCCGGGGCTCAGGACTCAAGGCTCAGCCACGGCGGCACCGGGGCTCTGTCTCAATGTACCCTAACAACAGCAAGCGAACAGCTTCAACCCCAACGGAACAAATCAGCTGCCACCGCGCCAATGGGGTAGGGGTAAAGAGGAGGGGGCACATTGCGCGCCTTGGATCGCGATCATGATACACACTACTACACCATCGAGTGCATCGAAACACTTCCCCTCATACCTACTTCTTATGAATAAAATGTAACCCGTAATCCAATTGACAAACTTCAAATTGCAACCCCCCTCCCACTTCCCCTACACAGTCACGGTTTTTTTTTTTTTTTTTTTTTTTTTTTTTCACCGAGTCTCAATTTGACGGTTTATAACCAGTTCCTCTCTTCCCCTCATTGCTCCGCGGACCAAGGACGGTCGCGATAATTTTTACCATGATTCGCATCCCGTGCGCTTATAAGGCGCAAAAACACACATGCACTAGCCCTGTTTGGCTCTCTCTCTCTTCCTCTCCCTTTTTCTCCCTCATTCCCTCTCGCTCTGAATAAAAAATCGCGTATAAATAAGCTACCAAAATCAGACCGAGCTCTCACACCCCGCTCTCTATATGAGTTGTATTGAGATCATTCGCCCATCGAGGACCTTTCGAAAAGGGATTTGCCTCTTCATTCGCAATCAATTTTCAATTTATAGGTAAATCATCGTCGTATTATCGCTTTCATTGTTATGTATCCTTCATCTCCTCGAGTCTTTCTTTTGTGGACGTATACTGTATCTATAGCAAATGCAAAGACCGGAGTGATTAATTTAATGTAAACGCAATTTTAGATTTACCGACGTTGCCAAAGTTCATATTATTTTCTGCCGCACGCAGAAAAAAAACACTTAGGAAGCGCTGACAAAAGTGACAAAACCTTTGGTGGAAAAATAATCCCGACAAAAAACTTTCGCGTAGAAAAACCAAATCATTTGTTCACCTAACCAAAGGTTTTGCTCGCCTAAGTAAAAATATTGCACTAAGCACAATATCTTCAGTTAGGCGAAGAAAACCTTTTGGTCACGTGAACGAAAGATTTACTTTGCTCTACTAAAGTCTGTTGCTTGGTCAGTTTTCTACCAAAGGTTTCGTCTGCGCTACGAAAGCGGGGTGTTCTGTGTGCGTAAGACCGAATTTTCATCATGGCAGAATGACCTTTTGACCCTTCAAAAGCAGTGTGATTTCAACGTACAGCGGCGGCTCATGCAATGTGGCAACAACTTACTCTCTCCTTTTAAACCTATGTAAAAGAATCAATCTTCAGGAAGTGCAACTGCACTTCCAAGATATCGATACTTTAGCATAGTTTTAAATGGCAAAAAAGCATGGTTGCCAAATTGCACGAGCCGCCACTGTCAACGTATCATTAAACTTACGGGTTGGTTTCGTTGATCTCGCTCAAGTAAACGCTTTTTACAATTTTTTCTATTTACTTAGTATATAGCTTTAAGCGTTTTAAATTAAGGAAATCTATGATGGTTATCGGCGACAGTGAAAAGTCCTGTTGCCGTGGAATTTCCGTTTTAGTGAATGGTCAATGGAGTCTCAACCAATCAGAAGTGAGGATTTGCAACTCGGGGTCGGAAACAAACAAGGACCTACCATCCCAGAGCTGCCGTTTTGCGTATATAATTAATGGCATATTTGTTTCAATTCACCGATGATTCCACCGGTTGAGAAAAGATTACTCGGCTCAGTGGAGTTCATGACTGCAATGTACGAAAATACTCACATCTGTAATCTTTTCTCAATCGGTGAAGTTGCCGTTAAATTATCGGAATATCCTCAAGTATCTAGATAGTAATCGACGACTCCACCGGTTGAAAAAAAGATTACAGATGCGAGTATATTTTCATGCATTCCAGTCATACGCTGAACTGAAATTTGTAATCTTTTCTCGACCGGTGAAGTCATCGGTGAATTGAAAAATATCATAAATTAAACGAAAACGGCAGCTCTGTACCATCCGTACTAAACAATTTTTTGGGTTCAGGTGGGTAGTGTACGGACTACGGAGGCCTCACCGTGCCGCGCCGCGTATGGGCGGAGCAAGCAATTTGGCAACTGTGGATTCATCCCATTTGAATGTATGAGAAACAATCGATTCTTGAGGGGGCCATGGTCCAATTTCTAATCGATTGTTTCTCATACATTCATATGGGCAGAATCCACAGTTGCCAAATTGCTAGCACTTCTCATGGCACCGCGGCGCTCGACGATCTTTCATTTCGTTCACGGAGCATAAGTTGTAATTGTCCGAACATGAGGGTGATGCATTTTTTTTTTCTTCTTCTTCCTGACGATGGAATTGGAGGAGTGTTGCTGGAAATGGGCGTCGCGTGACGGTGGTGTACGCGGTGTGAAAGTCGGGATGGTAACAGTCGGACCAGGCGTCAGGAGTGTCGACTGTGAAAAGAAGGAACCTGGAAACTGGAAACGAATGGAGCCAAGTGGAAAGGAAAGGAAAGGAAAGGTATGAACGAGAAGTCGGGAAGAGCTATGGCTATGGCCTTGAGTCATAAGAGTTCGGTGCCTGTATCTTGCGCCTGCCTCCTCTAGTCCTCTCTGACCGCATCCAGCATTGAGCATGGAGCTATGGAGCATCGCCGCATTGCGTCGGCTGACCAGAGAGTGAATCCTTTGTGGTCGGTCATCCCGCGACTGACTTGACTCTTGGTAGAAAGGAAGAGAGAGAGAGAGAGAGTGAGAGAGAGAGAGAGAGAGAGAGAGAGAGAGAGAGAGAGAGAGAGAGGAGGTTAGGCCCAATCGGATTTCCTAGTCGCTAGTCAGTTTCTCAGCTCTTTTAGACCCTGCCTGTCCATTCCAATTTATTGTTCATACGTTCTGTTTTTCAACACGTTGCCAAGTCACACCTGGTAGATTATTACAGGTAGACGGGTAGATGCATTAGCACAGCATAAATACAATCAGAATGGAAACTCCCACGAGAGCCAATGGAAACATTTACTCCGTCTCTTTCGCTGTCTATATTCAAAATGATAGACCGCAGTCTTTCGCTTAGCTTTGCCTGGACTTCTCTTCCAAATGACGGACCAGAAAATGGTGCTTCAAAATGAACCGAAGTTTCCACTCTGGTTGTAGTATTCTGTGGCACTAGCCTGTAATTAGGAGACAAGCGTCGCGTCGTACACGGAAAAAAAAAACTACGGTGAAAATAACCATACGGATACCTGATTTTGGCACCTGCTAGATGTTATGGTAATGTTAACCAGAAGTATACTATGTTTTGACTAGGTACTAGGTGATGTCACTTGATTGCATGTCAAATTTACTCAAAGTATCGGTAAATGTACCATACTTCTGGTCAAGTTTACCATAACATCTAGCAGGTGCCAAAATCAGGTATCCGTATGGTTATTTTCACCAATCTTTTTTTTTCCGTGTACGAGGTATCGGGAGCTAATAGGTCATAGCAACCTCAGTCGTAACAGGGTCGTTTGAGGTTAACTGTGCCACCCGTCACATCTAAAAACTATTTTTTTCATCCTGTAACTTTGAATTTTCAACTTTTTAGCGATGCAAAATGTGGTGAATGTCTGATTTATTTCTCTTCCAATCTCTAATAAAAAAACAATTCAATTCAACTTAATTGCTTGTTTTTTTTTTGTTGTTTTTTTTTTAAAAAACAAAAACTTGATGTTTGAGAATCAAAAAATAGGTTTAAAATATGACAGGTGGGACAGTTAACCTGGAATGACTCTTCACCAGAGCTGGTTTACCAATCAGCGACCGTGAACCAAAAAATGTCATCCATCAAATGGAGTCCCCGGCCCCGCACAATGTTAAGCAAAAATTAACTTCTGAATAATCATGAATAGTTAACTGAAATTATTCACATTATCCTCATGTTATTCCTATTATTAGTAAAGTTGAATCAACCCCGTTTTAAATAAGTGAAATAATCGCGCATTTTCATCAGGGGCTATCAGGGGCGCATATTTTCATCAGGTTGTTTTTGAAGGCTGACCGAAGCTGTGCAAAAACACGCGGATTTTTAAACGCTCGAGAATTTCTCAGACCATCGATTTTTATTAGAGGTGTGAATTACGCGTCACAATGAACGTCTATAAGCGAGCATCAATTTAATCACCAGTGTGAATGGTCGACCCCTTCCCCTACCCCTTCGCTTCAAGAGGAGGCGATGAAAGGCCTCGTTGCACTTCACGTTCAGCTAATGTAAACGGGCTTTTAAGTTCGGATTTCTTTCATAATCCTTCCCCTCTTATCCCCCCGCACCCGAATCCTTCATAACAAGGACTGAGCTCTTCACGTATAGTTACTTGGAGGAACACCAGCACTACTAGCAGGATAATGCTCTAGTGTTCGAGAGGATGTACGGATGGTAGTAGCAAAGCAATATTCGAGGAGAAAGGAATTTGCGTAGGTGGAACGCGGACAACGTGATAGAGGCCTGCACAGTGGATCAAAATATTGAATTTCGTGGACTTAAATTTACTAAAAATATCAAGATTATGAACAACTAGGGGCTTGTGGCCGCTTCGCGGCCGTTTGTATTTTTATGGGTTTCGAAAATCATGAAAAGGATAGCCGTTCAAAAATTGGTCAAGACAAAATTTTTAAATTTAATCTGAGAAATGATCAAAATGATCTATCCATTCTGTAATTCTGATGCAAGAGGCAACGAAAGTAACATTGAGACCATCAGATAAATCTTTAAAACCTGGCGCGGATCCGGGGGGGGGGCATGAGGAACACTATGTATTACCTACAAAAAAGTTCTACGTTTCTTAATAAGTGAGAAAGGTGGCACTTAATTCCAGGTGTACTGTTCTTTTCTTCATTGGGTGCTAAACGTATGTAGATACTTGTACGTACTTCTTACATACACATTACACGGGTGGTCCTTCTGAACTTTGAACTTAGTTCTCTCTGTGTTATCACTGAGAGAATTCTTTTTTTAATCCCAGGTGTATTTCGTTTGTGTTAAGGGGTGTCTCCACCTGCGAATTCAAAAGCGCGAATAAACTGATTGAGCCAATGAGCTTTTTTGTTGTCGATACATCAGACTCGACCTATCGACTTCAAGGCAGCTCATTGGCTCAATCAGTTTATTCGCGCTTTTGAATTCGCAGGTGGAGACACCCACTAAACTGTCCAGTGAAATATTGACTAAGGGGAAATGCCTTTAACCCAAGGAAAATGTCTGCTGCTACAAGTAAAAGATTCCTTGTTGTGACAGTGATTCTCCTTCGCATGCAACAGAACTTTACTTCGCGCAAGGAAAACTGTCACAAGTAAACGTGTTTCCATCTTTTAAAGAAATGATTTCTCTCACTGTGGAGTAAAACTTTGCAAGAGCTCCATATAGCACGATAAATGTGTGAAATCATTAATTTAAGAGCTGAAATTGAGTCAGATGACATGGTTCTTACAAGATTGTATCAACTTACATGTCGGTAAAATGTAAAGAATAACACATTTTCATCTCTATTTTCATTTTTCATATTTTTCTTCTTTTTTCGAATTTTTTCTCGAAAAATCCGTTTTTCGATGCAGTGTGCGCTGCGTCCATTTTCCTCAGCCTCTCAATGCATTGAAGCAGCATGCATGCGTGCTTGCTTTGCTCCTCCATTTATTAAAACCCAACCCTCCAGCAAATGGGGTTTTCAATTAACTCTTGAAGCACGATGAAATACAAACGAAACTATAAGTATATATTTATGAAGGAGTGATGATTCTATAACCGAGGAGTCGAGGAGAGGAACTTTATACCCTGCCTTTGAATTAATTTTCGTCCTCCTTTGATCTTGATGCTCTTATCCTATGTTTGATTTTGAGGTTATAAGTAACCCCACTTTTTAAAATTAACCTCAGATTTGTTGGAAAATAAACACTAGGAAAACTAAAAAGGAAAAAAGGAAACAGGAAATTGAACTTGACTTAGAATCAGTATAGGATATAGATTATGGATTCAATTTTTTTTCCGTGTTTATAGATTTACTGCAACATAAATCTATGTAATCTTTACTCCCCAGATGAATTTTTTCGGAGAATTCTAGAACTCCACCGAGATTTACCAGGAGCGCAACGACACGTCAACCGAGGAACATGTGCGGATCTAGCAATTTGGCAACCATGAATTCATCTCATTTGAACATATGAGAAACAATCGATTCTTGAGGGGGCCATGGCCCTGTTGCTAATCGATTGTTTTTCATGCATTCAAATGGGAATAATACACAGTTGCCAGATCGCTGGATCCGCCCTTGCCGAGGAATTACTCGTTTATCAAATTTTCAAAAACTATGGTACAAAGAATAGATTCTGGTAACAGTACCAGAAATTTCCGCGGTTGGAATATTGTAATGCCTCCAGCAATACCTTTTTTTTGCTGTGTTTATTCAGCTGTAAAATCTCTTTTCACTTGGCAATTTTACTCTTGGCCTCAAATCGAGATCAAATTCCTTTATATAAAGAAGCGATGCGAACATGAAGCCTTTGAACAGCTAGCTTTGACTGTTTTAACCAATTGGTTTACACGAGCTGTAAATTAATATTGTTAGGTCTGTGACAGTGCCCCCCTACACCCCCCCCCCCCCACTCACTTAGGTACTGTAACAGTCGTTTCGAAGAACCGCCGCTCTTTATTTTCAATGACAAGCTTGATATCTATTGTTTTCGAATTTAGTGTATATCAATAAACTTTCTCGCGAATCGCGCCGAGCACAAAATAAAAGTTTTGTGTTCCTCTAAGAATCGAAATCAATTTTTCCGAAAATATAATCGGATCCGGAGGAACTTTTATATCTCCAAAGCAACATCTTATGGGGGAGGCTAAAAGCTCTTTGTTTCCGTTTTCTGGAAAATAAAAAGTTGTCCAAAGCCGACAATGAGTTAAGATATAGGGAAATTCACTCTCTCTCTCTTTCTTATCGGAATCCTTTCAGTTATTGCGACCCTCTCAAAAAGTTTAGTCCCTCCTCTCAGCCTCCTCATGAAAGTTGATATGATCCGCCTGAATGCCTGAGAACAGTGACTCGTGCGTGAATAGAGAGTTTAAGAAAAGACGCTGAAGATGTATTTTCTTTGCTTGAAAAGAAGTTGAGATGCGAGAGGACAAGTGAGAGAGATTCTGAGCATTCATTGTATGTACAAGAAAGCACCGTGCGGCGATGATGGTATAAATTCTGAGGCCCATGGGTACGCCTTTATTCAGCGTGTTTCTTGACCCTGGGATTGTTTCCGACCCTTTTAAGAAATTAAAAGGGGCTGGAAAAAGTGTATACCTTCCCGGATAAGTAGGTATTTCGCGGAGGAATCGTTTTTATAATGTTGCAAATCAAGGGTTAATTTTGATCATTGGTTTTAGTGTACAAGATATCGTGGAAAAGATGGACGCGTTGTTGTTTTTTTTTGTTTTTTTGTTTTTTTCTCACTCTAACAAAGTTAGACAAATTGAGAAAGTATTGCGATGGCGCAGAGATTTTCAAGGTATCTTATTTCGATACTTAGCACACTGCGACTAAGTAATAAAGTAAACCACGATAGTTGGGAAATACTTGGCTCTCATCATGCCTAATACTATCTTAAAGAACATTCATCCATGACTTTTCAATATTTCGTAACCATTTGTGATAGGGAGGATTAAATGCATAACATTTCTACTGCGTCCGTCCGTCTGCCTGCCTGTCTGTCCGTCCGTCCGTCCGTCCGTCTGTCTGTCTCTAGGTGTGAAACGTGGAATGCAGCATAACTTTTGATACATTGATCCATTTGCATCCATATTTTGCAGAGATGTTGCTTTTAACATTCCCCAGAGGTACTTTCTTTGTTATTTGAAATTTTAATTTTTAGGTTCGGTATGGTCTATTAATGAACAATGGCTTCCCTTAAAATCAATGGGATAATGGGTCAAAAAAGGGAAACTTTTGAATTTTTCAAAAATAGATCTTTGGATTTGGATAAAAATATGAAAGGGGGTCTGAGGGTCTCCCCCAGAATATGAAAGGGGGGGTCTGGGGGTCTCCTCCAGATAAAATTTGATGCAAGAAAGTGTTCCTAGGGTATTCCCTACAGTTTTATTTTATCTCAGAGTTCAAAGCCCCTCTGAAAAATAATGCAAGGACACGCCACTTTAAGCTAACGTTTCTTATAGTGGCACCGTGAGTATTTAAAGAGGCCATTTTAGTCGCAGCCTTTCCTGCTATCTTTTTACTCGGACAGTAAATTATTGCTTGTGTAAGGATGGAAGGAGTTTTAAGATGGGACAGGGCAGGGGTAGAAAATGAGTACTTTTGAGTACCCATAAAAGTTGAAAAAGTTCGCGAGGAATAAAGAGTCCAGAATGTAGACAAGAGCGCAATTAGAAATTAAATTACGGGTCTCTCTGCTTATAGTTCAGCGTCCAATTGACACACAAGCGGACATTTTAATTTAGTGATTACCGGCGAGGTCGCGAGAATGCGACTGACAGCGGTGGATATTTTAGCGGACAATTAACTGTCCTTCTCAAAATGGTAAAGGGGGGGGGGGGGGGGGTTAAAGATTTAAGGTAAAGCCTTCCCCTCCGTCTAGAAACGATTCTAGTCAGTTACTGGCTCCGAACGGCTCTAAGTCGGATTTGAATTGACGCCTTTGAAGACTGTCTGGCTTAGAGGAAACCCTATAGGAGCTCATTTTGACATTTTAGACCTAAGAAAAAAATCTTAACTCACCTTGTCCAAGCAAATTAAGAATCCCTATTCAGCGGTGGCGCTTGCAATCTGGATACGGTGTATATTCAGTCCATTTAAACCTGTGTAAATTATCGATTCCAGGGAGGGTACTGTGCACCCCCAACGTTCGACCTTTTTCATAACTTTAAATGGACCGGATGCAACGTTGCCAATTTTCATGCTCCGCCACTGCCCTATTTTTCTTTTTGTATCGGCAACGTGAAGGACGTCCGTCGACCGTTCTACACTTTCTGAACCTTTTTATATTTTACTGTTTCATCGAGAAAATGCTGTTTCGCGTCACGTGCAATCTGGCAATGTTGTTTTTAGTCCAATGAAACCCATGGAAAAAGTCGAAGTATTGGAGGTGCACAGTGTACTCCCTATAGAATCGTTTTTTTTGCATGAATTTAAATGGACGAAATACGAGCGTTGCCAAATTGCACGCGACGCTATACTGTGTCAAGTCCTTTCCTTTGAGTGTCAGAATTTCCGCTCACGTTTTCTTTTTTCAAGTTCGGACTAGTGCGTGTATACAGTTGAATGCCTTTTTTTGCTTCTCCCCCCCCCCCCCCCCCCCCCAGGAGAGAGTGTATTGACACTATGAAAAATTTGGAAGTTAGGATAAACTATCTTTCTATTTTTTGGCATTTCAGGTCCCTCTGATTTATTTATTCCTCCCCTCCCCCTTTCCCACAGTATATTTGCTATGTTATAGATAGCTTCAACTAGCCTGTGCGATGTTCGATGCATCGATCAAATTTTCGATGTTTTTCTGCCATCTAACGGGTTCGATGCTTTTTAGATGTCTATCGATGCATCGAAACTCGTTATTTATCGATATTTCGACTTAAAACAGACCTAAGCGTCATTTTTTCCTCTTTAACCATCTCCAAATATTAAAAAAAAAAAATCATAATTTTCAGTGGTATCTAATTTTTGACATGTTGAAATTTGTTTCGATACATCAATAAAATGTCGATGTTTTTTGAACATCAAACTTCGATGCACAAAACTGGATTTCGCACAGGCCTAGAGCTTCAAGCAAATTTCGTTCTATCATGTGCATTCGCGTCCGAGCTTGAAGAAAGGAAATATTGGCAGAGACCCTGAAACAATGGAATGCACTTTACAGCTTTTCTGCTTTTGCTCTGAACCCCCTAACTTACTTCATGGGGCATATGCAAGGGAGATGGGGCGTTACCATGGACGAACAAAAAACTATTATTACTCGGCCGAGGCGCGGAGTTTGCGTTACGTCGCGTCGTTGACAACTGGGAAAAATGCACAAATTCATCCCAAAACCGGTTTCCAAGTCATACTTTGTTGGTAAGCTAACCGAGTTTCCATCTTCCGATCTAATCCCTAGCTCCCCCTCAAAATCTTGATCAATCGTTTCTGTTAAACAAATGCACAAGATGAGGGTTGAGTGGGTTGAATTCCTCCATCAGGGTCCTAAGGGCGTCAACAATTGGTTTTCAACACTTAGCATAGTAAATAAATCAAACTAATGAGAAGTTATTGTCCAAAATTGCATCCATGTGGAATTTTCCAGTGATTAGTTACGAATTAATACCTGATTGGATAGCCATCTGGACCAGGGTACGTTACGGCGCACCAGTGTTGCCAGATTTGGGGTGAAAAAGCCGTACGTTTTATACATTGATTTAAATGGGGGACGATATGGCTTTTTACCCTCGATCTGGCAACACTGCGGCGCACAGAGGATCGAACCATGGATTTCCTCAGACATAATTTATTTTCATTGAAATCAAGATTATGAACAATATACACTGTTAAAAATCGGCCAAAAATTCCGGAGTGAAAATCTGAGCGAACATAAAAATAAGGGTATATTTTACTCTCATGTGGAATAAAAACAGGGTGTACTGGAAGAAAGGGGCGAAAAGTACTATCGATGAGAGTGTTTACGCCTCCTCGGTGGAGTATTATTATTGTTTAATCCCAAAAAAGTGCAAATAATGACTGTCTCTTTCCTCCTTTTCGCACCATTTTTCACTCCTGAAACTTTACACTGGGAGAAATCATATGGCTTTTATGTAACCGGAGTTAGACTTAGGGAAAACATTTCTAAACAGTGTACAGCGAGATAACCTAGAATGTGTGCAATCCTTGTACGAGCTGCAAGTGGAGTAAAAAATGTGATTTTTGCACACAAAAAATGTGAATTACGCAATGTTTTTTAAAGCTAAAATACAACAATGATTATTGATACCCGGAATTCCCGGAAAAATCCATGTTTTAATCCAATGCGCGGCGGTGGGCTGAGGTGAGGGCTGTGGGTGGTCAGTGGTCACTTTTTGAACATGCAAATATTTATCTTCAGCTCGTTCAAAACCGTCCTGAGAATTCATTCGTTGCACTTGCTTGGTTCTCTTTCGAAACCACACTTTATTGGCTAAACACTTAACAGCGAGATCCTTAGACCCGAACTGCGAACGTTCCTTTACGATGTCAGCAGAACACTGCCGCCGCACTGTGGTCTTGGACCTTCAAAAAGTGGCCTGTAATCTTAAAATAAATTTCTCGCCAATTTATCGTTTATAAACTGTTATGACCAATTTATATCATAAAAAAAAAATTATACAAGTAATTTTAACCTTCCTATATCTCTGGAAAGTTTTAAATTAAGCTTTAAAGGTCGAAAATGATAATTTTTGATGACCTTTTTTTCCACTGATATTTGGCAATTTTTTCCCGAATTTCTCACCAATTTATCGTTTATAAACTTTTCAAAACCAATTTGTACTATATGAAGAAAACTTTTTACAAGTAATTTTAACCTTCCTATATCTTTGGAAAGTTTTAAATGAAGCTTTAATAGTCGAAAATGTTCATTTTTGATGACTTTTTTCCACTGATTTTTGCCCATTTTTTTCCGAATTTCTCACCAATTTATCGTTTATAAAGTTTTATGACCAATTTTTATTATGAAGAAAACTTTTAACAAGTAATTTTAACTTGCCTATATCTTTGGAAAGTTTTATGAATTAAGCTTTAAAGGTGGAAAATCATCATTTTTGATATAACTTTTATTTTTCACTGATTTTTGGCAATTTTTTCCGAATTTCTCACCAATTTATCGTTTATATACTTTTATGTCCAATTTGTATCATGAAAAAAAACTTTATACAAGTAATTTTAACGTTCCTCTATATCTTTGAAAAGTTTTAAATATAGCTTTAACGTTCGAAAATGATCATTTTTGATGATTTTTTTTCACTGATTTTTGGCCATTTTTCCCCCTATCTCAGACCACAGTGCGCCGCGCCGCGCACGTACTCTCGTAGCCTGGCGTCTCGCCGCATTTCGATTGCAATGCTCAGTTCGCGTCCGCGCCAAGGAACCGGTTTTCCTCACCATTCTTTTTGCCGCCCAGTCCAGTCTCCTCCGTTCCTCCGGTTATTGAACCAAAACTCTGAGAAGGAGGACCAAAGAGTGAAGTAACCGAGGTCCATATTCTCTAATTATTGTACTCATTTGCGGCCAAAGCAGATTTGTTCCTCCCCCCCCTCTCCCCTGCCATCCCCTTCTTCATCTTGTTTTTTCTTATTCGCCTTCCTTTAACTAAATGATTTCTTTCAAGTTATTTAACGGCGCGGCGTCTGTTTAGCGGCTTTATTTTGTATACATTCATAAATACACATTTTTTTTTCTCCTAATTTCCCGCACAAGTCTGAATTTCTCAATGCAAAACTCATCCTAACGTATACTAATTATTATTTCAAGTTAAATATTTAACCCTCGACCGGAAAAAGGAGAATGTGAAGAAAGCGAAAAAATGTTCACTTTTTTTTTTTTTTTTTTTTTTTTTGTCTTTATACTCCCTTGTTTTTATGTCAAGGTTCTTTGACGCTCAAAGAAATTGGAACAAATAACAGGAAGGCTTACGGAACAACGTTTGTCGTAGTAATTTGATACGAGCATGGAGAAATTCGAGGTTAACGCTTGGATTACTATAGGGAATTTCGGAGTGTTTAAACGTGAAAACTTAAGGAGAAGGTAGTCGGGCAAAGTGGATGGATTTAAATCGTTTGCCTTTGATTCAAACTTTTATAAGCTTGTCACCGAGCTCTAATCTTTTCGCTAACCGATGGAAACACCGTTGACTTTATACACTTTGATGGAATTTTGATATTCACCGATGATTATAGGTACTTCGGTCGAACAAAAATTACAGATCAGAACATTTTCATGTGATATTGTTCATACTGCTGAACTGGACTGCGCAATCTTTTTATCAACCGGTGGAATCATCGGTGAATTAAAAAAATTCCACGTATAAGATCCGCAAAACGGCAGCCCTCCCTGTGCTGCAGAGCTAATGGAGATTACGTGAGGATGAGAAAGATAGAAAATGTAACGTATGAACCAAAAAAAAGCATAAAATACTGCCGCGCCGTGACCTCATCAATAGAATTGGATCTTTATTGATGAATGCCTTCAACCGCCTCTACATAGTCTACACGACAACACTATAGTTTTCATCTTCGAAAATGGATGAGCAATGAGCATCAGCTATCGATTAGTGTTAAAAATGATGATTTAAGCATTCCAGGAACGATTCCTTATTTCAATGCGTAACGGAGGTAGGTAATGGTCTTAGTGAGTAGGCTTTATTAGCCTTCCCTCCCAAAGTCTTTACCGCATTTAAATAAGATTTTGCTGCTAGCTTGACGCGCCGCGCCGCCGCCGCGGATTCACTGTGTAATTTTTCATCGCGCATTTTAATGTGCTCCAGCGGCGGATCGTACAGTGCGGCAACAACGTATTCTCTTCATTTAAACCTATGTTAAAGAATCGATCTTCAGGAAGTGCAACTGCACCCCCAAGATATCGATACTTTAGCATAGGTGTAAATGGCAAAAAAGCGTGAATGCCAAATTACACGAGCCGCCACTGATGTCAGTGGCGTAGCGTGCAACTGGGCAACGTTGTAATGGGTCCATTTAAACCCATGTAAAAAGTCGAATGCAAAGGTGTTTACCGAACACCTAATTGTTCGATCATTCTCATGGGTTTGAATGGAGAAAAAACATGGTTGCCAAATTGCAGGAGCCGCCACTATACACTGCGATCAAAGTTCCCTGAAAAACGGCTGAGCAAATAAATAAATAATCCGCTGAAAGGAATTATTTTTTCTGAAGGGGGATTTTTGTCACAAAGGCAAGACTTTTTCGACGCCAGCAAATTCCTGCTTGAAATCTCCAGATTTTATTCTTGAAATTAAGTACTTGGAATTCTTCTTACAATTCAAAACCTTTTCCCGGAGTTTTTTGCAGTTCCAAAAATATTATCTGATTATTACGAATGTAAAATTTCTGACGTTTGAAAATTCTTGCTTCTACAACCAGAATTTTTGTTCAGAAGCAATATAATTTCTTGGCATTTTAGCGGGAAGTTTTTTCTCAGCGGAAATCAAATTTTACTCTAATGGACTGCCTACAGTGTCGCGGATCACGAATGAAAAAACGGAGACTGAAATTTAAGCCATCAAACATGGAAAAAGGCCAACAGCAACCGACCAATTGTTACATAGCATAGCCACAAAGCCAGGAATTTGTATTACTCTCTCTCTTTACCCATTTGAACGCATGTCCTTGAACGCAAGATAACCCCCTTTCTCCGTCCTTTTTTAACATATGCGTTCTGAATGTGCAAAAAGAGAGACGGACAAATTCCTATAGCTACACCTCTGATTATCATTGCGTATAGGTCTATTTTTCGGGGAAGTACCAACCACATATATTATTATGTCGCTTGTTTTTATTTATTCAGTTGTTTATTTTTCATACTTGCTCTAAAAATTTACATTTATATCGCTAGTAACCTTGATGAATTTTTTAAAACACGTTGAACGGATTTGAATCGTTGCAAATTGTAAATTGATGGTCCCTCTCCCAGTATCTCGCATGACGCGTTAAATGCACGGTTGAATCAATTCAACTTTTCGATCAGTGGCGTAGCGTGTGGCAACGTTGTATCGTGTCCATTTAAACGCATGTAAAAAGTCGAATGCGAAGTTGTTCACCGAACACCCAATAGCTCGATCTTTTTCGTGGGTTTAAAGGTACAAACTGCAACGTTGCCAAATTGCATGATACGCCACTGCTTTTCGATCACCCCTGATGCCCTGTCCTCTTCCTCTCTTTTCGCGTGATCATTTTTTTTTCAACGGTGCACTGTGTGCATGAAATCAGGGGCGTGCCGCGGTTTCCAGAGAGGGGGGGCAAGAATGCAATCTTGCCGCCCTCCGCGAACTAAATTATAAATTTGATAACTTTTTTTTTTTTTTTTTTTTTGCTTGTTACGCACTGATTTTGCCGCCCTCTGAAATTCATTTTGAAATTTGATAACCTTTTTTTTTGGTTATTCACCCTGATTTTGCCGCCCCCCGGAGAGTGCCGCCCGGGGCAAGGGTACCCACATGCTCCCCCCACGGCACGCCCCTGCATGAAATGATCGATTCGTCGGTGAAAAATCAAAAAGTAAAAATTGCCAAAACTCATTCGCGTTTAAAAGCTGTCAGGTCTAAATTTCACTGAAATGAACCACTTCTAACTATAAAATGTACAGAGAGAGAGAAAGATTCTGAAATCAATGCAGCTTTTAATTGATAATTAAGGTGAAATCACCAGTTATAGACACCCCGTAAGAACGGTACCAGTGGCAAGACACCCCAAAAGTCTGATGTCCTGATCTGAAAAGAGTAAGTTTGTTAGGATTTAAAATTGCTACCAAGTTCTGCTATTTCGGTGTTACAAGCATTTCAATATCAGTGATTCTCCACGGAAAGGTCCTGAGAGTAAAAAATTTGAGTTTGTAAATTTCCATAAAAAATTTATCCCATGAGAATCTACGTATCAGCCAATTTTGTTTTTGTTTTTTATTTTGTTTTTCACCTGTTTCTTTCATTTCTTGTGAGTATTATTTTTTTTTTTTTTTTTTTTTTTTATATATATATTTATATACAGGGTGTAAAAAAAAAAAGGAGCAGCTCCGAATAACTCGAGTTTGGGTTCGAATTTCAAAAAACGCTGAAACACGGGTTCCATTATTTTGAGGGGGACATCTGTTAGGGGGGTTGCCAAATTCCAGGCCCCCCCAGGGGGGCGGGTACGGGGGTCACCGCCCCCCTAAATCACATTTCTCAAATGGCGACCCCTAATTTTTATTACATAACTTTGAAGAACATCAAATTCTAAGCATTTTGGCGCAAACCGCAGGTCGATATCTTATTTCGTGTTCGAGATATCGAAAGTCAAAGTTCGATTTTGACCCATTTTCAAAAATTCATAACTCCCACTAAAAAAGTCGGAATTTAAAAAACTATTAGCTTAAAATGCTCTACAAAACAAGTCCTTTTCAGAAAAAATACAACTGTCCAGGAAATTTGAATTTTAGGCTCCGAAAAAAATATTCAAAATTTTCGAAAATTTTGAATCGGCGATATTCTTGTAAAACGGCCAGAATCGACAATTTTGGCTTAAAACCTGTTGGCTGAGTCCAAATGAGCGATACAAAGCTCTCTAAAGTCCCCAAAACCCCATTAAAGCCCGAGAGAGAGGTGTTTCCTGACTCTAAATTTAGCAGTGTTCTCAATACTGAGTTTGATCATTTTAAAGGTGATTTTGAGACTTTCTTGAGCTTTTAAGCGCTTTGCATCGCTCATTTGGACTCAGCCAACAGGATTTAAGCCAAAATTGTCGATTCTGGCCGTTTTACGAGAATATCGCCGATTCAAAATTTTCGAAAATTTTGAATATTTTTTTCGGAGCCTAAAATTCAAATTTCCTGGACAGTTGTATTTTTTCTGAAAAGGACTTGTTTTGTAGAGCATTTTAAGCTAATAGTTTTTTAAATTCCGACTTTTTTAGTGGGAGTTATGAATTTTTGAAAATGGGTCAAAATCGAACTTTGACTTTCGATATCTCGAACACGAAAAAAGATATCGACCTGCGGTTTGCGCCAAAATGCTTAGAATTTGATGTTCTTCAAAGTTATGTAATAAAAATTAGGGGTCGCCATTTGAGAAATGTGATTTAGGGGGGCGGTGACCCCCGTACCCGCCCCCCTGGGGGGGCCTGGAATTTGGCAACCCCCCTAACAGATGTCCCCCTCAAAATAATGGAACCCGTGTTTCAGCGTTTTTTGAAATTCGAACCCAAACTCGAGTTATTCGGAGCTGCTCCTTTTTTTTTTTTACACCCTGTATATAAAGTGATTTTTTGCCCAAGTTGTTATGATTTTACTGTTCTCAAAGTTTGAATTTTGTTTGAATTAACGTGCTTCCATTCAAAAATTTCCCTCGCACTCCTGATTACTGCAATAACCTGATCAGAAATGAGACTAAGCTATAATTCAAAGGAAATGATGATTTAAGCAAACAAAATAATAAAACTGCGCTGTAGGAAGATTAAGCTACTTAAAATTTACATCCTGAATCTATTTCCTTTGAATGCTAGAAGAACAGAAATCAATTACGGGAAAAATTCCCACCTTGGTGACGGCGGTGACGATGAGTGTCTATTACTGCACTGGTGCCGTTCTTAGGGGGTATTTGTAACTGGTGCTTTCACCTTATTTAAGAGGATTATTTTTTCCCTTCTGTGCGGCGGAAATGGGTCACAGCGGGTGCGCCCTTTGATTCATATCGTCCATCTCCATCTGGATGAAATAGTTCATACATTTTATATTTGTCCCGATGTCCGCCGCGTCCGTGTCCGCGCTGTGATCGTTTTAATTTCAGTAAGAAATGTCTAGTCTAGGGCTTCTTTCGTGCCTTAAAGTTCAGCAGCCTTTCCATCCCATCGCTCCTACTTTCCACTCTCTTTGATGCTCTGAGATAATCAAAGATGCCGTTTTTGGCGTATCATTACAAGCATTTTCCCATTTGACCCAATGTAAAATTTTTGAAAATCCCGCCTGATTTGGCAACACTGCTGAGAATCCTCATCGGTCTCAGGTGCGGTGTTTTCACGGCTCCCGGGTCAAAGTTCATAGCTAATCGTAAAGTTTGAATCCAGAGCCACGACTGATATAGGTACCGGAGTAAGGTAAGAGAGGGGGAAGGACTAATTTACTGGAAATATAACGTGATTTCAAGCACTCTGCTCTGATATATCGATCATTTAAAATCGATACACCGTTAGTTACTTGATTTCTGTCAATGGGTCTGTTGCAAACTTTTGCTGCAGCACACATTAGTCTGAGGTCGTCAAAAAGTGGCCAAAAATCAGCTTGTAAATTTCTCATAAATGGGGCTCCTGCTAACTTTTGCTATGAGCAAAGGAATAGCTCAATCTGATGTAAAACCAGCGCGGAAAGCACGAAAATCATAATTAGATAGTGTAAAATTCAGTCATAAACTCACATAACTGCTATAACGGCAAGATCGTACTGGCGGTTCAACGCAGGTATCATGGGAGATTCCTATCTGTTATGTTATTTTCTCTTTGCACAGAGATATATGTTTCAATTTAGATGGGAATCTCCTATGATACCTGCGTCTCTCTGCCACTAAGCCGATTCTAAGATTGAATTTCGTGATTTTTTAGTGTACTCATCATCATTTTTACAGATTTTTTTGCAAGAATCGACTATTCAATCCCCCGTATAGCAAAAGTTTGCAAGAGCCCCATTCTCATGTATAAACTTTCAAGACCAATTTTAATCACGAAGAACGCTTTTAACAATTAATTTAAACCTATATAGATGTTCATCACTGAAAGGTTTCAAATCAAGCTTTATACGCGACCCAGAATGCACCTTTTCTGTGCATTGCGCGAAACATTCGGTCGCTTGCTAGTATACCTTTTTCAGTCCAATCCTATTGCATTATGACTATTATCGTATATGGCAATCGGCAGCATTTGAACGGACTATATCTGGAACGAGGGGTATTACAATAATGTATGCGCTCTTGACAAGAATCTCCGATTCTTCCTAATGATGATTGCTAGTGAAGAGAGACTCTTATTCCTGGTAGCAACTCTAATGTAAGAGTAACTCCTACTCCTAGGAAACATATGACTATTCAATAGAAACCTCCGTGAGCTCTGATCAGGGCTGCAATTTTACTTATAACCGCGCATTTTCCTATTTAACTCTATATGGTGAATTTTCAAATTTACATCCAAATATGGCAACGCTTGTTCTGATGGCGGGAGTATTTGGTTGCTCTCTCTCCCTCTCTAAGGTGCAATTTTACATCTTAACAATAACGTGGTTTTGCAGGCGAACTCAAATCTGTTTAAGAGCATTCTCAAATCCAACTTTACGTATCGGCTCAATGGGAAAGTTCAGTTGTCACGGGCAACATATAGGTCGCAGGAGTTGAATGTAACTTGCAGTACTCTTGACTTGTAGAGGTATGTAAGCATTACATCCACGCGGTCTTCCGCTATACTGCCGCCCCAGGTCTAATCACCGTATTGTACAGTTCGAGTGTTTCGGCCGCAAAGATTATTGCACCGCATTCTGTCTCAACGCGAATAGCACTCCATACTGTCACTATATTGTATCGATTAATAAATTATCGAAAGCTCACTGACCGAACAATGATTCTTTTGTAAGTGCAGTTTGGATAGTAGTCGGATCCAGCGATTATACGTTTTGATCACAACTGAGAGAAATTCTCTCTCAGAATGGAATAACCCCCTTTCCTACTTTGTCTACTTATATATGAGATACAGTGGCGTAGCGTGAAATTTGGCAACGTTTTATTATGTCCATTCTAACCTATGCAATAGGTCGAATGCGAAAGCGTTCACCGAACACCCAACAGTTCGATCTTTTTCATGGGTTTAAATGGACGAGCTGCAACGTGGCCACATTGCACGGTATGCCTATGAGGTGGGAAGAGATCTTGGTTTTTCTCTTTAGATTTACTTCGCGCAGATTGTGAGTAAAATTCCGGTGAAAAAGAGAATAAAATGAAAGATTTGTAATTTTCCTTACGAATCGACTGCGTCTGGAGATTCGATTATTATTTGTGCAACATTTTTTATCTCTTCATTCCTCGTTAACTCTTGCACCAACGAGTTTTTTTTTTTTTTTTTTTTTTTTTTTTTTTTTTTTTTTAAGCGAGGATTCTTTACCTGGATATTTTGCATAAGTTTCACTTTTATTTATTTGTATGCTTGTT
Organism: Trialeurodes vaporariorum; assembly: GCA_011764245.1. Lineage (NCBI taxonomy): Eukaryota > Metazoa > Arthropoda > Insecta > Hemiptera > Aleyrodidae > Trialeurodes > Trialeurodes vaporariorum. Next base: position 70,746,196 of record VMOF01000111.1, read on the forward strand.
ACATCCACTAAGCGCAAAATTGTCCGTGTCCTTCGACGTTTGTCCTTTCGCGTAAGTATTCTCGTGGATAATTTTTCGTTCTCTGTGGACTGTCGAGCACGGCCGGATCCGCACAGCAATTTCTCTTTATTTTTTTATTTTTTTCTCTCTTTCTCTCCCCCCCCCCCCCCCCCCCCCCCCTATCCTCTCATTTTCTCTCTCACGATTCGATCTGTTCTCTCAGTCTCACCCGATGGCGATCCATTATTACAGATTTTTCACACTTTCCCATCTCATTTTTCATTCGTACTTTCAGATGGGCCTTAGTCCTTAGTATACCTCTACCGCCGCGCCGCCTTGAGCCGCGCCACTCAATTTGCCCGCCACTCATCCGCGGGCGCCCGGCCTCCGTTTGCGCGTAAATGAATTCATTGTCGTAGTTTACTCGTTTTCTCGTTACGCATACAATACTCGCTGCCTCAGTCAGCGCAGCGCAGCGTAGCGTTCGATTTTCATTGATGGACTAGAAGTAAGATTGATTGATCCGGTACGCGTAAATGTATCCACATTTGATGTACACACTACACACACCAGTGCGCTGTGGCAGATCGTGCAATGAGGCAACATCGAACTCTCCCCATTGAAACCTTCGTAAAATAATCGATCTTGAGGGGCGATTCACTGAATCCCCGAGAAATCGATATTTATGCGTAGGTTTAAATGGTAAAAAAACATGGTTGCCAAATAGCACGTGCCGCCACTGTGGTAATAAATCGATATTGAGGGGATTCACTGGATGGAGGCAACATCGAATTCTCCCCATTGGAACCTTCGTAAAATAATCGATCTTGAGGGGCGATTCATTGAATCCCCGAGAAATCGATATTTATGCGTAGGTGTAAATGGTAAAAAAACATGGTTGCCAAATAGCACGTGCCGCCACTGTGGTAATAAATCGATCTTGAGGGGATTCACTGGATGGAGGCAACATCGAACTCTCCCCATTGAAACCTTCGTAAAATTATCGATCTTGAGGGGCGATTCATTGAACCCCGAGAAATCGATATTTATGCGTAGGTTTAAATGGTAAAAAACATGGTTGCCAAATAACACGAGCCGCCAATGTGATACCCACCATACCGCCTAGTGACAGGTTCTATATCACCTTGAGGAAGGAAAGAACCTTCATGGAAACGGGGTTTTAAGGATATGATTCACATCTTTTTGGCTTGGCTTGGACTTGGACCGTCCTCCAGATTCAATTTTCGATTCAGAAACATACCTTGAGCCAAAACTCCTTGAGATTTTTCGAGGAAGTTTCAAGGGATTTTCAAGTGAGATTGAGTCACGACTTCGCAATTCAGAGACGTCCCGGAAATGCACAACATAGTACCCAAGGCAAGTCTTAAGGAGAAATTTCAAGGTAGCTCGTTTGCTACCTTGAGCTAAACTTGAGATTTTTCAAGAATTGCTGGTTTCCTTATACGGCAATAAGCCCCTTTGAATTGCAATTTTGCTTACTTGACTCGATTTGGCTTGAGTATTTTCTCAAGCCAAACTAAGTCAAGGAGATCTTAAAGAAAGTTTTCTGAATTGCTCCCTAAGTTTTTTTTGTGTCGAGAAATTTTCAATTTCAAATCTCCCGTCTATCTCCCCCTACACATCGGGGGGGGGGGGGGGGGGTACTTGGTTAATTTTACAATTCCCATGCTATACTAACAAAATTTTACTGTCGTTTAACTGTAACAAAACGTATTGATAAATTAACTTAATTGTCGTGGATTTCTCATATCAATATTTGTTAATTTAACAATTTTTTTTTTTTTTTTTTTTTTTTTTTTTTTTTTTTTTTTTTTTTTAAATTTTTTAATTTCTTATCAAAGTCAGGTTGATGTGAGGGGGGGGGAGAAGGTATCATAATTTCTCCCCTACGTAGTACAACTTGGCAATGGCGACGGTCTTCTTTTAATCAGCTCCGTACCGTTCGAAATAACTAGCCTCATCTTTGGCAGTGAAATCATGACCGGAGGACAACTCCATTGTCTTGGTTACAAAAGACGTGTCCGTACAATTAATCCAATCACAAAAGCGCCGTATCAATTGATTACATCAGACTGCACCAGGCCATAAACTTTTGTCGTCGTCAAAAAAATAAGCGTGAATTTCGGAAGAATAGATCTGCATTCTTTCATTGGCAATGGATTTTCTTTTGTCGGTAAAACGTACTCAGGAGCTAGCTCACCGCTCAACGCGGCAGCGAGACTCATGTTCCAAATTTACCAACACCCCCCCCCCCTTTTTTTGTTTTTGCTGAAATAGGAAGGATTTATACACAGTCAAGGCTTGTTCAACGTGACAACGATGGACGCATTTGACGCCCTCAATTTAAAACTATACTAAATAGTCGCTTCTTGGGTGAGGTGCCGCATCTAGGTTCGATTTTTTTGCATAGGTTAAAAGGCGGAAGAGTACGGTTGCCAGATTGCACCCACCGCCACCGACCTATTTGTAGCCGCAGCTAAAGTTCGCAACAGGCCCTCGTACACGCTCATAATAAGATCGTCAAATTGGCATCGATGAGCCGAGATCCACCACAAAACGGCAGGTGAGCCAACCGTTGCATGTTTGGTTGATGTTCCGTCCATCGAAACCAACTGTGCAATTTGACGGCCCGTCAAACTGCAGTTATTTGACGATGGATGGTGTGTCATCTGTTCACCAATCTACTGTCAACAAAACCAATAAACCCGTTTAGAAGGTGTTTTGGTCACGGTTATGTTTGAATTTTAGAAATGTCAGGTTGGCAGTTTTATACTATTTGCGGTGGATTTTAGCTCACCGCGATGCCTTTGACTTTCCTACTTTGAGCGTGAACGAAGGCCTAGCTAGCCCGAATTCCGACGAATTTCAGCGTAAAACTTAACGTATCAGCTTTTTGTTTTTAGCCTAAAATTTATTTCTCCGTAAGCATCCGTGACATCAGAGCCTTTGCTATCTAGTCCTGTTCTGAATGACTGTGTGAAGGCTCGAGCATGGAACCTAATCTGCTCGGTTTACCGCAAACAAGTCTAAATCGGGTCGGAAATTACCTTGAACCGAGGAAGTGCCTACAACGCACGCACCGCAATCTGTCCATGACAGTATGAGTTAACGCATTCAAATAAAGCTGCGTGCAAAAAGCCGCAAAAAGTGCTTTTACCAAATGAGGGGGGGGGGGGGGATGACGTACAGCACACATTAAATGAAGCCGCGCCGCTGAAGCTTGCCTTTTAATAAAACTCAAGTGTGTCTCTCAAGCAGATTTATACTAATGTGTTTAAACGGCGTTTGAAAATGATGTGTCTCACCCCCTTTCGCCCCCCCCCCTTTCGCTGAGGTAAATGATGAAGTAGAACGCACAATGCACGTGAGGTAAAATGCAAACGCCGCGTTTGAGCGAGAATAGCTGCTCTTGTTCTAAATTCTGAGGGTTCCCATTTCATTCTTTGAACAGGGGGTTCCCTCACTATCGAAATAATATCTGTCGAAGTTTTGAAGGCGAGTAAAAGTTTTTAGGTCTTTAATAGCTATTTTTATTTTCAATTTCGATGTCTCCGTGCTCAGTCGTGTAAACTTCTAAAACTTACTTTGATTCAGAGTTGTCTGAAATAATCAATCATCGCTACAACCACATAAACTCGTTCATCTACAAGAGAAAATTATAGCGAAAATTCAATAAAAATATTCATCTGAGCAACTGACGACTAATTTAGTTGCTTGAATTATTTCGACGTCTTAGTTTCGAATTAGTTTTACCCAAGTCAGCTGTATTAAACAGTCACGTCTCTGGCCGAACCTTCTTCTCGTATGTATATAGATTAGTGCAAAGAAATATCCATTTTTAGAGTCGGTTCAAATGCGACTTTTTGTAAGTGGATTAGTGGACGTCACAATTCGGCGTTCCCTCGAGGAATATAGAGCTGTCCTTTAACGTTGGGTGAAGTCTCGACCAATCAAGAGCGAGGATTTGCAACTTGGAGTCGAGAAGAAGAACCGTGTGTACCAAACACTTTTTGTCTTTTTGTGCCCATGTCTTGTAATTTTAAAAGAACTTTCTTTTTTTCCGGGTTGAGAAGTACCTATACGATCTTTCCCCGCCTGAGTCTGTCCGACTCTCTTGTTTGTTGTGCGTGATTGAGTGTGATATGTCTCATGATTTTATTACGTTTTCCCATCTTCCGCGACAGTTTGAATGGCGCGAAAGAGAGCGAGCAGAATTCACAATAAACTCAACTTGAAGACGAGCGAGAAACGGCGTAACGCATTTAACCTCGAGGGCTTCCGCTTTCTGAGAAATACTGTAAATGACCGGGATCGCTGACGCCTGTAAAATGACACTTTTTTCGAGAAAGTTTTTAAGGAAGCAGGCACAGCAAAATTGTCGTGTGATGACGTAATCTATTATTGTCGATGTGTCTATTCTATACGACCAGGCTGAAGACGTTTGCCGTTTGGCTTCGACGACCCCCGTCTGATCCCCATGATAAATTAATAACCTCGTCGGAAACCTGTCGACAATATTCTCCTCTCCTCTCTTTGTATTCATTCGTCGTAGTTTTGTAAGTCCGTAAGGCTCAACGACACAGTTTTGGACTCGGAAATACGAGGAACATGGGCAGAGCAAGCAATTTGGCAACTGTGGATTCTTCCCATTTGAATGTATGAGAAACAATCGATTAGAAATTGGGCCATGGCCCCCTCAAGAATCGATTGTTTCTCATACATTCAAATGGGAAGAATCCACAGTTGCCAAATTGCTAGCTCCGCCCATGACGGGGAAAGAGTTGTTGCAAATTCGTACCTGATGTGTAAAAAAGTGTTTTTTGGATTGATACAAATAGTTTTAGAGACCAAAAATATTTTATTAAATGAATAAACACTTCCTGTGAAAGAGGCGTGTTCGCAGCTATACTCTGTTCACGATAAGAAGGCGGGTGAGAATTCAGGCAGTAATGCACTATTTAGCAACAGTGCGGCTATACTGGCTACTCAAACCCTTCGCAGTGGCCCTTGTTCTCCCGAACTCTCTCTTGGCACGGAGGATTTCCAAGAACCGACAGACTCAAACATTTACACACGTCTAGTAAAAATTGCGAACTGTCAAAAATACGAAAAAACGGACAAAATTTTCGCCCTAAAGGGCCAAAACTCGGCAAAAGTAGTCGACTTTGAATATTGATGCCTCTCAGAAATTCGTATTTTTCCGTCCGAATTAAATTCAGGATATTTTGTGTAATATCGAATTTATGAGCGTCATCAATATTCAAAGTCGACTATTTTTGCCGAGTTTTGGCCCTTTAGGGCGAAAATTTCGTCCGTATAATTTCGCTGAAAAGAATAATGTCTGCAAATACTAATAATATTCCTATGAGCGGAACAATATGTTAGTACTTTTACTAGAAAATGTTAGTGTTTCTATTAAAATCTGGTCATAGTATCAGGATTTCCTCCAAATGTTCTTGAGATTCGGTACAAATACGAGAATTCTGGTAGCAGTTCCAGAAATTTCCTTGGTTGACATCTCGTCATGTTTCTGTTAGGAGTTTTTTCTCTTTTTTTTCAGTGTATAGCTATGCACGAAGAAAAAATTATTATTGAATCAACCAGAATTCTCGTAATTCCGAAAAAAAATGTAGTTTACATATTGGGGTAAATATACTTTTTAAATGTTCTGAAGGAACCTGGTTTCGAACCTGGTTTCTGGTTTCGAATGAAGACTCAATAAAATGAATGCATGCATGAATTTCTGATGTGATTTCTGACAACTATAAGTATCAAAATTCTAACCGCTGTTGTTTTTTTTTTTCTCTTTTGTTTCAGGTAAGTTGTCTCAAATAACCACTTTCACCCACTCTGGCACCCAAGGCCCAGGTTTCTATGGGGTAATTCCCCGCCACAGTTTATTTTCCTTTTTTGTATGCCCTTTATCATGCAGGCCTAATTACACTGAAAAAAGAGGGAGTGTAAATTTTACCCTCAGGTGGTTCCTACATTAAGGGGAGTTTTGAATGATTAAAAAACAATCATCTATAACCGCGTAAAATATTAAGGGTATGTCAGTGAATTCTGACCGTATGATTGTGAAAGAATATACCGTAAAATCCCAATTTATTTAACCATCGTGCGGTCAGTATTAAACCATCCAAATTGCTACAGAATTTAGGAACCATCTAAGGGTAAAATTTACCCTTCCACTTTTTCCGGTGAATGATGGTCCTTAAGAAGATAACAGTATTATGTATATGACGTATATATGCGGCTGCATGCATTCAAGCTTAATCTCTCGTAATCTATGCATTTGAATCTCAAACTGGAAACAACGCCAAAATTAATTTTGCCTTCAAATCATTATATACACTTGTGTGCCATTGTATACACCGGCCAACTAACTATGCTCTGTTTTAATATCACCGCGGAGCCAGAGAGCAAATCTTTGAGTAAGTAATGAATAATGATGCTTCGCCGGAAAACGTCTCGGCTCTTGTGAGCTCATTCATCCACGATGATTCTGCCAAGATGAATTAACCCTTCCAAACTTTCTCGCCTTCCCAAAAATTGGTCAACGCAGTCTCAGTTTAATTTCGGGGTGGGGGTTGGAATGGTAACAGGAGAGACAGTGGCTGCAGGCGTCCTCCGAACGGTGGTTCAAAACTTGGAATTTCCTGGACTCAATTTTATCACCCAAAAAAAACAAGCTTGATAATTAAACAGCAAGATAACTTAAAATTATGTTAAATTAATCATTTAAGGGCTTAAAATAAGTCCAATAACAATGATTTTTGCAAGAAAATGCCGAAACTTAACATGTTTTAAAACCAAAAAATTGCAATTTTTCATGCCCGGAAAAATCCTTTTTTTGACCCACTGTGCCCCGCCCTGTTCTTCGAAGCATTGCAGGGATCAGATCGAGTTAATGGCTTTCCGGCCGCTTACCCTTGCTTGCTCACGACTCACAGAGGGGTTGTAGGGGTGGCTAGTGTGATAGTAGAGGAAAGGGGAGGGGGGGTTGCTCTTTTCTCAATTAGGTAGCTGCATGTTGTGCTCGCGCCAAAATTAATCTGCTCGCAATTTATTTATCGCCTTATTCGAGGCACGAAGAAGGCATTATACAGGGTGACTATGAAAAAAGGACCCAACCAGAATTTCTAAAATACAGTCTGTGTGTCAATCAAAGGGAGGATAAAATTTGCCTGACTATGTTCTTAGAAGACGAACAAAAGTTGGTACTATTAGGCGTTAAGTAAACACACTCAGGCTATCAGATTAAAAATGTTTGAAAATTTGTCCAACTGTTTGGACGGGTCTTTTTTTAATAGTTACCCTGTATTTACGAATAAGGTAAGATGGTATATAATATATACCATCTCAATCTCCTAACTATAAGTGTATTAAAAGGACTTTTCTTCTTGTTATCGGTCCGGAACTCGGAGTGGACATCCGCACACATCTTTATCAGTCCTCCATTTCTCTTTGTATACCTATTTGTCTTAAGCCATCTGTAAAGTATCCCAAAAGTATCTCGCTTTTTAAGTAATTGTTTTTCCCCGATTGACCTGATTGCAAAGCGACAGAATCTTGAATCTTGTAGCTAAAGTTTTAATTTATCGGTGCCTGCACGTAGAAAAAGGAAGTAGATGGAATTTTCTAAGGGCTTCTCTTCTATTCTCTAGGACAGTAATTACTAAAGACGTCTGCTTTTACCTTGAAGTCTTGGAAATGAGCGGTATACATAAAGAGCTGTAACACCAGTATAATGAAATCACATTTCATGAACAATGTCTTTGAGCTTTGGGCCAGAGAGCTTTACGTTGCACTAGGGAATAATTTACGTTTAATTTTACGCAAGACGGGTAGTGAGCGGAAGCCAGTAGCGTAGCATGCAATTTGACAACGTTGCAGTTTGTCCATTTAAACCCACGAAAAATATCGGAATATTGGGTGTTCGGTAAACACCTTCGTATTCTACCTTTTACATGGAATTAAATGGAGATAATCCAACGTTGCTAAATTTCACGCAACACGCCACTGGCGGAAGCAACCTAAAAAATGTTCGCGAAAGTTTCACACCATCCGAAAGCATGTGACCTCACGCCTAAACTTTAGGGAAGTTCAATTCCTATACGTAAAATTGTCTGAAATAACAACGAAACCATCGAAAGTCTCTAATTCCAATCATAAACCCACAATAGGTGATCTAAGTGAAATCCAAGATGGCGGTCAAATAAGTGGATCACAATGCGGGGAAGTCCCGACTAATTTTCTAGCTTTCTCTTTAATGAATCACTTTTCTCAGTGTAGAAAGTTGCGATTAGACCGGTCTCCCCCGCATTGTGATCCACTTATTTGGCCGTCATCCTGCAATTTTGTAGATACGAGTCAATTTTTGAACTTTTTGATGCTGCCTGCAGTAATCACACGTGATTTTACCATATTATAGACTCTCTCTGTAGCTGCTGTAGCAAAAGTTTGCAACAGACCCATTGCTCATGGATTAGAGTTGGGCAAATAGGAGTGTAATCGATTACACGATTAAACTGGGTAATTGGTAAGCGTTAAACCTTTGGATGGTAATTAAATGTATTTTGCACTGGTGAATAGTAAACATTAGGGTCTTTTCGATTAGATTAGATTCTTCTGCAACTAATATGATAGGTGGCTTGTAAAAAATCAGCCCTGATTACCATAAAATCACCCACCGAAAATACGACGATTACGATTATTCGGTAATGTGTAATCGATTACCAGCCCCATTTGCCCAACTCTGTTATGGATCTCTATGAACCATTATTAACAGGGTGCGCCTAGGTACGCCATTTTTTGTTGTTTTTTTTTTGTTTTTGTTTTTTTTTTTTGTTTTTTTTTTTTTTTAGACTTTTACTCGATTATTGGGAATATCAATGTCATCGTGAGGTATCCCTTTGACATCGACAATGAATGATTTAGATTTGAAAGTCGCTTTACGTCAGTGCTGTCAGTGTTTTCCTATCGCAGCACGTATTTATCGCATCTTGCCGACACCTCTGGCCAATATATACAGAGCGTGAGGGCACGGCTATTGACAGGAATCTCAGCGCGGCTAAAAAAAGCCGCGCGTGCCACGCTGCAGATACGCGCGTCTAAAAAAGATGAATTTATTCGAGTTGAGAAAGACCAGAGCTCGCATCTCATGTGCAAGTCCTCCTTTCCGGTAAAAAAAAATCTCTCTCAATTCTTCATCGATTCTGTTCTTGTTGCGGCATTCTTCGGTCGAACACGGGATGGGCTCAATGTTGTCGAAGCTCTGGCCTTTCTAGAGCATCGGTCTCTCAGAGAGGCACTCCAGATTTGATATTTTTTTATAGTTATGAACTTTTAATTGGTAGTTCCACAGGAACAGGGCTTTTCGCAAAAGCTAAAAAAATGTCATAAAAATGCATCATAAAAACGTCTGATGATAGTACATAGTGTTAATCTAGTTTACGCTTTCGAGTAACAGTGGGATACTTCAAACGTTTTGAATGAAGGTCGGTAGCAATGGGTCTTACATAGAAATCTGTGAAAATGACGATGAGTACACTAAAAAATCACAAAATTCACTCTCAGAATCGGGCTTCATGGTGGAGAGATGCAAGTATCATGGCGGGAGATTCCTATCAAATTTGTGACATATCTCTGTGCTTCCGTAGAGAAAGTGACAAATTAGAAAGGAATCTCCCGTGATACCTGCGTTGGGCCGCCATAACGATCTTACCGGTTTAGCAGCTATGTGAGTTTATTACTGAATTTTAGACTTTGTCGGAGTGATTATCGTGATTTTCTCAGGTTTTTGCAACCGATTGGGACTATTCTTTTGCTCACAGCAAAAGTTTGCGAGAGCCCCATTGTTGGTCACGAGGAAAAATTATTTTTCAGCACTTTGGTGACTGTGAGAGAAAAAGCAAGGAAAACTCAAGGAATTTAAAGTCGCAGGGAAATTTTGTTGAATTCTGGCAAAGTGTCGGCATTTTGTACATTTATTTTAAAGGGCAAAAAAAAAATCAAAATTAACAAAATCAAGATTTTTTAGACGGAAGTTACTCAATTTATAGAGCGACATTTAGACGGCGTTAGTGCAGATGAAACCAGTGGCGGCTCGTGACTGAAAAATTAGGTGTAGTTGTGTGGGGCCTGGGAGGACGCTCCCAGTATAGGAGGGGGGTTTGGGGCAGTGGCGTAGCGTGCAATTTGGCAACGTTGTTATAATTCCATTTAAACTCATGAAAAATATCGAACTATTGGGTGTTCGCTAAACACCTTCACATTCGACCTTTTACATGGGTTTAAATGTACACATTACAACGTTGCCAATTTGCACGCTACGCCACTGGTTTGGGGGTCCTCTCGCGGAAAGTTCTCGAAAATTTGACCTGCTTCAGATTTAATTTTAAGGTAGTTTTATGACACGAAAGTTCTCCTGCGACAATATATTCTGTGATCTTTACAACTTCTTTTTCTCTTTTCCCCCTTTAATTTCTCCGAAATCCCAACCATTTTTAATCAAGAGCGACCATTATCTTTGAAAATTTGAAAAGAAAAAAAATTAAAAAAAACCTTGAAAAAGTAGGTGTAGTGCCACTACACTAACTACACCTGACGAGCCGCCACTGGATGAAACAACACACTCTGAGTAGGTACAGGGAATTAGGATGTCAAAAACAGTTGGGATCCTATCGTATAGGAAATTTTCGGAAGCGTGGCATTTTTTTGAAGGTTGTGGTGATCTCGAGGTTTTGATTACTTAAAGTCTTAAAGTCGCGAAAACTGTGTTGAATTCTTTGACTCCCCTCCGAACGTAGACATTTTTCCGACTTTAAATATGGCAACGTTGATTGGCTCGTGCTCAGGTTCATTCAAATCGAACTTGTAAATATCCGCGGGTTCATTCACCGGTGCACGATCAAGTGTTTCCGACGTTGGTTGCTGTGAGTCTGGTGGTTAAATCGCGCACCAATCACCAGTTCCGGTAATTATCGGGTAATTACGTACACCGCAAGAGATTTATGTATCTACGTAGGTAAGTTCGTGGTTTCTTTTTGTCGTCTCTTCGGTTGTTCGGCGATAGTTTAGAAAAATGGTCTTGACGCAACGCTATAGGCGTTAAGTTTGCTCATACACTGAGAGTATTCTTTTTTTAAACGAAGGTGTATTTCGTTTGTGTTAAAAAGGAAAATGTCTGGTGCTGCAAATAAAAGATTCCTTTATTTGCTTTTTTTATTTGTTGTTGTGACAGTGATTATCCTTCATGCAACAGCACTTTACTTCGCGCAAGGAAAACCGTCTCAAGTAAATGTGTTTCCTTATTTTTAAAGAAGTGATTTCTCTCAGTGTATACATTGAGACAAATTTCCGGCAGAAACGTCACACTATGATCGGAGAGCGAAAAAATAGTGGCAAAAAATCAGTGAAAAAAGAGCAATCTGGCAACTGTGCATTCTTCCCCATTGATTGAATGAGAAATAATCGATTAGTAACAGGGCCATAGCCCTCTCAAGGATCGATTGTTTATCATGGGTTCAAATGGGAAGAAAGCATGGTTGCCACATTGCTGGATCTGCCCATGAGCGGCGCGGCGGTGAGAATCATTACATAATACATAACCCGCATTACGTGTTCTTTTTGAACGGAATTTCTGGTCGGATCTATTTGGAGGAAAGAGGCTGAATATTGCTATGTTTGAAAATAGGAATTCTTTCACCTAATAAAAGTCGGAAGATCTCCGCCGCAAAAAATCAGTAGCGGCTCGTGCATCTGGCAATCGTACTTTTTTGCCATTTAAACCAATACAATGATCGATTCTAGATCGTCGATTATTTTACGTGGGTTTAAATGAAGAACATCCGATGGTGCCAAATTTCACGAGCTTCCACTGTCCAAAATTACAATCTTGCGCACCAGGGTCAATAAAATTCAAAAGTTTGAAAGACAAAACTACACGGGAAAAAAGTTGAGACTTTCTCCAAGAGTTCACGTGTTATTGCTTCGGCAATATTCGGGGAAACATCGTTAACTTTGGGGAAAATAATGTCATCAACTTTGTTGAAATTCAGACTAAACGTTGGAAAAAGACTCCAAAGTTCACACCTTTTTTTCATAAACGTCCCAAAGTTAACGATATTTTCCTCAACTATATTGCTGGTGCAGAAGGGCGTAAACTTTTTTCCGTGATACCGTTTACGCACTCTTGAGTTCTCCAACTCTCTCTAAACCATGCTCTGAATAATACGTTCGTTAGAATTTGAACCAGTCGTTTATATGTTTAGTGGGTCATCTCATTAGTCAGATAAAAGATAAAAGGCACTTTCGACACTTTCGTAGTAAACTAATTAAAACAGAGCGAGATTTTACGGGGAAGATGTCTTAAATCACAAGAGGCATGTTAACGTTAGTAGTATAAGGGTACGTTGAGGACACTCCAGTCAATTTGAAAATTTGTTCAATAAATCAACCAATTTCATCAAAATTTGAACTTCCAATATTTTAGGCTTTAAATTTTACTCTGAAAACTACATAATAACTCGGAAAAGTGATTCATTTTACCAAGTATTTTAAGATGCGCACAAGCGTGCAGCCATGATATAAATTTTTTAAAGTTAAGATTTACTCGTTTTTTTACATTTTCAAGGGTCTAGATTACTTTTTGGCCACTTTTTCAAAACTGACTAATTACCCCCTTTTTTCACCAAAAATAAATAAAACACTCATAGCCTAGTGGTACGTCCGAGGCAGTCCAAAAAATAGTACCTGCACTATTAATGCAAGAGATGTTTCAAGTCTAATGAACCCAGGCTGTAGTCTCACGACTGTTCTTTTGGAAGCGACAACTCTTGACAAAACGCTATAGTGGACTGTCCATTCTTTCGTAATATCCTACCCCTTGGTCCGGACCCACCCTCTTCACCCTTCACCGCCTCTGTCTCGGTCATACAACTTCGTTTATCACCCTCACCCTCGCAGCGCTGTCAACCATGTTTCACCACCAGTGTTGTCACATCGGGTGAACCGTATCTTTCGTGGTCGAAGTGACTGAGGTCACTTGGTAATCTTATCTATTTATGGCTTCATTCATCCGCTCTCGCCCTATGAATGTTCGCAAAATATTCCCTCTAAGATTGCGCACAGAAACTTAGAACCTATGTGTGCTTTGTGCAGAGCTGCCGTTTTGCGTGTAATGTATGGTGTTTTTCAATTCACCGATAATTCCCCCGGTAGAGAAAAGATTACACAGTTCAGTTCAGTGTATGACTATAATGCACGAAAATACTCCCATCTGTAATCTTTTCTCAACCGGTGGAATCGTCGATGACTGTATAAAACTGCCGTATATTTTAATTAATCAACGGCGGCGTTTCCACCGATGGAGAAAAGATTACAGATCAGAGTATTCTCGTGCGTTTCAGTCATACACTGAACTGAACCGGTGTAATCTTTTCTCAACCGGTGGAATCATCGGTGAATTGAAAAATGGCATTTATTATACACGAAACGGGAGCTTTGGTTTTGTGCATTTTGCTCTGAATGAAAAAAAGGTGAAGGAGCGACGATTGTAAATCGACTTTTTCTTATTCATGGACCAGTAGCGTACACATGAGTTTATCTCTCTCTCTTTCCCCATTTGAACGCGTGAGAAAGAAAAGGACGGAAACAGGGGCTGGAACGAGACTTAAGCCCCTATTTCTTTCCTTTTCTACTACATACACTCAAACGGGAAAAGAGCGAGAGAGACTAATCCCTGCGTACGCCAGTGTCATGGACAAAAAAAAAATTCCAAACTTGAGTTTGAAAAACTAGTAGGCCGTCTCAGAGAAATTTCGCGGTAAATGACGTGTTCGCTGTAGGTTTTTATGGCTTTGCGTTGTTTTTTAACCATCTTTGCCCCCCTCCCTCCAGGAGTTAGGGGCCCGGAGCAAACTTTCGCATGTAGTTGCCAACTTGCAACCCTTCTCTAGCGACTCTTGGAAGCCGTAAAAACTAGATTTGGCAACTTGGCCTTATTTGATCACTTCCAGATTCATCCGCATGTGCGTCTGTTCGAGTGGATTTTTGTCACTGCTGATGCTGATATCTATAATTAAATCAGACTTCCTCGGTCTAAAGCGATGTTAGGGTGTCCCCGGTTCAGCGATTCGATCGGAATTTGTGTCAGCTTAATTTTGCACCCCTCTCGCCGGAGCTGTGAAAAGAAGGGTTTGAAGACTGAAGAGGAGTCTATCTGTAGGTCAAGGTAAAATGCAGTATACGCTCTAGGTTTTAAGCGTATTTTTGGAGGTGCGTGGACCGTATTCGGGTGCTTTCCTGTATTACAAGATCTGTTACTATTAGTCTTTCTTCCGAAGAAAAAACACTTTTTTTTTTTTTTTTTTTTTTTTTTTTTTTTTTTTTTTTAACACAGGTTTTGAAACAAGCTGTGTATTTCATCATATTTATCACAGTGTCTATATACAAGTGCAAAAAAGGGGCAATAATTCATTATCCTTATCTTCCTACTTCTCAAGTCATTGTTTCAACTTTTCCAAAAAATATCTCGCTCATTTTACCTCTCATCCAAGTCGTTGGCAAATATTGCTGCGCTTGCTTGCAAGAATGAATGTTTTACAGTCATCGCAACAACCAAAGTATAAATAAAACCGTATTATCATACTCTTAGGTCACACACTATGATCCACAAGAGTGTTCTAATGGTCCGATCAATCAGCAATACATTAAGCTTTTTTACAAGATTATCACTGCGACATTTAATGACCGATCATTCCTTTTTAATTTACGTCCGCATTTTGCTTTGCAACCTGGTAACTGGTCTTGTGACGCCGCACAGTGGATTTCTCCTGTGAGTTATACATTTATCTAAAGTGGCAGTTTAATGGTTAACCTGCGTAACCACCATGAAGGATTTTTAGGTTAGATTTAAGCGAGTAATTTCGTCCACTGATTCTCACACATTTTGATGCAGGTGCTGCGCTCAGTGGATCGGAGCTTGTTCCAGAATAATCGGAAAAATTACAACTTAAACCTAACCTAAAAATCCTTTGTGGTGGTTACGCAGGTTACCAACCAGACGGCCACTCTAGATAAATGTAGAACAATAAAAATGGCTGTAAATAATTATAAAACAATAATAAATGAGCTGTTCAGCCAAAATAAAACAAATAAAAAGGGGAAAATTAAATCATAATAATAAAATGATCCTACCTTTAATTGATCATTTAAGGTCGGATCATTTTATTATTATGATTTAATTTTCCCCCTTTAATTTCTCCGAAATCCCAACCATTTTTAATCAAGAGCGACCATTATCTTTGAAAATTTGAAAAGAAAAAAAATTAAAAAAAACCTTGAAAAAGTAGGTGTAGTGCCACTACACTAACTACACCTGACGAGCCGCCACTGGATGAAACAACACACTCTGAGTAGGTACAGGGAATTAGGATGTCAAAAACAGTTGGGATCCTATCGTATAGGAAATTTTCGGAAGCGTGGCATTTTTTTGAAGGTTGTGGTGATCTCGAGGTTTTGATTACTTAAAGTCTTAAAGTCGCGAAAACTGTGTTGAATTCTTTGACTCCCCTCCGAACGTAGACATTTTTCCGACTTTAAATATGGCAACGTTGATTGGCTCGTGCTCAGGTTCATTCAAATCGAACTTGTAAATATCCGCGGGTTCATTCACCGGTGCACGATCAAGTGTTTCCGACGTTGGTTGCTGTGAGTCTGGTGGTTAAATCGCGCACCAATCACCAGTTCCGGTAATTATCGGGTAATTACGTACACCGCAAGAGATTTATGTATCTACGTAGGTAAGTTCGTGGTTTCTTTTTGTCGTCTCTTCGGTTGTTCGGCGATAGTTTAGAAAAATGGTCTTGACGCAACGCTATAGGCGTTAAGTTTGCTCATACACTGAGAGTATTCTTTTTTTAAACGAAGGTGTATTTCGTTTGTGTTAAAAAGGAAAATGTCTGGTGCTGCAAATAAAAGATTCCTTTATTTGCTTTTTTTATTTGTTGTTGTGACAGTGATTATCCTTCATGCAACAGCACTTTACTTCGCGCAAGGAAAACCGTCTCAAGTAAATGTGTTTCCTTATTTTTAAAGAAGTGATTTCTCTCAGTGTATACATTGAGACAAATTTCCGGCAGAAACGTCACACTATGATCGGAGAGCGAAAAAATAGTGGCAAAAAATCAGTGAAAAAAGAGCAATCTGGCAACTGTGCATTCTTCCCCATTGATTGAATGAGAAATAATCGATTAGTAACAGGGCCATAGCCCTCTCAAGGATCGATTGTTTATCATGGGTTCAAATGGGAAGAAAGCATGGTTGCCACATTGCTGGATCTGCCCATGAGCGGCGCGGCGGTGAGAATCATTACATAATACATAACCCGCATTACGTGTTCTTTTTGAACGGAATTTCTGGTCGGATCTATTTGGAGGAAAGAGGCTGAATATTGCTATGTTTGAAAATAGGAATTCTTTCACCTAATAAAAGTCGGAAGATCTCCGCCGCAAAAAATCAGTAGCGGCTCGTGCATCTGGCAATCGTACTTTTTTGCCATTTAAACCAATACAATGATCGATTCTAGATCGTCGATTATTTTACGTGGGTTTAAATGAAGAACATCCGATGGTGCCAAATTTCACGAGCTTCCACTGTCCAAAATTACAATCTTGCGCACCAGGGTCAATAAAATTCAAAAGTTTGAAAGACAAAACTACACGGGAAAAAAGTTGAGACTTTCTCCAAGAGTTCACGTGTTATTGCTTCGGCAATATTCGGGGAAACATCGTTAACTTTGGGGAAAATAATGTCATCAACTTTGTTGAAATTCAGACTAAACGTTGGAAAAAGACTCCAAAGTTCACACCTTTTTTTCATAAACGTCCCAAAGTTAACGATATTTTCCTCAACTATATTGCTGGTGCAGAAGGGCGTAAACTTTTTTCCGTGATACCGTTTACGCACTCTTGAGTTCTCCAACTCTCTCTAAACCATGCTCTGAATAATACGTTCGTTAGAATTTGAACCAGTCGTTTATATGTTTAGTGGGTCATCTCATTAGTCAGATAAAAGATAAAAGGCACTTTCGACACTTTCGTAGTAAACTAATTAAAACAGAGCGAGATTTTACGGGGAAGATGTCTTAAATCACAAGAGGCATGTTAACGTTAGTAGTATAAGGGTACGTTGAGGACACTCCAGTCAATTTGAAAATTTGTTCAATAAATCAACCAATTTCATCAAAATTTGAACTTCCAATATTTTAGGCTTTAAATTTTACTCTGAAAACTACATAATAACTCGGAAAAGTGATTCATTTTACCAAGTATTTTAAGATGCGCACAAGCGTGCAGCCATGATATAAATTTTTTAAAGTTAAGATTTACTCGTTTTTTTACATTTTCAAGGGTCTAGATTACTTTTTGGCCACTTTTTCAAAACTGACTAATTACCCCCTTTTTTCACCAAAAATAAATAAAACACTCATAGCCTAGTGGTACGTCCGAGGCAGTCCAAAAAATAGTACCTGCACTATTAATGCAAGAGATGTTTCAAGTCTAATGAACCCAGGCTGTAGTCTCACGACTGTTCTTTTGGAAGCGACAACTCTTGACAAAACGCTATAGTGGACTGTCCATTCTTTCGTAATATCCTACCCCTTGGTCCGGACCCACCCTCTTCACCCTTCACCGCCTCTGTCTCGGTCATACAACTTCGTTTATCACCCTCACCCTCGCAGCGCTGTCAACCATGTTTCACCACCAGTGTTGTCACATCGGGTGAACCGTATCTTTCGTGGTCGAAGTGACTGAGGTCACTTGGTAATCTTATCTATTTATGGCTTCATTCATCCGCTCTCGCCCTATGAATGTTCGCAAAATATTCCCTCTAAGATTGCGCACAGAAACTTAGAACCTATGTGTGCTTTGTGCAGAGCTGCCGTTTTGCGTGTAATGTATGGTGTTTTTCAATTCACCGATAATTCCCCCGGTAGAGAAAAGATTACACAGTTCAGTTCAGTGTATGACTATAATGCACGAAAATACTCCCATCTGTAATCTTTTCTCAACCGGTGGAATCGTCGATGACTGTATAAAACTGCCGTATATTTTAATTAATCAACGGCGGCGTTTCCACCGATGGAGAAAAGATTACAGATCAGAGTATTCTCGTGCGTTTCAGTCATACACTGAACTGAACCGGTGTAATCTTTTCTCAACCGGTGGAATCATCGGTGAATTGAAAAATGGCATTTATTATACACGAAACGGGAGCTTTGGTTTTGTGCATTTTGCTCTGAATGAAAAAAAGGTGAAGGAGCGACGATTGTAAATCGACTTTTTCTTATTCATGGACCAGTAGCGTACACATGAGTTTATCTCTCTCTCTTTCCCCATTTGAACGCGTGAGAAAGAAAAGGACGGAAACAGGGGCTGGAACGAGACTTAAGCCCCTATTTCTTTCCTTTTCTACTACATACACTCAAACGGGAAAAGAGCGAGAGAGACTAATCCCTGCGTACGCCAGTGTCATGGACAAAAAAAAAATTCCAAACTTGAGTTTGAAAAACTAGTAGGCCGTCTCAGAGAAATTTCGCGGTAAATGACGTGTTCGCTGTAGGTTTTTATGGCTTTGCGTTGTTTTTTAACCATCTTTGCCCCCCTCCCTCCAGGAGTTAGGGGCCCGGAGCAAACTTTCGCATGTAGTTGCCAACTTGCAACCCTTCTCTAGCGACTCTTGGAAGCCGTAAAAACTAGATTTGGCAACTTGGCCTTATTTGATCACTTCCAGATTCATCCGCATGTGCGTCTGTTCGAGTGGATTTTTGTCACTGCTGATGCTGATATCTATAATTAAATCAGACTTCCTCGGTCTAAAGCGATGTTAGGGTGTCCCCGGTTCAGCGATTCGATCGGAATTTGTGTCAGCTTAATTTTGCACCCCTCTCGCCGGAGCTGTGAAAAGAAGGGTTTGAAGACTGAAGAGGAGTCTATCTGTAGGTCAAGGTAAAATGCAGTATACGCTCTAGGTTTTAAGCGTATTTTTGGAGGTGCGTGGACCGTATTCGGGTGCTTTCCTGTATTACAAGATCTGTTACTATTAGTCTTTCTTCCGAAGAAAAAACACTTTTTTTTTTTTTTTTTTTTTTTTTTTTTTTTTTTTTTTTTTTAAAACAGGTTTTGAAACAAGCTGTGTATTTCATCATATTTATCACAGTGTCTATATACAAGTGCAAAAAAGGGGCAATAATTCATTATCCTTATCTTCCTACTTCTCAAGTCATTGTTTCAACTTTTCCAAAAAATATCTCGCTCATTTTACCTCTCATCCAAGTCGTTGGCAAATATTGCTGCGCTTGCTTGCAAGAATGAATGTTTTACAGTCATCGCAACAACCAAAGTATAAATAAAACCGTATTATCATACTCTTAGGTCACACACTATGATCCACAAGAGTGTTCTAATGGTCCGATCAATCAGCAATACATTAAGCTTTTTTACAAGATTATCACTGCGACATTTAATGACCGATCATTCCTTTTTAATTTACGTCCGCATTTTGCTTTGCAACCTGGTAACTGGTCTTGTGACGCCGCACAGTGGATTTCTCCTGTGAGTTATACATTTATCTAAAGTGGCAGTTTAATGGTTAACCTGCGTAACCACCATGAAGGATTTTTAGGTTAGATTTAAGCGAGTAATTTCGTCCACTGATTCTCACACATTTTGATGCAGGTGCTGCGCTCAGTGGATCGGAGCTTGTTCCAGAATAATCGGAAAAATTACAACTTAAACCTAACCTAAAAATCCTTTGTGGTGGTTACGCAGGTTACCAACCAGACGGCCACTCTAGATAAATGTAGAACAATAAAAATGGCTGTAAATAATTATAAAACAATAATAAATGAGCTGTTCAGCCAAAATAAAACAAATAAAAAGGGGAAAATTAAATCATAATAATAAAATGATCCTACCTTTAATTGATCATTTAAGGTCGGATCATTTTATTATTATGATTTAATTTTCCCCTTTTTATTTGTTTTATTTTGGCTGAACAGCTCATTTATTATTGTTTGATAAATGTAGATATAGCCCGTTGACTTTGTCAGATGTAATTTCACTTGTAACAATCAAGATTATGAACCATATGAGTATATAGGAAGATAACTTATAATAATGCGTAAAATGATGCAATGGGGCTCTCGGAAACTTTAGCTGTAAGGGATTGAAATGTTAATTCTTGCATCGAAACCTTTAAAAATGACGATGAGTACACTGAAAAATCACGAAATTCACTCTCAGTATCGGGCTTAAAGCCGGAGAGACGCAAGTATGAATAGTATCATGGGTAATCCCATCTAAATTGAGACATATCTTTGTGTTTCCGTAGAGAAAGTGACATTGTAGACAGGAATTTTCCATGATACCTGCGTTGAGCCGCCATTACAAACTTGCCGTTATAGCAGTTATGTGAGTTCATTACTTAATTTTAGACTTTCTCAGTGTGGTATTCGTGATTTTTTTACACCATATTAGACTATTCATTTGCTCGCAGCTAAAGTTTGCAAGAGCCCCATTTACGGCTTAAAATGAGCCGATTATCATGGTTTATGCAATTATGTACGTATCAAGAAGTACTAGAATGTTTTTAAAGCAAGAAAATTACTGTTCATGTCGAGAAAAAAGCTATGTTTCGATGCAGTGTGCGGTGCGGCGGCCGGTGGATCGCGGAGGAAGTGTGCGGAATTTCTTTGTCATTCATCAGAATCATCAGCAAACATGAGTGCAAGTGTCTGGTCTGCTGAATGCTGAGTGCGCTAACATCAGAGCCCGTATACCGTATAATTCAGTCTTCCTCAAACGTCGCAACCTTATCGTCTCCGTCAAAAGTTATTCACCTCCTCCGTGGCTAATAGCGACATTAGTAAAATACACTTTCATGTTTTCAGCCCCCCTGACGACTCCACCCCCTTCAACCCCCTTTCCTCTATTCTCTCTCCGTTTCTCCCGGCGAACGCTACCCCGGTCATAAATTCTAGGACTCGCGCCTTGTTGTAAAATCGAACCGCGGACGCGGCGGCGTGGTAAAATAGTCTCGATAATAGTTTTTCACGAAATATTAAGCTGCAGCGGCGAAGCGTGCTATTTGGCAACGTTGCATTATCTCCATTTGAACGCATACGAAAAATCGAATTCGACGGTCATCGCCGATTCCTTTTAGTTCGATAGTTTTCATAGTCAGTGGCGTAGCCAAGGGGGTCCAAGGGGCCTAGCCCCGCTCACTTGACACCAAAACTTGCCCTTAAAAAAAGGTAATTTTTTTATGTTTTCAGACAAATTTTTACCAAATTAGTATCTTTGGACCCCCCTTGACAATTTTTGGATTCTGGATCCCCCCTTGACAAATTTTGGATCCCCCCCTATCCCCCCTCCGAAAACTACGCCATTAAGTAAAGTTTAAATGATTTTTGCAAGTCTTGCACTGATATGTTTAATCGTATAAATAATAAGATAAACTGGATTGAGACTCGTGTCTCTAAACGAGTTTTTCGTTTTCGTCTGTTGTAATATTTCAAAAGTTGATCGACAATTGAGCTGTAACTGATACAAGAGATGGTGAATTAATGTACCTGTACCACGCAAACAATGTCGCAATTGCATTTATTCCTTGGTTCTAATTTGTAGAATTAGCCTGTTGCTCGTTCGCGGTTTTTTGCTCTTTGGAGTGTTTAAATTTTAATTCAACTTTAGAAAACGCGGGCAACATGGCAGATTGATCGATAAGCTCGTGTCATAAAATATTCACGTTTTTACCCTTTCTATTATGAATTATGTTGGATTTTAAATCTATCTGATTAAGTTTAAGGTTTTTTTTTCCAGTTTGACAACGTAGTCTTAAGCTGTTCCCCTTTTTTTCTCGTTCTTTTATTTTCTCTCGTGCGGTGCAAGCCGCGATTCCGATGAGTGCAGACTCCATTAAATTACCATTTACGTTAGAAATGCCTTCAGCCTCCACCCCCTTTCCCTCCTTTACCCTCTCCGCCCACTCTCAATCGTGCTGGAGCCCTTGCGACACACTATGAGAGTAATTTATGCTATCACCACCCATCTTTCATTTTCTTGAAATTTTAACGATCATATTTTTGTCATTCTGAATTAATTAGCTCATTCAGGAATCAGGAGGGAGGAAAAAATCAAATAAATTTCGTTCGTGTCTTCCCCTCCCAGCATCGATCTAAAATTAAGTACCTAAATCAAGTTTGAATTTATTTATCTGATGCTGGTGGTCGAATTTGATCTACAAGTGTATTTAGATATACACATACTAATACTGCTATACCTCGCCTTTCAGCCCCCGTGCCTCATTTTTTTGTTAGAATTTTAAACAAGACACATTTTGCCACAGAATAATACACAATTAAAATGGAAATTCCTACAAGAGCCAATGGTAGCATTTTCTCGATCTTTTTCAATGTGTCTATTAAAAATGGCGGGAGTTTTGAACGTCTGAAAATGGTAGTCCGAAAAATAATCCTTTGAAATGAATCGAAATTATCGATTCTGAAATCAGAGGTGCAAATTGAAGGGAGGGAGAGGGGCTCGGGGCACGTGTTCCTCTCCAGCGGCCTCAAAACTTGCTTTATTTTAACAGAAAACGGACCGAAAATGCCTCCTGAGTCTCTTCAAATTTTAATTTCTAACAAATTTACTGGGTCCGCCACTGCGACGAACTGATGAGTAATAGGGTGTGTCAAAAATACCAAAGTTGTGAAAAACCTTGCTCCCCCGCGTTTTTCCCATTCCTTTGGTCCTTCTGATGAAGAAAAATCCATTCCGAAATTTTTCGGAGGGGGGGAAAGTTCCCCGAAAGCTCCCCAAAGTTTCAAATTTTTCGTCAAAATTAGGTAAATTTAAAAAAATTCGTGACAGCACGGATTTTCTTGTAAACCCTAAAAATGGCATGAAAGTTACTTTTAAGATGTATTTGAATCATAAAAAAAATTCTCAAACCGTTTCAGGCATAAAACAGCCCCCCAAAGCCCCCTTCAAAATACGTAATTTTACTGAAAAATTCCCGACTTGGCCAACTATTCAAATGTCTACCATTCACCTCGCCTTGAGGTTAAAACGTTGTTATACTCACGGTGGATTATATACTTTTCCTACTTAAGGTTTAAGTGCCTGGAGGACTTCTCTGTTCACCCGTGGGGGGGGGGGGGGTGTCCAGCGCGCTCCTCAAGAAAGTCCTATACAGCAAACAGCCGCTTGAAATCCCACGGCAACGAACGAGTAGTCTGATGCCGGATGCATGTAATATATTTAAGCACTTTCATAGGCGGACCGTATCAGGGGCTAGGGGGGGGGGCTATAGCCCTCCCCCCACTTTTTCTGGGCGGAGGGGCTAAAAATCGGGAAAAAGTCATCACTTGAGACGTGAGAAGCAAAAAAAAAAAAGGTCATCACCTTTTAGCCCCCCCCCCCCACTTATTTTGGTCACGGTCCGCCTATGAGCACTTTGTTCTTTTTGGCTCTTGTTTATCCTAAATTATACGCAAAGTATTAATTTGTAAAGTAGGTGATTCTAGCGCTCTTTTAGGAATCATCGTTGCCTTAGGATTTGTTGGTTGTGGTTTTCGAGTACAATATAATCATCGGATTATTTACTGTACGATGTTTTAGCTTTGAGATTTTTATTAGTTTCTACTTCTGAACTTATTCCAAGGCGTTCATTAGCGGCGCTAATAAATTCTTGACCATAGCGCTTTCTTTGCACTATTTAAATACCAGTGTAAAATGCTTACTCTCCGTTCAAAATGAAAATTGGCTTATTGGGAAAAGCTTGGGGTCTTTCCATCAAAACAATATTCTAACAAATGGCGATATTCTCCGTCGTTTGTGCTACTTGAAAGACGGGGATTTCGAGCAGTACAAACATGGATACAGCCTGCAGCCTGTGTATGATATAATTATTAGAGAAATTCATGAGATTTGGTCAAAAATAGGGATTCCGCTTTACAGGAAAGATAAAATTAAACAAAGAGTGGAAAAATTATACCTAAATTACACGGACTGGCGAAAAAGCGCACATTTGACGTGCAAGTACGAAAAACAGAAAAATAATGAAAAAACATTCAAGGGCACTTTGGACAGTTACTTCTTAATTGCTCACACCTCTTATGACTCATTGAAACTCATTGAAACGGATAGACTAAGGACTGTAAAACAAAAGGAAGAAGACGCATTGAGTCTATGCAGTTCTTGAAAGAGAACAAAAATGTAACTTTAGGTTCGGAAGATAAACGTTACGGAAATAAATGCTTAGAAAAAGAGCAACGGGTACAAAGAGAAAAACAGCGTGGTATGAAGGCAACGGAGGCTTCTAAAACACAGGTGATGAGCATGCTGCAACTGGAGCCTTTTGAAGATGCTTCAGATATATTAAGCTCGCCATCTTCTTCCACCGATCGCTATGCATAGTTTCATGTTCACGAAAGGAAAAAAGCAAAGCTGTCCGAAACTCGTGTTTTAAATGTACCGAAAAAGTTTTAGTCGGTGTTAACGTTTGCCGGTTTTGGTTTAGAATTTATTAGCGCCGCTAATGAACGCCTTGGAATAAGTTCAGAAGTAGAAACTAATAAAAATCTCAAAGCTAAAACATCGTACAGTAAATAATCCGATGATTATATTGTACTCGAAAACCACAACCAACAAATCCTAAGGCAACGATGATTCCTAAAAGAGCGCTAGAATCACCTACTTTACAAATTAATACTTTGCGTATAATTTAGGATAAACAAGAGCCAAAAAGAACAAAGTGCTCATAGGCGGACCGTGACCAAAATAAGTGGGGGGGGGGCTAAAAGGTGATGACCTTTTTTTTTTTTGCTTCTCACGTCTCAAGTGATGACTTTTTCCCGATTTTTAGCCCCTCCGCCCAGAAAAAGTGGGGGGAGGGCTATAGCCCCCCCCCCTAGCCCCTGATACGGTCCGCCTATGAAAGTGCTTAAATATATTACATGCATCCGGCATCAGACTACTCGTTTGTTGCCGTGGGATTTCAAGCGGCTGTTTGCTGTATAGGACTTTCTTGAGGAGCGCGCTGGACACCCCCCCCCCCCCCACGGGTGAACAGAGAAGTCCTCCAGGCACTTAAACCTTAAGTAGGAAAAGTATATAATCCACCGTGAGTATAACAACGTTTTAACCTCAAGGCGAGGTGAATGGTAGAAATTTGAATAGTTGGCCAAGTCGGGAATTTTTCAGTAAAATTACGTATTTTGAAGGGGGCTTTGGGGGGCTGTTTTATGCCTGAAACGGTTTGAGAATTTTTTTTATGATTCAAATACATCTTAAAAGTAACTTTCATGCCATTTTTAGGGTTTACAAGAAAATCCGTGCTGTCACGAATTTTTTTAAATTTACCTAATTTTGACGAAAAATTTGAAACTTTGGGGAGCTTTCGGGGAACTTTCCCCCCCCTCCGAAAAATTTCGGAATGGATTTTTCTTCATCAGAAGGACCAAAGGAATGGGAAAAACGCGGGGGAGCAAGGTTTTTCACAACTTTGGTATTTTTGACACACCCTAATGAGTAATAATTTACGCTCTCGTAAGAAAAAGAAGAAAAAAACGATTCACCCATTTTACTTACCTTCAGTGGCGTAGCGTGCAATACGACAACGTTTTAGTTCGTCAATTTAAATCCATGAAAAAGGTCGAGCTATTGGGTGTTTGGTGAACATCTTCGCATTCGACCTTTTACATAGGTTTTAATGGCCACAATACAACATTACAACGTTGCCAAATTGCATGCTACGCCACTGCTTATACCTTTCGTATCTTACTACCTTTTCGTTTTTCTTTGTGTATATACAATGTTACGGATTCCAACAATTAATCGATTGTAAGTTTTTTATTCAAACTGCCCGAGTAGAAGAAATGCTTTTGCACTCACAGTTTGTTTCCCAGTTTTTCACATTACGGTGATATGATTTTCTGCCAAACGCTATACTGCTTATTTTCAGTCCTCATATTCCTGTTTCTTGGAATGATACTTGAGGTCTAATTCTAATTCGAACGGAGCTAAAACGGATCGAACATTTTCTCTCATTTCTCTACTTAGATTCTTTCTTTTCTCTCTTCTTATTGTTTTAAAAATGTTGAGTGGGAACCATCTTCCAGCCAGTATCATTCTACATTAACTCTTCTCTATTTTTGAGTTTGCATGTATGCATTCCCTGCACTGAAAAAAGTAGAATGTGTCGTATAGGCTCAAATTTGGGTTCACCGGCCACAATTTGGATCAGTTTTTTGCATGGGACACAATCAGATTGTTTCGTTGACACAATCTAATTGTGTCTCACGCAAAAAACTGATCCAAATTGTAACCGGTGAACTCAAATTTGTACCTACGACACATTCTACTTTTTTCCGTGTGCCAGTCCAATCTCACTCCTGTAATTATGTGTATGCATATCTTATGCATGCTGTTCTTTGTGCGACTTGTCCATAAAAGGCAATTTTTGCGTTTTTGGTTCGCCGCGCTTTGTATGTAAGTACATACATGGCATCCTCTATCGCTTACCTCCAAGCACAATGTTGCGGCTATCAAACGCTGCACTGCGTGCTGCAACAGGTGAAATATGCGTAATGATGAAAAATTTGGCAAGGTTTTCGGTCGGAGTAAAACCTTATTACAATAACGCATCGACCAATGGGTTCTCGCACTCGCACCAGTAATGTTTGTGACTGGTGACGTTGGTGACTGGTGACACGCGACACGTGATATCCATTCAAAAGTTAATAAAATAATCGACGGTAGCTGGACGCGCACCGAAAAAGAGCGGCCAGAAAGCGCCTTCGTGCTCGTAAGTCCCGCCGTGTTTTTGTCGCGTCAGAAAACATGCGATTGCACAGTGAATCACAATCAATGTTGCCATATTAAAAAATTAAAAAAAAAAAAAAAAAAACTTTTTTTTTTTCCAAAACAACTGAACGAAACTTTTCACTGAAAAAATTGTCGACAGTGCTAGGAACTTTTACAATGAATATTGGAATATAAGCCCTTCAAATAATTTGTTTTGAATAGTAGGAAAGATGCAAAATTACACGGGACCAAAAACGTTTTAGATTTAAAAAGAAATACTTTTGAACTATATGAACAAAACGGACAAAATAGTATTTTAAAATTGAAACTTTAAGTTTTGTTGAATTAAGAAAAAACTTTTCATTACATCAAAATACCAAATTTTCAATTTAAATACAGTTATTTTTAATTTAAAAACAAATATTTTTACTTTTAAAACAAGTAATTTTAGTTTAAAAGTACATCTCATTGTCAGATAGTTCAAAAATATTTTTTTTTAAAGAAAATATTTTTTTTATTCTGTGTAGTGCAACATGGCTAGTGACTTAAAATGTTCTTTCCGTGTGGTCTTCATATTTTGTATGTTGTTTTTTATTTATATTTAATCTTCTTTAACCGAATTAATTTTAATTATTTATTTTAATTATTTTTACCATTTTAATTGTTTTTAATTTTTCTCGTCCGATTTGGCAATCCTGGCGCTCCCTCGATCCTCCCTTCCACCAAACTCCTTCAATTCTTTCATTAAAGAGACGAAGAAATAAGGAAGGGGGAGGGGGGAATATTTCCCTCTTAATCCCCCACCTCCCAATCCCCATATTACGCGGTGGCGGTGATGTTTTTGGGGAGTAAAGTCATTCATTGGCTCTTTAAATAATCCTCCATTCACAGCCGCGGGGAATGGAATTGGAAATTGACGAGCTTCTCAGTTGAAACTCTACACGTGACCGAACGTGTGACGCTCTTTTGTTTGTATTCCTCATTCCGAGCAACATACGCCTATTTTTGAAAACCATTCCCGCTTAAATTAGTTAGTTGGTTCTTATCTAAATTTAAATCTCGGAAGTTGGGTTTCTTTTCTTCGAAAGTAAGAATGAGTTTGAAAGCTCCACAGAATTGTGAAAGGAATTTCATTTTGAAATGACTAGATTTTTTTTAATTGATCTTGATAATTATTTTGCTTACCTTGCGATGATGAGATTGGGTTTTAATAATCAACTTCTTTATAATTAAATAATAGGACCGTTTAGCTCATATGTGTAAGTGAAGGCCTGAAGTCTCTAGCAGAGCTGCCGTTTTGTAGAGGCCAAAATATTGTTACTTCTTCACGGTTCTCCTCATAGAGATATGTGCGGAGGGTACTTGAGAGGGGTTTAAACCAGAGCTGCCATTTTGCGGATAACCAGTGGCATTTTTTAAATTCATCGATGATTCCACCGGTTGAAGAAAGATTACACAGTCCACTTCATTGTATGTCCTGTTCTGCACGGAAATACTCTGATCTGTAATATTTTCTCAATCTCTGCAATCACCGTTAAATTACTAAAAGTATATTCTTTATAACCTAAACGAGAAACACCTTGGATTAAAAAAAGAATTCTCTCGGTGTGCGCTATAATCATACTGCTGAACTGGGCTGCTGTTTTTGTCAATCGGTTGAACTTTTGGTCAGTTAGAAAAGTCCTCCGAAGATCCGTAAAATGGCAGCGGTGAACTGAACTCTCGAGATGAACTTGCGTAGCTAGGAAGCGAAAAAAGAACTTTTTATTGTCAGGTGAGCAGAACTCAGTGATAGTGTTGTACTTTTCGGATGATTTATTGATAGGTTCCAAGTCGGGTTCTCGCCGTCAAGCGTCGGTCTGGTTTAATGACCAATTTGAATTTGACGAATGGCCTAACGGCTAAAAGTTACAACCAATCTGAGTCAACCGATCAACAATCGGTTAAAATGCGCTCAGCTCTGTAATTGTCATCTCGCCGAAACATCAAAAGATGCCGGCGCTGCAGCGCTGACTGTTGTGTGATGCGATCGAATTGAGTCGCGCCGGTTCTTTTTATTGTGATTCATCTCGCCGTTCGCCTGCATCCCATTCAGTTTTCGTTGGGTCCATTGAAGAGCCGTGGTCCATTGAAGAGCCGTGGTATTGAATCAAAATTATTTTGTAATGCGACCATCTTGCAGAGCTTGATAGTTTTATATAATGTGCCGTGGTGAGCGGTGGCCGGTGACCATATATTCATCGCTCTGATTGGTCTTCTGCGACCTCCTCGCTGCCAACTATGTCGACAAAAGAACCAATCATCGAATCGCTTTCATTTTTCATCCTCATCGATGGCGATGTTGTAATCGCAAAATTGAAACCGTTTCAATTCGAATATTTCTCTATGCAGGCCTCCAGTCCAGTCCAGTCGGCTGGATTATCTCGCAGAATTTGAAAATGGCATTCATTCACTGGAAAAAAAAGATGATTATAGAAGCATGAAGATTTGTGGACCGAGTTCATAGGGATGGGACTGTTTCCAGAATTATAGTATGTTTCTTGAAAATGTTAAGTAAATTCTGATTGACCATGTTCTGATATTAACACCAGAATTTTTGGTAAAATTATTAGACCCTCCGCGGTTCACATATCAGTGGCGGACCCAGCCCTTGCAAACGGGGGGGGGGGGGCGAACTTGGAATTTTTGCCCCTTAGTGACCCCCTTCTCTTTTTTCCGCTCTTGCTTTCCATCTTCCTCTCCACTCTTTTCTCACTTTTTGGGCCGAACTGGGGGGGGGGGGGGGTCGATCGCCTACTTCGCCACCCCCCTATTTCCGCCAATGTCACTTATTGTTGTGCTTCCGGTAACCTCACTGTATAGGAATCAATTATGTTCGATAAACTGCATATCATGTAGTTTTTGGTTTTCAAAAATGACAAACTATTTTTCTGTCTGCCCGGAGAGCTATTCGCACTCATTATTTTGTCTGCGCTTTAAAGCTCAAAAAATCGTACCGAAGTCACAACGCGATATCTTGTTTAAGCTTGTGTTTATTCATGCATTTATTTTAATCAAACACTTGTATTTTAAAAAAAAAATAAAATAAAAAAAAAAATTAAAAAAAAAAAAAACAAACTTTATAGGTAAAAAGAGGATTATTTCTACTTTTTGTCTCTTCCTTCTTTCTCTACGCTGGTATTTACTTGCAGCTTGCAGTCAAAACAAAGATGAACCTTTCATTTTAATAATGAATAACTCGTGGATCCTTGCGTGTAAACTATAATCACCCGTAAACTACAAAATACGTGCATGTTTAGTTTCTGAGATAAGATTGATCGATAAATAGATAACGTGGGCATGACAAGGGTGCGATATTACACCAATCACCAATCGGTGCCGGTGTCGGTAGCCTCGTCTCGTCATCGGACCATCTGCTACTCATCGATCTCTTACCTTACCTCATGCTTTCACCCCCTTGGTAGTTGGTTTGACTCATGCTGCGTATCAGTTATCACTCAATTTATCCCTCCTGCCTCGGGCTTGCTCAGTGCTCACCCACCTTATTCCTTCACTATCCACCATCCTTCGAACCTAATTCGGCCTCCATGGATAATAAATATCGTGTTGGAGGGTTGGTTTTGTAAATAAGCACTTACCCATACACGTATACTTACCTAACTCAAGCACTACCAATAGTGACGTAGTGTGTAATTTGGCAACGTTGCATTGTGTCCATTTAAACCCACGTTAAAGGTCGAATGCGACGTCCTTGGGATTTTGCGGTTTGACGGTAGCCGCATGGAAACCAATCAGCTTCAAGGAAACCTCTTTGTCGTGCCGCCGAGAACTGATCCGACGTTGACAAAA
The DNA here is from genome assembly GCA_011764245.1 of Trialeurodes vaporariorum. NCBI lineage: Eukaryota > Metazoa > Arthropoda > Insecta > Hemiptera > Aleyrodidae > Trialeurodes > Trialeurodes vaporariorum. The sequence goes on from VMOF01000111.1 coordinate 70,776,939, forward strand.
GATAAAAAGTACAAAGAACAATCTATGTTGCTTTGAACCGTTAATTGAAGATCAGAGGAGTAAAGAGGCGGTCTTTTTGAAATCAGAGGAAAATCCGCAGCATTCATTGTTGCCAAGTTATAGTGTATAATCAAGCCGAAGCGGGTCGGTTAATCCACTGAATGATTGAGAGAAAATTGCTTGAGCCCCATCGGACCCCCCCCCCCCCCCACCCTGCTACGCCACTGCCGCACAAGCACGGCACTGATTTATCATGCATTTTACAATTTCCCGAAAAATGGCAACAGTGGTTTCAATTTCTTGGTTGACATCCTCGAGCCATGTTGGGCCCAATTAATTGGATACTAATGCAGGCGGCTTCCGTAACTTCGAGCCCCGCAGTCGCTGTCGGCGCGCACTATACGCTTGTAAGTACTTACAATACGCACCGCCAGAGAACTGAATCTTGTTCGGGAAAGAAGAAAATGAAGACTGATTGTCGTAAGCGAGATCGAGACATCCAGCGGACAGTAGTCCAAGGAACCGTGGACACAATTGATGGTGCACAGCGCGGTGGTGGATGTTACTCGCAAGCAATCGGACACATCAATAACACCGAACAATCGTGTCCTCATCCTCTAACACTCAACAGTCGAGGAACGAACAATATAAACAAAAGCAGCGATACTGATCGCCATAAGAATCTTTTACACCTTCAGGTTTTTTTTGTTCTGTTTCTTTTCAAAAGTCAGCTCCTTCCACGATTTTTCTAATTTTAGTGGGCCTACTTATAAATCGTTTGAAGCTCAAGTCAACTACTTGTTGTTTGGGACCCGCAGATGAAAGGATTTACTTCACGCTCGGTGTTGCCAAAAGTACGGAGGCCTTAGGTCGTTTATTTCCCCCTTAAGAATCAATGTAAATTGTTTGGTTTTTAATTCCCCAAACTTGAACTTTAGGTTGACTCAGACCGACATTTTTTTTCTTTGCACGCATTTCAATTAACACTTTTCAAGTCGAGGAGGGTTTCGAGCAAAATCCAGCCCTCTCGAACCGGGGGGGGGCGAAATTGGGATTTTCGCCCTTATGCGACCCCTTTTTTGTTTTTCTCCCTTTCTTTCCCCCTTCCTCCCCCTCTTTCCCCCCTTTTTTGACCGAACGAGGGGGGCGATTACCCCCTTTGGCCCCCCTGTATCCGCCAATGAGTCGAGGAACGTGTCAAAATTTGGCCCTAAGAGTTTATTTATTCTGTTCACTTGACAAGGAGATCACTGAGATCAGCCCCCTTCCCTCCCCCTCATTGCGCTACTGTGTCAACTATGTTTACGGTTTCGTAAATTCTGGATGAAGTGGAGAATATGGTGTATAGTGTGTGAGGCTCTTCAGGCTTATCCTGAGGATAGAGGCCGGGCTGGAAGAGGACGCTGGAGCGGGAGCAGGGGGCAGTTAGTTTGTGTGTTTTCAGGGAATATGAAGTAACATTATTCCCGATCGTCCTGACACGACATGGTTGGCATGGAGGAGTCAGCCTCAGCCGCGAGGTAATAAATCGCTCCCGCAATTGGAAAGAGAGCAAAACCCATAAAACGCGCGAAGCTCAATTATCCCCCCCCCCTTTCACCCCCCCTCCCCACGGTTCTCTTCCCTATGCTTTTGCGTATGCAGCCGCTAACCAGTACATCTTTTTGACGCAGCGCGACACCCATTTAACCCCCACGAGTTTTGGTCAAACAGCTGGGGCGCTCGTATGGGGTCGTGAGTCAACCTCGTGTCTCCGACAGCGTTGTCAAATTCCGCCGTGTGGTTCCTTTCCCGCTCCAGGAAAGGGTTGGTCTGCAAGAGGCCTCTGGAAATGACGTAAAACTCATACAATCAGTCCAGTGGCGTAGCGTGCTATTTGGTAACGTTGTATTGTGTCCATTTAAACCCATGTAAAAGGTTGAATGTGGAGGTGCTCACCGAACGCCCAATAGTTCGACCTTTTTCATGGGTTTGAATGGAAGAACTGCCCTGTTGCCAAATTGCACGCTACGCCACTGAATCAGTCGTATAATAACCACTTACGGATAAAAATACTCGGGAGAGTAAAAAGTTGGGACCATTTTCCCCCATAAGCTTACGTTCAATTGCACCGGCAATTGTTTAATGAGACAGTTGCAAGGGTCTGGATTTTGGTGTTTTTTAGTAAGAATATTATAGTACTCGGTAAGCTGATAATAAAGATGCTTTTGGTTTCTAATTAGGGTTCATAGTTCTACAGGAGCTATTCTGGCCGCAAATACTTATTTTGTAATGGGAATTCCGCGATGTGTTGTCACAACATCCACGGTTTTTTGCAACTTTACACGAGTATCCGTAATTTGTTATCCGGTGTCCGGATGACCAGTTTTTGGCATCAGTTGTAGTTTGTTCTCCGGTATCGTAGAAAGCAGGTGGAGCCCGTTAGAGTCTATTGCGTCGTAATAGTTCAGGCAACACTGTAAATTACGCCATTTACGCTTGGCAACACTGTTTCGGCATCATTGATGTTCAAATGCGACACCGTGCTCGCGAGCTTGTTGTTGTTGAACCCTAACCTTCAATCTAGCCTCACAACTAGGGTTACCAACTGGCAATTTGAAAAAGCCGGACTTTCGGCCGCAAAAAGCCGGACTTTTCGTCGAAAAGCCGGACATTTCGAAGAAAGGAATTCCGCAAAATTTTCGGCTCCTGAAAGACATAAACTAAGCGTTTTCGTTCGAAATAATCAATGTTAATGTGATTTTCATAAGACTAAGCAACTATATTAAACAAATTTTCGTGTCGTGCGCGAAGCATATCGGATCTCTCGAGATTCGCGACTTCGGTACTCGTTAATGACGCCAAGTCGTGAATTTGCGGCGGTAGCAAACCTCTTTTCTTTTTCTTTTTTTTTTTTGTCCCTTTTTCCTCCTTTTTTTCCACATTTTTGGGTCTTATATCATTAAACTCAAAAAAGCCGGACATTTTCCGAAATTTCAAAAATCCGGCCGGACGCCGGACAACGGTGCCAAAAGCCGGACATGTTCGGCAAAAGCCGGACGGTTGGTAAGCCTACTCACAACACCCAAAAGTGTAAACACTAAAATGCTGCCTCTTGCGAACATCCTATGAACGTACCTCAACAGTCAACATCGTATCAAATCTTCACAACTCATGTGCTGCATTAAAAAAAGGTGGGGACATGCACCAAATGGTGTCGAAAATTTTCGACATCATCTGAGATGTTCTATAACAAATTGCGGCTTATCTGCGAAACTGATGATAATGATGGTTCCTAGATCCAATTTCCATTTTCTCTCTGTATCATTTGGCAACACTGAACACTGTTTCTCGGTTAACTCATTTTGCCCGGCCGGCAATCGCATCGGCGCCGGCGCGCGGAGGTTGCGTCATCACAGTAGTGCAGGTCACAGCCAATCTTTCGCGCTCAATCTTCCGGCTCGCGAACTCGGGAAGAGCTGCAAAATGACGCAATTCTAACAGCGAATCGATTGATTTATCGTAGCTATGGTTTCGGTTATCGGGAAGATCAGCCAAAATCAGGAGGTTCGCCCAGTCCGTGAAATGGGGACGTTTGCTTTGACTGTGTCGTGAAAACCCTTTGAGGATTCTGCAGTGTCGTTCTGTCGTCTCTACGAAGCCTCGCTACTTGCTTTTGCTTTCCTTGGAGGGATTTTCCGTCTTTTCACCCTTATTTCTGGTTTTATTTGGGATCGGGGGGGACCATCTCTCCTCACTAATGCCCCTCCCCCTGAATACACCCTTGGGGAGCTTTCAAAGCTTGAGGACAAAGTATCAATTCTTGCATTCTAAATTGATCCTAAATATCATCGAATTTCGAGTGACCTTGAAAGTAGCTCGAAGACTGCCGAAAAAATCTCCTTTCCATTAATGATAATACTATTTTCCCCCATACATCTGAAGAGGCAACAATTAACACTAGGACCCGAATGTAATTTTCAATCGATATGAATTTGTCTACAAATCTAAAATCTATTCTATTTCCTCTATCGTTTAAACGCAAAAAAAAACAAAACAAAACAAAACAAAAAAAACAACAACAACAACAACTACTTATTACAGACTGAGATAAGCTTTCGCCTTGAGATCATTACTTTCGGTCTTCGGAGATTACAGGTGCCCGTAATTTCACAGATGAAGCTGAATGAATAGTCCCCCCCCCCAAAACCCCTTTGCAAAACTATTTGTTCTGTTTTCAGTTTTTTAGTAATATTTTGGTGCTTCGAAAGTCTCGGAAAAAGGTCTGTAACCGTACGTTCTCGATAACCCTAGTCTTTTTAGCAGCCCCCTGGAGCCCGGCAATAAATTCACCCTGTTTGTGAGCACGGCACCTATTCCAGCCGGCGGTGATGCCAGTTCAGTCTACCAGGCGGAAGTATGTAACACATCCTTGCGCTAAATCACGTCGGAATAAGATTATGCCGTAGTATTTCTGGCAACCGCAAAGCCCATCTTTTCTCACTCAGATTGCTTTTTCAATGGTATTTTCGAAATCTCATGCTAACCATGGCGCCATCGTCTCGGGCACAACAGGCAATTGTTTTGCGGAAGGGGCTGCGAGTTAGTGACGTCTCATTTTTTCTCCACCTTTATGAGGCTGTGCACTGCACTCATACCGGGCGGCCATAAAGTAACTGAAAATCGTGTATTCGTGTACAATAACTTTTGAACCAGAAAAAAAAACAACAAAAAAGTTTCCTGTTTGTGACATTCTTATTTCGAGGGAGAGCTCTTCTGTGGCGGGTTTCAAAATTTCGGCCCAAAATAAGACAGAATACGTCTTATTTTTATTTTTTTTTTCTTCAAAAAACTATGTACGTTTCTTTACTTTATGCCCACCCGGTTGCATAGATGTTTTCCTTCCTTGATCCTTTCTTCCCTCTTTTTGATATTTTACAGCTATATATAGTCTTCCTTGGTGATGTTAACCATTTTCCACGATCGTAAACAACGAATAAATTATCGCGTATATTTACTTTCCCCGTGCGTTTCTTTGTTGAACTGATGTTGCACTGTCTGTTCTGTACTTTCACTCTTTCATTCCCCTCGGAGTGTACAATGTCCCAGTGTTTGTTTCCCCCTCCTCCAACGGATTCAACACAATATTTATTCCCCGCGTAGGGAGGCGAAATCAAAAGTGAGTGTTTGGCTGTTTTAAAAGTTTTCTTTAATTACGCACATCAGCTTGTAATTTTTTTTTTTTTTTTTTTTTTTTTTTTTTTTTTTTTAAGTAAACCCCACTAATTTCAAGTGCAGTTAGAATCGCGAAGCCGTCTGTCTCCTATACTTCTGGAATTTGTGGTACGACGGAACTTTTCTCATGAGGTATTGCCGCTGAGTCAGGGTATAATGCATTCGTGATGCAGATATTTAAGTTATTGAACGCTTAAAAGTTTCTACGACAAAAAAACAAACACAAAACAAAAAACAAAACAAAAAACAACAAACAAAAAAGTTGCTCAGTAAAGTTGCTCAGTACTGGTTCTCAAGCGAAGCAGAGTTGGGCAAATAGGAGTGTAATCGATTACACGATTACTGGGTAATCGGTAATCGTCAAACCTTTAGATGGCAGTTAAATGTATTTTGCACTGATACGTAGTAAACTTTAGCCTTTTCGATTAGATTTTATTCTTCTGCAACTAATATGATAGGTGGCTTGTAAAAAATCAGCCATGATTACCATAAAATCTGCCTTCGAAAAAACGACGATTACAATTACTCGGTAATCGTGTAATCGATTACCACCCCCCATTTGCCCAACTCTGAAGCGCAGTTACTGACGCGTATTACAGATTGCGTTTGCAGGCAGGCACGTTCGATCCTTGGAAATATCGATACATCGAAAGTTGGCGGTAATTTTTTAGCTGTTGATTTGAAAGTTTTGGAGGCACAACTATAGGTACCTAATGGAACATTCGTGTCAAGTTTATCAGCAAAATTGGCAGATTTTTGTACCGTCCCTTCTGATTGATGTGCCTGCAGGTGCCATAGCAAACGCAAAAGTTTCGGCAGTCAAGAATGCACGGGGAACGCGGAAGGTTGCTTTGAATTTGGCAACAATGTATTTTCTCCATTTAAATGCACCAAAAAAGTCGAACGCTTCAGTCATCAGCGATGACCAGGCATTTTGACCTTTCTAATGTGTTTCAGTGGGAGGTAGGCAACCTGCAATATTTATCGAAATTAATTCAAGTATTGCAAGTGGCCTATCTGTGAGCCAATATTTAATGAGTCGACTGACACTATTTTCATGCGCCGATCTTGCGTGTATCGTTAAATCAACGAGATTCTGCTTTCTTTACCAACGCGTGAGTTGCGAGGGCACATATTATAATATAATTCGAAAAGAATTAGAAAGGATTTCATCAGACTCACCCAAATATACTATTGTCCGGAGACCATTAATTTCATTAATTGATTTCGATAGGTTTTTGACGAACAAAAAGTAGTACAGGAAGTGTCCCAAACTTAAACAGATGTTTCAAGGCCGCAGCACGGCGTACAGTGGGTTCGAAACAAGGAACTACCCGGACATAATTTTACGAATAAAAATCAAGATTAAAACATTGAAAAGCTTATAAATAACTTGAAAATGTGTAAACTCATTCATTTCAGAGCTTACAAATGAGTCAATAAACATGAATTTTCTCAAGAAAATATCACATTTTGAATGTTTTTAAAACAAAAATACAATATTTTTCATGTCCGGGAAAATTAATGTTTTGATCCTCAGTGCGGCGCTCCACATGCGTTTATACTTTCAACCCCCCCCCCCCCCCCCTTTTCTCTTTTTATTTCATTAAAGGGATTCACGATTTTCAAATAAATAAATGAAAAAAAAAAAAAGTAGGGGGGAAAAAAATGAATAAGCATGTAAAAAAGAGCGGAAATACAAATCTACTGGAGGGTGGGAGGAGAGGGGGACATCGCATGAATAACTTTCAGTTTTCGACTCTGGATTGGTGACGCGCGAGAATGAAGGGAACTGAGCACTAGCGGATCCAAAAAATTGTCCTTCTCTCTCTTGCCCCCTAAGAACGCATGCGTTGGAAAAGGATAGAAGAGGGGGCGAAATATCACGTGACTGCGTCTGATCTGTCCTTTTCTAACACACGCACTTTAATGGGAAAAGAGAGAGAAAGTCAAATTCCGTGATCCGCCAGTGGAACTGAGGAAGTCAAAAAACGCACCCACGGAAAACATCTTTCGGTCGATTATCCGCATAGGGAATTGGAGCAGCGGCCACAAAGGACGAGGCATAAAATTAACGCGAGTTGAAAACTAAATTAAAAATTCGGGATATTTAATGAGGAGGTTTCTCGCTCGATTGAGAATCTAGGAATTGCGCGGAGGAGGAATCTTGTTGAGAAATGTCTCCACGCCGTCAGAGAGAGACTTGGTGGGGGGGGGGCACTGGGGGCAGGAAATAAAGAGCGAGAGTTGTCAAAAACAATTCGCATCCTCCGAACGAACGCATCCTTAACCGGAGTCAAATTAATTGCTCTGACTTTTAAATTAGACATTTTGCTCTGTGTACGCTAGCACCCATGAAAGTACGCATTGCGACTGGACTTGTGTGTAGCTCTGGAGCGTGTTTACTGCAATGCAGCGATGAAACGAGTGTTTTGCTCGCGCTTTTTCAACTTTCCTTTAGAAAAAAATAAAAATAAATATAAACATTTATTTTTACTCTAACCTATTTCTACTCTCTATTTAAATCCATTTATTCGTTTACTGATTTTATTTCACCTTTATTTTTCCGAGAGCGAAAAAAAAAGTTTTTCCTCCTATTCAGTATTTTTCTGTCACTCTACGGTATAGCGCAACGTAGAGTAATTGAGGCGGTAGCTGGAATAAGGGCCCATATGAAAAAATCAAGTTTTGAGAGAAACGCAGCTTTGAAGTTTTCATTGCGAAAAAAAAAAAAAAAAAAAAAAAAAAAAAAACCAATGTAAATGATCCACTATCTTCAAATTGCTCCCCTGCCCTGAAAACTTCATATTTTTTCACGAAATTTTGAGGATGACTATTTGAAGGTATGACAAATCGATTTAAGTATTCTCCGCAAAAAAGGCCCATACGCCTATGGGCCCTTATTCCAGCTACCGCCTCAATTCTCTATCTTTTCTCCTTCTTTATCTTATCTTTTCTCCTTTGAAACATTCCATGTGTTAAAGAAAGATGGATAAGGGGATAAAAACCACTCTTTCTAATCCTTCTTCAACTCATACATTCAAATGGGAAATGAGAGAGATGTATAGAAGAGATTCAGATGTTGCCATTGGTCAGTATTTTTATAATCTATATTCCCATACATACAATTTCTTAACTATACTTATCTGCAGTATTCTAATTTTTGCCTAGTGCTAGCTTCAGGTGAGTCTAAGATTTGTCGGTAAGAGGGCTCGTTTCAGAATTGGAGACCTATCTCGCCTATAATCTTTGGCCAATTTTCAATTTTTTTCTCCTTCAAATCAAAACATAATTGACCCGGGATTTTGACTATTTGATTTTAAAGCGTCCCTCAATGAAAATCAAAGGCCCAAATTTAGTTTCATTAATTTTCATCGCTTGTCATTATGCTAATGTAAGAGAAAATGTCGGAAAAATCCCAAAGATTATCGGTTAAGCTTCACCCTTCACTTTTTAAACGAGCTTTTAATTATTAAGTTACATGCCTCTCTTCGAAATCGGCATCCCGATCTTGTCCGATCGCGCAATTTTGGGTCTCGAGTTTTTCCGTTTTGTTTGCATACATTTTTATCGTAGTGAAGCTTCAGCAAGTGTTCTCATAATTTCAGCAATCTCGTTATGTTGACCAAAAGATGCAGCAAGCGCGTTGTTTGGAGCCTCAAAACAAACCAAAAAAATAAAATCCATCTTCTCTGGAAAATGAAGATTAAGATTTAATTTATCAAAGTTTTAATGACACTAATGACAAGCTGTGTATGTATTTTTAATGAAACGCTTCAATGGAAAAATTATGGAACAACTTTTAAGATGAATAAGTTGAAACTTAAGGAACTTCCGGAAAAAATAAAAATAAATAAATAAAAAAAAAAAAATAACATTCTGCAATCTCCAAACTATCATCACTGCTCAGATAAACGCTTTCATTCCCGATCCTTCTCATAAAGAACCACAACAAAACTCACTTTCAGTGTTAACTCAGTTTTTCACTTGTTTATGTTTACACCCGTTAAAAGTTCATAAGTGGCTTTGTATGAAAGTTTTAGAGAGTAAAATCTTCCGGAAAGAGCAGAACTCAACAGAAGATTAGTATGTGTACACCTTAAACCGCTTACTCAAGTACTCCAAAATGATCCTTTTTTCATGGTACATACCTTGCTCATATCATTCTTAGAATTGGAGAATCAAGGCGCTTCCGTTTCACCACACTACCATGGACGCACAATCCTATCTGAAGACGAAGATCTCTGAAACTTCCCTTTTTCGTCCTTATTGCCAAATTTGGCGGGAAATTCAAAACTTTTACTATGGGTTAAATGAGACAATGCGTTTAACGGGTCTGTTGCAAACTTTTGCCACACCGATGTATGAAGGGCCAATTCTGAAGTAACATCGCGAGAAAATGCCATCGATATATACCATCGAAAAGTCTCTAAATCTGCTCATGGACAAAAGTCCGTTTAAGAGAAGTCGAGAATGGCGGTCAAATGGGCGAGTCACATTGTGGGCGGTTCCATCTATAGTTGTAGCTGTTTCTCTAATGAATCATGTTTCTCATAGTCAGCATAGAAAGTCGCAATTATAGACGAGGCTTCCAAATTGTATTGTGACCCTCCATTATTTGACCGCCAGTTTGGAATTTCGTTAAATGCATTTTATTCAGTTTGTGAGTGAATTTTGGAACTGTTTTTTAGTTATTTTCAAGTGATTTTACTCCGCAATTGATCCTCTTTATGTATATAGCTGCAGTAAAAGTTAGCAGCAGACTCATTTTACGAAAAATGGCAGCCCTACTTTTTACGCACATTACTGTGAGTTCCCGTACTTCTCGCGTTGTTGACTCGTTCAAATCAAATCCTCCTTAAAACACTGGGAAAAAAAAAAAAAAAAAAAAAAAAAAAAAAAAAAAAAAAAAAAAATATCCGGTACATTAATCGGGCCGTGTTGCTGTTTATGATCCTCGCAAGGCCCGATTAATTCTATGGTACCGCCTAATTACTTATTGATACCATTGATATAATTATGAATAGGTTAATAAGAAAATCAATGGGAAAATAAAATTTGATACATTAGAGAAGTGGGCCGGCCGTGTTGCTGTAAGTATATGATCACCAACCCAATGATTAATTCACCGGGGGGAGTGAATGTTAAGTTTGCCAAACTGATACGTATTGATAACTTAAAATGAAAGTTTACCAAACTCGGTAATTCTAATAAAACCGTAAAGGCTTATTTTCTCAGAACAGCACACTGAATGTTTTATGGGCCCAGTGGCGCTGTCATAGGGTATCTCTAATCTCTCATTTCCCCTTTGAATGTATAAGTATAAAAAAGATAGAAAGATTGGGTTTTATCCCCTTGTCTATATTTGTCTAACGTACGGAGTTTTTCAATGGAGAAAAGAGATATAGATAAAGAATTTCTCTCCTCCGTTGCGCCAGTGCGCAAAGTATATAGGGCGTATGGGCTCTGCTTCTGGAGATGGCCTCTATCCACTGGCGCAACCAGGATCTCTTCCATGTCTCCCATTTCCCATTTGAATGTATAAGTAGGAAAAGGACAGAAAAAGAGGGGGTTTTATCCCCTTGTCCATCCTTGTCTATCATACGTTTCTTAATGGAGAAAAGAGAGAGATGAAGAAACTCTCGTTGCGCTACTGCCTCTATTCAAGATAACTTGTGAGCGCGTGTGCGTTTAATGTTTGCATGTTTGAAGAGAAAATGTCCAAAATAAGTTGAATTATTTCCCACGGGTTTAATTCCGTCGGAAAAAAATTGCACCGATAAGGTTTATGCGGTGGTTGGTGGATGCGTCAAGCAGAGTGTTTTCAAACAGTTCCTCACAAACTGAACGTTGCGTTTGGCTCCTTGCCTTGCATGTGCACCTGTGGGATTTCATCCCTCCCCCCCCTCTCATGCACACCCTACCGTCCCTTCCCCGCCGCGCTCACTTCACTTATCGCGTTATGCACAAGCGGAGCTTAAAAATTCAACACCTCTTCCCTTTTCAGCTGAATTTTCTTGTTTGAATTTATTATTCAGAGGCTAACAGGGAAAGAAAAGAAAGTGGACGAAGGATCTCAAGGGATAACAACCTGAAAATGTAATCGGATTTTCTCTAAGAGTTACGTAATGTAATCCAATAACAAGGAAATGGGAATTCTAGTCGGATTTTTTTTTTTTTTTTTTTTTTTTTTTTTTTGTTTTTTTTTTTTTTTAATACGTTTGATTGAATTTGTAATTTTTCTTAAGCGTAGATTGTTATGTTGAATCGTTTTACTACGAACAACGCAGATTTGTGGGTAAATTTTCTCGTTTGTTAACTTAATTTGGCGCGTGCAAAATGTAATTTTCCTTCGCTATCGTCTAACGTCTGGAACGAAGTTGTGTTTCCTACAGATTCTTAACAGAGCCGGCTGCAAGTCTGTTCAGCTGTAAACGTGAAAGCAGTAAAAGGCTGCTGTTTTGCAAATCTTACAATCAGAAGGGATTTTTTTAACTCATTGGTGATTCCACCTGATGACCAAAAGATTACTAATAACACGTTAGCAGTGTGATTATAAACCCACGGAAATATACTCTGAGCTGTGATCTTTTCGCTCTTTTTGATTTAATGAAATTCGCCGATGATTCCATCGGCTGAAAAAGAATTACCGATCAGAGTATTTTTGTGCGTTTTATAGTCAAACTTCTGTGGTGGAGTGCGATGTAATCTTTTTTCAACTGGTGCAGAATCATCGGTAAATTAAAGAAAATCTGGTTAAGATCCACAAAACGGCTGCCCTGGAAAGCCTCTTGTTTTTACATCACCAGAAGGATCAAGTTTTTATCGGCCTTAACTTTCGACCTTCTTCCCAGCTTTTCCTCTCTGCTTCTTCTTGCTTTTCTAATTAGCATTCATACAAAGTACTTTTTGAAAAAAAAACAAAACAAAACAAAAAACAACAACAACAAAACAACCGTCTAAAGAGCCAAGCCTTCGCAGTGGAACAAGGAATAAAAAAAGGTGTGCTAACTAATTGAGATGTGAACGAGTCTTAAAGTATAGCAGAGCCTTCAGAAAGACTGGGCGCTTAAATTACCATCTTGTAAATTTCAGAAGTTGAAAAAGAAATCTTTTAGAAAGGGGGGAAGGAAGTGGAAAGTAGCGCTTTTCATGAAGTTAAACGCATAGCAAACAGAAGCAAGCCTTGCTTTTGCTAACAGTCACACGAACCTCCACTCCTTCAGCCGTTTCAGCGATTGCTCAACTCTGAAACCGAGGGTGCGGTGATATTTTTCCGAGAGAGAGAGAGCGAGAGAGAGAGAGGGAGAGAGAGGGGGGGCGACTTTTCGTCGGAAAGTCCGCCTCCCCACTACAAGTATGCATATTAAACTTCGCCTGTTACATGAATGCCATTAATTACACGATAAATTTAAGCGTCGGCATCTCGATGATTTGACGAGCTTTCTACAGCTGTTGCCTTGGACTGAAAATTCATAAGGTGCGGAGAAGAAGAAGCAAAAGAAGGGCTAATTTTCCCGTACAAAATGCCTAGTTTCTTAGAGCTTTCAGCTGAAGGACTTTTGGATGAGTCCGCAACAGCTTGGAAAGCGAATGGTGTGTTTTTTAAGTCCGGTATTTTCATTTTATACCCCTCGCCGCTTTCGAAGCGAGGAGAAAAAAAAAAAGTTTAATTTCTCTCGCAAGTCCAACTCCTTATTCTTGGTTTGGAAATAAGGTTATCTCAACTTCCCTCTGTATAAAAAAAAAAATAAAAAAACAAAAAATGAATGAATAAATAAATGATTAAAAAATGGGTGGAGGGATGATGATAGTCAGATAATATTTTCTGCCACATCTTTTTCTGAATTTTATGCAATCTTTGTATTGACACATTTTTCGATCTAATCATACGCTCATTTCAACTGCAATTTTTAACTTATCTTTTTTATCATTTTGCCCTTTTATCTTCATTTCCTTTTTTAATCCTTTCATTTCTTCTTTTTTTTCTTTTTCCTCTTTTTGTTTTCACTTCCTTTTTCCCATTTTAAGCCCTTCTACCAACAAAGTGTAAGGGGTGGATTGAGCCCACAATTGCCCCCCCCCCCCTTCCTTTACGGACGGCCATCGAGCAAAAGTCTCTGTGATCGTATCATTCGTATCCCTGATCCTTGCCTTGCTTAACCCTTTATTGCCCAAGGGTATTTATAAGTACTGTCAGGTCTTTTTTTACAGCTATGGGTGATTTAGTTGAGGATTCCTAACGTAAATTGATGCGTATATTGATTTTCTTCATTTTCCGTTTAATTTCTTGTGAAATTGGTGGTACTTGTGAGTAGCGTAGGGCAACAAAGGGTTAAACAGGCAACCGTGCATTATGAGGCGGGAAAAAGAAAGAAGAACATGAGCATCATGAGCTCGCCCAAGAATCGTATTAAAAAGCCATAAAATCGGCTCAAATCGTTAAAGGGGTTCGTGGAGGTCGACAGTTTGCTCATATGCCTGCGTGTTGATGCCTTCAGTTGCCTGTTGCCCCCGGCCCCGCCTCGCGCCGCGCGTTTTAAAAATTAATATTTTTCCTTAAGCCGGCGTGCAACTGGTTTCACTCAGTGCTGCCAAATTAGGCGGGAAATTGAAAAAAAAAGGTTGCATCGAGTTAGATGGAAAAATGTTTATAGTTAAACCCCCAAAACGGCAGCCCTGCCGTATCACTGTATCCCATGAATATCCACGGTGAAGTTCCTAATAATGAGCTTCACCACCCCCACCACTCTTTGCGCTAACACAACCCCCCTCCCTCGGTCTTTTTCTCTTTAACCTCATCGCGCTTTTAAATTAGTCCTTCAGTTTTATGGTTTTTCATCTCTTTAGTATTATTATTTTTCGTTTTATTTTTTGCTTTCTGAACCGCACGATTGTTGTGCTTCGCTGCGCTGTCCATTTTGTGTGGGTCGAAACGTGAACGTGAACTTCCCGCCACTAGCGGATCCAAGAAATTGTCCTTCTCTCTCTCTCTTCTCCCATTAGAATGCATGTGTTAGCAAAGGATAGAAGAGGGAGCGAAAATCACGTGACTGTCCTGAATCTATCCTTTTCTATCATACACATTCTAATGGGAGAAGAGAGAGAAGGAAAGATTCCTGGATCCGCCAGTGCTTCCCGCCTCTTTTCCATGTTGTGGGTGCGCCCTGGGAACTAGCGCACATCGGATCGGAACGTGGATTTTTCCGGACATGAAAAGTTAATTTTTTTTTTAAATTAAAAAACATTTTAATGTTCAGTGGCGTAGCGTGCATTTTGGCAACGTTGTATTGTGTCCATTTAAACCCATGTAAAAGGTCGAATGCGAAGGTGTTCACTGAACACCCGCAATAGTTCAATATTTTTCAAGGGTTTAAATGGACGAACTTCAACGTTGCCAAATCGCACGCTACGCCATTGTTACAGTGTTGATATTTTTGCCGAAACCATGTTAGTTTACTCATTTTAAGTTTTTAAATTGATATGAGTTCACTCAGTTTTAAGTTATCTTACTATTTTCTATTCATATTCTTGATTTTCATTCGTAAAATGTTGTCCTGGAAGTACCATGTTTCGATCCACTGTGGGACGGTGCGCGATGTTGCCATTAATCGTAACTTTACCAGAAAAAATTGGCCCGTTGAAGAACGTCCCATCATCAGTCTTCACCCTGTGGCGAGGCGGGCGATTTTGCAATGTTTCTTTTTCCGGTTTAAACACATTAGAAAGGTCGAAATGCCTGGTCATCGCCGCTGACTGAAGCGTTAGACCTTTTTTGGTGAATTTAAATGGAGAAAATACATTGTTGTCAAATTTCACGCCTCGCCACTGTCTTCACCGTCTCTTGAATATGCCCGATTATATTCGTTCTTGTGACTAGATCTGCGTCACAGAATTCCATTTTTTTATTCACATGAAGTAATATTGCGACTCCAAATTGTTAATGATGTTTGAAAAGTAATGTTTCATCAAGCGCCTTCAATCAATCGTGTAAGCAAAATCAGTACCACGGTGTAAATAGGAATAATTTACCCACATAATTTGAGAGAGCAAACATTGATTCGTCTTAACAAATTCGTAAAAGAGAGAGAGAGAAAAAAAAAAAAAAAAAAAAAAAGGAACATTGTTGGGCAGTCTCAGAAATATAGCCCAAAAATAAATAGATAAATAAATAAAACCTTTCACGCGGCTTCTTCTTTTTTCCCGTTTATTATGTCGATATTGTGCGGCCGAGCATTTGTTTTTATTGATATTACGCGTCCTCGAAAGGAGAGTATATACCCCTGAGCATAGAAGAGCTTGTAAAAAGTTGTGACCATACTTTCTGACTGTAATAACAAAAGCATCGGATCTGCGTGAGCTTTTTACACGTTTGAGCTTTTGTTTATGGACAACGCTTCAGTGACGAGAACTATTCTGTGTGTATATCATTAGTCATTACAACGCAACGTTCGCGATCGGTAAAGTTGGAAAATTAAAGTGAACTTTCATGTCAGTGAATATTTTTTTCCTGTAGCTTTGTATCGTACCGTTTCCATAGAATTTTGATGTTTCCGCTCGCTTTTTTTAAATTTCAAAAGAATCATGTATGCATTTTGTACGATGCAGAGCTGCCGATTTGCGTAGATTCAATGTCATTTTGAAACTCACCGAAGATTCCACCGGTTGAGAAAAGATTACCGTTTTCAGTCCAGTGTATGACTGTAATGAACGGAAATACTCGTATCTGTAAACTTTTCTCAACCGATGGAGTCGTCGATGACTTTAAAAAAAAAACTTCTGGATATTTTAATTAATTAACGGCGTTTCCACCGATTGAGAAAAGATTACATATCAGAGTATATTCGTGCATTACAGTCATACACTGAATTGAACTATGTAATCTTTTTTCAACCGGCGGAATCATCGGTGAATTTAAAAATATCATTAAATCTGCGCAAATCGGCAGCTCTGCGATGGATAGATTCGCAATTATTAAGGGATAAAAGGCCCGTGCGGCTGGGTGTTTCTGTTTTTAGGCAGGTATAACTCTATTATGAGTGTGCGCTTTTCAGAGGCGGAGCTTAATGTGTTTTTCACTTGTTAATTAATTTACTCTTCCCCTCAGTACATGTATGAACTGCCAAATATTGTTCGTTGCACTTTTTTTTTTATTATTTTATTTTCAATTACCACTTAATGTTTACACAAAACTTTACGGTTACGAACATTGTTAACGCTCAATATTTCAACCAAAATCACCAGCTTGGATTTGCAAGATCCCATATTTCGTTCGTTGCTCGCGTGAAGTCAATTAAAAATAATTAAAATGTGTTTATACTACATGCTTCCGAGCTTTACCCGCGTCTGGCCGACCCATGTGTCAAGCGGTGGCCAAAAAGGGCAGAGGTGGGGGGGGGGGGTGTTTGGTTAGGGGGTGGAGGGACAGGATCATGGGCAGGGGGCGCTCCAGCGCGTAGTTTATCCCGCATTAAATATTGCAGTCCTCGCGCGAGCCAAACTGACATCCAGAGTGGATGCCATGCCGTGGTGCGAGCGAGCCCCGCGAAAACGGTCACGCGCGAGCCAATGTGTGTTTATGGAGTGGGTGAGTGCGTGTGTTTTTATGTTTGTCCAGACAAGTTGCCATAAATATTATGTGTTTCACCCGTTAACTTCTCTGCTCTGATTGCCCCCCCCCCCTTCCACACGATTCCCCCGTCACCCCACAACTCGGGCATCCTCCCACTCCTTCCGTCTTGTCGCCCGTATTTCCTGAAGTTTACTGCACCGATTCAACCCCTCCCCCCGTTTTACCATATTTTACGCATTCATTCGTCATTTTTGACCCCGATATCCCCCTCTCTTCTCACCACAGCATCATATTATCTATAATTTTCCGAGATGAAAAATATTTCGAATTCACGACACTTGCACTGGCGGATCCAGGAATCTATCCTTCTCTCTCTTCTCCCATTAAAACGCGTGTGATAGAAAAGGACAGAATAGGGGCTCTAATGGGAGAAGAGAGAGAGAAGGACAATAACTTGGATCCGCTAGTCGACACTTGAATGAGTCTTTTTGATCACATCCGCAGGCCCGCAGCTCATAGTGTTTGGTGAAAATTGAGGACATTTTTGAGTGAAGGGCTGATAAAACAATGGTTATGATCTTCTGGAGGATTGTACATTGTGATTAAATGGAGGATTTATAGCCAGGGGGGTCCAGGAGGTCTGGACCATCCCCCTTTTTGACACCAAAATTTGTCCTAAAAAAAGCTAATTTTTTGCGTTTTCCGACAAATTTGACCAGCGTTCGGTCGAAATTTTAGATTTTTTTTTTTTTCAAATATTTGATCTTTATGATCAGTATATAGGGAAAATGTGACGAAGTTTTGATTTAAATTATAGCACTGTCGAAATGTCGATCAATTGAAACGTCGGAATTTCGACATTTTCGAGAAATGTTTCGCGATGTTTCAATACAGCCTCTGTTGACTGTTCCTACAGACAAATAACTAACGTAAGATGTGTTTCCCATCCCCCAAGTTAATAAATATGAACATCTGACGAGTTGGAGAGTATATTTACAAACTCAAAAGTAACTGTCTTCAAAGAGAATGAGAATGGAGCATGTTCAAACAAACATGGCTCTCACATGCGCATCGACAAGGTTACGAAACACGACCATGCACTCAATATAGTGTTATGGGCTGACAAATATTCCGAGCCATAGCCAGCAGTGGCTAGGAATTTGTTTTACCTCTCTTCCTCTCTTTAGGCCCATTTGACTGCATGTGTTAGAAAAGGGCAGAAACATGGGCTGAAATCACGTGACAGTCCCTATCTCTATTCTTTTCTAACGTAAATGTTGTAATGGGCAAAGAGAGAAAAAGACGAATGGATGCAGGAAGAGGATTGGATATTCATTTTATCGGAGAAACTTAATTTATTAAGAGCTCACAACTGGAATCTTCTTGGGTAATCGAGAGAAAAATCGATGAGTATCCCGACGCAACCGAGCCTCCTCAAATCGTTTTATTTCCTTCCTCTTTTTCATCATTACCTAATTAATGAAAAACTCAATCGAGCGTGAAAGTGACAGTTGTTAATGAAACATGACTAATTATTTTTTTCTTTTCTCCTATTTGTTTCAGGTAAGTTGAATAACTGTTTTTCACATCGAAGTTAACGACTGATTGGTAAGATTAAATTAAAAAATAAACAATAAACAATATATTTATATTTATTTCCCGGAAAAACTTAGCTCAGAAGAAGCTGTGACTGCTCCAATTTAAGTTGCTTTGATCTTTATAGTTTCCGCAAAAAGAAAAAAAAAGAAAAAATCCGCTGAATCAAAATTGGTTTCAACTATTTTTTGGTGATTAGAGTAGATAACACTTAAATTTTGTTTGAAAACTGTGTCCTATTACCGATTACAGTTCAACCTTGATACACTGAGAGAATTGTTTTTTTAATCCAATGTGTGTTTCGTTTGTGATAAAGAAACTGCACAGTGAAATATTGACTGAGGGGGAATGCCTTTAACCTAAGAAAAATATCTGCTATGCTACAAGTAAAAGATTCCTTGTTGTGACTGTGATTCTCCTTCATGCAACAGAACTTTACTTCGCGTAAGGAAAACTGTCACAATTAAACGTGTTTCCTTGTGTTTAAAGAAGTGATTTCTCTCAGTGTAATCTGGTCCCATTCAATGAATGTGGATGGAAATAACAGAGAAGTTAATATAAAAAAGATCTGAAATTACGAGTACGAAGTTGAGATGATCTCTCTCTGCAGAGATTTTGAAGAGGCAATTGAGGGAGATTTGTTCACCTCCCTCCTTCCTCCCCGTTTTCTAGACGCTCTTCTTCCTTTGTCTCTTTCTCTATCTGATGAAGATAGGAGATATTTTCTCTGCGGGGAATCTTCTCGATTCTCTTTACTCGAGGTCGAGACGCTCTAAAACCAACCCTCATCAACCTATACCTGTGGGAAGGTGTAAAACTGAAACAAAGAGGATTCAAGTCAACCTTCGTTCAAGCTAAAACTTGAACTCTGTGTCATTGTCTACTTAATTGAGCAAGTGTTTTTTCTCCCCCTCCCCCTTTTTTTTTCAAATATTGGTCAACCGTCCCCCTATATCGATGCCTAGGTTCGTATCATCCTCTCCAAATTCGTTGTCCACTCCTGAATGTACCTTGAAACCTTTTGTCACTGTCACCTTTGTCCCATCAGATCCCCTGCCAAGCTCATCAAAATCTGTAATTTCCGTTTCTTACTTTAATGTAAAATAGATTATAAAATTGGAGCTAAGGTCCGATCCGCTGATTAACACATCGGCCAGCATATGAAGGGAATTTTGTGAAAAGCTAAAGTTAAAAGTCAAGGATTTTCTCGGATCCTAAAAATACATACATATAATTATAATACGACTGTTTTTTGCTTTCTGTTATTTTTACCCTTTTTGTTTTTGGGGGTTTATTTCCAACTAGAAACCTACAATCGACTGAAGTATTCCTTGGAAATAGGAGTTTATTCATCTAATAACTTTCGATCAAACCTTATCTGAAAATGTCCCATTAGAAAATCCGTAATATACCAACTTCGTTTATTCAGGGTGTCTAGCACCAGATTGAAACCTGGCAAATCTGAAAATACCAGGAAAATATCCGAATTCAATTCTTTCAGGAAAACGTGGAATAATTTGGGACTTTCCGTGATAAGCCATTGTTATCAGGGTATTTGATTCAAAATTTATGGGAACTGAACAGCGTCACATTTCTCCGAAATATCCACCTTGATGGAGTTTTAGTCTTCAAATATTTTCTTACATCGTGAAAAAATCAGGGACTTTTAAAGTTTAAATTTGCCCAGACACTGGCATTGGAAGAACCACTCAGAATTAAGTAATTTTGAGTGAGCAGAATTCTTTATCGCTTTTGTTTTCCGGTTTTATTGCCGTAGTATCCAACAGTGGCGGCTCGTGCAATTCGGCAACAATGTTTGCCCTCCATCAGAATCTATGCTCAACAATCGATTGTTGGTGAAGCAGCGCTTCACTCTCGAATCGATTGTTTTACATAGAATTAAATTGAGGTTAAACGTTGTTACCAGCCGCCACTGGTATCCAAGCAAGATGGGCGATAGTTACATTGAACCGGTGTTTGTTTCGATCTAGATGCCCCCAGACCGACAATCGACATACCTATCGGTTTTCTATTACACACATTACTGTTTTTAATCAATTTTTCTCTTTAATCTTGGCAACAATGCAGGAGTGCCGTCTCATTGCTGAGACCCAGACGTGGACATTGCATCGCAGACGATACCTAACCAAGTCCAAGTTTTACGAGCTCCCGCCCTTATACACTATACAGTCTGACCGTTTCATTTGAAAATTTCAACCTGAAAAATGGTGGTCGGTGCACCGCACCGCGTGCTCGTTGCAAGTCGCACGGATTTCAATGAATCGTTGTGAACTATCAAAACCGTTGGCTGGTTCGTTTTCGTTTGTCCCACACCACACCACAGCCAACGTTGGATGTTGATCGGATGCCAGCGATTGTTGTCGCTTTAATGTTGTTTACCGTTCCCGTCCACTACCCGGTTTTATGACGCTCCGATTCAGCACCACCTTTTTGTGTTTTTGTCCCCTCGGCCCTCTCGCGCGGCCTTTGCCCCCTATAAACAGTTTATCGCTGGCTGCGTTTAGGAATCGCGTCATTGTGCTCCCGTCGCCTGTCGCGTCCCGCTCGTGTTCTTGAAAAGCACAGCTTTGTAGCTTCATCGACCCTCGGGCGCTTCAGATTTTGGGTATTTTCCCCGCGCTTTTATGGGTTTCCAGTGTTGCCAGATCCCATTTAACTCAATGTAAAATTCGAATATTTGTTGCCAAAAATGGCAACACTGCTCGTCTCTGTCATGATTGTGTTCGCCGTGAGGATATAATGTCTAAATCAGTGATTACATTACAATAGGTGACCCAAAAGTACCAAGATTACTGTAACTTAGAAACTAACCAAGATATGGATCTGAACTTGGTTGCGTTGAAACGATCGACTTAGATATTTGCTTTCATTTCAATTGCTTTTGTTGTAGTTGTTACGAACTTTTACTGAACAGTCGGTGAAGTACAAGGTTATAGATTAAAGAGGTGTGCTCATCTGACTTCTCACCACAAATTCAGTGGCGCGCAGTTCAAAATCACTGCAGGCAACATGGCCGACAAAAGCAGAAAACGTATACTCTTTGTAGAAAACATTGGGTTGTTTTCTGTTTTCCTCCAGAGGGCAGCCCAATGTTTTCTGCACAGAGTATACGTTTTCTGCTTTTGTCGGCCATCTTGCCTGCAGGGATTTTGAACTACGCGCCACTAACTTTGTGGCGCGAAGTCAGATGAGCAATACCTCTTTAATCTATAACCTTGGGCGAGGTAAATAATGTCAGTCAACGCCTTTGATTTTGGCTCAGGCAGGCAACCTGCAGTACTTATCATAATGAATTTAAGCATTGCAGGTAGCCTACCTGTGCCAAAATCTAAGGCGTTGACTGACATTATTTATTTCGCCGATTGTATATCTACCTATAGAAGTATTTTTATCAAAATATCTTAGCAACTTAGCGCTCAGCAGCATGACTATGACACACGAAAAGACAATCTGTAGTACTTTCTCAGATCCATCGGTGTTTATCAAAATACCATCAAATTTTAAAGTCAACGGTGTTTTCCATCGGCGGCTGAAAAGATTACAGATCGTAGTTTAACCGTGGATTATTGCACACTGCTGTTGTGGAGTTATTGAGTAATATTTTCGATGGATTAAAAAATTCATATTTTTTAAGATCCGCAAACGGCAGCTGTGACAAAATATCCCAACTTATTCCCCAGATTGTTTTAAGGGTATTCTAAAACCCGTCATTAGCTGTTCAATGAACAGTGTTCATTTAGGTAACAAACTTACAAACATTCTTGGCAACGTTGCAGTTCGTCTATTTGAATCCATGAAAAAGATCGAACTATTGGGTGTTCGGTGAACACCTTCGCACTCGACCTTTTACATGGGTTTAAATAGACACAGTACAGTGTTTCTAAATTGCACGCTACGCCACTGATCTTGTGAAATGTGAATAGAGTTTTCGAGTACCCATTTCTTTTTTTTTTAGATGTATTTGTTCTGAATACGAAAGGTATCAGCCATCCATCAACCTCAATAATAATTTGACTGTAAATATCGCTCCGTATATGCTTCGTCGAAACAAAGGAATCCTCCTTTTTATGTAAAGTGCGTATACGAGGCTCGATAATAACCTGCTTATTTTTGTATAACTCGTGCTAGTACCTATTTTAAATTTTCGTTCCTCACTTCTGCCGCTGCGCTATGCACATGTTCATTCTCATCTTCATTTCCCCACTTCCTCCATGCCTCACGTATTCTGTGTGTTTACTTGCATTGTGCGTCTGCAACATGACCTTTCTCATTTCCCTTTCTCGTTGGAGGAAGTGCGTTTATATGGAGCCTCAATTTTGAATTTTTGGGCCGCGCGTTCTATAGTTGTGAAGCAAGTAATCATTGATTCATCGTGTCCCTACTAATTATCTCTCCTCCGTTAGAGTTAAAGCCACTCAACTCTAACAATAAGACTGATAATGAGAGTTGCTCCAGAAGTCGGGATAAATAAATAAAAACGTAAACACCGACCAAAAGGGGAGAAAATGGACTCATTTACTCTAAAGAGACCTACTCGACTTCAGACGTTGCCATTTTAACTTGACTTTAATATTATTGTAAAATTAGACAATTTTAAAAATTCACAAAACCTGTAATTTTTTTGAACTTGCGAAAAAGCCGCGTTAAAATCTGCTCAAAGCAATTTGGAATCCAGCAAAAAAAAAAAAAAAAAAAAAAAAAAAAAAAAAAATGCTCGAAATATCTCTTACGGTTCCTGAGAAAAAGGGGCATTTGTCATTTGTAACGACACATTTAACATTGTAAGCATAGGGACTTCGGACTATAACTATAGTTCCAACCCGCCCCACCCCTCTAGCAAAGGTTCTGACCGTATACCACAAATGTAAGTACTTACTTTCTGAGGCACGATTCTTGTATTCTGATGTAACCCGGAGCGATGAGTCAATGATAAGCACCAAAATTTTGGGTCTCCTATAAAAAGAAAAAAAAAAAACCAAGCATGGGGTTGATGAACGTTTTGAATACAAGTCGATACTCGAGCGCTTCTTTGAAGCTCACACACTCACTTATTCTCGGGCACCTTCAAACACTGGCGCACCGTGTTGTCAAGTTGTGTTGGTGTTTCGCCCATGGGTTCGCCTTCATAAAGGAGGAGCAATGGCCCTCTAACTCTTGGAGCAAATATGTTATGCACTTATTCAGGGTGAAGGCTAGCCCGGATTAGTTCCCTTCAAATAATATTAAGGTGATTCCAGGCGAAACTTTTCCAACTTTTAATCCGATTGACAGCGCCACTTGTCGCTTTTCGGAAAAGTCGTGTTTTTGGCGTTTTGAAGTGAAAATATAGATTAAACACAAAATCCATTAACGTCAGCACTCGCAATTTTTTATGGATTTTTTAAGCCCAAAACGAGCAAAATTGGTTTAGCATTAAAGCCGTAAATTGTAAAATTCATTTCGCCGTAAGCTTAGTAAGTGAGAGTGAGTGCGAGTAATAATGCGTCTATCTGCCTCACTCGCACTCATTGAGGCTTGTGGGAATTTTCGTATTTCATAAGTTTCCGGCTTTACTTTTGAGTGTTTCAGCTTGAAACTTTCAGGGCATCTTCCTGAAGTATTCTCGTAGGTGCGCTGATGTTCTTCAAATTTTTGTTTTTAGCATAAATTCGTCAATTTTCGCCAAAAACTGTTGACTTTTTGAGCAGCGTGACGTAGTGTCTACGGTTGGAACAATAATCGACCCTGGAATCATCTTATTGGTTCTTTGTTATTTTCGGAACAATCTGCGTCAGAAAATTGATTGTCCATTTGCCCACAGTAAATGAATGATGCGGACTTGAACACTGGCGGATCCAGTGAATTTTCTTTCTCTCTCTCATTCTCTCTCTCTCTCTCCCCCTCTCTCTCTCTCTCTCTCTCTCTCTCTCTCTCTCTCTCTCTCTCTCTCTCTCTCTCTCTCTCTCTCTCTCTCTTTGTCCATTTGAACGCATGTAATAGCAAAGGATAGAAGAGAAGGCAAAAATCACGTGACTGCCCCTAACCTGTCCTTTTCTAACACCCGTCATCAAATGGGTATAGAAAGAGAAGGAAAAGTTCCTGGATCCACTAGTGGACTTGCAAAGAGATCCATTGGTCTAATCTGACAACCTTGATCCTACATATGACGTTCACACTTACCGAATACGAGGACCGTATGTCGCGCATCATCTCATCACTCAGCAGTTGCTCACACGGTTCTGGCGAGACGGATGGACCGCGCGGGGGGGGGGGAGACAGCGAGCATGATGAAGTCGAGTGGACGACACTGGACACTGGACTCTGGATACTGGACAATAACCCCTTCATCACGTAAAATATTGCACCAGCTTCCAAGAAACTGGGCAATGGACACACTGTACCCTCAGTCGCTTAGTACTCAATCAGACCACGCACTCATGACTATGCGCAGGACCTGGGACTCTGCAGGAGCCGCAGTCTGGCCGGTTCTGATTGTGAGTCCTGAGCCCTGACTTCTATATCTTGTGATGTAATGTGTTTCCTATCCCATCTGCACTGATCCGACTGATCGAGCGGGAATTTCTTAGATGGATCACAGATTTGTAAATCTATCAGTGGCGTAGCGTGCAATTTGGCAATGTTGTATTGTGTCCATTTAAACCCAGGTAAAAGGTCGAATGCGAAGGTGTTCACCGAACACCCAATAGTTCGATATTTTTCGTGGGTTCAAATGGACAAATTGCAATGTTGCAAAATTGCACGCTGCGCCACTGATATCTATCATGCTATTTCCGATTGAACGATTTATCTTAAAGAGGTTTGGAAATTCGCCATTTGTAAACATATAGATATATAAACACATAAACCGATCCAATCAGTTTCTGTCACCAGTAACCGCTGGATCGATGGCATCCGTTAAAAACCTAGAAAATCCGGCATTTTCATGATATTTGATTCGATCAGAGAAAAAATCTGGAATTATCGGGGAATTTAGGTTATTAGTCAACTTTATCAGGGAAAATGTCAAAACTTGAAAATCAAATCAGTGCATTAATTTTCTTCGGTATGCAACTTGGTGAAGCTTGAATTTTCAAATATGTTCAAATTATCACGACGAGATCGTTGACATCATGGAAAAATCGATAAGTGTCGTGAAAAATCATCTGGGAACTTGAAAGTTTAAAATTGCTATAGACACCCTGTATTTTTTGCAGATTCATGTTATAGCTCTTTAGGTAACCCATGGACGACCTTTTAAAGAAGAAAAAAATGGGGGGGGGGAATACTTTCATTACTCGGGGAGAAAATAAAATTTGAACGTCAGTTCTTCCATTTCAATGTGCTTATTTTTAACTAATGTCACTCCGTCCTAATTTTTTTACTATTCGTTCACTCTGAACCGAGCAGGTCGGCAATTTTTGCCTGACTCATGATTCGTGGCTTTTTTGGCTCTAAATTAAAGACCTCAGGTAATTCATCGAATTTCCAAGGTCCTAAGAAAGAAAGATTTTCAAGTCCATTGTTTTGCATGGCGCGCAGTTGCGTGGCTATTTTGGGTGGGTCTTGAATCCTCCTGCGCTGAGGCGCGACCACGAATCACTCAAGCGTGGAAAGTGCGTGTCGCAGAAGAAGAAGAGGATTAAGAAAAAGCAAAAAAGTCACGCGCAGTGGGCAAAAATAATCTATTTGTTGATCAAAAATCAGAAATTTAAAGCCTAAACTTATGAATAATTAAAAGCTTCTAGAAATTAATATTACTCACTTGAACCCGCTTCTAGCTGGAAAATGTACTTACAGAGAGCGTCTAAAATCAGTTCAACTTCAATTTTCAAGGTAATTTTAACTCGCTGAATTTTGACCGTCTAATTGCAAATTTTTGCCCGTTGCACGGAAAAAAAATTACATTTAAAACAAATACTTTTGAATTATATGACAGTAAGACTTACGTTTAAACTAATATTAATTGTTTTTAAAGTAAAAATAATTGTTTTTAAATTAAAAATAACTACCTAAATTGAAAATTATTGTTTTTAAATTGAAAATTCGGTATTTTGATGTAATGAAAAGTTTTTTCAATTTTACAAAACTTTATTTCCATTTTAAAATACGTCTTTTTGTCATATAATTCTAAAAAAATTCTTTTTACATCTTAATTTTTTTTTTTTTTTTTCTGTGTGCGCCGGCTCAAATTGAAGTACGTGCGTCCTGTCTCGAATCACCGGTATACTTACGTAGGCGTATAACAGAGGATCCAGTTGTTGAAAACACCTTTTTTTTCCTCTCTCTCCTCTCTCTTTATTTTTTCTTAAATCCTTGCATAGTGAAAGAAACTGGATAAGTGCGTGAGTTATATGGGTCAAGTCAATTCTCGCCGAAAGGTGCCGAGATGGCGTAATCACGGGCACCTCTTGATCTGCGTTAGCTCGCGAGAAGGCGTTAAAGCGACATCGACGTCACACCGCACCGTCGTCGCTGACTCCCACCACGCTTGCGAAGATCCTGGCGGGAGTTTTTGATCCGCCCGCACTCCTTTTTTTATTTTTTTCATCCTTTCTTTGCCGCTCCTTGAAGTTTGAGCACGGAATCGAGCAATCAACACTCACTCTGGGAATGATCCTTGTCAATTTCTTCCTCTTCTTCTTCTTATTCTCCTTTTTAAATATTATTGGAGCTTTGTTGCACGGAGGTCGACGAGGGAAGAAAAGCCGATTGGATGAAGTTAATGCGAGAGTCTAGAGTAAGATTTCAAACTCAAAGTGAAAAAGCTTTAAACGGATCGAACGAGAAAACATTACTGGTCCCATTCTAGGGCTAAAAATATACAAGTCCAGCGTTTAGTACACTGTTAGAAATGTTCAATCCGACTCCGGTTACATAAAAGTAAATGGTACCACTCCCGGTATGGTTTTCGGGGTAAAATATCTTCGGGTTAAAAAGGTGGAGTGAAAAATTTGAAGGATTAAGAAATAAAAAGGAGGTACGTATAAGCCTAAATTTCTCCGGGTGTGTAATTCACGAGGTAAAATTCTCTCGGTGTGAATAATATTGGGGATTGCAAGTTATTGGAGGGGATTTCACTCCCATCCAGTGATAAAAGTGTGCTCCCAAGATGGATCATTTCATACCTATTTGGTAGAGAATTGTATGCCTATTCAGGATCAGGAGTAAAAGTTTGCTCCTTTCGTCCGTTATTATTTTTATTATTATTATTGTAGTTTTAAAAAAATCGTCTGAATTCGAACTTTTGCTACAACCCCATTTTCTGAACCTTTTTTCTCCTTCAAATCATTGCGATCCGGCCGTATTTGAAGAGCTCCTCAACCATCTCATTAAATTGCGAGGTTATAGAAACCAAACGGAAGAAACCGTAAAAAGTTCCTCCCCTTTTTAAATGTATAATATCTTTTAAATAGTATATAGGCTAGTTGATGAATATGTGAACCGATTGAAATAAATTGAATGATAAGCACTTTCAAGTATTAACTTTCATCGGTGTTTAATAATGTTTGAAGGTGTATGTGTAGTTCGGGTTAGTTTCAGCATGCTTTAAGAGATCCGTTGCTTCCAAATGTTTGTTATTTGCTCGATTGCTTGTATCAACGCGAAAAAGGGCGACGAACCAAAATATGTGTATCCTGGACGCAGTTGGAGGGATTCTAACCTCCTTTATCCTCCCTTCCCCTTCTTATTCTCTATACGATGATGAAAATAAGAGCGAACTTTCCACCTCCCTCCATCCCTTTAAGTTTTGTCCACTACTCAGGCTCACAGCTCAAGCTTAGCCCCCTTTCGTGGTATTATCAGGGCCTCTACCTCCCTCCGATATAGATTTCTTTTGGGAATTCTACCATACCGACTACTGACCCTTTCGCTGTAATTAAGTTTAAATTGATAATCGAATCGACGAACTTCCTGGAACCAGACATTAATGAAATGTTACTCTCCTTAGTCCATTGAAAAGGGGAAATGTAGTAAAAATTCCTCACTACGAGAACAATGACCTTCAAAAGAAAGTATCGTAGTAAAATGTTCCATTCCTTTATTTATCTTCCAATTTCAAAGAATTTTGTGGGTTTCTGAGTATTTCTGAGTTTAGCTAAATTGTCTCTCTCGAAAGTATACCTAAAAAAACTAAAACTCTTGAGAAAATATTGGAAAAATGCGTCAACGAACAATAGGTTTGTTGCAAATTTTTGCTACAGCTTTAGAGCTGACGTAAAGAAATCTCTTAAAAATAACGTTGAAAGTATCAGAAAATGCCGCAGTAGACATTCAAACTCAATAAATGCTCCTTTTAAAGAAAATTCCGATATGGCGGTAAAATGAAGGAGGGTCACAATGGGGGATTCCCGTCTTATCCCAACTTTCCATGCTCAGAAAGGTGATTCGTTGTATAGAGAAAGCTGCAATCAGATTAGACTCCCCTATTGTGACCCGCTCATTAGACCGCCATCCAGTATGGCGAGGCGTGCGATTTGGCAACGTGCCTTTTTCCCATTTAAACACATTAGAAAGGTCGAAATGTCTGGTCATCGCCGATGACTGGAAAGTTCGACTTTTATGGTGAATTTAAATGGAGAAAGTGTATTGTTGCCAAATTTCACGCCTCGCCACTGCCACCATCGTTGAACGCATATTTTGAGTTTTTTAGTGGATTTTGATACTCTTCGATGGTTTCAATGTGATCTCAAGGCAATTTTACCTACGATATCGATCCTCCATTATACGCAGAAACAAAAGTTTGCAATAGATCCATTTCGATGAGCATGACTTTCTTTTGCAGGGCATAATACTGTATAGTACTATACTGTACTAGCAAACACAAAAGTTTTGACAGTCAATAATAAGTCACAGGGAGCGCAGTAGTTTGCTTTAATTACACGAGGTTCCGCCACTTATGTCGCATTCTTGACAGCCAAAACCGTAGTCGGAGCCAGGATGTCTTTTTCTCTGTTCGTCCGTTTGGAGGCATGTGCTAGAAAAGGATGGATATAGGGGCTGTCACTTGACTTCAGTCCCTGTGTGTGTCCTTTTCTAGCACATTCGTTTAAATGGGCTAATTGTAAGAAAAAGAAAGACAATATCCTGGATACGGCTATATGGCCAAAACTTTTGCGTTTGATAGTACCTAGAGAGAACCGCAAGTTGGCAGCAGTGTCTCAAATCAATTCAACCATATAGTAAAGATGATTATTTATTTTTCATCGCGTTACGCTGCCTTCAAATGGAGAACACCTATGCCTGAAACGAAGTCAATCTTCCTGATCATGTTTACCCTCAACCGAAACGCATTCCGGATAAATCTTCCGAATGTCGCCACTCGCACTCCTCAGCTCCTGGAGGACACCAATAAATTATGTTATCAATA
This sequence comes from Trialeurodes vaporariorum, assembly GCA_011764245.1. NCBI lineage: Eukaryota > Metazoa > Arthropoda > Insecta > Hemiptera > Aleyrodidae > Trialeurodes > Trialeurodes vaporariorum. The sequence goes on from VMOF01000111.1 coordinate 70,806,689, forward strand.
AGCGACTTCTCACTCGACAAACAACGTAATACAAGATTAGTCGACAAGCTAAAGAATTAAAAGGGGGCGAGCGAGGAAGTCAAAAATCTCAACCGCCCCTCCGATCGAGGCTTATTTCTATTCCCCTCGGCCCTCGCTCCCTCACTCCACCGTTGTATTATCCTTTAAGACGTTGCAGCGCCATGCCAGAGTCCACCCTCCGCCCTCCGGCTCTGGCCGTCTCCTCTCCGAAGTTTAAAGGGGTTTAAGGAGAGAAAGGATATTGTCATCTTGAAAAATGTTGGGTTGCAAGTTGGGTTTCCTTCATTTCCCGGTATTTCATAACGCCTTGAACTTACAAGTTCTTAAAAAATGTATGTCCGCTCATCGAAGAGTCTCGTAACGGTTCACTGAGAGAATTATTTTCTTAATCCAAGGTGTATTTCGTCTGTGTCAAAGAAACTGCACAGTGAAATATTGACTAAGGGGAACTTCCTTTAACCCAAGGAAAATGTCTGCTTCTACAAGTAAAATATTCCTTAATGTTGTGACAGGGATTCTCCTTCATGCAACAGAACTTTACTTCGCGCAAGAAAAACTGTCACAAGTAAACGTGTTTCCTTGTTTTTGAAGAAGTGATTTCTCTCAATGTATGAAACCTGAATCAGAAACCAAAGATATCTTTGTTGTCAGCTCATCGAGTACTTTTATTTGGTTGTAAAAACACCAAAATTTAGACTCTGGCAACCTGACTAATGGTCTCGCGTAAAGAAAGAAAAAGATAAAAAAACAAAAACCATTAGATTTTTCTTTTTTTTTTTCCTCATCGTATACGAGGCAGGCTCTTTGTCGAGTGTCGATCAATACGTTTGAATGAAACACTCTGGAAAAACCGTCTTCTTCGACCCTGTCGATGTTGATCTCAAAAAAAAATCCGTCTTTAGCACCTCGCGGCCTCGCCCTTCAAACCTCGAAGATCAAAATCATGATCTACCTCATTTTTTGTCTGTCTGCGACTTAGCGAAACCGAGGAGGCCTCAAGCTCCATACTATACTATTCCCGCATGCATTCTTTTTTATTCCCTTCAGAATTATCTAGAGCGCTCGCCGCTCATGTATATTTTCCGAAGTAACACCTTTCAGAACCAGCTATTTTACACCCACCCTCTCGGTAAGCATCAATAAATACGAGCTTTCATTCGGGGTTGGGGGGAAAAAAACAAAATGATGAAGCGGAGCGGTGGCAAGGGAGTGGATAATGGTGTCGGAATTTGGACTGTTGGGATTGTATGTTTGAGCGCGTGGCGCCCATTATCCCATTATCGTGCTGAGAACCCCGCTAGGCCACAAAAGTAAAATGATCGGGGTTGTGTATAAGTATGCATGGGGAATGGGGATGACTTTTGTACAAGATATATGGCCACACCGAATGGACTTCCAGTTGCGAACTGCTTTCGTATCACTGCTATGTATATCAACTCTTTGAGGATTTCAGCGTTGCCATGTTTAACCGTCTTTAACTGTCTCACGTGTTTCTCACTCAGCCCTCTCTCACAGTGTGTTTTAACTAACCCCCCCCCCCCCCCTTGGGATGTCGAGCGGTACTCAGCAAGTAAAGTTCTGTTGTCAAGCTTTAAAAAAAAAAAAAAAAAATCGAGAAAAGTGAATTATTTAAAAAAAATTAAAAACAATCAAAAAAAGAACAAAGAAATAGTTTTTTTTGTTTTTTATTTTTAATTTAAAATACTTACAGTGTCTCTTCTTTGATTTTTCATCATGAAAAGCTGTAGAGTTTTGGCACCATTGTTACGTTGTATGCTTTATACTCTACGTCTGGAAGGGCCTTGCAGGAGCTTTTGTCACCCTCTGTCTTCGGTGAATCAGATGCGGAATATTTAATTTTTTTACTCCTTGTTATTCCAGGGATTATTTTAAGGATTTAACAGTTTGAAAAACATGGACCCCCAACGGAGCATAATCTTTTTTGAAAGAAGTTTACTTAACTTTTGATATCCTCGCGTCAACTTTAGAAGCAAGTCTCATCAACCTGTTTTCAACCGTCATTATTAATCGTTGTCATTTTTGGGAAAGTGTGCGTCCTTCTTTTTTTGTTTGATAGCATTAAGTTTTCTTTCATACTACACTATTACAAATGTTCACTACGACTCCGGTTACATAACTGCATTGATTTCTCCCGGTACATAGTTTTCGGAGTAAGATATTTGCGGTATGTGAAAAACAGTGAGAAAAAGGGGAAAGAGATCAGTGGCGGCTCGTGCTACTTGGCAACAATGTATTCACTTCATTTCAATCTATGTCCAGCAATCGATTGCTGGTGAAGCGCTGCTTCACTTTCGAATCGATTGTTTTACATGCAATCAAATGAAGTGAAGACATTGTTGCCATAAGTAGCACGAGCCGCCACTGAAAGAGATGGTCATAATGTGCACTTTTACGGAGTCAAAAAATTATGATACTCCTCGAAAGAGGCACACACACTCTCCTTGATAGTATTTTCCAATCTTGACTCCCGGTTCTCAAGTCTAGTACAGTGAAATGAATCAGCGGTCGTATGCATCGTTGGCTGGTCCGGGGAGAGGGGGGCACAGGGACTTGTGCCGCCCTCCTCCTGTGCTCCCTTTAAGAAGCCTCGTAAATCGTATTTTTTCTTGAAAAAAGGGTTCGAAAATGCTTCCGAAGACGCTAAAAAATGTCTTCCTCAGGTGTGCTGCCCCCCTCCTATTAAGACTAACATTCTGGATCAACCACTGGTATGCATGACGCAATTATATGTACTAATTTTCTAGTATATTTTTCTCCTCAGTCTTGCAAATGTGAGAGATAATATGTGTAATCTTTGATCCAGAGAAATCGTACGCTTTTCGTAATCGGGTTTCATAGATTTCATATTCCAATCATTAATGTCTTAATGACTATAAGAGGCAAGAGCCCTATGTTGGTTAAAACTGACAACATCGGTTTCAAATTTCCTTTTTTCCCCGGCCCAACAGTAATCCGACCGAAAGTTCTAGCGCGTGCATGCAAGCTTGCTGCCCTGTCTAAAGTGTGATAAAATGTGGTAGTAAGAAAGAGAGAAGCCCTAAACTTTGCTCCGCGTATAAATACCAACCAGAGCTGTTTTAGTTTACGACCCTCTCCTAAATCGTCTCAGCTGATTTTATTACGTCCCGAAAATAAAAGTTTACCCTTATTCTTCGAAGACTTTGACTCGCAATCTGAATCTGACTAAACTTATCCTTTCAATAGTGACTGCTTCAGAATTATTGCGTTTAGCGTGATTTCTCGATAAGATTATCAGAATTTTGTTGTACTTCCAAGGCCATCGTCGAATGAGGGAGGTACAAAAAACCCTTCGCTCCAGTTTTTTTAAGGCTACAGTTTCGAACCTATACTAAATTATTTCCACTTTTTAATTTTCCGTGAAATTTTCTGGTGTACGATAGCAGTGTGTTTTATAGCAAAGCTAACTTGAAAAAAATAAGTCTCGATTTTTTTTCAAGGAGGGTTGTTCTTTTCACACACTGACGCGTTGCACTGAAAACTTTGCCTCTGTGTTGCAAGTGCAAGCTTTACGCCGGGTTTACGTTGTTTATTTACTGTTCGAAGCAACTCTAAATGTACTTTTATTGCGAAATTTAGCAACACAGGCTTGTATTCTCAGTGAAGGAAGAAAAGAGAGCGAGGAGGAGCATTGGCGGATACAGGGGGGGGGGCGAAGGGGGCGCCCCGTTCGACCAAAAATGGCGGAAAAGAGGGGGGGTGGTGAAAGAAGGGGAAATGAGGAGATTAAAGCGGAAAAGGGGGTCACCGGGGGGGAAAATCCCAAGTTCGCCCCCCCCCCGTTCGTTAGGGCTGGATCCGCCAATGAGGGCTATAGTCAAACCCAAATCAAGTGAAGCTCGACGCTCCTCGGCTGCCTTCCCCCACCAAAACGGCCCGAGCGAACTCGCCAGCCAACAGTAGCCGGCGTCGGGCCTTTCTCCTCTTTCATCGTCTCTTGGCGCTCTATTCAAAACCCCGTACCTGCGTGCGGAGCCTCAGGTAGAATGATGACCGGGGATGGTGTGCGACGCATTGTCCAGCAGGGTGCATAGTGGAGAGAGTAAAAATGAGTGCTGGCGAGCGAGGGGAAAAGGAGCGTCGAGCTTCACTTGATTTGGGTTTGACTATAGTGAAGGATGTAACGACGAGATATGAAAAGTTATTCTTGAGCGAAAATCAAACGAGAACTCAGAGTCGATGCAAAGCAAAAGGAGCGAAATGGGAGAGCGAAGAGAGAAAGGGTGGAGGAAGAACGAAGGGGATCAAGGCAGGACTGATTAATAAGTAGGACGAAAGCACATCCTGTCCTCCCTCAAGGATCAAGGTTCAACGCATCCAGAATCCAGTCTCATATCCAGTCCTTCATGATCACACAAGACAGAATACAGATTGGCACCTTACGTCCCTACGTCTCACGCAGCGGCAGCACGCTCACTCACCGGCTCACCTTCCTGAGGAGTTGGAGAGGAGGAAGATGGGAAGATCGAAGGCAAGAGCAAAGGGATAATCCGGTGCATCCATTGTCACTGTCATTGTCGCATCTTGTAGCTATTTTTATTCAAGTCCCCTCTTGAGAAGGGGGTAGCATGACTGTCGCGGCGCAAACCATGCATACGCGGTTGCTTCGATGCTGCCTCGCCTCGCAGCACTATGGTCTGAGATCGAAAGAAAAGTGTAGCGAAAAAAGCAGTGAGGAAAAGGCATCAAAAATCATCGTTTATGGCCTTTAAGCATAATGGGGCTCTTGCAAACTTTTGCTGTGAGCAAATGAATAGTCTGCTCTAATGTATAGCCCAGCGAAAATCACGCTATGGAAGTCTAAAATTCATTAATAAACTCACATTACTGTTCTAACGGCAAGTTCGTAATGGCGGTTCAACGCGGGTTGATGGGAGATTCCTGTCTAATATGTCTTTTTTTCTACGGAAAGACAGAGATATCTCTCAATAATTTAGATAGGAAACCCCCATATGATATCTACATCTCTCCGCCATTCAGCTCGATTTTGAGAGTGAATTTTGTTATTTTTTTTTGTGGACTCATCGTCATTTTTACACACGTATTCATGCAAGAATCAACTCTTCAATCCCCTACAGCAAAAATTTGCCAGAGCCCCTTTGTAAACTTTCCAGTGACATTTATAGGTTTAAATTACTTGTTGAAAGTAGTCTCTGTTATGGAAATTGGCCTTTTTGAAAGTTTATAAAATGATAAAGTGATAAGAAATTTGCTGTCTGTTTTTTGGTCTATTTTTTGACGATCTCTAGACCATAGTGCGCAGTCTCGTACTTGCATTACTGTTTGCAGTATACAGTATAGGCTCAAACCTCAGACCTCAAGACTACCCTCTCGTATGTAAGAGTTGGCAGAGGAGTTGGGTTTTGGAGTTCAGTCAGACCACGTGACCCATCTCGAATGACATCCCTGTTCGAGTGCTGGTAGCTACTTCCGTCCGGTAATTCAACACTCTCCCCTTTACTTCCGTTGTTTCCTCAAAAACCACAAACACCGCGTTGTCGACTGTAGAGTGTAGAGGGCGCGACTGTCGGCCGCGGTGGGGGTTGGCGCACAGTCACGGATCATCTACATTACAGCCCTCTACCCTTCTTGCCCCTGGCCCTGGCCCCTTCATCTTCTTGCGTCTTATCCGTGTCATCACCGATACCCCGAAGACGCACAGTGGAATCGCCTGCGGATACTGACGCGTGCGTTCCGTGAAAAAAAAAACACTGTCGGATCCAGAAATGTATCCTTCTCTCTCTCTCTTTTCTCATTAGAATGCGTATGATAGAAAAGGACAGATTATGGGCAGTCACGTGATTTTCGCCACCTCTTCTATCCTTTTCTAACTCATGCGTTCTAATGGGAAGAGACCAATGAGCTATAACTTTAGAGTGGCAGCGGGTTGGTCCACCTTGTGCCACAGGGTAGAAGGAATCCCGGGAAAAAGCGGAATTTGGATGGCAGATTCCAAGGTTTGAGGTTAAATTTTGTAGGTCGTTCGGAATTTGGCGGGAATTTGGACGGCAGATTCCAAGGTTTGAGGTTAAATTTTGAATGCCGTTTCCGGCGATGCCCGAGTTTGTTTACGAAACGACCGGAAACAACCTACAAAACTTAACCTCAAAATCGATTTTTACGGCAAGATGGCGGCGCCCTAGGACAGGTGACAACAATGAACCAGCGGAACGTTCCTTCATGTGCCACTCTAAAGTTATAGCTCATTGGAAGAGACAATATCCTGGCTCTGCTATTCAAAAAAAATTGAAGCGTTCCAGAATTCGTCGGATCCGTGAGCTGGTGAAACTGAGTTTATGTATTTGACGATTTTAGTGCGGCATTATGGAGGAAGTTAACGGGTAAGCCAACGTTTTTCTCATCCGTCGTGATCAGCTGTGACAAAATTCGTTTAGCGTTATACAAACCATCTCTCTCACTCTCTCGCGACCCTTATGAGTAGCCATCTCTTTCTATTGTCGTGTTTTGTTTATATACTGCGCATAGGGTCTGGTTTCACTACATTTTCCGTTAGAAATTGCACATTACTTCAGAAAACTGTGGCCACTTGTTCACAAAAAAATATCTCTGTATATTATCTTAGCGGGGACCCCTCCCCCAGGCTACGCCACTGGGGCCACCTGAGAGTGAGAGAATATTGTTTGTAACGATCAAAAGATTTGTGACGTACCCAGCATAGAGAGAGTGGCGAAATTAAGATGGGAATCTCTCATTTTAGTGTCGAACGCCGCCATTATGTTCGCGTATTTAAAATCATATTGTGGGTTTAGGAGTGGATTATGTTAGTTTTCAGTACTCCTGTCGTTATTTTCGCTGGTTTTCACCGCTGAATCCGCCTTCAATCGCTTTAATCAAAAGCTTGCAACAGCCCCAGTAGAACTTATCCAATAACTGTCGCCTGTTTTAATCCCTGTGCGTCGGTGACACTTAAAAATTTCATTTTCTCGTTTGCGATTGCCGAGTGCGCTGTGGTCGGGTGGTCATGGAAACTTCTTTTCTCGGACTTCTTCAATTCCTGTAATTTTACAGATACGCTGAGGAGTCTTTATGACCGTCTTTATCGCCCCCCTCCTTTAAGTATATATTTTTGCGGTAGAGTTTCGGTTATATTATAGCGCCGCGCCGCGCACCGCACTATTCTTGCGGGAAGAACATTTCCTTCCCATTTTCCTTCCTTCCTTCCTTCCTTCCTTCATTCATTCTTTCCTCCCTCATCAAATTCATTCGGTCTGTTCCCTCCTCCGTTTAACAGAAATTAATTATGCACGAAACGATGTTTTCATTTTTATCTCTTTTTTATCCCCCTGATTCCTTCTCTCGCACTATAGCTGCAGCTATCAAAGTATAACGACCAGCTTTTTCATACCCTTCCCACCTCCTGAATTCCGCGAGGATTTATTTACTTTTTTCCCTCCACACGTGCGCTCGAAAATGATCTCAATATATACATTGAAAAGTACATCAACATGATGAGGTTACGACACACTTTTGCTATAAATCATAAACAAATGGAATGTTAATGTAATGAGGTACAACGACTAGCGGCAACCAATTTACACGTTACCAGGAGTGTCTGTAGTGGGAAGTTTAACATAGATAGTCATCGTCTTTCAATGTTGTCATATTTGGCAAGAAATTCAAAAAAATTACTCTGAGTTAAATGGGAAATTCAAGAATTTTACATTGAGTTAAATGGGAAATTCAAAAATTTTACATTGAGTTAAATAGGGAATTCAAAAATTTTACATTGAGTTAAATGGTAAACTCAAAAATTTTACTTTGAAATAAATGAGAAATTACGGAAGCCGCGGTCATCTTCTCCCGCTCCGGTTGCGTTGAAACAATTCTAATGTTCGACGATAATTCCTCAGCAGTCGACAATTCCAACGTTCGGCGATAATTTCCTTGTAATCGAGTTGTCGAGCTGGTTTACAACTTCCTTCGGTACTTCAACGAGCAACGATCCACCCATCCGCCCCATCTCACCTTTAATCGCGCGGAGCCATTGCACTACTGCCGCAGAGCTTACACATTATGTCTAATACTCCAGCGACGCTTGAGTCGCATTTACCCTCGTAATGAGAAGTCGTCAATAAATTACGTGATCCATTAAAGACTTCTTTACGACTCATCAGCTGTCGTAACGACACCCGTTTTCCAGCTTGACCTCTCCCTCCAGAACCGAAGAAAAAGTAACTTTACACAATCCAAATATCCGTGTGCGTAAACCAGAACGCGTGGTAGTTTTCTTCGCTTTCTAGCCAAACTTGTGTGCGATTTTTCATTGTTTTTCCTTCACTGGGAGAATTCTTTTTTTTCAATCCAATGTGTATTTCGTTTGTGTTAAAGATACTGCACAATGAAATATTGACTAAGCGAAATTCCTCCAACCCAAGGAAAATGTCTGCTGCTACAAGTAAAAGATTCCTTGTTGTGACTTGTGACAGTGATTCTCCTTCATGCAATCAGAGCTTTACTTCGCTCAAGGAAACTGTCAAAAGTAAACGTGTTTCCTTGTTTTTAAAGAAGTGATTTCTCTCGGTTTCTTATACTGATTTCTCACCCTTCTGAATGTCCTGAGGTGAACTAGTTCGAGAGTAGAGTCCAGTCCAACGTAACGTAGGTGCACAGTTCAGTGCCGTAGCGTGCAATGGGGCAGTTGCAAGGGTCTGAAATGTTGCGTTTTTTACATAGAAAATGAAAGTCCTTGGTGAGCTGAGAACAAAAATGCCTTTGGTTTCTAATTTAGTCCCATTGTTCCGGAGATGAGATTTTGGCCCAAAATACATTGTTTTAAATGGTAATTCCGCGTAGAGACGTCACTACGCCCACGATTTTGTACAACTTTGAACGTGAGTATCTCCAAAACCGGGGCACTTAGGAAAAAACCAAAGGCACCATTGTTCTCAGCTCAACAAGTACTATCATTTTCTTTATAAAAAACACAACATTTCAGACCCTTGCAACTGCCCCATTTGGCAACATTGCAGTTCGCCCGTTCAAACGCATGAGAAAGATCGAGCGATAAGGTGTTCGGTGAACACCTTTGCATTTGACCTTTTACATGGGTTTAAATGGACAAAATACAACGTTGCCCAATTGCACGCTACGCCACTGGTAGGTGCAGTTACTAAACATCGCATTCTTTTTGACTGAGTCAAATTCAAATTATGAATGAATGACGATTATAGATTTATCGCACCAATCATATCTGTCTCGTATCGGAAACCTTTTAAAAGAAACCTTCGTCCTAATCCTCATCGATCATCCCGATGCCATGCCGCTCCGGCTCCGTGCTCGGTCCTCGGTGTTTGGTGTCAGGCTGAGAAGGCGGTCGGCGGCGGTTGTTTTGAAAGTATATGAACACCGGGCGGGTGGTTCGGTCGGATTTAAAGTTTGAACAACAAAATGTGTCGACTTTAGACGTTTGAATATTAATAGTTCAAACATCGAGTCACCGTTAAAAGTATTTAAGATGATTCCATGGTCGATTAGTTCCAACCGTAGACACCACGTCGCGCTGCTCAAAAAGTCAATTTTTTGACTGATTTGGACGGATTTTCGCTAAAAACATAAATTTTAGGAATATCAGCACCTGCAGGCTGCAAGCATACTGTAGGAAGATACCCTGAAAAATTCAAGCTGAAACACTCAAAAGTAAAGCTGGAAATTCTGAAATACGAATAATCCCATAATCCTATCAATGAGTGCGAGTGAGGCAGATAGATGTATTATCACTCATTCACTCGCACTCATTCTCACTCACTAAGCTTATGACGAAATGAATATCATAATTTACGGCTTTAATTCTAAAACAATTTTGCTCCAAAATTTTTTAGCGACTCAAAAAATCAATAAAAAAATTTCGCCGGTGCTGACGTTATTGGATATTGAGTTATATCTATGGTTTCAGTTTAAAACGCCAAAAAACACGATTTTTCCGAAAAGCGACTGGTGGCGCTATCCATCGAATTGAAATTTAGAAAAGTTTCGCCTGGAATCAAATTAAGGTGGTTCCTCGCCATTTTGTAGATAGTCCGCCAGTTAGCACCATCAGTCTCTGTAGATGTTGAATTTGCTTTTACTATTTCTCCTGAAACCAAAAATTGAAAAAATCGAGCTCATTGGATACGTGTAATTTTTTTTTTGCTAAAAAATACACTTTGTATAATTAGTAGAATGGTTTGAAAAACCAGTTGAGGTTTTTTTTTTTTTTTTCAAATAAAACTTTGAGGACTGTTTGTTGTATCCAAAATTTCATTCCGAGAATTTCAAGTTTTTCCTTTTCATTAGCTAAAGTTTTCAACTCCCATTAAATTTAACGGATGAAGTGCTTCCGAATGCTTATCGTGTTTGGGGGATGGTTTTAATTATCAAATATCATAACCCTTTTGTCTTTTGGAGAAAAAATGAAAATCATCTCAAAAGGTAACACGGTGTTTTATTTTGTTTTCCCTCTCGTCCCTCGGGCCTTACGCCTAACCGTTTCTATTATCTAAAAACGGTCCTTGGTTCGGTCTGTATTATTCTCCTCCGCGCGATGCTTTCGGGTGTGTTTAATTAATATGGGCAGTGCTGCCAATTTTGGCGGGGAATTCGAAAATTTTACGTTGAGTTAAATGTAAAGTATTCGTAAAATCATACGCATAACGGGGGCCCTGATATATTGAGGATGGAAGAAAATGGAGCATTGGCTGCCATATTTGAGGTTACAAGCCGTTGTTCTTACATTTATCTCTATTAGAAATATACAGGGTCTACCAGACCACCCGGATAGGTACTTTTTCTCGAAAACGGCTGGGCGTAGAGAGCTGAAACAAAAAAGTCAGATAGGGAATTGACCCCAAAGAATTCAATGAAAATATTTTCAAAGCCCCCCGAGGCTCCCCTGGGGGGTTTTGGGGGGGTTCAAAACACATTTTTCCATTTTTGGCGGGAAAAAGCCTATAAAAGGTACAAAAATAAGTTCAGATCCTGAAAGAACAACTCATTGCCGACATTTTTGTTCCAGTAATTTTTTCCAGAAAACCCCAATTTTTGGGGTTATGGGCCCTTTTGGGGGGAAATTTTCATTCGGCCACTGTGACCACACTATTCAATATTTTTACAAAAACTAAAAACCATCTGAAAGGAAAGATCAAGACCTTTCGATTGATGTGCCACATAATACCTAAAAGTGAAAAATTAAGGCCCCCTTTTAGATTTCAAAATTTGGGGGTCTTTGGGCCCCCCCACGTAAAAAAAGTCAAATGGCAAGGTATGGCTTGTGATACATTGATCGAAAGCCCTCAAAGAGTAGAATAAGATGGCGCAATCCAAAATCCTCTACAATCATTACTTTCAAAATGGCGGCCATTTGAAAATTATGGAAGTTCAAAGGTAAGTCCTGGGAAAAGAGTCCAAAAATGAACGATACATGGATTGAAAGGCCTTAAAAAAAGCAAACGAATGGCGCAAACCGCAAATCAATCCGCCTCTTCAATCAAAAGTTATGGCCGATTGAAACTTAAAGGGCTCAATAAGGCCTATTTAAGGCTGCTGAAATTTCAATCGGCCATAACTTTTGATTGAAGAGGCGGATTGATTTGCGGTTTGCGCCATTCGTTTGCTTTTTTTAAGGCCTTTCAATCCATGTATCGTTCATTTTTGGACTCTTTTCCCAGGACTTACCTTTGAACTTCCATAATTTTCAAATGGCCGCCATTTTGAAAGTAATGATTGTAGAGGATTTTGGATTGCGCCATCTTATTCTACTCTTTGAGGGCTTTCGATCAATGTATCACAAGCCATACCTTGCCATTTGACTTTTTTTACGTGGGGGGGCCCAAAGACCCCCAAATTTTGAAATCTAAAAGGGGGCCTTAATTTTTCACTTTTAGGTATTATGTGGCACATCAATCGAAAGGTCTTGATCTCTCCTTTCAGATGGTTTTTAGTTTTTGTAAAAATATTGAATAGTGTGGTCACAGTGGCCGAATGAAAATTTCCCCCCAAAAGGGCCCATAACCCCAAAAATTGGGGTTTTCTGGAAAAAATTACTGGAACAAAAATGTCGGCAATGAGTTGTTCTTTCAGGATCTGAACTTATTTTTGTACCTTTTATAGGCTTTTTCCCGCCAAAAATGGAAAAATGTGTTTTGAACCCCCCCAAAACCCCCCAGGGGGGCCTCGGGGGGCTTTGAAAATATTTTCATTGAATTCTTTGGGGTCAATTCCCTATCTGACTTTTTTGTTTCAGCTCTCTGCGCCCAGCCGTTTTCGAGAAAAAGTACCTATCCGGGTGGTCTGGTACACCCTGTACATTACGGCCCAAAGCTAGGGTTACCGTCCGAATCGTAACTTTCTATGCTGAGAAAAATTATTTATCAGAGAGAGCGCTGGAATTAGATGGGAGTCCACCGTTGTGACCAGCTCATTCGACCGCCATCTTTGAATTTGGTTAAATGCATTTAATGAGTTCGTATGGGTGGATTTTGAGACTTCTTGACGCTTTCATTGTCACTTTCACGCGATTTTACAGTAGAGTAGACCCTCACCATTTATCTGTTGCAAAAGTTTGCAGACCCATATTGAAGGACCTCAGGACTTCTCTCCCTTTCTCCTGGGGGTTGTTCTCCACTGCAGTGGCGCACTTGGGGGGGGGGGGATATTGGGCTAAAGCCCCCCCCCCCCAAACCCAGAGTAAATTTCCGGGCTCTGGTCTATAACTAAACGCCGCACTCTGAATTTTGTGATGCTAAAAAAATTTCTTAAGAAGCTTTGGATTTTTAGCCCCCCCCCCCAAATCCTGGGAACGCCACTGTTCGCCAGAACCCCCTGATGGGTCCAAAAAAGTTCCTCTTTTTTGTTGAAGGGCGTCTGGTATACCAGACGCCCATTGCCCCACTTCTGGCAACGCTGGGATATATAGGCAGATGGAGGAAGAATAATGTTGAGCTCGAGAATGGCACATTCAGATGCGAATGAACTTCCAGAAATGTGAAGAGGAGGGGGCACTTTAAAATTTTTGAATATCTTCTCGTCGAGCTGTTGCCTTTGCCTTTATAGTGAGGAGAGAGCAATTTCTCGCGCGTCCCATTTTGTGGCGGGCGTTTAAAATTATTAACTCTGGCGCGCGTGGCAGCCTTCGCCGCGCCTCTATTCACGGTGCCGGTGAATGTTTTCGACTGTTCATGCCTTTGCGAAGCTCGTGGGACGCGGTGCGTGGGGGGTTGACTTTCGTTTTCTGTGGCGAGGCGCGCGACCGGCCGGCTTTTTCGGGTAATAGAAGCTGTTTAGGGAGAGAAGGGTGTAGAGAGTCGCTGTAGAAAGGGAGGATCTAATGGCCGGGAAATGCGAGGAAATATTCTTGGAGGCATAGAGAAATCGAGAGGAAACCTTATTCATCCCTTATTTTTCCCCGCGGACTCTCTTAGACTGGTGCGAATTTGCTGGTAAAGAACACCCCCTTGTGTCGCGAGAAAACGGTTAACTTATCTCTCTCTCTCGTCTCTTTCGTCTCTCTCTCATCCCCCTTTCCACCCTCTCCACCCGCACCCTTTCAAATCCGCTGCTTAAATTAAACGGATCCTTAAAGCCAGTCTTACTATATTTCTTTTGCGTCTTCCCTTCGTTGGGAACTTAATTTTTCGTTCTGAGGAATCGATTTAAGTGAACATCGATGTGGCCATGGGATACATTTCTACATTTTAGTAATGGATTGCGAGGTTGTTTTACAGGCAAATGGAGTATCAATTCTGATGTAAACCGATGTGCAAATAATTATGAGACTATAATAGCAAAGTCCAAAACTCATTCCTACTTAGATCTACACTGGGTGAAATCACTTCTTTAAATGCAAGGAAACGTTACTTGTGACAGTTTTCCTTGCGCGAAGTAAAGTTCTGCTTGCATGAAGGAGAATCCTTGTCACTTCAAAGAATATTTTACTTGTAGCAGCAGACATTTTCTTTGGGTTAAAGGAATTCCCCCTTGGTCAATATTTCAATGTGCAGTTTCTTTAACACAAACGAAATACACCTTGGATTAAAAAGATGAATTCTCTCAGTGAAGAGAGCCCATTTTTAGTTTAACGCGGACGTGGCGTGTATCGTGCATCGTACCAAGAAAGATCATTCAGGAGGGTAAACGGGAGAGGAGAGGAGGGGAGTGTATTTTTCCTTGGCTCAAAAAAACTGAGCTGCGGACTGAACATTGATGGAGAGGATGGTGGATGGTGTTGGCCCGCGCGGCTCGGTTCGCGAATCAAGGTCCATTGAAAGGTGAACGTGGAACGGTGGAACACAGGAATCATCAACTCACATAAGAGAGGAGGAGCATGAATTACGGTTAATGAAGCGTAAGGGGCGGTCTGTGAAGAGAGCATTGAGCATTATGCATGCGTTTAATGTCACTATTATATCGAGTCCGCGCGATACAATCACAGTTTGACAACAACAATCGGCTTTGTATCATTAGAAAACGGCGCGTGGTTGCCATTTCGGACGCGACGAAGCCACAGAGACAAGTAGAGATCCAGCGCAAAGCTTATGTGACAGGTGTTCAATTTTCCAGCTCAATTTTGGTTGGGACTCATCAAAACAACAGACAACAGCGATTGGCAATGGACCAAAGAGCTTTAACTTTAGAGTGGCAGCGGATTGGTCCACCTTGTGCCACACAGGGTAGAAGGAATCCCGGGAAACAGCGGAATTAGGACGGCAGGTTCCAAGGTTTGAGGTTATATTTTGTAGGTCGTTTCCGGCGATGCCCGAGTTTGTTCACGAAACGACCGGAAACGACCTAAAAAATTTAACCTCAAAATCGATTTTTACGGCAAGAGGGCGGCGCCCTAGATGACAACAGTGAACCAGCGGAACTTTCCTTGATTTGCCACTCTAAAGTTATAGCTCGTTGCAATGGACATGTACTGTTAAAAAAAACGGAGTGAGGACGAAATAATCGAAGCATCTCGTCCGCATTAGAGTTCGCCATAGTAAGAATTACCGGATTCAGAACAGCAAGGAGTAAAATTTGACGGAGTGGAAATGGACGGAGTGAGAATAGACGGAGTGTCTCTCATCTCCATGCGGAGGGACTCTCACCCCGTTCATTCTCACTCCGTCCATTCCCACTCCTTCAAATTTTACTCCCTTCTGTTCTGAATCCGGTAATTCTCACTCCACCGAATTCTAAGGCGGACGAAATGCTTCGTTTATTTCGTCCTCACGACCTCACTCTGTTTTTTATTTTTTGTTGTTGTTTTTTTTTTTTTTTTAACAGTGTTTCAAAATCAACCTGTAGAATCGTCGATGACTTCATAAAACTTGCGGGTATTTTAATAATCTAACGGCGATTGCACCGATTGAGAAAAGATTACAGATCATAATATTTTCGTGCAGTACAATCATACACTGAACTGAACTGTGTAATCTTTTCTCAACCGATGGAATCATCGGCGAATTGAAAAATACCTTTAATTATACGCAAGACGGCAGCTCTGGTTCTATCGCTCAACGAGGGTGTTTTGCAACTTTAGGGGGCCCTTTGTTTGGATGTGGCGCTAGAGGGCGGGGCGGGGTGGTGAAATTTTGCGCGTAAGTACAAATATGGTGTTACATGAGGACATTTGAGGGTGACCATTAATTACTTGCCCCAGGTATGACTTCCCGCCTCTCCTTCTCAAGGGTCGGTGGCAAAGCAAGTTTTCCTGAAGAGAAGTGATGATAGGGGAAAAGGTTGGAGATTTGCTGTTTTTAATTATTCGGTCACTGTTGCAACGGAATTTTTCCCAGTTTTTACTATTGATGAAGTCGAATTGACAACAGTGGACCTACCAAGTCTATATGTATACGCTGAGTTGATATCAAAAGTGTTTCGCAGTCGAGTCATCGGATGAGAGAGTCCGCGGTTTGGATACGGAGATTCGGAGTCGATTCCGCTTTTGTCTCGATCCAACTCTGCAGTTCACATCCGAGCCAGCGGACCCCCCCCCCCCTTAACCTCTCCTTGAACGCTCTTGCAACAGTTGCCCCTGAAAGTTGTGAACAGTTGTTAATTCCCCACTGACTCCCTGTGCCGGGCCCTATACGTTGCGCTGCCCGCTCAGGGCGCTCAATCGGCAAGGTGCAACTCACCCCTGCTGCGCGATCGACCATAGAGTCCTCCTCCCCTCCACCAACGTCCACCGTCTCGCCGGTTTTTTATTGTTTTCTTTTTATTTTTAGGTCATTGATACGTCACGTAAATTTTGATGGGACCATGTCAGCTGTCAGTCGGTTTCGCGTCGTAAATCTCACTCATATACGGAGTTGGAAGTCTCGTCATATTCGAAATTTGTTGGTCTTGTGATCGGAGCTACCGTTTTGCGTATTTGTAACGACATTTTTCAATCCACCGATGATTTCATCGATTGAAAAGAAAATTACCCAGTTTACTGTGTTCCTATATGAAGCGCGAAAATACTCTGTTCTGTAATCTTTTCTCACTCGGCGGAGTCTCCGTCGCTGACTGTAAAGAATTTGCGGATATTGTGACGATTTAACGGCGATTCCTCCGATTGAGAAAAGACTACAGATCAAAGTATTTTCCTTCTGCACGTAGTTATACACTGAACCGAACCGTGTAATCATTTAGTCAGCCGATTGAATCATCGGGGCTCGAGGCAAAACTTATAGCAAACGACTTTTTAGATGTTGGCTTATAGGTAAGCCACCCAGTGGCGTCGCCTGCCATCTGGCAACAATGCAACTGCTCCACTTGAACTCATTAAATATATCGAATTTTCCTTGTGCACTGTGCACCCCCTGAATTCGATATTTTACATGAGTGTAAATGGATAGAATACATTGTTGCCAAATTGCACGCGACGCCACTGATTATCCACCTGCAATGCTTTAACTCATTGAGAGAATTGTATTGCGGGTAGCCTACCTCCAAGAGTCGTCTGACTTGCTTTCTGTGAGTCAATGATTACAAATAGAGCTTCTCTCTTATCTCGCTCGGAGAGAGAGAGGGAGAGAGAGAGAGAGAGAGAGTGCTAAGCTCAAGGGGAAAAAAGAGAATGGATGGTGGGGAATGGGTGACTACTGACTAGGCCAAATCCTCCGAAATATTATATTGTAAACGTCGTTTCACTCAAGCGTTCTCAGAATCGATTTGGCTCAAGCCTAAAATTTACGTCGTTAAATTGATGGAAAAGTTTTCTGTGTCTGGGGTTGAAAAAAATGTGGATCGGAACCCTCGGACGTGGATTGAATTCAATAAAATAAGCGCCTATGCATGTGTTCTCCACTCGCGATAAGATTGAAATGTAATTTAGTGGCGTTGGCATATTTTTTAGTTCAATATCTGGCACTGTCGCCAGTTCTTGTATGACTCTCTCTACACTATAGTCTTTTGATTTAAGTCCTTCTGAAATGAAATACTTGAGCCTCGGGCCTCTGTGTTTGCCTTTGGCGTAGCTAGATGCTTTTTGTCGGGTCCCATCGGGGGGGGGGGGTCCATGGGCTTACGCCACGCCTCCTTATTGCTTGGTGAGACTGGGGGCCGGGGGGGGGGGGGGCTAAGGGACTCCTAAGGTGAATGGAAGTCAGGGGTCTGAAAGATAACCCCTGGAAAATGTTCGAAATGGTCTATTGCAAACTTTTAGCTGCGTAGATATTAAAGAGGGTCTGTACTGGTATAAAATCGCTTGAAAATAACACTGGGAGCATCAGAAAGTTCCCAGCTTGATTGCTGAGTAGTCAAAAAGTGCTTTTAACAAAGTTCCAATTTGGCGGTCAAGTATGAGCGGGTTACAACGAGGGAGTCCCATCTACACGCAACTTTCTATGCTGAGAAAAGTGATTCATCATAGAGCAATCAGCAATGAGATGGGACTCCCCCATTTTGATCCGCTCTCATGGATTTCCCTTAAAACGCCTTTTGTGGGTTCATGAGTGGATTTTGAGACATTTGGATGCTTTCCATGTGATATACACGCAAAATAGAAAAGAATTTCCAACTCTGCAACCAACTCTCAACCCAACTTCCAACTCTCAACTCTCTTTCCAACTCTGCAGCTAAATGCAACATATCTATTGCTACTGGACCCTAATTATTCGTTAATTTTAATCTTCCACTACTGATATCTGTGAGTTTGATTTTTTCATTACTTTTTATTTTTCTATTCTTTGTCACGTATGTTTTCTTTTGCCTAGTCAGTGTTTTTCAAGAGATCATGAATATCGCATGCTCCTCTTGATATTTTACGCCGAGCTCATTGGCAACATCGTATCTGCGGGAAGGGCGTCCGCGTGGAAAAAAGGGGTGTCGACTCAATTGGTCCGGGGGGGGGGGGGGGGAGTGGGAAAAAAAATCTCGAGTACTTCAAAACCGTACGCTTTAAATAAGTTCGGCATTGATCGGAGCAAAACCTCGACATGGCTGGCGCACTGTGGTCAAGATAGCTATTCTATCTGGTGATGATTTGTAATTTTTGATTGGAAAATGCCGCACATCGGAGTGGTGTAATTACTTCGGGAATGCCTTCGCTTTGACTGGGTTTTACTTTTCCACCTGATAAATCCAATTTTTGAAGCCCCTGAGGTCTTTATGGGAGCTTCTTAGCCCCTCAACTCAAATGTTGCCACCGACAACCTCCGTTTAGTGATACATCAATCGGAAACTTGTGAAAATTAAACGAGAAATTTTTCGCACAAAATTCGCAAATTAATCAAAATATCCGTTTTCAAACTTATCGACGACTCTACCGGTTGATGAAAGATAAAATACGCTAGTATTTTCGTGCATTACAGTCATAAACTGAACCAGTGGTGCCCGTCCCCCCCTGGCAAGTATACGAGTTCCCCCCTAAATTCAGTCAAATGTCCCCCCCAAATTTGGGGCGGCCCCACATATTCGACGGGGGGTCCGGGGGGCCTCCCCCTGAAAATTTTGAAAACTGAGGACCCTCAGAGCGCAATTCTGAGCACTTTCAGTGACTTTCCGCTTGCTCTATGGCACTTTTTTTTCGCCTTGTTCCGAGGGCATTCATCATTTATTTTTCATCAACAAGTCTTATTAGAGAGATGTTATTTTATTTATGATGATAATTTATTATAGTAATAATAATAGGACATCAGGCGTAGCTAGGGGGGTCCCGGGGGGGGGGGGGGGTGCTGGCCCCCTGAGGGCTCGTGGCCTACCCCAGAAAAATCGCGGGCCGCATCGCCCACAGGCAAGCCACTAACTGTGCGGACCCATTGGGGGGGGCCTGCCCCCCCAGAAAATTTTTCTAGCTGCACCTATGGATACTTGAAAGTTCAAAACGGAAGGAGGAGGGGAGATTCGTCCGAAATTGAAATTCTAGTCTAACAACTTGAAAATAATTTTTAGCGGAAAGAGCTGAAATTTAGGATGGATCAGGAAGGAGCTAGCAAAAATGACTGCGAAGAATGCATATTTATAGTTAGGTAAAAGGAAGAAATTTTGGCGGAATTTGAGTAAAAAGGGTAAATGACCATTCACCGTAGGACGACAAGACGGTCATGGGCGTAGCTAGGGGGGTCCCGGGGGTTGGCCCCCCCAGAGGGCTCGTGCCCCCCCCAGAAAAATTGCTGACAGGAAAGTCACCAATAACGCAGATACCCTGGGGGGGGGGGGCTGCCCCCCCAGAACATTTTTCTAGCTACACCTATGAAGACGGTTCGAAATTCAAAAATCAAATGGCCGTGACTATTTTCGTAAGAGAGGGGCTTCAATTGAGGGGGAAAACTGAGAGGGAGTACTGAGGAGGGGGAATTAAAGGGTGGCCTAAATTTTATGGCCATATATGAAGGCTGATAAAATGCAAATCAAAATTTGTGAAAATCTTGAGTGATGACAACTGTAAAATAGTCCTTATCGTCTTACCTCTGATTTTTCAACACCCCCCCCCATTTCCAATACCCCCTTTGAATTGGAGCTCCCCCCCCCGTTCCAACTACCCCGAATTTCAGCCCCCCCCCCCTAATTTCAACCGTCCCCTAAGTTTCGACTCCACCCTTCATACAGCTCACACAAATTTCAACTCTCATGGCTATATATAGCAGCCCCCCCTGAATTTCAATCCTCCCCCCAAAATGTTGAATTACATTCAGGGGGGGAGGTTGTCACATTGATAAATATAAAGGTTCAAATGTAAAACAGAGTGCAAATTGGTAAAATCGAGACTATCTTACGAGAGGAGGGATCTAAAATGAGGATTGAAATGATGGTTTGAGCGGACCAAAAAAAAAAAAGAAAAAAAAAAAAAAAAAAAAAAAAAGGTCCCCCCCTATTTCAAAAAAGTTGACGAGTTACTCGTATGAAAAACCCGCCCTGGGCACCACTGAACTGAACTAAACTCTGCAATCTTTTCTCAACCGGTGGAATCTCCGGTGAATTTAAAAATTTCATTAAATCTACGCAAATCGGCAGCTCCGATCCGGACCATAGTGCGGCGCAGCTCGTTGATGGCATCGCGGGGAAGTGTTTAATGTTGCATTTAAGGGATGACGGGACGGTAGTCGGCCTCGTTTTCGGGGTGGGAACAAGGTGAAAGGGTGGCGGGAGGGGGTCGAAAAGGAGGGGGGAGGCAGAATTTAAAGGGTTTAACATCTGCTGTGAATTTCAACCACATGTGAATTACCGTCTTGTTCTAAATGATGCTTGCTTTATCGGAACGGACGTTGCGTTGGACGGTCTCGTCGCGGCGCATAAATTAATGATTTTGCGCGCCCACAGTCAAAACAAGACAGCGCGTCGAGGCCGCTATTGTTGTTTGTCATATAGATACTCCAATAAAATATTAATTTGCGCAATGGACAAATCGTTACCGAATTTGATGAATGGATTCGGGAACGGTTGTAAAAAGGATTGTTTCTGCGTTTACCTATCACCCCCCTTTACCTCCACTCCCGTCTAATTTTGGCTCACGGCTCGCGAAGAATAAATCAATTTAGGTCTGTTTACCGCAATTATAACTTCGTTGTACTTCCTTTGTCAAAGTGATTTTAACACCAAGGTGCGAATTCGTCTAATTCAATGTCGGTTTTGGCGCATGGTATTTTAAATCATTATTTGCTTTGCGCTAGACAAGCACGCTAATTGTAATGTAAGTTCTCGCGTAAAAAGAAAGTCTTAGAAATGATCAAAGTCGTGAATTCTTACCAATTTTTCCCATTTGTGTTGTTCCGCTCTTTTTACATGTGTGTTTATAATATAAACTGTCTTAACCCTCGAAAGGCCAGGTTATTTCAGAAGGACGCCACTCTTCCGTTTATAAAGGGAAGGTAGTTAACTGTTCGTACTCGGGGGAGTTAAAATTGCCTATATGATACATTGAAGGCGCCCGAAGACATTTTATTTCGTACATGTTTTCATCAATAGTCACGATTATCCCGAATGAAGACTGAAACAAAGTGAAGGAGCCTAGAGAAGAAAAACGAGTATACTCGGGCTTGGCCCCTAAGGGTTTAATCCGATTCCAAAAGCCCATAATTTCAAACATGCACTATTAAAAATTTTCACTCCGACTCCGGTTACCTGAAAGCCACGATTTCTCCCGGTAGATAGTTTTTGGAATAAGATATTTGTGGAGTAGAAAATGGTGCGAAAAGGAGGAAAAAGATAGTCGCAATTTGCACTTCTCCGGATTAAACAATGATGAAACTCCATCCGAAGAGGCGTACACACTACACAGTACACACCCTCCTCGATAATATTTGTTTCGCTCTTTACTCCCGGTACACCGAGAGGCGAGGCGTGAAGTTTGGCAGCAATGTATTTTCCCCATTTAAACACATTAGAAATGTCGAAATGCCTGGTCATCGCCAATGACTGAAGCGTTCGACCTTTTTGATGAATTTAAATGGAGAAAATACATTGCTGCCAAATTTCACGCCTCGCCACTGGGTACAGTTTACACCCTATTTCTACTACGCAAGAGAATAAAATATATTTTCATTTCATGTTCACCCCAATTTTTACTCTATATTTTTGGCCGATTTTTGACAGTTTGACTATGCTTATAAATATTAAACTATGGTTTACTTATCTCGATTGATTTTGAGAGTGAAATTCGGTTGGTTTTATTTGGTTCGTGCCATCATGGAAGACTTTCTTTGTGATCTGATCTGTAAGTGAAAGGGATTTTTTCTCTCTCTCTGTCTCTTTCTCTCTCTCTCTCTTTCTAACTTCCGTCATCTGCCCTTCGCCCCTCTCCAAAATGTAGGCAGCTTCTGCGTCATTCTAAAGAGGGCTCTAATTTTTGATAAGTCACGTTATTATGAATTGAGACCTGAGTGGAGGCCGAGTTCATCCATTATACGGGGACTACGTGATTCAGTTTTGTTGCTCGGTTCTTGCCTATCTTTTGTGTTTATTTTTGTATTATAAGAGGAGTCTTCACTCTTCGTCATAATTTCGACGAGAGCCTCCATTCAAGGTTCTTTGATCCTTTCTGGAGTCTTTTCTCTTCTCAATATTACCTTCCGCCAAGCTTATTCGCTCATTGTTTATCGCAGGTTTTTTTTTGTTTTGTTTTGTTTTTTTTTTTTGCTCCAGAAACGGAGCTCTTTTTATACGTGTGAAGAAAAATGGAAAATAAGTAGGATAGTCAGTCATCCTATACACGCATAGTCGCTTGCCGTAAAATTTGTGTTTCAAGGCCACTACAACCAAGCGAACGGGTTTCCTCGTGAAACTGTTTCTGCTATCTTTGCAGCTATGTTGACGCAGCTGTTGAAATTTTCCTCGTAATTTTACTATTCGGTTTTTTTTTTTTTTTTTTTTTTTTTTTTTGGGGGGGGGGAGTTGAATTGAAGCTTGCGAGGTGTGCGTTTATGTGTCAAAAAAGCCTAAGTTGAGACACATTGGATTATTTTCCTTTGCGCATAGAAAGTTGCTTTGATATTACACGAGAATTTGCCCTTTATTTCGAATTCTTGACTACCAAAAATTTTGCGTTCGATAGTAAATTACACAGAAAGTGGCGTAGTATGCAATTTGGCAACGTTGAAGTTCGTCCATTTAAACTCATGACAAAGATCGAACTTTTGGGTGTTCGATGAACACCTTCGCATTCGATATTTTACGTGTAGTACAACGTTGCCAAATTCCACGCTGCGCCCCTGATTACACATTCATCGTCTCTTCGTCTCCGGTCTTCTTGTGGTTACTTACCTTCGATTGTCTTGTCCCGTCAATGTTTCTGTCTACGCAGACTTTTATATCGACGATGATCGAGAGGTTGCGACGCGATGTGACACGACTGGCGTAAATACATCGATCAGCTATTCATTATTCTGCCTCCATCCAACTATCAACACGAATCGGCCAATCAGCATTTCTGTTTTCTGCTGGAATTTCATTCCTCCCGCTCAGAGAACATCTGGTTCCCTTGTCGCGCCCGCAGACCCGCAACCCCCCTCCCCCCGGCACCCCGACACCGCGCGCACCCGCCGCTAGACCGGCGCTATCCCGCGCTCACTTCAAATGCCTCTCTCCCATTGTTTTCTCGCTCTCACAAGTCCTACCGTGACGTGCTTCATACAAATTATACTCATTATTGTCACTCTCTCTTTCTCTTTCTCTCTCTCTCTCTCTCTATCTACTCCTTACCCCTCTCCCACTCTCCCCCCTCCCCCCTCGCTCCCCGATCCATATGTCGCACGGTTCGTCGCCGTGTTTCGGCGTGATTGATGTAACAGCACGTGTGAACTGAGATTAGGACTTGTGCGCCATGCCAATGATGCTAACGTCAGGTCTCTCTCCTTTTTACTTCACACTAACTCTACATGTATATAATGGATAGAGGATACTATATTTATCTGTCTATCTCTCCCTCTTCAATTTCATCGCCGAGCAGAGCCGCGGCCGCGCGGCCGTCCGTCGGGTGACCCTGACCTTGCATCACGATTTTGGATTTCGCATGCCTTGGTTTTGATTCGCACGCTTAGCTCGTCGCTCGTTGCTCGGGTTGGATCGCTTTAAGACTTGTAAACCCTTCGTGCGCTAAATTGTCGGATCGGACTTCACCGCGGCTTCGGTGGTCGCCGCGCCCTCGTCTAGTAGTAATCCGAAAATCCTGAGCTTATAGACTCATGTCAGAGTACCGAGAGCGGCAGTTCAAAAAAAAAAAACAAAAAACAAAAAAAACGGGGGATCAGTGCTCTGGATGGTTGCTTGTCGGATCCGGCTCTGTGAATTTAAGGTCAGATCGCTTTTATGCGACACCCTC
This sequence comes from Trialeurodes vaporariorum, assembly GCA_011764245.1. Taxonomy (NCBI): domain Eukaryota; kingdom Metazoa; phylum Arthropoda; class Insecta; order Hemiptera; family Aleyrodidae; genus Trialeurodes; species Trialeurodes vaporariorum. Next base: position 70,830,969 of record VMOF01000111.1, read on the forward strand.
GATCAATCATCATTTATTGTACCGTGGTCTATGGGCAACTAAACAATTTTCGAAACCGATTTTTCTCCTTTAATTGTTCGGAAAGATTTGGTCAGTAATATTCAATGTTAGTTGATTTCCAGGTCACGTTTATCTAATTTTTCAAATTTTCCTTGTAAGTTACCAAAAAAATGACCAGAATTTTTGAAATTTGAGGTTTCTTTCTTTCTTTTTAAACATGTGCTGAGAGATTGTCGTCTTTTTGAAGGAAATAGGAAAAATATTATTCTGAATCATACTTCTTATCTTCCTTGAACCTCTTGGTTCTCTGAGGAAAAGTACAACGTTAAACTCTTGAACTTCATTCAATCAGGACTACCCGCGTAACTTACAGTCAAATCTTTTTTTCATAGTGCTGTTCTTTTTTTTTATACAGTTATATGTATTTACAGGGGTGTGAACTGTGAGTAGCCTGAGATGCTGATGCACCCCTTCAATAAAATGTATTGAACTAACTGACTTTCTTTCCTTCTTTTTTCTCTCTCTCACAAAGCACAATTTCAGAGCTTATAGAAATGGAAAAATGAAAAAAAAGGACTTTTTGGGGCTAGCAAGATAACCAAATTCCCAGAATTGTTTTTGGAGCGAAATTGTCCAAAATTGACTTGTTTGATAAATGAAAGAAAGACGAAAAAACAAAAACAACACAGTACAAGCGAAACGAAGAAGCAGGACTATAAGGGCCTTGAGCCTTACCGTTTAGACCTGGATTTAAGCCGTTAGTCCATTTAGAAACATCTGATGTAATACCTAGTGATAAAAATAATGAAGCCATTGCTGTAATATTTCCGTTCGACAATGAAAACACCGTTAATTTTAAAATTTTGTGGTTTATTGTTATTCACTGATTCCATCGGTTGAAAAAACAATAGAACAGAGTGTTTATTGCTGGACTGGACTGTGTTAAATCTTCGTCAACCGCCGGTGGAATTATGGGTAAAGAGTATCATCATGACTTGCGAGCAAGTTCGCCTACAGCGCGCGTGGGTGCTCGACTGCTTGTGAGGTTGTACATCTTATGTGGAAGCACGAGAGAGAGAGAGAGAGAGAGAGAGAGAGAGAGAGAGAGAGAGAGAGAGAGAGAGAGAGAGAGAGAGAGAGAGAGAGAGAGAGAGAGAGAGAGAGAGAGAGAGAGAGAGAGAGAGAGAGAGAAGTGTATTGGGGGGGGGGCATTGCTCAGTCTGCCGGAGGGGTGAAAGATCTTTGATGCAGATGCGGACTGCAGATCCAACAGGCACGCAATAATTCCATCTCACTGCAGCGCGCGTTGCGGTCAATTTATGTATGACTTAATGAAACCTTTAATCAAGGATGTCGGTCAAAATAATAAACTCATCACCACTCCTTCTTCACCGTCAATTTGCTTGCAGACGAGTGTGTCGTGAATAATACCAACATGACGAGTCGACGAATGAATCAGCTGTACTGAAGGTATCCCGGAATCTGTTTAACACTTAAATCTTTAAGAAATCATCCGTTGGCATGAGGAGAATGAGCTTTATCAGTTTTAAAAAAAAAAAAAAAAAAACGCAAGAGTCAAGCGAAACTAGGGCGCTGGCATGCGGATCTTATGTAAGATTTTTTAATTAACTGGTGATTCCACATTTCCACTTTCCACCGGTTGACGAGAAGATGAAACAGTCCATGCAGTTCAACCATCATACGCACGAAAACATTCTGGTCTTTAATATTTTTTCAACCGATAAAACTATCGTTGAATACCAAAATTCCATCAAATTATAAATTCAGCGTTGTTTTTTTCACCGGTGATCGAGCTGCAGATCTGAGTATTTTTGTGGGTTAGAGACTCATCGTTGATAGGGATTCGGAGCCGATGCCTAGCGGCGAAGCGTGCAATCTGGCAATTCTGCATTTGGACCATTTAAACCCATGAAAACAATCGAACTAAAAGGAATCGGCGATGACAAGCGAATTCGACCTATTGTATGCGTTCCAATGGAGAAAATGGTACGTTGCCATCTCGCTCTGCCACTGCCCTTTAATTCGAGCGAGCAATCGGAGATTTTTCCTTGTAACCTGTTAGTAATAGGGTTAAGAACCATCCACACACGTGGATGCCAGGCCCGAAAGGGTTAAGATCCGCAAAACGGCAGCCCTGAGGAGCGAATGTTTAACGAGAGTTGAGTGGCGCTGGTGAGTGGTGAGGTTGCGGAGCTAGGACCGTGCCGAACGTGCGATGACTCTAGTAGGAAGGGAAGTTGCATCTTCAAAGTTCAAACTTCCTCTCTATTGTCTTTTAACTCGTGTGGCGTCTGGCGTCGCGTCGCGTCGGCACTCATCACTCGTCAGTCGCGTGTCTAGTTGCACTCCTTGAAGTTAGTTTAACTCGACAAGTGCACCACGCGCTCTTTCACGTCTTTACTTCCGTCTTTTGGTTTCCTCTTCCTCCTCCTCCTCCTTCTTTGCTTGTAGAGGAAAAGATTTTTTCGAACCTTTAACCGGAGTAGCGGAACCTAGTTTCAGTGGGAGTGGGCGTAACTTGAGCTTTGAGCTAATCACTGAGGGTGACGGGAAATAAATTGTGATTTAATGAAAATATTGACAGAATAGGCGTACACGCTCAAAGTAGGATCCTGAAATTGGCATCGGTGAGCCGTAATCCACCACAAATCGGCAGGTGAGCCAACCGGTGCATGTTTGGTTGATGTTTCGTTCGTCAAATAACTCTGCAGTTTGACCGGCCGTCAAATTGCACAATTGCATGGATGGTGTGTCATCTGATCACTAATCCACTGTCATCAAAACAAATAAAGCCTGTTTTTGAGGTGTTTTGGTCAAGGTTATGTTTGAATTTTAGAAATGTTAGGTTGGCAATTCTACTGTTTGCGGTGGATTTCAGTTCACCGATGCCAATTTGACGATCTTACTTTGAGCGTGTATACGAAGGCATAATAGGCGTTCAGCACCTGACCTTATCACTCATTAGTCTGGATTTGAATTCAGATTTGCTTATGGGCGTTATTTGTCGCATTCAACTGCCTCCCCTTCCCCTCCCAAGAAATTGACATAACTCGAAATTTAAGGAAAATTCTAGAAGCAAAAATAATAATAATAAAGAAAAAAAGGTTTTCTCTTTTTTCGCGCGATTCGGTTAAGAAAGTTTTTAATTTCAGGGAATATTGTGTTCAAAATGTGTTTTTGCTCAAAAGTTTTTTTTTTTTTTTTAAAAAAAAAAGATCATCAGTAATTTGCCCCATAACCCCCCTCCCCCCCCAAACCCAGCAGAAGGAAATGACGCCCCCGACGCCTAGGGTTGTTGTTTAGGTTCAATGACTTGGTATCAAAGATTCACAATCGGCTTCAACCACTTTTGCTTTCCAAGTTTTACTGTTTGAAATCATTAAAGTCTCTTGACGGAAGTTTTGTTTAGGAGCATCGACACGAGCTCAACGAATCATAGTGGCGAGACGTGCGATTTGGCAACGTTCCTTTCTCACATTTAGATACATTAGAAAGGTCGAAATGCCTGGTCATCGCCGATGACTGAAGCGTTCGACTTTTTTGGTGAATTTGAATGGAGAAAATACATTGTTGCCTAATTTCACGCCTCGCCACTGCAACGAATCCTGATTAGTCGTTGGTTGGTTTTAAGCTTTCACGGAGGCCAGCAGGCGTCGAAGACATCGAAGGCTCCACACAAAGGAGTCGACGAGGGGCAAGAAGAGGAGAGGAACGTATGAGAACGGACCGGAATGCCGGCAAATCCACCTGTCCACCACTGGTCCTCCGTCGAACTTAATCTTTAAATTCGTTCAGGTCGTCGACTCCTTTCAAATGCATTTAAGCGTCGTGTCGGTACTCTCTAACGAAGCTTCCACCAAGAGACTCTAGAAATTGTGCCTGCGCAGTCTGTCGAAACAAAACTTCGCGAAGTTTCGATAAACTTCGATCGATCGAAATTTAGTTAGTTTTCTCAAATTTGGAGTTTTCGATCAAAAATACGATGTAAAATTCGTCAGTTTTTCATAGATCGTGCCGTCTAACCGCCTTCTCTCTCTTACTTATTTTTATAAATCTCTTCGTTTTTTTTTTTTTTTTTTTTTAGATCTTTATTTGAATACGAGCACATTTATTTCTGGTTTGTCGCGTCCGTCGTTCCCGAATGATACTGTACTCTCCTCAAATTTCTCGAGATTACGCTGGACTCATCGACTGTCTCGCATTTCACTGTCCTATTTCCCCCCTCCCCCTTCTCCTATCGCCTGTATGTATATCATCTACTAAGTTTAGACCCGTGTTGGAATTGTTCTTGTCATGAAAAAATATGATTCGCTCGATTGTCAGTGCTTCAAACCCTTGTCTCTCGTTGTAGCTTTATTTGAAACCAAACATGAGTCGATAGTAACACTGACAGTATCAGATATCAATTCAGAGCGGGGAATGAACTGAACATGTCACGTGGATTTTTCCTCTTCTTGTACCCTTAGTACACAGAGAGACATCACTTCTTCAAAAACAAGGAAACACGTTTACTTGCGCGAAGTTCACTGTCGTAACAAGAAATCTTTTACTTGTAGCAGTAGACATTTTCCTTGGGTTCAAGGAATTTCCCCCTAGTCAATATTTCACTGTGCAGTTTCTTTAACACAAACGAAGTACACCTTGGATTAAAAGAATAATTCTTTTAGTGTAGAGCTCGTTTCAGAAGTGTAAGTGTAAATCACGTATGAGCCGTCACTGCCCTTCAGACCATAATTATTAATTGTCAAATGGTCATATATTGACGATCAGTTCATCATTTCATATGCATTTTCAATCTTGTGTAAGGGCCTATCTTGTCGTAAATAAATTTGGGTCTCAATGGGTCTGTTTGTCTGTTACAAACTTTTGATACTGCGCTATGAAGGGTTGACTTTCACTTACCATCGTATAATCACGATCATCACATTTGAAGCATCGAAAGTCCAAAAATCCACTCATAAACCCACGAAAGGCATTTTAAGAGAAGAAGTCGGTCAAATGAGCGGGAGGGAGTTCCATCTATAATTGCAGCTTTCTCTATGATATGAAACACTTTTATTTTCTCAGAAAAAAAGGTGTTTTTCGAAGATGAGACTCCTTTAGCATTGTGACCCGTTTAATTTTTGTTTACTAATTTTGCCTTTTTCTCTCTTTGTTTCAGGTAAGTTCACACGCTATGCCTTCAATAATCAATAAAGACCATCGACCACAACTCAAAAGAATAACGTGTCGTAAGTTTATATAATCTATGCTTATAGGAGGAAATTCGATCTAAACTATCAGATTGTAACCAAAACTATTATTTTTTATGACAATATCGTGCGCGCGCTCGCTGTACTAAAAGTTGTTTCCATCATCGAATAGTTGAATTTTATTAATTTTGATAGAACGACTCCTCCGTTAACAAATACGCCGATGTTCGACTATTTTTATTTTTATTGCCTTAAAATTACAAGACTTGACTCTTGTTCAGCAGCCAAACTCCGGGGGGGGGGGGGGGTCAAAGAATGAGCCGCAATGTGAGTTCTTTTCCTCCGGATCTACGAATTCAAATGATCTTGTTTTTGAATGCAAATTGCCTTATTATATGCCTTTGGCTCCCCTCCCCCCTTCCCCACCCCTCCCCTCCCCTTCCCCATCCCTCCCCCTACCGAACCTCGTGAGTCCCGCTTCTGAAACTCCATAGTTGAATCATATGTACAGGATGACTATGAAAAAAATGACATATCCAAAGATTCAGACCCATTTTCTAAAATTCCCATTTTTTTAATCTGGAAGCCTAAGAAGTTTTACTGCACACTCACAAATCTGCAAATTGTAACTTTAGTTTTATGGGGAAAAAAATCATTCATGGTTTGCTCTGTATTGTATGCCGCATAAACGTCATATTTTTTTATTTTGAGAAGTTCGGGATGAGTCCTTTTTTATAGTCACCCTGTATGTTTAGAATGATACAAGTTCACGTTCGCCTCTTATGTTTCCATTGTATTCGTCGCCCATTAATATGAATTTTAAATTCTCTGGAGAGTATACATACACTATCCAGTCCGTTAAAATGTTTGGATGTTTTATCATCGACAACGTTCGTGTCAACTGCAGTCTCGGGCTACGCATGTCTCACCATACGCCATACGTTCTCTCATCAATATTTGTGTCGTCTCTCTCCTGTTTTTTCTCTCTTAAAAATTCTCCTAAGTTTTAAGCTCTGAGTTTTTTTTTTTTTTTTTTTTTTTTTTTTTTAATGAAAAATCTATTGGTGGAAACCGTATGACCTATTCCCTTCTCTTTGCCTTTGGTAGCCTCTCAAAATGAGCTTTTGTAGAATATGTTGCACTGTAAGAATTTTTATCCATTGTTTTTCAAAACTGCCTCCGATATTGTCAAACCTCTCTTCATATACCGTCCACTTATCAAACGAATGCGTGGCGTAGCGTGCCAGTGGGCAACGTTCGTCCATTTAAACCCATGAAAGTGATCAAAGTATAGGGTGTTCGGTGAACACCTTCACATTCGACCTATTACATGAATTTAAATGGGAACAGTACAACATTGCCAGATCGCACGCTACGCCACTGAACCAACGATACAAAAATTGTTTTACATGTTACCCGCAATTCCTTAAAATCAAATTGAAGTTCGATCTTCATTTTTTATGCGAGGTAATTCACTTGAGGGTTAATGCGTGCTGAGTAGTGAGCAGGCATTTGACAAATAAGGTCAAACGAACAAAATAAATCGTCTGCTCATCAGGGACGGGGTTGCTATCGAAGGAGAGGGGAAACAAAATTCAATAACCCCATTTTTTAACTCGTTGCGTCAGCACCGAAATCTCGAGGGGTCATGAATGGGTAGTAACGCGGCCGCGGGCCTACGGGCCACGGAAGTCAGAGGCCAAGGAGCAAAAACAAGGGTAAATATAGCGCGATGTTGCCTGATCTTACCTTTCAAGTGGAAGGCAAAGTGAATTAATAATACGTATATTTAAACATGTTGAGGAGAAACACCGGAAATCCCAAATCATGATTAATTTTAATTTTTTTTTGTTTTTTGTTTTTTTTTTAAGCAGTAACCCTGCTTGGAGGGAGTTTATTTTATATTTAAATTATTACGCTAAAAAAATAATACATGCTTTAGTGGGCAAACCCCGTCAGGGGTTTACTGCCCTCTACTAAACTTAACTAAACTTCAAAAAACAAAAAAACAAAAAACAGAAAACAAACAACAACAAAACAAACAAAATAAATAAATACTTAAATAAATAAATAAATTCTGAGTAAGGCTGTATTATGTAGACCCATAGACCCCACATTAAGAGCTGTGCTCACTACAATAACTTTGAAATAGCGTTCTGGTAATTTTCTGGTAAAAGTGCATCTTTAATAATTAAAGCAAAGGATCAATTATTTTACTAAGGTTTCAACGAAGAAAATCCGGTGTTGCCAGAATTGATGAGTGCCACTGTTACATTAACGATAGGAACAACTATTCCCCCCCCCCCCCCGGAAACACATACCAGAAAGGTTTTGAAAGTTCGGAATGTTACTCGTGAATTTCTTTAGTTTGGCAATACTGCAATGGATTCAGTTATCTTGAGCAAGTTGCGTTGGTTTTCCTCAACAAACGGTAAATTATCGGCGCGTTTGTCATCGTTTAGTTCACCTGTTCGTCCCCTTTCGCTCCCTCCATCCCTCCTGCTCAACCCCTCTTGCTCCCGTGACCCCCTCCCACTCTTCTTTCCTCCCCCAACCTTTTTCCCGTTCGCCAACCACCGCCATTTCGGTCCCTTGCGATCCCGATTTCGCAATCCCCCACAATTTTCGACCCCGTTCAAAGAGCGATTGCGTGTCGATTCGGGGAAAGGCCATCACGCTCCCTTTGTTCTTGCGTGATGAAGCCTCGTGAGATATTGTTCCGTGATTTTCATTGTCTTTAATTATACTTTCAGACACTTATACTTTTGACTTTCACCCTCTTTATTCTTGTAGATCTATCTGTCTCTTTTGTGTCCATTGGCGAACCCATGCCTCTATAACTGAATTTTTTACCGACGACCTTGAAATATCATGTTTTTTGTTTGGCCTCTTTCCCTCTTTCTTATTTTGCTTCTAACAAGTTTCCCTTATAATTAGAGTGGCAATACGTTGACGTTTGGACGTGGTGACTTTCGACATATTCTTACTTATCGCCCATACTAAAGCATGTGAATTCTAATGAGCTCTGTAATGGGTTCCGAACACGATCCTACAAGGTTTTTCATTTTATTTTCTTTTCCTCTTTATTTTTCTCGTCCAAATGTAAGGGACTTTTTATCTTAGTACAAACTTACGGGCGGGAATCTCTTTTTTTGCCGTAAGCTTGAACATTAATCATTTCCATCGAAAATGTCTGCATATGATGAAGATAAATCGAGGCCATTTTTGGAAAAAGGTGTGCTCTTTTTGAGAAAGCAGAGTAGCATTCTATTCTGATTAAGAGAGACTTCTGTTTCAAGAGCGCGCGTCATGTTCTATGGGCCATTTTCCCGGAAATGGCCTCATTTGCTGATAGATTTGACGCCATCTCTTGGTTTCGAAGAAAACTTTTGATGAAAAAAAAAAAAACTTGCTGGCTTCAGATCATTATTGATTGGCGGATGAGCAACTGAATGGGGCTTTTGCGCTTTTTTGCTATAAGCAATTTAATAGTCGATTCTGGTGTAAAAACCTCGGAAAATAACGATGACAGCACTACAAAATTCCGAAATCATATCCTATAAACTCAATAAACGCTTTTATTTGCGCGAGCATAATGGTGGCTGAGGGAAATAATAATGGGAGATTTCCATCTAACAATACTGTAACGTAACTCCATCAAGAAGTGACCAATAAGAGACGCCTTTCATTTGACACCGGTGTCACTAGATGTTGCCGTCACGGTACCATTCCCCGGACACGGAAAAAAATAGTTGGTAAGATTTACCATCACGATGATTGATTTCTGCACCTGTCAAAAATATGGTAAACTTTACCAGATATTGGGTTGAATAGAACAAGTGCCTAGTTCATTCAACCCGACATATGGTCAAGTTTACCATCTTTTCGGCAGGTGTAGAAATCAGTCATCATGATGGTAAATCTTACCAACTATTTTTTTCCTTGGGTGTGGATCACTACTCTGATGACTATAATTACTCTGTGAATCATCCCTGTCAGCATAGAGAGAGTGACAAAATTAAGATAGAGGAATCTCTCATTATTACTACCCTAAGCCACCATTACGCTCGCGCTAATAAAAGCATTTATTGAGTTTAGGAGTGGATTTTGGAAGTTTTTAGTGCTGCCATCGTTATTTTTTGAGGTTTATACATCAGAATCGACTGTTAAATCGCTTAGAGCTGAAGTGTGCAACAGCCCCATTGTATGAGACAAGGTCAGAGCAAGGAACTTGCCCCAATACTCAAAGGATGAGCGCTCGAAGTGGGTCCATTAGAAAGTGTGCGAGTGAGGATAGATATATTGAATGAGGTGAAAGGGGGGGGAGGGGGTCAGAAATTGAACGATGTTCGATTTTGCATTTATTGAACTAAATCGCTAAATCCATGTTCGTCAAACTGTTTATTACTGTCTGGCAATGAAGTCATAGATAATAAAAAGAGGATGCGCTCTGGCCCAAGCGAAGGGTGGAGAGACAAAAATCAAGATTTAAAAACCATTGCCGTAACTTTAAAAATGCACGACAGGGGATCGGGGGATCGGACGATTGATTTTCGCGCGTTCACTTCACTCCTCGAGCCAGAGTTGTCAGATTGCATGAAAAAATTCGCCTAATTTACGATGTGTTAAATATGGGGGAAAACTGCTATTTTTCTTCATCATGTGGCAACTATGCGCCTCGAACTCTAGTCGCTCGTGATAATCCGATTTTGGCTTGTATTCAACAATTCGCTTCATGAGATACACGCGCTGTCGCCCCACCCCCTTCTCTCCCTAAATCATCCCCCATCTCTTTTTTTCTATCTCTCCCTCGCGTGAATTTTTTTTTTTTTTTTTTTTTTAACGACTCACATGGTGTGGTCCAGTGGCAAGTGGAATCTGAAGTGCATTCTCTGCCGTTTGATGAAGGTGTATTTTGTTCTAGCGGTAGCCATGCTATACCTGGAACCAAATGGTGGTGCGTACTTAAGTATAGTTGCGTCGGGCAGTGTCGTAGCCAGAAATTTTTCTAGCGGGAGGGGGGTCCGGGGTCCGAAAATTGTCAGGGGGGAGGGGGTCCTAAGATACTAATTTGGTCAAATTTGTCTGAAAACGCAAAAAATTACCTTTTTTTAGGACAAATGTAGGTGTCAAGGGGGGGGGGGTCCAGACCTCCTGGACACCCCCCCCCCCTTGGCTACGCCACTGGCGTCGGGTTTTAACTCCCCGCAAGTGCTCACTGTTCATCTTCTTGGGAGACCTTGCGTAGACGTATATAACATCGTATGGTCCGAAAAGTGATGTGATAAAGATTAAAGAATGATGGTAATGTTGCGAGCATTTAATACCAAAGATTACTGAATGGAGATAACACCGATAGAATTCTTTCTTTAATCCAAGGTGTATTTTGTTTGTGTTAAAGAAACTGCACAGTGAAATATTGACTAAGGGGGAATTCCTTTAACTCCGGGAAAATGTCTGCTACTACAAGTAAAAGATCCCTTGTTGTGACAGTGATGATTCTCCTTCATGCTACAGAATTTCACTTCGCGCAAGGAAAACTGTCGCAAGTAAACGTGTTTCCTTGTTTTTAAAGAACTAAAGAAGTAAGTTCCTCTTAGTGAACGCTTCGAGCGTTGATCACCCCACAATTTAATGCAACGAGGTTTGTGACCTGTCGTATCGTAATCTTCATCAGTAGAAAATTTTGCGTCAGAGAAATCGTTGTTGTGAGGTGGCTCTTCAGCGTTTAATTCGAAATTTTACCGCATCACCGGTTCGATGTATGATTGAAGTTAGTAAAGTTTAAATAAATTGGGACCTTGCGACACGAGAAAGTTTGCAAGGAAGCTTCATGATAAATTTCATACAGTTATATTCACAAGTAATGAAGTTGTGGTTGAATTAAAATTCCTTGCGGTTTGTAAAATAATTTATGCGTGCCGGCAGAATAATCTCGGTCACTGAGGTTACGAATTAGAGGTAACTGGCAATGGACAGAATTTGATCAATTATTATTGATTAGTTGTTCAGAAGGGAACTGGGCTTACTCAGATTCAAAGTTGAGAATTAATGAAGCGAGGAAGGACTGAAGGAGCAAAAAAGAAAATAGAGAAAAAAAAAAACAGTTTTCCCCTTCATCGAAGCACAGTCATGGCCGCGCCGCGCAAGGAGCAAGCTGGAAGCATCCCTCAAATTTCAGGCGCGGCAAACCTCTTGATGGGTCTATTTAAGATGATGATCAAGTTTGTAAAGGGCGGAATTAATCGTTCGAGAAGATGAGGGGGGGGGGGGTTATGATTGCGTTGACGGCTTTTAAACGTTCATCAAGGACCCATTACTTCGGAGGAAAATGATTAATTGCACTCGATTTGCATCTCAAAATTGGAACTTCGAGAGCGTTTAAAGCACGGCTTCGTCCCTTCCAGCTTGAGAAATTGAAGAAATGGATTTAAGGTGTATTTTAAATTACTGATTCAATTAAAATTCACCCTGCTTTTAGATTATATTTCAAGTTGAATCGCACTTCAATGTGAATTAAAAGGAGGATCTTCGTGTTTTCGTTTTTTTCCTTTGTTTTCTTCGTTGGATTCTTGGTATACATGGTGTGTAAAAAATAAAAAATAAAAAGGATGGAGCACTTGTGAACATTTTGAGAACAACTTTGATTTTTGAAAAACACTGAAAATTCACTTCCACATTGTTAAACAAATAGAGTGAAGACGAAATAATAGAAGCATTTCGTCCGCCTTAGAATTCGGCGGAGTGAGAATTATCAGAGTCAGAACTGAAGGGAGTAAAATTTGACGGAGTGAGAATGAACGGGGTGAGAGGCACTCCGCACGGGATGAGAGAACTCTGCATGGGGATGAGAGACACTGTCCATTCTCACTCCGTCAAGTTTTACTCACTTCTGTTCTGACTCCGGTAATTCTCACTCCACCGAATTTTAAGGCGGACGAAATGCTTCGATTATTTCGTCCTCACTACGGTTTTTTTTTTTTTTTTTTTTTTTTTTTTTTTTTTTAACAGTGCGTCATAAAATGTACACAGAACATAGCTCTTTTGCAGAATCAAGAAATCGAAAAATATGATGCTTTAAAAAAAATGGGGGGAAAATGTGAAAAAAGCTGCGAGCGGCAGAAAATTCAAGAAGTGCTGACTGGTTGCGATAAGTAAGACTGCGACGTGACGGTACGGTAGTCCGTTCATCCTTTGAAATTCGAATTCACACGGGAGCAGAGGGAAGCAAGGGGGGGGGGGGAAGCTCGCATTTTTCGAGTATACGAAAACTTCTCGATCGCCTGATGTGAAACGCCGCGAATAAATAAATAGGAGGATGTACTCGAGTACGTAAGTACGTGTAGCTTACAGCGCCGCGCTTAAAATGGCAGAGACAATTTAGATGCGAGCCAACAAACCATGAAATTGAATGGATTGAATTTCGCGCGGGAGCGGGAGCGTTGCGGGTGGGAGAGGCGAAGGGGGTTGGGAAGAGGGGAGAGAGAGAGAGAGCTTCAGAAGCTTCAGAGACCATTACTCTCGATTTCCGATATATTCACACCAAACAAACAACAGTACGATTGTTTTTGAGCGTATACGCGCGCGGTGAAAATGATTTCGCAGACGACGAAAGAGGAGGAGTTAGCTTTGCATTCACTTCTAGTAGCTTTGCATTCACCTCTCAACAGTCATTGTCAAACCATACTCATCCATCCCGTCAAAGCATAATCATCGTCATAGCGCATACCCATACAGAGTGTCTCTACGCGTTGTGTCTCATCATTTGAGAACGGAAGTAATAGAGTAGTAGGGGAGAGTTCTGACTTGTTTAAAGATCCCGGATCACTCGGTTAGAGCTCGAGGGGCGGGGATATACATCGGAGTCGTAATATATTATCCAAGGTGACGAAGTAAGGGATCGACGGTGCAAAAATTATCCCTTTTTGTCAGGTGTCCTTCAGGGATCGAACTTTGTTCCAGTAGCGAAGTGTACAGTCTGGCAACGTTGCTTTTGGTCCTTCTAATCCTGTGAAAAATATCGAACTATGAAGAAGTCGACAATTCCTTTTTTGGATTCGACCTTTCGCGTGAGCTTAAATGAACAAAATGCTACTTTGCCATATTGCACGCTTCGTCACTATACTCTATTCAGATTGGACCTGAAAACCTAATCAAACAAAAGCAACACCAACAAGTTACAGTTTTACAGGAATGATTTTACATATTCCAAAATATGAGATGAAAGTTGAAAATCACAATTTAATGCAGGGACCAAATATATGTTCGGTATAGACGGTCCCCGAAAGACGTTGGATGGTGAGCGTTTACGTGTGGTTTTAAATGGCCGCGCATAGGTGCTCACCAATCATCGGGAAGCAGGACCGGCGGTACCGAACATTTATTGGTCCCATGAAAAGACCCATGCAGACCCGCGACTTTAGAGGTAATAATTCTCAATTTTATGTAAATGGAAACTAAACCAATGTAAAAACCACAACAACAGTAATTAGACTTTAACTAAAAACGCGGAAAAATTTGCGGAGTGAAAAACAGATGTGTAATTTGAGTATGAACTCACCAACTGTCTATTTAACTTTGTGTGAAATTAACATGGCAGTGCAGGCCATTAGCGCAACGAGAGTTTCTTCATCTCTCTCTTTTCTCCATTAAGAAACGTATGTTAGACAAGGATGGATAAGGGGATGAAACCCCCTCTTTCTGTCCTTTTCCTACCTATATACATTCAAATGGGAAGTGAGAGAGATGGAAGATATCCTGATTGCGCCAGTGCCAGTGGCGGCTCGTAACATTTGGCAGCAGTGTCCTCCTCCCATTTAACAAATATAAAACAATCGATTCTCCCGGAGGCTGTCAGCCTCCTCAAGAATAAAACCTTACCTAAGTTAGTAAGTTTTTAAGTAAGTAAAGTAAGTTTTTTAAGTACGTTTTCTTTTACTTAAGTTTAAATGGAAAAATGGCATGGTTTGCCAAATCGTGCTACCCACCACTGTAACATGCAAATAGAATTTCGAACGATTTCACCCCTCACAAAATAAATATCACGTATAATGTATAGAGCACGGGATATTGCCTGGATTAATCGTACTTAAAGGCGAAAAAAGAGATCCAGGAATACATTCTGAATGGACTGATTGTGAGAAAATAAAATCCCTGAGACAAATTTCAAGAGAGGAGACTGAAAAAAGTTCGTAGCCACTCGATTAATCAATCATTTTTTTAACGTGAGAAGCGAGCGAAGGGTGATTATAGCGTTGTTGGAGGCATGATACTTATTGGTTTGACCAAAACTCAGCGGGGAATATGAAATTCTGGCATCGAATTTTTCTTTCTCGATACCACTGACCATTTTTCAAAATTCATCGAACGTCTTTCCATTGACAGCAATTAAGCCAATACAAATCGATCTTGCCCCTAACGACAAGAGGAGTGGGGGGGGTCTTGAAGAAGGGTGGGGGGAGAGGCTCTCTACAGAACTCTATATTACTTTACACAAAAGGATTGTCGTGACAGCATTCTGTTTCTCGGCTGTAAAATTAATTTTCCGCCGCGTATTTCATTTATTTAATTTAGATCGCGAAGGTATACAAAAATGCTTTCAAGACCTTCTATGTCTCTACAAACGTTCCGAAAAAGTCGATCGGCCAATTTTAATTTACAACGCAGTAAAGAGCGGGAAGAACACACACTGAAAGAGTGAAAGAAGTCACTTCTTTAAAAACAAGAAAGTACTTTTACTTGTGACAGATTTCTTTGCGCGAAGTAAAGTTCCTTTGCATGAAGGAGAACCACTGTCACAACAAGGAATATTTTACTTGTAGCAGCAGACATTTTCCTTGGGTCAAAGGAATTTCCCCTTAGTCAATATTTCATCGTGCAGTTTCTTTAACCCAAACGGAATACACCTTGGACTAAAAAAAATAATTCTCTCAGTGTAGAGTTCGTTACAGAAGTATGTAAGGCTCAGCTTATCAATAATTTTTGGTAAATCTTCGCAATTTTAATGCCTTAAAATCGAAACGAAACTTGGCTGAAACTTCAGATCTTTAGATTTTAAGGCAGGTTTCTTTTTTTTCTGGTCCCTCTCATTCATTTTTGTTGAATAATCTCTGTACGTTAGCATGTAGGTGGAAATGGAACTCGCTGAAAAAGTGGATATTAGAAGAGGAAAATAGTATTTAATTGGATTCCAATATGTTTTTGAAACTGAAGACGCGGTCATAAAGACGAAGGCAAGAAAAGACAAGACAGGCGGAGTTGCGTAAGCTCAGATTGAGTTTCACCACCATCCTCTTCGTTTGCGTCTCCTCAGCACAAATTGTTGCCAGATTTGAGGTTAAAAGTCGTTTTTTGTGTAGTTTATATGTACATGGATTCCTGTGGGAAATATAGGGTCAAAACTCGAAAGCCGTACATCTGGCAACGCAGTCCGCACGAAGGTTATTATTTGAGCATCGAAACTGCCGTACAATTCGTGAAGTATCCTCGGTTTTCTTTAAGTGATGAAGGATTTCTGATTACCGCTCTAGATTTAGTATCAGTGGCGGATCCGGGGGGCGACTTGAGTGCAGTGGCGCGGCGTAGCGTGCAATGCGGCAACGTTGTACGGGGTCCATTTAAGTCCATGTAAAAGATCGAATGCGAAGGTGTTAACCGAGCACCCTATAATTCGGTATTTGCAATGCGTTTAATTGGACATAATACATATCGTTGCCACATTGCACGATACGCCATTGCTTGAGTGTCTTTAAGGTGGCAACGTTCAGTTCCTTTCCCTACCGGTTCAATATACTTATGATTAAACTTGAAATGTTTGGCTGATAATTTTTCAAAAACTGAGCTCTTTAGACATGAGGAATTGAGGAAGGACCAAAGGAACCTTTGTCTGAAATTTCATCAAAAATAATTCAAAAATGAGAAGAACGTGGTTGAATTTTACATTCATCTCCGATCGATGGCTGCTAGCGATCCGTGATAAATTTTGTCCAATCTCTACTCTTTTTTTAAAAAAATTATTCTAGATTGAAAATCATCCAACAGTGGGGTAGGAAGGGGAAATAGTATAACTTGTCCCCGTTTTTTGTCACTTTTAGGTAGGCCCGTGCGATGTCCAGTTTTGTGCATCGAAGTTCGATGTCCAACAAACATCGAAATTTTACCGATGCATGGAAACAAATTTAAACAAGTCATATATGAAAGATCACTGAAAATCATGACTCTTTTTATGCTTTTGAGATGGTTTTAGGGAAAAAATGACCTGTAGGTCTGTTTTTAGTCAAAATATTGATAAATAACGAGTTTTGATGACATCAACATTAGCATCGAACCAATTCGATGGCAGGGAAACATCGAAACTTCAGTCGATGCATCGAACATCGCACAGGCCTACTTTTATGTAGTTTACCAATTTTTCCTCTCTAATTTTGGAGTTTTTCAGGGATTGGGAAGGGGATGAGGAAAGCGCCCCTGGTCCCCTTTGTTTAAGTCCTAGATCATCATCCCCCTCAACTGTGTTATGACTGTTTACGTCGGAAGTAAATAATGCTCTTGTCAAGCCGGAAGTAGAAAGAGTCG
This sequence comes from Trialeurodes vaporariorum, assembly GCA_011764245.1. NCBI lineage: Eukaryota > Metazoa > Arthropoda > Insecta > Hemiptera > Aleyrodidae > Trialeurodes > Trialeurodes vaporariorum. The sequence continues at coordinate 70,847,756 of VMOF01000111.1, forward strand.
GTGAGGATATGCGAGAAAAAAGGAAAGACCGTCATCGTTGCCCTTGGGTCAGTGTTGCCGAGTTGCAACAATTTGTCCTATTTAATTCAATGTAAACTTGTTGAATGTTATCCCAAATTCGGCAATACTGCCTTCGACTGACCTGAGATGAGAGCCAGCAATGAGGGTGCGACTGAGAGACGTATTATAGGCAGGTGATACGGAGGAGGAATTGGATGTTGGTTCGATGGGAAGAGGAAGAGGTGAACCAGAGACTTCGGGAGAATGGTACCAGACATCTTTCACATCCGTCCGATACAAATTGTCATGCAACGGTCGAAAGATCATACATGACCGTTTATTGCGGGCTCATGGGTGATGTACTTATTGTGTTTAAATGCATCCATCCAGGACGATTTCGAGGGATGTTCGGACTAGCATGAAAACTGACAGTTGAAAAGTTGGTTGTGCAGTGTGCAATATAGGCACTTCTACGAAACCAAACATCCTTTTTTGCTAAGGTGATTTCAGGCGAAACTTTTCCAAATTTTAATCCGGTGGATAGCGCCACTGGCCTTTTTTTTTTCGTAAAAGTCGTGTTTTTGGCGTTTTAAACTGAAACCAAAGATAAAACGCAACATTCAATAACGTCAGCACCTGCAAAGAAAAAAAAAATAAGGATTTTTTAAGCCCAACACGAGCAAAATTGGTTTGGAATTAAAGCCGTAAATTATGAAAGTCATTTCGCCATAAGATTATTGAGTGAGAGTAAGTGCGAGTCATAATACGTATATATCTGCCTCACTCGCACTCATCGAGGCTCATGGGAATTTTCGTATTTCATAATTTCCGGCGTTACTTTTGAGTGTTTCAGCTTGAAACTTTCAGGGCATCTTCCTAAAGTATGCTCGTAGGTGCTAACGTTCCTCACACTTGTGTTTTTAGCGTAAATTCGTCAATTTTAGCCAAAAATTGTTGACTTTTTGAGCAGCGCGACTTGCTGTCTATGGTTGGAACTAATCGACCCTCATCTTAAAGTAGTTGTTTTGGCAATTCAAATCAATATTTCTCAAAACCTAGTGACAAAGTTTTTCTGTCTTCAATGTTTTCTCAACTTTCATGACACCTTTACATACTTTCAGTTGTAACAAAACCATCAGTTACAGCATAAGTGTAACAAAACTAGTGAAAGTGTCAAACAATTTTCAAAAATTGAAATCCTCCTCGGAATTTTTTCTGGGTACTCCCTGGCTCACATCGTTTGCTCGGTAACGCTTTTCGTGGACTCGAAAAATGCATAATTCCGGGGGGGGAGGAGGAAAACAGAAAAAATTACGAAACAGATCCCTATATATATATATATATATATATATATATATATATATATATATATATATATATATATATATATATATATATATATATATATATATATATATATATATATATATATATATATATATATATATATATATATATATATATATATATATATATATATATATATATATATATATATATATATATATATATATATATATATATATATATATATATATATATATATATATATATATATATATATATATATATATATATATATATATATATATATATATATATATATATATATAATATACACACGAATAGAAACACCGGCATTACACCAGCATCAGAATGACTTACAGCATACTTTTGATTTTGAAGGAGTGAGGGTATTGACGAGGGAGGCCAATGATTACTCAAGAGTGTTGTATGAGATGATTTGCATTGTGAAAGAGAGAGAGTCGGTTTGCAACTACCGGACTGACGTTGAGAAGTTGGGGGTTGCTTACCATAAGTTTTTCCAACCACAGCCACCAGAGTGAGCTTCCCTGAGGGTCTCTCTGTGTTTTTCATTGTCTGTTGTTCTCTTCTCTTTCCGTGGTTATAGGTTATGCCAGTTCCATCATGGCCATGTAGGTGGGAACTCATTTGTGTTTTTTCTGTGTCTTTTAGCAATTGATAAAGGTCCTGTAACGGACCGAAACGTCTTGTGAATTTCATCACTATTTTAGCCTTGTGTCCCATTTATTCTTATATATATATATATATATATATATATATATATATATATATATATATATATATATATATTATTATGGCCACGAGGAAAAACGAGGGATGTATACCAAACCGCGAGAGTCATTTACAGTGGCGGCTCGTGCAATTCGGCAACAATTTTTTTCTCCACTTGATTATATGTAAAACAATCGATTCGATAGTGAAGCATCGCTTCACCAGCATTCGATTGTTTTAAATTGAGTCAAATAGAGGGAAAACATTGTTGCCAAATTGCACGAGCCGCCTCTGATCATTTGAGACAGTTCAAAACCAGTAAAGAAACAATCGCGCGATTGTTTGACGTTATTACTGTAGAGGTAGAAATTTGACAACAAGGTCCTTTAATTCTGGCACCTCAAAAGTGCTCGAAATCTTGAGTGAGGCTATTTCTGAAACGGACGGGCAAACAGTAGATGTTATAATGAAAGAAAAACATTCAATATTCTCGGGATGTCTCATTATTTCGAGGCATTTTAATTGATGCATCCTGAGTCTTTAAAGAAGACGCCGCAACGCATTGCAGCGCGTCGCTTGCGTCGGTGGTCGCTCAGAGGTCTCCGGTCTTTGGTGACTATGGTGAGACTGGTGAGTGGTGAGGCTGCGGAGCTCGCGCGAACGAGCTCAAGCGAGCGGGTGCCAAGCCAATGTTTCTTTACCTAATCCACCGGCGCGCGTGTTTACAAGCCCTCCCCCCCACAACCCCCCCCCCCCCCTCTATCAAAGAACACAAGATGATTGATGCGTGATGTGTATGATAATCACCAGTATCGCTGTACCAAACGCACTTTCAATCCCTTATCATGAGCGCGCGCCCGTATTTTTAAGATTTTTTTGTCACCAAAAAAAATTTTCAATCATAATTTAATAACAACTTTCAGACTCGGGAGAAAATTGCTTTTAATCGCTGCGTTTGACGAAGGGCTGTCGCGGCGTTTGCGGGCAGTGGCGTAGCGTGCTGTTTGGCAACGTTGTACAGTGTCCATTTAAATCAATGTAAAAGGTCGAATGCGAAGGTGTTCACCGAACCCTCACTAATTCAATCTTTTTCATGGGTTCAAATGGAAGAACTGCAAAGTTGCCAAATTGCACGCTACGCCACTTTTTGCGGGTCTTATTAGGAGACATTTTTTAACTGAATGATGCGCGACGGTTGCACTGTCATAAAAGGTTACAAAGTAAAATTCAGCAGTGTGACTGCGTAGCGCAAGAAAATGTTTTTGTAGTATGATTTAACCGACTTCTTATCTTTTTTAATCATCGGTGAATTTCAAAATTCAGTCAAATTTTTAAGTCAGCGGTGTTTCCGCCATCGGTGACGGGCACTGAAAAAGAAAAACCCAAGTTCATGTACAGCCGAAGCAGCTTTTTAAAATGCCTGCAGTGAGCAAAAGTTCAAGCTGTACCGGAGAAAGTTGCAGGTGTACCAAAGCACTACATCTTTAGAGTAGCAGCCTCTTCTCTTGCTTTGGCTCTACCAAAGCAGTGCTTCCGGATAACCGCAACTTGCTCCGGTAGAGCGAGGACTTTTGCTTTGAAAGCTATTTTAAAAAGCTGCTTTGGTTCTGCTTATACTTTATTTTTTTCCAGTGGGAAATATTCCATATTAGAGTTGTTTCGTAGTTTATAGTCCCTTTGCTGAGGTGGGCTGCGTAATCATTTTTTGTCAACCGGTGGAATTATTGGTGCATGAAAAAATTCTTTTTGAGATCCACAATACGCTGGTTTGTCGTTAAAAGGCGTTCGGTGTTCAAAGTATACCGAATGAGACTAAATCGTTAAACAGTGTAAACAGTCGCGGTTTCTTCAGATAATGTTGAATGCGATTTATGCGTGCTTCCAGTATTCTGGAGTTTGGGTTATTGACGCATATCCACCCACAAATTCCTCCCGTGGCTTAGGAACAGCTATATTAATAGCTTTATATATCAATATTCTATTTCTCTATTTTATTTTGAAGGACACGAAAAGAATGGGGAAACTTCATTTTTTTTCAGACTTTTGAATAAGTATCTCTGGACGGAATGCAGAACTGCATGCCTGCCCGTCCGCGGGAGCGATAAAAAATGGAAATGCTTAGAATACCTTCCGAGTTTTTGTGACCCTTTAGAATCCTCATAAAATTCTTTTGCGTTTCCAGCTCGGAGGAATTGCAAGAAAATCGGACGGTGGGATCGAATCCATCCCTTTTTCGGGTCTATTGCGGATTGGAATGACAGAAGTCCTTAAAGGACGGTGCGGCCAAATTTTGCAGGCAGCACGAAAATTTTCAATCGAGTTAAATGGGGGAAAATACTATAATTTTACGCCAACCGGCAGCCCTGTATTATTTTTATAACGTAGATTACAATGTACTTAAAAGATGGAGATTGTGTACATTAAAATCCTTAAAGAAATACTATAATAAATAAATAAAACAAAAAAAACAAAAAAAACAACTTCTACATGCGTAACATTTGAACCGTTTAAATTTCATTTGATGAACTCAGTACTTTTAATTTTAAATTAGACTGTAATATTTTCCTAATTTTTAAAAGGCTTTTAATCGCATACATTGAACCGGTTACTTTGGGAACTAAACGCTGCACCACCTGAATGTCCTTAATCTTTCTCTGTGCATTTTTTCATCGTGACCGAAGACAGTGATTTCTGTAAAGCTTTTTTTGCACCGATAATTCTTTCATCTCACTATGGCTCATTCTAGCGGGAAAAATTACCTACCGTATGGCCTCAAAAGTCCTTACCAGGTTCAGGTTGAAAAACTCGTATACCTACCTCATTTCGATGTACAACAGGTTTGCTCCTTATTGTAAGTTGCAGGTCGGCTGAATCGTCTTTTATTGACTTAAATGAGAAATTAAAAGTCGTTGAGCAGACCTTTTTTTTTTTATCGAAGTAAGAATCGCACCTGGTCAAAACTTCTTAGACACACTGTATACCACATTTTGACTTTGTGAGACTGGGTTTACACAAAAGCATGAGATACCATTTAAAAAAACTTTCAGGTGCGTTGCGTAATGTTTGCCTATATATACGACCGCCCTTATTATGTTAATGCAAGCCACGCTTCTAGGGGTGAAGTTTCGTGGTTCGTCTCGTTTTTTTTTTTTTTATTTATTTATTTATTTATTTATTTATTTATTTATTTATTTATTTATTTATTTATTTATTTATTTATTTATTTATTTATTTATTTGTTTTTGTTAAATCTTTGAAATCTCGCTCTTCTCGGAACAACTCGAGATAAATCTGCGGAACTATTTTTGCAAACCCACGGGAAATTTGAAGATTATTGCTGCTTTTTTTTCCGAGAGGGTCGCCCGAGAAATGGTGGTACGCAGATCCGGGAGGGAGGGGGAGGCGCTGAAGCTATTTAGATTATGGAGTGGAGAGGAAAGCGGGGGGGGGGGGTGTTGGCGAAGGTGGCGCTATAGTGCGAATCATTACGCGCGTGATGTCGTATAGTGTTCTGGGCCTAATGAAAAATTGTCTCGACGTGGCGCGCGGCGCGGACCTAGCCGAGCGCAGCGAATGCACCGCGAAAGTCGAGTCGAATCACCAAATTGGATTTTCTCGACTCGGAGAAGGGAATATATAAAAGAGAGTCGGCAAGCTTGAAAAATAAGTTTTGTTCTCTTGTTTTGATTTTAATTTTTCCACACCTCCTCACAAATGTATACACCATTGTCAATGTTGCCAATTTAGACTTGAGGAAAAATTCTCTATTCTTTAAATTGCTTGAAACAGTAGCGCACCGAGAGTTTCTTCATCTCTCTCTTTTCTCCATTGAGAAACGTATGTTAGACAAGGATGGACAAGGGGATAAAACCCCCTCCTTCTGTCCTTTCCCTACTCGTACATTCAAATGGGAAATGAGAGAGATGGAAGATATCCTGGTTGCGCCAGTGGCTTGAAACAGAGGGTTTTAGTATTGGCAGCATCCGCTGATGAGCGTTCCAAACAAAGACAAAATGTCTCTCTCGCTCTCACGTAACCCTTATGTACCGCCATCTCTCTCTAAGTTCAAAAATCGTACATAAAGACATCTTTCGTAAAATTTTTTGGCTAAAATGAATTCCTCGAGAGACATTTTAATGCGATTTTAATAACAATACGTGGTAAAACAAGGCCCTGTATACGAATTTCGAAACTAGAAAGAGATGGATGTACATGTGGGTCACGGGAGAGTGAGTGAGATAGTTTGGAACACTACGCGAGTTTTGTCACAACCTATTGCGACCGACAAGTGCATTGTTGTGATTGTTTGCTAAAACCGTTGACTTCGCACTGAAATCGACTACAATAAATAACAATTTCTATTCAAACCTTCCAAATCTGTTGCTGTGGTGGTTCGTGCTATGAGGCAACCATGTCTTTTTGCCACTTGAACCTACGCATAATTTTCGACTTCTTTGGGATTTAGTGAATCCCCTGAAAATGGATTACTGATGCAATTGCGCGAGCTAAGATCACGCCGCGGCGGCGCGGCGCGGCGCGGCGCTGGTCAGTTGTAAACTTTTGGTGCATCATTATGGAGTGTCGACAATTGCAAAAAATCGCCTGATAATCACCTTGAATGAATTTGAAAGTCTCGAAATCCAATCTTGAACCCATTCCAGGCGTCTTAAGAGAAATCCAAGATGGCGGTCAAATGAGAGGGTCACAATGGGAGATTCCCATCTAATCGCACCTTTCTCTGTGATGAATCACTTTTCTCAGCATGGAAAGTTGCGATTTGATGGGACTCCCCCATCGTGCCCAGTGGCGAGGCGTGCGATTTGGCAACGTTCCTTTCCCCCATTTAAACACATTAGAAAGGTCGAATGCCTGGTCATCACTGATGACTGGAGCGTTCGACTTGTTCGGTGAATTTAAATAGAGAAAATACATTGTTGCCAAATTTCACGCTTCGCCTCTGATCGTGCCCCGCTTGCGCTTGGAACTTTGGTAAACGAACTTCTTGAGACGCTCATTCTCATGAATGAGTTAAGTTTTATTGTTTTCCAAAAGAATTATTTAAAAACCAAAAAATCAAAAAAACAACAAAACAAAACTATACTTATTTGAGTCATCTGAACTTGAAACTTACATAAGAGGTTGTGCGGTGGAACCCGCGCGACGAAAACTTGGAAACCATTAGTTTCTAATGCGTATTGACGCGTAATAAAAAGTTTGGATTCCGACATAGCGCGGGGAAAAAATTGGGTAGATTACCCCCTTAACTTGGCAACTCTGAGGTCCACCTGCTTTTTCCCGTTGCAAAACTCAAAAATAAAGTTTGAATAATGTTTTCTGTTGGTTAGCTGAAAACTAGAGCTTAGACGAAAACGTATATAATTCACTCAGAGTAGAAGTTCATCTTGCTTCTACGATTGTACTGCAAATTTGATTTATCGCGATTTCTCCTCATCTCTTTCCCCTCGCCCTCTCCCTCCCCCCACCCCTCCTCTTTTTTCTCCTTTTGTCTCAAGAATAATTTATTTATTCCTCCTCTCCATCCGCACCACTTCTACAAAAAAGTGTACGCACGATAGTATGAAATGATAAATAAGTAACAGTTCCAAGATAGTGTCATGAATTTTGGAAAAAAATCATGGGACATTTTCGTTGTTTGTTGATAGTACTGTCATCTCACAGTTTTTCATCCCGTAATTGAAGCTTTTTTACTTTACCGTCGTTTTTGGATCATTTTCATTCGTTGTTTGGTTCAGTGGCCCTTTGAATCTATATCATCCCGTGCAGCTAGCGCTTGAAGACCTCAAGTTTGAATCATAATTTTTTTTTACTATCTGACTTATACATATTATTATTACATTGAGCTTTTCTTGAGTCGAATCTCTGAGGGATGAAACATTTTCCAAAGTGTCGGAAGTTTCATGCGATCCGGGGTTTTTACTAACTGGATTTTCTTTCCTCAAATAGTAAAAAATGTCCGAACAAAAATTTCTAGTTTTTTTGTTTATATTATGTATACCCAAAATTACCGATATTTTCAAAATGTATTATTTATTTTCGATTATTTATTTTTTATTTTTTCATTTTTTCATTTTTATTTTTTTTCTGCCGGGCAAATTTTCACAAATTTCCAAAATTTTCGTCACGTTTTACACGATCCACGGACAGTTAGATCGGGAATTCTTTGCCCCTAGGGTCCCCAGGCCTTTTTCTATTGTAATAGAAAACCTGTAGTTACTGTAGCCATAAGCTCAATGAGTTCTGATTGGCTTTTGATTTTAGGCTTCCACTGAGGGGCAGAAAGGAATCGAATACATTGAAGGTTCATTAGAAAGGTTTCGCAGTTGGGCAAATTGGAGTGTAATCGATTACAATCAATAATCGTCAAACCTTTGGATGGTAATTAAATGTATTCTTCACAGATAAATAGTAAACGTTAGGGTTTGTTTTTCGTTCAGATCTAATCCGTATGCAAACAATATGATAAGTGGCTTGTAAAAAATCAGCCCTGATTACCATAAAATAACCCTCTGAAAAAATGAATCGTGTATAATCGATTACCACCCCCATTTACCCAATTCTGTTTCGATCAGTGGAAAGAGTAGTGAAAGGAAGTATTGGAACAGCCCAGATTCCTCTTCTTGAACATAACCTTCGAATTCGTTCTTGTGGCTGACTCCTTTCAAATGCGGACTAAGCGTCGTATGACAACTGACAACACTCCTTATACAGTGTTTCCTCAAGAGACTTACATCGTAATCTGATCAAAAGTTGTGTTTTACTTTGTTTTTCTCCCCTAAAAAAATGGTACTTGAAACAAAACATAACCTAGGGAACAGGGTGTGAGTATGAGGTTGTGAGGTCCAGAATGATACGCAGGCCATAAAATCGAAGAAAGAACTTCATCGGCTCCTCGGAGCAGTGTTGCCAGATCGAGGGGGATCGAGCCGTATCGTCCCCATTTAAATCAATGTGAAACATACGGCTTTTTTACCCCGATCTGGCAACACTGCCTCGGAGTGGAGTTTTTTCAGGCCTATCAGAGACCAATATCGGAACCGGTCGGTCGACCCGTGTCCGTACCCCATACCAGTGTTGTCAGATCCTGTGGTTTTTCTGTGTGTTCTTATGGGAAAAGCCAGAAGATCCGGTAACATTGCGGCCCATACCCATTGAATGTCTGGAGCTGGATATTATATAGCGGCTCTCTCGGCCTCTTACTAATTTACGCTCTGTTCATGTAAAACAATAGTGAGTTTCGTCGATCATAGGGGGGAGGGGCGAGGGGGGGAGGAGGAGGGGGGGTTGATTTGTTGGAGGAGATGAACTTCTTGTGTAGGTGTAAAAGATGTTTCAATGTTGTTTCAATATCCTGACGCCCGTTCGACTGTCTTTATTCCTTATTCTGTCGGGATGCTGGACGTCTGTGCCTCCGAATCCTAGGTTGCGGGGGGCTATGAGGGGGGGGACTCGTGGTTGTCAGGTTTCACACGTATACGGAATGAAAACTGTTGATTGAATTGACTGTAGTTATTATGAGCTTTATTTCATAACCGGGAAAAATTGAAGTTTTTACGCATTGATGATTTTCGGTTGTGTGAGAGGGGTCCTATAATATACAAACGTCTCATGTTGTCTGCTTCAGCCGATGTCTTGCACTTTGTCTAGTTGACTTACGTTATGTCATTGTTTGGGCTTCTGGACTTAATCACAAACAATCAAATTGGGATAGTTGAAGTATAAGAAAGAAGCATGACGCATTATGAGTTTAGAGCAGGTCAAGTAGCCTTGATTGTAGCACCAAAATATAAAGTATATTATTTGTTCACTTGCAACGAATATGAAACTGACCATATACTTTTATCAGCTTTTCGAACTCCACACGGAGACAATTTATATTTGGGGCCAACAGAATTACACTTACTTGTTTAACTATATTATTACGTAAATTCTGTTTTTGACGTTTGTAGACATATCTCTAGATTCAACGAAAAAAAAAGAAGTATTTTGAATATAATCAAGTTTCTTTTTGAGGATGCAAGAATTACATGTAACCATCACGTCTATTGGTAGCCCCCCATGGGCAGAACCAGCGATTCGGCAACCATGAATTCATCTCGTTTAAACGTATGAGAAACAATCGATTCTTGGGGGGGGGGGGGCATGACCCTCTTACTAATCGATTGATTCTCATGTATTCAAATGGGAATAATGCACAGTTTTCACATTGCTGGATCCGCCTTTGGTAGCCCCACAAATATAAAGTTTTCTCTGTGCAAATATCTAAAAATTGTCTCATAAATGAGTCGACTCGATTCAAATTGGGTCTCAACTCCTAAGCAGAGGCGTCGCGTCGCATGCATTTACACCCGTGAAAAAGGTCGAACCAGCAGGGATGTACATTGTACAGTGCGCCCTCTCGAACCGATAATTTACATGGGTTTCTATGGATGAAATGCAACGTTGCCAAATTGAACACGACTTCACCACCCACCAGAGTTGGGCAAATGGGGTTAGTAATCGAATTCGCGATTACCGAGCAATGTCGTTTTTTCGGAGGGTGATTTTATGATAATCGGATCTGATTTTTTACAAGCCACCCATCATCATGTTAGTTGCAGAAGAATTGAATCTAATTGAAAAGACCCTAAAGCTTACTATTTATCTGTGAAAAATACATTTAATTACTAGTTAAAGGTTTGACGATTACCGAACCAAGTAATCGTGTAATCGATTACTCTCCTATTTGCCCAACTCTGCCACCCACTGGTCTTAATAAGTTGGCAAAACTACTAGCGCATTGTCTCAGTAATACAGAAAAATTGTTTTTTGTTTAATTTCTCGTATCCACTTCTCTCCTAAGATTTTTCTTTCTCTTTGCTCTCATGGCTGTTCCAGTGTTCCACCTCGGGCATAGGTTGTTGTTGGACCTCACATCGCGTTTGGCGATGCACCCACAAGGGTATAATCGTTAGGTACCCATTATCCTTGCCCGACCTTCTTTTTACCTATTTTACTTATCCTCTCTTAATACTCTCCGTCTTTGCTGCTGTTTTTTACCAGCTTGTTTTTTTCTCTCTCTCTCTCCTTCCCTCTTTCTTAAATCCGCGATTATTTTCGTTACTAGCTATTCATCGTCGCTGTTACCTCCCCTTCCACTCCCCACAGTCTAAAGATGGGTGGTATAAAATGGCAAAAGCAGTGATGGTTTATTTTCTCAAGGTTCTTCGTCTTTTCATTATAGATCGAATTTCCGAATTTTCAATTTAAAAACAATGTTATTTTAAATTTAAATACAGTTGTTTGTAATTTAAAGACAATTATTTTTACTTTAAAAACAATTAATTTTAGTTTCGAAGTACGTCTTATTATCATATAATTCAAAACTATTTTTTTAACCCATTAATGCCCAGAATTATTTAACATTTTTGTGTGTTTTTCTCAAAACACACAGTTAGAGAACTAAAAACACGAAAAAATTAAAAAAAAAACATTTATTTTTTTGGAGCATATAAATTTTACGAGCTAAAAGCTCCCAAAATTGGTTTTTGAGTAAAATTGGTATAATTTTACTGAAATTTGGTCCAAAAATAATTTACGACCCACTGGGCATATATGGGTTAAAATCTGGAACATTTTTTTCTTTCTGTGTATTTTCGCGAATTAACTGCAGGTGCATTAGAATAACTTAATTATGATGAATGATTTGAAGATAGAGGATAAGAGGGACGAGGCCAAAGAACCTTCGTTAAAAAAAGAGGGGAACGAAAAAAATTGCTCGAATAGACACGACGGTCACAGTCAGCATGCTAAACACTCGGAGAGCGACAAATGATGGCCAAGACATGCATGATTTGCACGCCTAGCATCTTTATTTCCGGCAAATCAACCAGCACGGGAAATTCGAGTCGACGAATACTCAAAAGGTACGCCACATTTTGCGCATCGCAGACTAGACGATCCTCGAAAAAAAAAGAAGAAGAAGAAAAAAGAAGAAGCGCCGTTGTCGCATCAGCGATTCTCGCAATTGAAGACATTTCTGGAAGAAGGGCCGTTAAAACAACACAAGTGCTCCTCAGCTCTTCACCTCCATACGCTCGCAGAGCATAATTCTCCGGAGGAGCACACCCATTTTATATGGGCCCCTCCTTCAGGAAATGTCCTCAATTGTCCAAGAATAACCCGACATCTTTATTCCTTGAGAAATAAATTTAACTGAGGCAACACACAGTAGATCAAAACATGGAATTTCCCGGACACAATCCCGGACAACACAAAATTTCCCGGACAAGCTGCATCCGATGGCTTTGGCGAGATTGTAAAATTTGCATCTGATTGGTCTTGTAGGTTCAACGAACCTAGTTTTGTGCATCGAAGTTCGATGTCCAAAAAACATCGACATTTTTTTGATGCATCTAAATCATAAGGGGCGGTAGCCCCCGGCCAAGTAAAAAAAAAAAGAAAGAAAAAAAAGTAAGAACAAGAACAGAACACAGATGCCAAGAGACGCGGTCGGGGCACCGACACTTATATACACGCAACAGAGCAAATTTCGCGATTTCGGCGTTTTGGGATCGTTAATCATCGATTCCAGTTAAGCCGCTAATCAAAACCCCATATCACCCCATATCGATCGATTTGCCACGCGCTCGAGATGATGATTCTAAAATTTCAAATCAATCGGACAATTTATAAGAAAGATATTAAGAAAAAACAGCTAATTTAAGCCTCTAAAACTGCACGTTTGGTCATCATGAATTTTACACGGACGATTGCGAGAGAACCATTGCTCCAAATCATTAAAACTTGGTACCGTTAGATTTGTAATGTTCTAGTGTAAGTTGCTTTCAATTTTGAGACCAATCCGACTTCAGTGCTCGGAGAAATCGTCAAAATACTTGACGGTTGTTCCGTTTCAGAAGCATTTCAGAGCAATTAATCGGAAAGTCCTACAGGGTAAACGGTGGCACGGATCGAAGAAAACTTGGTACAGAAATGTCCGTATTGCTTCCGTGTGCGTGCTTTTGTCAACATTTTAACGATCCGAGCAATATTAAGGGAGAAATCTTCAATTGAATACATGTCAGTCATAGAATAAGAGACAAGAGAATCGTTTTAATTATCAGTTGTTGTAACCGTCGCCCACCAGACGGCGCCAACCTCCAGTCGACCGACTGTCAAACAAACCGGTAGCGTTCGATGATGACATGTTTTTGTTTATTTGTTTTCATTCGGGTGATTTTGTTTTGCTCGTCGTGTTGATCGATTCGGTTACGACTGTATTCGAATTATTGGCTTTCTTTAAAATGAAAGTGTTTGCGGCCACCATTCACTTCATTCTTTACTCCTTGCTCGCCTGATGGATTCTGTGTTTTATCCTCCAACTTTGCTCGGTAAATCAGAAATCAGTGTTGTTTTTAGTCGGAGTCATTGCGGAGGTGCAACTCTTTCACCTGGACTGTTTAACGTGAATAACAATTCATCTATTATCTAGTATGTAGTGCCGTGACCGAGTTCTTAACTAACAAAATAGTTTCAGATAACTTCGCTGTGGAATTCGGTAACCTACGGGTGCTTCTAGCTTTTGTCTCTGAGGCTACCGTCATGCCTACCTATTAAGTACCTAACCCTACCTAACCATACTATTTGTTATTGGTGTCGTGTCATGCAACCATTGAATTTGCTCACTGAACTCTGTATATTTAATAATATCTCGCATTTATTGTGGTCAGTGTGTTCCTTGATTCTGGGCTGGGTTGCTCATTCTTTCTGTCGCAAATGAAGCCTGCTCGGCCCCCTCTACTCAGTTCGTCAGTCTCGGGTCACCTTTCCCCATTGTATCTGAGCTACCATCATAATGGATGATACTGCATGTAGATCCAGTCATATGTACATGTAGTCACCTTAAGTCTGAGCTGTTAGTCAAGTATTTCTCGTATCCGAGGGTTGTGAAAAAAAACCCTGACCCAGAAATCTTTGCGCCGACAGTTAGCTAATTCAGCAGAAGGATATGCAGCCTGATCATATCTCTACTAAAAGAAGTAGTGTGTAATAAAGCATTCACGAAGGTAAAATTCCTCAACCTAGTAATAACCTCTCTCAGCTATTCTTTACCAGACCAGAATGTGTCTCTATGCTTGTTCACTTTGGTTATACTGCTATAACAATCCCAGACTAGTAGTAAGTAGTAAATAATGGGCGGAAGCTTTTCTGTTGATTGTGAGGGTGATTCGATTAACTTGGTATGCGTGGTCTTACATGAGATGGCAGTTGACAGCTTGAACTGCTCTCTGAGCAATTGATAAGCTGGTGCTTCTGCCTATTTTTGATGCGCTGCGACATCACTTTGGGACCAACTGTAGGCAAAATCAAACTGTAATCTATACTAAGCTGAACAACCTCAACCCTTCTGATTATTTGATGAGAAGATAGTGTATTTAATGGTATATTTGGTAGAGAACCACATCAACTGACTGCTTGTTTACCCATCTTAAACACATTTACTTACTACCGTAGCTCTTCTCCAGCTTTCTGCACTCCATGAATTTTTTTCTTACATTGTTTCTGTATGCTGTAACTTCATATCAAATGATACACAGAAACATGTACTAGAGGTCGTTTCAGGAGGGAGGGAGGGAGGGAGGGAGAAGGAGAGGGAGAGAGAGGGAGGGAGGGAGAGAGAGAGTGAGAGGTTGAGAGCAAAGATTATTCATGTTTCAGACAGAGTTTGATTAGATACTTCAACCGCGGACTAATCCTGCATCAAACTGTTGCTCTAATTTTACAATCATGATGCTGTGTCATGCTGTGCCAATGCAAGTCAGCAATGTCTTTTAAGCTTTGAACCTTTGAGAACAGATTTAAGCTCATCTGCAAGCACCCCGGCCCATAAAAGTGTAGCTGATCAGTTCTCTTGTTCTAAAAATCCTCTCTCTGCATTCAGTGTACACCAGGAAGTAGCTAGATTTGCAGAAAGAAAGGCAACATGATGCACCAGAGTTTGTGAATGCCTTGATCCGCAAAAATTCCCAACTACAGGAGGAAATTGAGTTTTATGAATTTCATGAGATTAAGTGTGATCATTGCGGACATGTAAATAGAAATTCTAATCTCAGCAGAATTTTGCAACTGCTGTAAGCTTAAATGAACAGAGTATCACCAACATGATCAAAAATTATTCTTCGTGGAACTATCCCGAGGGTTTAAAGTGTGAACTTTGTTGATGCGGCAATAAGAAAAAATGCACTTTTATCAGTAATACAGGAAAATGCTCACTATCCAATTATTATTGAATAAGTGGGAAAATGGACAAAGTGTCAAAATAACAAATTTTCAACTAGATGATCTCCGTTCATCTGATCTTACTGTTAATGGTAGTCTCTTCAGGTTGCATTCAGGGATGTTCCATCATATGGAACAGTGACAGATTCGGGTCACTACACGGTTGTTGTGCGCTTGGAGTATGATAAAAATATTTGAGCAAATGACCAAAACATTTCTGAGTGTCGATGACCCGAGGGGACCAAGGATGCCTACTTGCTGTTCTATTGTAAGATGGAATAATTGTGACGAATAACTAAATTGAACCAAACCATTTTAAGAAAGATGGACTCAATGGCAATTAATTCATGCCAACATTCTTGCTTGTCTGCACACCTAGCAGGTTTGTTTAAATTTCAACAATTGCCATTTTTAAGCTCGGTTCGATGATTCATGTACATAGTGAACTCGAGCGGCGGAGGTTTTAGTGGGTATGCCACACTCTAATACTATTCAAGAGACATGCTGGAGAATCTCACACAGAGCCTTTAAAAGGTCAGGTTATAAAAGCTTTGCTCATAAAAAAAAAAAAAACAAAAAAAAAAAAAAAAAAAAACAAAAAAACAAAAAAACAAACAAAAAAAAAACAAACAAATAAAAACAAACAAAAAACAACCCAATGCAATCAGAGATTGGTAACATTTGATTTGTATTATCAACCACCAACTATTTGCAGTTGAACTCAGCTTTTTGGTCAAGCCAGAATCATCCAAGTGTCTCCCAAAACGGGCACTGATATTGCCACAAAAACTTTAATCAAAATGATTAAAGTAAAAAAGCTGGCCAAGCAAAAAAGTGTCTCCCAACTCCGCTTCTCCTTCCTTTCTCTTCTCTCCCCCAATTTATTTTATATTGCAAGCTGGTTCATTTGACTTTACACTCCTTGCTAAAATCCAAATTTCCGAGATTATGGCTCTCTTTTTAGCGCCAAAAGGCACTGAAATCAGGGAGCCAAGTTTACTTTCTTTCTTTCTAACTCCTTGCCAGTATGCAATCTGTGATACCGCGCACACTTTTAACCAACGAGGCGGGAGGCTGGCTGGCTGAGTTGACTGATTAGTCGACGCCGCTAACGCGGCGCGACTGCTGGGTTGCGATTGTTTTCTTCGATTAATCGCACAAATATTGCTGATATAACACGGAAGTCAAGGAATCTGCGGTGAAGAAATTATTACCACTGCCGTCTCTACAAATCAACGAAGAGAGAGGGGGAGGGGAGAGGGAGAGAAAGATAAAGAAAGCGGGGTAGTCACAATTTATTTCAAGAAATAATTGGAAGAAAAAATTGAAAATGAAGGAGGAACTTCAGACTTTGGCCGGGGGTTTTTTTGGGGGGGGGGGTATTGGTGAAATGACTGTCGGATACTTGGAGACGTTTTCTGAGAATTTGAATGGGAAAAAACCCCCCGGCCAAAGTCTGAAGTTCCTCCTTCATTTTCAATTTTTTCTTCCAATTATTTCTTGAAATAAATTGTGACTACCCCGCTTTCTTTATCTTTCTCTCCCTCTCCCCTCCCCCTCTCTCTTCGTTGATTTGTAGAGACGGCAGTGGTAATAATTTCTTCACCGCAAATTCCTTGACTTCCGTGTTATATCAGCAATATTTGTGCGATTAATCGAAGAAAACAATCGCAACCCAGCAGTCGCGCCGCGTTAGCGGCGTCGACTAATCAGTCAACTCAGCCAGCCAGCCTCCCGCCTCGTTGGTTAAAAGTGTGCGCGGTATCACAGATTGCATACTGGCAAGGAGTTAGAAAGAAAGAAAGTAAACTTGGCTCCCTGATTTCAGTGCCTTTTGGCGCTAAAAAAGAGAGCCATAATCTCGGAAATTTGGATTTTAGCAAGGAGTGTAAAGTCAAATGAACCAGCTTGCAATATAAAATAAATTGGGGGAGAGAAGAGAAAGGAAGGAGAAGCGGAGTTGGGAGACACTTTTTTGCTTGGCCAGCTTTTTTACTTTAATCATTTTGATTAAAGTTTTTGTGGCATAAATGTTAACATGTCAAATATAAAAAGTCACTGGAAGTTATGATGCTTTTTCTTCCTTCTGAGATGGTCTAAGAGGAAAAAAACAACTCTTAGGTCTGTTTTTAGTCAAAATATCGATACAGAACGAGTTCCGATGCATCGATTGACATCAATATTAGCATCGAATCCATTCGATGCATCGAACATCGCACAGGCCTTTAATAGATGCGTCTTTCTTCGAGTCTATATCGCATAGAAACCAGAATTAGCATTCTATTTTTAATGTCGCGTTGTAAGGTCAATTACTATGAATAGAATAAAACACAAAGCATACCGTCAAACTTTTTAATACTATATGGTCCCTCTTAGGATTTAATCTGATGAAAGGGTCGTCTCATTTTACTTACCTGAATAGGACAACGACCCTCCTCCCCCATAATACTACACCCCGTCGTTGCCCCTTGCGGCGAGCGGCGTTGAGCGGTTCGCCGACTCAGCCGAGCAGCCAAGCTAATTGAAGCTCATACCATACTACACAAATTAGGGATTCCTCAATTCATGGCCCGCGGTTTGAAGGTCACGCATACACTCGTACAGTGCTGTGGTCTTGATTTAAATTGAACCGAACACTCGACCGGATGATAATTATATGTGTGCACTGGATCCAAATTAAATTGTGTTCATGTTACCGGCTGTATAAAACAAAGAACGTGAACTCATTCCCTTCACTAAAGTACTACCCTCCCCTCCCCTCCCCCCGAATATTCGGTGATGTGAGCCTTGAGTTGAATATTCTGGAACAGTCCTCTATTTTCAGTTTTCAACTCAGTTTGTTCCCCCCACGAGTTTTGAGGGATCTGTCCGAAACGCAAAATTCGACCGCATTGGAATGGATCTGTGATGCGTACTTTCGCTACTGCACTGTTAGAAATGTTCACTCCAACTCCGGTTATATAAAAGCCATGATTTCTCCCGATAATTAGTTTTGGGAGTAAGATATATATTTGTGTTGTAGAAAATGGTGTGAAAAGGAGGAAAGACGTAATAATAATTTGCACTTCTCCGGAGTTAAAATATGATTTTACTCCATAGAGGAGGCATGAACAGTGAACACCCTTATAGCCGTAAAAAAAAAAAAAAAAAAAAAAAAAAAAAATTGCCGTGAAAAATTTGCCGCCTTCAGAAATCTGCCGCTCTAGGCCACGGCCCATGTAGCCCGTGCCTAAATCCGACGCTGCTTGTCTTAACTCTCTTTACATATGTATAGGGACTCCATAGTTTTTTGAGCTCCCCCGTGAAACGCGTCAAGATTTCCAATACTAACATCATTGATTGCCAATTTTGCATACATGTTCAGCCATTGGCGCTGACTTGACACACTCTTTGTAACTTGCTAGTATTTCTCCTTCATCCTTGTGTTTATTTGCTTTGAGTTCTAAGGTAACTAACAATAAGTTGTATCCACTCCACAGGTCTCTCTGGTGTGTGTTTTTTTTTTTTTTTTCTTTTTCTTATTTTTTCCTCTTCTCAGCCGTTTTCTAAACGTCCGTACCGATGTTTCCAGCATCCTTTGAGCTTCACCTTATGTTTACCGTTGAGTCCCGTTATTCACCGCGTTTTTCTTCCATCGTTGGCATGCGGCATTCCCGCGGGGATACCTTTCAAGTGCCTGTGTGATGTCAGTGCCAACTCCGCGATTCCAGCGCAGCGCCAGCGGTCGGTCAGCAGCGATACCGGTAAAGTGTAGGGATTGTGGATTGTGCCGGACAAGAGAGTGAGTGACCATTCATGGTTTTCGAGTGGGCGGAGGAAGAAGATTGCCGGTCGCTTGTTTCTCGTCTTCAGCGTTGCCAAGTGAGACAGAGAAGTAAACTGTAGTGTAGGGAATGCCCCACGAACACTTCCGCACATTAAACTTAATGTAGGGGGCCCCCAGACCCCCTTATACTTTCTGGAGGAAACCCTCAGATCCCCTTTAATATTCTAGGGAAGACCCACAGAAAGCTAAGAAGTTAAAAAGACAATATCTTCCTACAAAAGAAAAGGGTGTATTTGTTTTTTGTTTTTAAATAACTCGATAATTTGCGGAGTAAAACTGCTTGAAGCCAATTTGGAGCTTTTTTTCTCACTGCGCTGTGCAGCGTAAGAAATCCTGGCTAATTTTTGTTTCGTATAGGCACAGAATAATACAATCAAAACGGAAACTCTGTCGGATTTTGAAGCAAATTCATTTCGCGTCCGCCATGTTGGGATATAGGATGTTTACATCTGGATTCGCGCTTGAAAAAAGCAATATAAGACATGATGCGCGAAATTTTCATTCTGAAATGCCATTAGAATAAAAGTGAGGCCGGAAACTTAAGATTTCTCTCCAGAATTTATAGAAATAAATGAGTTTCAACACAAACCACACTCGGCCGCCATGTTGGGATACAGGACCACAGCGTTGCCTATTGGTGCCTTTAAATTCCAAACTTGCTTCCATTGGCTCTTATGGGAGTTTCCGTTCTGATTGTATTATTCTGTGGTATAGGTGTCAGAAAGTTTATTTGGCTAAATTTGGCAACCGCATTTCTCATTGTTCCGTGGACCTCTTTGAGTCTTTGGCCGCTGAACTCTCGACGGATGACCATTGATTGTTATCGATCGTGGACAGCGATTAATTGGAGCAGGCCGGAAACGGATATCGACTCTGAATACATCGCACCTTTTCTATTTTATTTTATTTTATTTCAGTTCATTCTCTTCTCACTGGATTCAGGTGAATCTGCCCTATTTGTCGAATGACCGCGGTCGGCCGGTCGGCCATTCGCAGTTCAGCTCATTATTGGTCCTTTATATGACTTTGCTCGATGCTGTGTGGGACCGTTTGTTCCGGTACGATTAACGATCGAATCAGACCGATTTTCAAAAGGGGGAGGGGGTGGACTCAGTGATGGAATAGCGCATCATCTCTCGATGTTTGTGTCTCTCACAATCTGCTCTTTGTTGTTTTTTTTGTCTTCCTATGTTGCCGGATTTCAGGTTGGAAAGCGTATATCTTACATTGATTCTTATGGGAAATATACGGTCTAAAACCGTGCATTTGTCAACTCTGTTGTTTTTTTTGTTTGGAGAAAGCGGAGTGCTGCTGCTAACTCTGGACTTCTTGACTATCGAATCTTCACTCTTGTTTCTATATTCAATTCGTTCCTTTTGGTTTTTTTTGTCTCCAATCAATGGCGTATAGGAGCAAATTCGAGGCCCCCCCCATTAAAATACCGTTCAAATGGGAGGGGGTGTTCCAAATGGGTGTTTGGGGGGACGCACCGACACCCTCAATAATGCGAGAAGGATTCGGTGGTCTTCCACCGGTAAAGTTTGAAAATCTTATTACTTTATTATCTGTATGTATTTTTAAACATTTTCAACCTTGAAATTCCGCTAGATTTTCACACGAAAAGCATTGAATTACGACAAATCTTTAGGACTTTCTAATTCAGTCCGTTTCTCAAGCAGTCTGGGCAATTCCGTGCACTACGTTGACTGTATGAGACAAAGAAGAAGAAATAAGATAAAAATCAAGAAGAGCAGTCATTAGATAGGTATATGTAGAGCCTCTTGGTAATTCAACGGTAACAGGACTTTTTCCGGACGCCGATATTACATAAAAATTGCATCATTAAAACGCTTAAAGTTATACCAAATGAATGGATATCTCTGTCAAAAGTGTTTGTATTAGAAAGTTTAACAAAATCAAACCGTAACTTTAATGACTCATTGAAATCACACACTGCTTTTGAGGAGTCAAAAAGTCATTCTATCCTGTCATTTCACCTGTTTTGACTCTTAAAAAACCACATAATTTCAACGATTCAATAAATTTACAGTCGGTCAATGTATATCATGCTGCAAGACGCGCTTTTATTCAACAAAACCATTGAATTGGCAGCTTTACGAATTTTTATGACATTTTTCAGCGTCAGCGTATAAAGTTCTGTTGCCGTGGAATTACTCTCATGAGCTAAAGTAACCCTTGATACGATTATTTTGCAAGGCCAAAGTGCAGCAAGTCTTACTTTCTTGTGACCATAAAATGAGCGGCGGCATGCTATTTCTCCAGGCATTTCACAAGCGGCTTTGTTAAATGCCTGAGTATGTAAATAATTGTCAGCGACAAATGCATACAAGTAATTTAGCTATCAATTTACAGGGTTTTTTTTTACCGATGCGACGGAGCTAATTTCGTACTTATAAGCATCATTGACGAGGAAGGAGGCGAGAAGGGGATCATTTAAATTTGTTAATTCGTTTGATTATGATAACCTCTCGCCTTCTTTGATGCGCACCTTGCATTTTTCTTGCTCGCACAGTGGAACTGGAAACGTCTTTTTACAGGATCGCTCGCTAAAGACCACCATAATTGTGAGTTTAATTAAACTCACATCCACTGAATACAACAATGTTACAAGTCAGCTTAACAAGAAATATCCATTGAGAGAAATCTTTTCTTTAAAAACAAAGAAACACGATTACTTGTGACAGTTTTCCTTGCGCGACGCAAAGTTCTGTTGCATGAAGGAGAATCACTGTCACAACGAGGAATCTTTTACTTGTAGCAGCAGACATTTTCCTTGGGTTAAAAAAATGTCCCCTTAGTCAATATTTCACTGTGCAGTTTCTTAAACACGAACGAAAGACACCTTGGATTAAAAAAATAATTCTCTCGTTGTTATTGTTTCGATACGGCAATATGTTAGTGATAAACTTTAAATTAGTGCATTATCTTTGGTGTAGGCCGAGAAGGGTGGGGGTCCCTTGACCGCGAAATTTACCCAAAAAAAATTGCAGTTTTTCACGTTTTTTTTGTGAGTTTTTGGGCAAATTTTGGACTTCGCCTTCACCTCCGTCCTTGAAAACTCTCAGACCTAGATCTAACTTTGAACAAATAATGTTGGCATTGTGCGTGGTAGTCAATTTTCATATTATAATGTCGGTTTCTTCTGAAAGTCATGGTTTTGAGATGGAAAACACATGGTTTTAAAGTGTTGATGATAGGACAGTTATAAAATTATCTAATTACTCACAGGCTTGCTAGCTGACGATTTGTGACATCCTCGGCACAACAAAGCTGGGCGCTAAAGCAGCGTTTGCCAGATTTTTAGGGAAATATCAGTAAATTTTAAGTAGATCCTTATTTGAAACCTACTGATATTTCCCTAAAATCTGGCTACGCTGACCTAAAGTACATCACGAGAATTTTAGGGAAAAGACCCTGAGCTTACTAAGGGCCAAAATTTCTTCGAGATCTCATAACTTGTGAAGAGAAAACAATGAACCAGGAACGGTCGCAGTCATTTTGGGTGCATGGAAAAAAAACTACGGTGAAAATAACCATACGGATACCTGATTTTGGCACCTGCTAGATGTTATGGTAATGTTAACCAGAAGTATACTATGTTTTGACTAGGTACTAGGTGATGTTACCTGATCGCATGTCGAATTTACTCAAAGTATCAGTAAATGTACCATACTTCTGGTCAAGTTTACCATAACATCTAGCAGGTGCCAAAATCAGGTATCCGTATGGTTATTTTCACTATCTTTTTTTCCGTGTGTTAAACAAACTCTCAGAAGTATACATATTTATTAAAAAAAAAAAAAAAAAAAAAAAAAAAAAAAAAACAGTTAAAAATTGAATACCTAGGTAAAGCTACTTTTTTCCACCAATTTTAGTGCTGTGAGAGACTTCTATGGTTTTATCTTCAGACGAAAGTGTATTCATACATGTCTGTGCGGTGACCATGACTTTGGCGTCTCGGCGGCGCTACTGTTTATATCCTCATCTTTTTGACGCCTCGGAATATTGCTGATAATTGAAAAAGTTCACACCGCAGCCTATATTCGTATTATATAAATATTCCGTACATTCGACCGGTGCGGGCCGCGGCCGCAGCAGCCACGCGCGCTGCGGTTTAGACGCTGGCTCGGAAACGGTCAGGAAAAGACCCCCAGAGGTCATGTCATGAGAAGCCGCTAACTGCTTGTGGTACCACACGTCAAAGCGTCTCGTCGCGTCGCCGCTCAAAAGATCAAAATATGGAATTTCCCGGACATAATTTTACAAATTTAAAATCAAGATTAGGAATAATAAATAGCGAGATAACTGCAAAATGTGTAGAATCATTTATGTTTTAGCTTAAAAAGAGACAAATAAGACGGTGTCTGCTTGCAAGAAAATATCAGTTTTAAAATGTTTTCAAAGTATAATAAACAACAGTTTTTCATTTCCGAAAAAATTCTTGTTTTGATCCAGTGTGCGCTGCATACTGAACTTGAGCCCGCGGTTATATTTGCGGTTTTTCAGTGTGACTAGCCTTAGCTTTGTTATTAACTGAAGTCCTACTGCGCCGATAACCCTCGTGGTAAAATTTGGAAGTTATTTTAATAATTTTATGTGCGCTAAGGAAACTCAGCGACCACTATTTTCGCTGTCCAATTTTAGCCCCTTTAAAACAAGATTTTAAACGTTGATGCGGTTTTGAGGAAATTTTGGTCAGAAACTGTCTAAATTCTCTGCGCGGTAAAACTGTGGGTGAAGTTAGGTGTTTGCAACTGGGGCGGGGTGCGTTTCTGCGTCTTTATCTTCCACCCTCACAGAAAAAAAAAAAAAAAAAAAAAAAAAAAAAAAAAAAAAACCTTTGGTACAATAATGCAATGAAAATCCATTGTTTTTTGTTTTTTATTTTTTAATTTTTTTTTTTTTTTTTTTTTTTTTTTTTTTTTAAGAAAAAAAAACTATATTTAAATTGAAAATAATTGTTTTTAAATTGAAAATTCGGTTTTTTGATACAATGAAAAGTTTTTTTTAATTTAACAAACCTTAGTTTCATTTTGAAAATACGTCTTTTTGTCCTATAATTCAAAAATATTTCTTTATAAATCTAAAACATTTTTCTTTCTGTGCACCCAGCAAAATATTTGCAGTTAGGCGCACAAAACCTTTGGTTAGCTCTAGGAAAGAATTTTACTATGGGTCATTTATCTACCGAAGATATTGTCAGCTCTACCAAAGCAGGCCTTCAGTTTTTTACTTTCTCGCTCCCCGCTAAAGAGAGAAAGTATTGTCATCATTAACAATTTGGAAGTTGGGGTTTTTCCATTTCTTTGGCATTTCAGGTCCCCCTGAACTCAAAAATCATAATCCCAAAAAATATCTGTCTGTCCGTCCATCTAGGTCCGTCTGTCTATGGTACATCAGATTCATCAGAACTTCTAATCTAAGCTGTGGGTCCATTTGCATCCAAATTTGGCAATAGGAGTTCTTTCTGATAGCGCTAGTTTTCTTTTCTCTGTCACCCTTTCCTCAAATAAATAAGGGATCAGCGATTTATATACCATAGTCTCTGCAGAGATGACCTAAAGTTATCTTTTTGTAAAATCATCGCTTTCCTACAGCAGAGCACTTCAATAAAGTGAGACGGAAGCACAAAAGACGCTGCAGCAGCTATATACCTACGTCGAATTCTATAAGGCGACATTTTTCCACGTATCATGAACGGTTGGTGGCGACTCGACTTGGCGAGCGCGGTATAATTTATTACAGCGCTGAAAAGTGTAACGTTATAACGAATAACCTGCGTAATCATCTCTCATTCTCTCTATTATTTATAACAGTGATTTCCTCGCTTTATTCATGTAGAAAGAAGATTGTAAGCGAATAATTTTTCTCTTCTTTATACATTCAAAGCTAGTCGCAAGGATCGTTTTCGCGAAACTTTAGATTCTGCGAGGAAATCTAATTTACTGCGGATTGTTTACACTGTTGCCAATTTTTCTGAACCCTCTAACGGTCAGGTTACTTCAAAAGAAAGCTACTCTGCTGTTTATGTAGGAAAGGTAGTTAACTGTTCGTACTCAGAGGAGTTGGAATTGCGTATACGATATATTGAAGGCGCCCGAAGGAATCTTATCTTTTCACTGTTTTTATCGATAATCGCGTTTATCCGGAATGAAAACGGAAACAATGTGAAATAGACTGGAGGAGAAAAACGAGTATACTCGGGCTTGGTCCATAAAGGGTTAAGTTTGTGAGATGCTGACTATAGAGCATCAGCCGGTGGGCGTGTGTCCAATCAGCATGTGTTTACTTACAACAGGTTCTATTTCTATTTTACATTTTTCCGGCGTTCTATTTTTCGGGACCTAAAAATGTAGCTCAATGAATTTAAGCATTGCGGGTAGCCTCGATCTGAACGAAAATCAAAAGATTCGTCTTGTATTCTTTTTGCCCCCCTTGCACCCCACTTATTACTTTAATAATTTCTAATATAAACTGTTTCATCTTTTCTGTTTCAGGTAAGTTACCTCATTTCGGTCATTACTGGCTAATTTCCAAGCTTCAATGAGCAAAGTTGTCAGTAAGTTTTTTTATTCATTTTTCAGCTGCCAACAGTGGCGTCATGTGCAACCTGGCAACACTGCAATTACTGCATTCGTTCATTTAAACGCGTTTGAAAGGTCGAACTATTGAACATGTGCTCGCATTACCGCAGAGAGAGACAGGGGCAGATTTACCATAACGCAAAATACGCAACTGCGTAGGGCCTCAAATCTAAGGGGGCCTCTCTTCACGAAGGGAGGAAGAAGAGAAGGAAAAGAGAAAAACAGAGAGAGAAAGGGAAAATGAGATGAGAAGAGAAGAGAGGAAAAAAGAGAAAAATAGAGGAGAAGAGAGGGGGAGAGAGAGAGAGAGAGAGAGAGAGAGAGAGAGAGAGAGAGAGAGAGAGAGAGAGAGAGAGAGAGAGAGAGAGAGAGAGAGAGAGAGAGAGAGTGAGGGAGAGAGAGGGAGAGGGGGAGAGAGAGGGGGGAGAGAGAGAGAGAGAGAGAGAGGAAAAGGAGAATAAAAATACGCAAAAAGATTCCTATTTATTAATAACAACTTTGCTGGAAAAAAACAGTTGAAAACTGAATTTCAATGCCTTCTTTAAAAAAAAAAATTAGGGGGCGAATCCCCAAACCCCCCTTCTTTCTGGTGGATGCCCTCAGACCCCTAGGTATCCTACCCTTTTCCTTGGGGGCCTCAAATTCAAAATTACTTCGTGCCGATGTAAATCCGCTCCTGGGAGAGTAAGAGAAAGACAAATTCCTGTGCCCGCCCATGCACACTGGCTGCCAATCGTCAGATGCCCAACATTTTATGCTGAAATGTTTATCATCGTCACTTGTCAATAATTTATCGCCGTATACTCATTGAAGATCGCGCTCAAATTTGTCGGCATTGTTTTTCAGCTTCATAAATATGACGAATCCCGAAAGCGCAGGAGACGTGCGTGCATTCTAGCGATGTTGCAAGTCCATTCAAAGTCATGATGTAACGTCGAAATCTCGGAGATGTGCAGTGCACTCTCCCCAATTGATATTTTACATGGGTTTCAATGGACAAAACGCAACGTTGCCCGATTGCACGAGCCGCCGCACTACACTGAGAGAAATCACCTCTTTAAAAACAAGGAAATACGTTTACTTGCGAAAGTTTTCCTTGCGCGAAGTAGAAAACTATTGCATATGAAGGAGAACACTGACACAACACGGAATCTTTTACTACTAGCAGCAGACATTTTCCTTGGTTTAAAATAATTTCCCCCTAGTCAATATTTCACTGCGCAGTTTCTGTAACACAAACGAAATACACCCTGGATTAAAAAAAAAAAAAATTCTCTCAGTGCACTGGCGTGACTTTAAGATAAATTCCTCACACTCTTCAGTGTTTTTATTATGTCTTGCGGAACTAAAGGAAAGCATTTTATTCAATCACCGATCACATAAACTAATGAAGAATCGCGTAAATCATAAACCACGAACACAGACACTCGGTGCTGTTTCAGCATTGTACTATCGATGTAGGGATCTTTAGTAGGTATAAATATTCCTTCGCTCGAACTTTTTTGAGTTCAGATTTTTTATTTAGGAACGAAGCTATCCAACAAATTCAATCGAGAAGAAACGTGCTGCAGGGAAAATGGCTCGGAACCGATCTCAATTTTGTTTATCTCGTGCGACGCTCAATAGTTCGAAACGTAGAATTACCCGGACATAATTTTACGAATAAAAATTAAAATTATGAACATTATGTGTAGCAAGATAACTTAAAAATGTGTGAAATCCAAGGTAGATGGAGAACAGGTGTGGACAACACTCTAAGGTTGGCTCTGATTGGTTGTTAGTTTTTGCATCAGAGATTTTTGGCAGAATACTGTTTTGGTCAGTATTCGGTACCAGTTGTGAAGAGCGACTCCGCCGCCATTTTTCTGACCGCGCGATTCAAATTCAGATTTCACATCTTGAAAAGGAAAGTGAACATTGTAAATGATGATGTTAATCCATTCTATAGTCACAACATTAAGAGTTAAAGATAAAACTTACATTGTATTGTTCGAATAAAGAAAGTATTGCTTCAGATAAACTTCCCCTTCAAACCTAACCTCAAACAACAATACAAGAAACACGGAGTAAATGGGAGGCAAGATGGCGGCGAAGTCGCTTTTTCCGAAGTGGCCACGCCCCCTGAGCCGAGTGTTGTCCATACCTGTTGTCCTTATACCTTGTGTGAAATCATTCATTTCAAAGCTTAAAATGAGTCACAATACATGACCAACATGAATAACATGATTTTTTCAAGAAAATATTACATCTAAAATGTTTTAAAAACCAAAATTTTTCTTGTCTGGCAAAATTAAGGTTTCGATCCACAGTGCGACGTAACAATCTCTCTCGTCCATTATATCAATCACCGCTTTTGGACCAATCAAAGCAAAGGCGAGAAATCTGGAAAGTATGAGTCAGGAATTTTAGTTTCGGATCGCGTCGTAAACGAACGAAATTGGGTCCCAGCGAACCTCTGCGTGTAATTAGTCTTCAGTTGTTCTCCGCTTCTTGTTGAAGTATCTTATGTAAGGTTGTCGGCCCATTTATGCCCATCCAAGTAGATATAATGATATTTCATGTATTTTTACGACCTTTCCCCCTCACCCTGTAAACCTTTCATGCTCGAAACCCAAGGCCAACTGTTGTGCCTTTGCTGAGGCTGTAAAATTTTATCGGAGGGAGAGAAAAAAAATCACCCATTGGTTTTCAGCTGTACCGTGAATTCCCCCAAACTTTTATTTTCTCATTTCTGACGGGTTATTTTTAATATCGCGGAAGGAAAAAGGAGGGGCTCGATTTTATTTCCATTTTTCCCGCCGAAATTTATGAGCTTTGAGTAAAATCGTTTGGAATGTGTTATAGCTTCTCTAACAGTGCTTTGTCTGTTCTCTTTCATCATAAATCGGTTTTTCTTTTCTAAAAAAAAAAAAAAAAATTACTGCCTCTTGCATTCTATAAATCAATTGATCTTAACCGATTACCCTCAACTTACTCTCGAAAACAATATTTTCGCCCTGTTGGTCAATAAAAAAGTTAAACATTTTCGTGAAGCAATGAAAGAGTTTGGTGTCTCCTTGGTGTCTCATTTTTCGATCAGTATAACTTCTTTTTTTTTTTTCTTTCTTTCTTTCAAAAGTCAAAATTAAAGAAGGGCATTTTCCTTTCTAAAAGTCTGTGGGCAAGTTGCCCTATCAACTTTGATGGTTGAGTCTTTTTTAAACAATAAAACCCTCATGAGCTGAATTCTATCGCGATTTGGCTGCATGTGGATGTACGATTTTCACGTCGACCAAAATCGTCTACACACTTCAATCCATCGACCGACTCGGGAAAATAATTATATTCCTGACTAATCCAGTTTTGTTCATACTAATTTTAGGGATGCAGGATTCAAATTTATAATTACTCTGCTCTAATTACAGCAACGCATTGTTCGCGACTAGTCATTAATTATCGCCTGGCTTTTGGGACTGTGTCATTTTGCTCTCCTCTCAATGTTACATCAGAATTAGACTCGCCGCGCGCCGCCGTTTTAAATTACCGCGGACATTGAACGCTGAAGACAAAATTACCGGCGTTGCCACATTTTGTGGAAATACACCTGCTTGATACATTGAAGTAAATGGAGAATAGAACTGAGCCGTTTTACTTGGTTATTTGGCAACGCTGTAAAAAATATGGGGACGGACGCTTTTAATAAGGGTGTGACCGTAAGTGGTACCTGGATCTTCAATCGCGACGCACCGCATCGCATCCTCCTATATCGTATCGCGTTGTCTGGGCTCCGGAGTAACTTTAAAGCTTCTAACGCATTTCGAACTTCCCACGCACTTTTTGAATAGGTTTTATGGTAATCGCCGTTAGTTCACGCCCGCCGTTGCGTTGGTGTTGCGTAACGTCGCACAGTGGAACGAGTCAAAGGAAGAGGCGGGACATGGCGTCGCAACTTCAACAGCGTAGTTCTTTATCGTTAATACTCAACGTAGACATTTGAAATTCATTTCATTGGTTTTATTGTAAAATTTCCTACCAAAATCACCCTACATAGTTTGATTTTTGACCATAAAATTATTCAAATTTGCATTTTGAGTCATATATTCCGTGTCCGATCCCTCCCATTGACTCGTTCCACTGTGCGTCGCGCAGTGAATCAAAGTTTGGAATTTCCCAGATGGAATCATTTTACGAGCAAAAATCCAGATTTTGAGCAAATAATAACAAGGTGACTTCAAATTAATCTGAATTAATGATTTTACAGCTTAAACTAAGTCAGATACCGTAGTTTGTGGAAAGGAAATAACGACTATAAAAATTTCTAAAACAAACCTAAAAAAAATAAAAAATAAATTCTTGGCCGAAAAAATGCATGTTTCGGTCCTGTGAGCGTCGCTGAGTGGAATGAGTCAGAATCTTAGAATCTGACGAATTGTAAGCCTTAGAGCTTTTCGTTGTCTTGATTTACGGAATATTTATAAGCTTGATTTTTTGTTACGTATAACTTTTTCCATTAATTTTATGTCTCTCACCACTGTAAGTCGCATACCGCTCTCAGCGCTCCGCGCGTTCACCTTGGGCATCTTGCTGCGATTCAGAAATCTCATCAAGTGTTTAATCCCGCTTACCCCTCCCCTGGTTCCACACCAGGTTTCAAATCACCCTCTCATTCTAGCCTGTAAAATTTTGGTTCCCGAAAAGACTCCGGGGAACTTTTTCGATTGTATCCATAAACGAAATAACCGCCGAGTGAGAGTCGTTTCATATTATTTCAGAGCGTCCTTTCCTCTCAAGAATTTAAAGCGATAAGATCAAGAAACGCAGGAGCTCTGTCGTGTCTGTGACTCTGTGAGTGTGGATGAGATTAAAGATGATGATGCATAATTACTGTAAACAACATTTTGTTTTCCCGCGAGTCGCCTTAACTCTTTGCGGGATGCGGGTGATTGTAAGATTATTTCAAGTCGGTTTGTTTGAAAAAATTCTCTGTAAACATGGAACATGTTTGCGTCGCATTTTGTATAAAAAACAATAAAATAAATTATAAGCTTTTGAATTTAATTTTTTTTTTTAATAAAACGTGGATAATGCACTGAGAGAATTATTTTTTTTATTTCAAGGTGTGTTTCGTTTGTTTAAAAGAAATTGCACAGTGAAATATGGACTAAGGGGAAATTCCTTTAACCCAAGGAAAATTTCTACCTGCTACAAGTAAAAGATTCCTTGTTGGGATAGTGACTCTCCTTCATGAAATCAGAACTTTACTTCGCGCTAGGAAAACTGTCACAAGTAAACGTGTTTCCTCGCATTTAAAGAAGTGATTTCTCTCATTGTCAGTGCGTAGATGCTTTGAATGATACAGATTATGGAAATTATAAAAAAGAACGATCGAATTTTCAAGTTAAAAAATATGGCCCTCGGAGAATAATGCAGAAAATACAGTATTTTAAAAATGTTCTTAATAATAATAATTACTTATAATAAAAAGTTCTTGAATAATAGAGAGTGTCGGCATTTTTCACTAGATTATTGTAGTCAAAAACTATGACTGTATCATTTTGATTAGCCCACTTGAAAATACCAGAATTTTCCTGAACTTTTTATTTTAGAATTCTGGCCTTAATCCGCCTCAACTCGAAGAAATCTCTTTATAGCGTAGGGCTTCGAAACGTTGTGAAAAATGCCAGTCTTACTGTGCTGCATGAGGTGTTGAAAACAATCTTCAACATCATTTGCAAAGGACAAAGTTGTTATAAGTTTTTTTATTCAATTTCGTGTTACAACTATGCGTGGATTCGCTTTAGCAGATTATTCATATTCATACCATCCTCCTCAATCATTCAGAACTGCGACAGGCCTCCCTCCCCCCTCCCCCCACCATCTCGTTATGAATCCTTTCGTTTCTGGCTCGGAAGCTTCAACCGCAAACGGTGTGACTGCGGACTGCGGTTTGAGAATCGATGAATGTCGCCGACTGGACCGCGAAATCCGAAGAACAAGCGAACCCGAATCCAATGCTGACATCCAGTATTCCAGGCTTGGAATACGATTAACCTCTTTGGTTCTTTGGCGCTCCCGCGCTCACCATGTTCTCTCACAGGTTCAAATGTCGACGTTGCGCCGCCCTCCCCCCCCCCCCCTGGGGGCCTCGTCGCCCTATGGTTTAAGATCGTCAAAAAGTGGCTAAAAATCTACAAATTTTCTTATCAATTTATAATTCATAAAGTTTTAGGGCTAACTTTAATCACAGAAAACACTTTTTACAAGTAATTTAAAAATAGCAAGACGTAGCAACGTCTTTGGAAAGTTTTAAATAAAGCTTTAAAAAGTCGAAATCGATGATTTTTTCTGATTCTATTTCAGTGATTTTTTGCTACTTTTACTCGATTCTAGACCACAGTGCGTCGGACCGTCAACAGCTGCGATTACAAGCATCGGCGACCTGAACTACGCAGGATGATGTCCTGTCCAAGGATGCCGCTTGAGAAATGTTTTCAACATTTTATCGGAGCTCGTGCTTAAGGTTTTGCTGTTGGTGAATGAACAGCCAATTTTGATGCAACAATAACGATGAAAAAAAGCTTCCTCGAAACCTTTTTTGTGTTTCAACGGCTCGATTTTCTGAAAATTCTTAACCATTCTCTCAATTTTAATCACATTTAGAACCAGTGCCGGTGGCAAAATGATGAACCTAACTCTGAGGAAGAGGAACCGCACTATAACCCCTTCACTCCTTTCAGTATCAAATATCTACATTTTTCACGATCAGTCACAAAAAGAACTTTGTCCATCATGGTTGATCTAGACGCGAATTCCTCACCTAACTTAATTTGCACATAGATTTTTTTTTTTTTTTTATTTTCCACAAGGATTCGTGTGAATGATCGTCCATAGTAGTGGACGCGGTCAGTGGCGTTGCGTGCAATTTGACAACATTGTACTGTGTCCATTTAAACTCATGTGAAAGGTCGGATGCAAAGGTGTTCACCGAACACCCCATAGTTCGATATTTTTTATGGGTTTCAATGGACGAACTGCAACGTTGCCAAATTGCACGCTACGCCACTGGACGCGGTCAGTAGGAGGGTTAACTTAGAATAATGGAGGACATTTCTGGAATAAGGTCCCCTAAACAATGGGTCTGCTCTCCTTGATAATTTTGCATTGTGAGCAAATGGAGTTGTTTATCTGAAGAGCACACCTGTTATTGTTTCATGGACCGTTCTTTCGGAAATATCCTCTATCATCGTTTTTATTAGAGGTCGGTTCAGAGGCGTAGGGCGTAGGCGCCTAGACCGATGATTTTTGGAATTTTTCAACTTTATTCAAGCGTTGGCTTTTCATTGAGGAACGCTTTAAAATCCAAAGTTGTAAGTCGAAGGCAAGTTTTTTTTTATTTTTTTATTTGAAGGAATGGAAATTGGAAATTCGCCAAAGATTATGGTCTAGGTGCGCCTATATAAACTTCTGAAACGAGCTTTATTATTTTGAATGATTCTTTGAGCGGCAACTCTGTCTTGTCTACTGTCGCGTTTTGAGGACTGCTGTCGAATGTTTCCCACATCCCCAATGTAGCTGTAAGAGTGATCGAATATGACCAGTACCACTGTTGCCAGATCGTAATGCTTTCTCTATTAGAATGTACAGGAAAGTCGGCATAATTTGGCAGCATTGGACGGGACCATATTGCACATGCACCGTGCATATTGCTGGGTGCTCTCGGTATGCGGTGATACCAATGCCCATGCGACCATATTGCTGGTGTGGTGCCGCGCGCCGCACAGTGCAGTGACCTTATGGGCGCTTCGGACATAAATCGTAACTTCCGAACGAAGTGAGATAAAGTAATGAAACTTTGGGGATTTTTTCTACACACATTAGTCTACAAATCTGGGAAGTCATTTTTTTGGGGGGGAGTCCCATTTCCGGTCCAAATGGGACCCCCATTTTGGATCAGATATGGACATTTCCGAAAGCATGGAGTGTGGCATATCAATCGAGAGAGGACAAATTTTGGAGCACTATGTGACACTCAGAAAGTATCTATTTCATCGTGGAAGAAAATGGAGACGGGTTAACCCTTTCATTCACGCATTTTGGGATTTGACTTTTTTCAAGATTTTTTTAGACCATTCGAAAGAGGACAATTTTCTAAGAACTTTGATGGGTCACACAATTTCTTGCAAAATGTCCATTTAACTTCCATTGAATCTCAAGTCACATAAAATGGTACACACCTGTACAACTTCCTGTGAAAGGGTATAGCTGCAATATTATTACTTATAATTGAAATGAACGCATTAAAAAAAAACTTGCTTTTGATTAATTATTATCGCGTTTGAAAAAAACACAAATAAAGAAGCAAATAAAGAATTTATTGCCTCTAGTGCAATGAAATGGGAAGAATACACTGTTGTCAGATTGCTTGATCCGTCAATGAGGGTGTCAAACTGTGTGTTAGGAACACAAAAATTGGTTTTATGTAAATTTGGCATCACTGCCTAAAGGAGTGCAGTTAGAAATAAAAATTATAAAACTCATTTAGTCAGCATTATTGAAACTGTTTTCCATCCTAAAGAGTATAGTGCATCTCATCAATTCAATATCTTAGTGTGAACTAGCCACAGCAGTACGATGCCCCAGTGACGGCTAACAATAAGCCGGCGCGCGGCGCCGGCACGGAAAGCATCTCTCTAAAACTTTAATATCTCAAAAGTTTGCAAACATTTGCAAGATCAGAAAAAACGATTAGAAAGAGCGTAAAATTTGCTACAAAATACTTAAAAAATCACGGAGGTACATTTTGGTACATTTTTTAAAACTCTCTATGAAGTTGAGATATTGAAGGAAAATACCACTATTTGAATTGGCTTTATGTAAATTTGGCATCATCGCCCAAAGGAGTGTAGTTAGAAATAAAAATTATAAAACTCATTCAGTCAGTATTATTGAAACTGTTTTCCATCCTAAAGAGTATAGTGCATCTCATCAATTCAATATCTTAGTGTGAAAAAGCCACAGCAGTACGATGCCCCAGTGACGGCTGAACCGGCGCGCGGCGCGGCGACGGCACGGAAAGCATCTCACTAAAACTTTAATATCTCAAAAGTTTGCAAACAATTGCAAGATCAGAAAAAACGATTAGAAAGAACGTAAAATTTGCTACAAAATACTTAAAAAATCACGGAGGTACATTATGGTACATTTTTTAAAACTCTCTATAAAGTTGAGATATTGAAGGAAAATACCACTATTTGAATTGGCTTTATGTAAATTTGGCATCATCGCCCAAAGAAGTGTAGTTAGAAATAAAAATTATAAAACTCATTCAGTCAGTATTATTGAAACTGTTTTCCATCCTAAAGAGTATAGTGCATCTCATCAATTCAATATCTTAGTGTGAACAAGCCACAGCAGTACGATGCCCCAGTGACGGCTGAACCGGCGCGTGGCGCGGCGACGGCACGGAAAGCATCTCACTAAAACTTTAATATCTCAAAAGTTTGCAAACATTTGCAAGATCAAAAAAAAACGATTAGAAAGAGCGTAAAATTTGCTACAAAATACTTAAAAAATCACGGAGGTACATTTTGGTACATTTTTTAAAACTCTCTATAAAGTTGAGATATTGAAGGAAAATACCACTATTTGAAACAACTGGATTCAAAGGGTTATAACGGTAGTTAAAATGAATATAAACAAAAACTAGATGCAGAATGTCAAAAAGGAACTTATTATTGTTGTTTTCTTCCATAATTATACTAATTGCACTGAACACTCCTTTTAAACAGTCCTTCCACTTGCAATGCAAAAATCATACTAAAACACTGGTTTTCACTGCAGTTGCGCGATGCCTTTACCTTATCAAGCTCTGTGCGGGTCTTATCTTGATATCTCTAATCATGAATATCAAATATTATCGTTTTGGTTGCTTACCTACCCACCTACCTTGTTGCCAAAGCTATTTGCCAAACTTGAAATTTTGATTTTTGTCCATTGGTCACTGCACTGTGCGCCGGGGCAGTAGTATCAACACTTTATCCCTTTTTCGACGAGACTGAACATATGACGCGTTTAGATGTTCCGTGATCGTGCTCTCGTGGTTTGTCTCGTTTTGAAAGGCCAGCAGGCATGAGCTGTGATGCCAGATTTGCTTGAAATAGTGGCGTAGCGTGCAATTAGGCAACGTTGCTATTCGTCCATTTAAACCTATGAAAAAGATCGAACTATTCAGTGTTCGGTGATCACCTTCGCATTCGACTTTTTGCATGGGTTTAAATGTACACATTACCTTCAGTCCCTTTTTTTGTATCAGTTTCTGACACATGCGTCCAAATGGGCAAGGAGAGAGGAAGAAAAATTCCTGGTTACGGCTATGATTAAGCCAGTTTTAAGCAGTGTTGCCAGATTGGAGTGAAAAAGCCGTACGTTTTACATTGATTTAAATGGGGACGATACGGATTTTTACCCTCGATCTGGCAACACTGGTTTTAAGCGCCTTTTATAAAACTCCTAATCGATATATTGATCCGGTGAAACTCGCCGTAGTTGTTTCAGGACTGCCTTTTTGCGGATTTTAAGGAGAACCTCTTAATTCAGTAATAACTTTAACCATTGACCAAAAGATTACATAGTACAGTTTAGCAGTATGACGTTAACTCGCGAAAATTGATTTGTTCACTTTTTTGAACCGATGGAATTACCGGTAAGAATCGAAATTTCATCAAATATCGAATTTTAAAAGTTAACGAAGGTGTTTTCATCGATGGCCGAAAACATTACAGATCACAGGATTTTCGTGAGCTTCAGTCATACACTCTGCACTGGTAATATTTTTATCAACCGGTGGAATCATCGGTGAATTAAAAACTGTCAACTTATAAACTCCGCAAAACGACAGCCCTGCTTGCGAGTAGTGCCCGAGTGGTCATAGGAGAGATTCCGCTTGACAACACTGCATTTTTGCTATCCAATATGTCGTTGCACCCAAGTTCAAAGTGGCTGGCTTCTATTCTAATGAATTATTTTTTTTCTCTCCTTTTCTTTCGTTATTTTCTCTCTCTTTTTTTTTGTTTAGTCTGACATCGCGTGAGCCACGTGCTGCGCGCTGGCTGTCCCCTCGCTCTCTAAACCTCCCTCCCCCTTACCTCCTCCAACTCATCCTCTCACCCACGTATATTTTCGCAACCGGAAATAGAACCACGCGTCTCAAGGTCAATAGTTTCTTTCCGTTTGATGTAAGGTACATAATTTGTCCGGCAATTAAGTGCCTTCGCGTTTCTCCTTCTCTCTTCCTCAGCATTGTTTTTTGAGCTCCGTCTCATTTTCATATTTTTCATTCATTCATAAGATTTCAGTACATGTTGTTAGTAGTACCGCTGTTGCCATTCATACCGTGCGTAATGAGATGCTTTTTACCCTTTAGGTAATGACGACGTATTTAGGCAGCGCAGAAAAACATGAATCAGTTTTAATATTACATAGGGGATGTGCAGAAAACAGCACGACTCCACGGAACCGTGACTGTAGCGCCCCCCCCCCCCCCCCCGCCCACCTCCTTCCAACTCTCTCACCCTCTCACCTATATACGCTGTATACAAACGAACAATATGAACTCTTGTCGGTGTTTTTGTCGCCCCTCCATCTTACCCCCCCCCCCCCCCCCCACTCTTTGATTCGTATTTTCCACAATCGGTAAAAATCGATCGTCAGTCGTCGCCCCGTTGCTTTCTCCGAAAACATCAAACTTCTATTGTTGGAATATCAAGAATGTCACATTGCAAACATGGGCGCCCACAGGCTTTAGGGTGGGGAGATTCCCCCCCCCCTCATGGTTTGGCACATTCAGAAATTTTGGTTCGCACAAAAAATTCAAGGAGCAAAAAAAAAAAAAGAAAAAAAAAGATTGTCAAATTTAGTGAGTTTAGGTTAAAAAATATTTAAATTTCTTGAAAAATTGGGGACGAAATGTATTTTTTCCCAAAATTTGCCCAGTCAGCAAGTGATCGCCCATCAAGGGCATATTAAAGAGCTCGAAGAGTTTCAAGGTCGAAATGCATGAGAAGCAAAAAAATAAAAAAAAATAAATAAAAATAAAAAAATAAAAAAAAGGGTCATCAGATTTTTACCCCCCCCCCCCCCCCCCCCCAAATGGCAAGACCTTGTGTGACGCCACTGCAGAAAAATTTCCCAAGAGGGGAGCAAAATTGTTGAACCCCAATGGAAGGTTTAGGAGTGAAAAGGGAAAACTTTTTTTTTCATCCAAACAGTATGCAATTATTTAAACCATTATATAGGTGTATCAAGTTAAAATAATTTTGACGTGTTTGATGTAATTAATAAAGGGACTACAGATAGTAATAATGGTAAAACAAAAGTATAATTCTACCATTCCTTGCAAAAAATGACTTAAAATTACAAATTAAGCCAATAGTGAAGTTCGTCAACTATTACTCTCCTCTGATTAACATTTCATTTTCTTTTTTTCAGTGAAATGCATCTTCATTTTTTATCGTAAAATTTTGACTGTTTTGAATTCCAGGGGGGGGGGGTGTCCTCAGTCCTCACCTCCCTTGCCCCCCGCTGCGGGCATTCAAATGAGAGAAGAGAGAAACAGAAAAAATACTGTATCCGCTTATGTATTTGTCAAGGATCGATGAGTATAGATCAAACGTGCTTTGCATGCAAATTGGAGGGGGTAGATTTTTTTAGTGGTCTGATTTGGCGTGGACTCATGGACTGGCCCCTACCGCTATACCTGCACTATCAAATGCAAGTAAAAGAAGAAGAAAAAGTGCAACTCCGAACGATTGGAAGTCTTTGACACTAATATCCCAAAGTTCAGTCGCAAAGTGGGAGTTTTTAGCCGCCGGGGTGCTAAGTTTTTGTAAGAGGCTTTACATTATCGGCAGTAGAACGTAAGCAGTAAGCATGCTTATTTTTTATATCCGTCTTGCTCTAGCGGATCCAAGTTTTCGTCCTTCTCTCTCTTCTCTCATTAGAATGCATGTGTTAGCAAAGGATAGAAGAGGGGACAAAAATCACGTGACTGCCCCTAATCTGTCCTTTTCTATCATACGCGTTCTAATGGGAGAAGAGAGAGAAGGATAGATTCCTGGATCCGCCATGTGCCGTCTTGCAGTTTCAGTGCGTGTTTTGACGTTCTCTCGCTGGAACGCCGTTTTTTTACTCGCGTCTGCACCTAAACGCTAAAATCCTTCCAGTACTTGTATAAAAGCAGTTTGACTCAATGTACAATATTCATATACCCTGCAACTATAGCTTTTAATCCTTTTTTAAATTCTGCGCATGTATGATCTACTACGAGCCGCAACTACCACCGGCTCACTGAGCGCTTTCTTTACTGCCGCCTAACTCAGTGTTGTCAAATTTGGCGGGAAATTTAAATATTTTACATTGATTTGAATAGGAAAATGTGTGTGACCATACGCAATGCGGCGGCCGTGGCCCAACTCTCATTCGACCGCACATTCACATCAACATTCAACATTCAAATTTTTTCGTTCGTGTTTTTTTTTTGTTTTTTCCTTTCTTTTTTTTCTTCCTATCATGGCTCCACGGAAGCGTTTAAAAATGTAAATATCACGAGTCTCCGATTGCATACTAATCCTTAAGGACTCCACGAAAGGAAGAGATAAAGAGCCAATTGAATGCCCACCGTCACACAATGGTCTGAGATCGACACGAACTGGCCAAAAATCAGTTACAAAAAAAGTAATCGAAAATCATTGTTTTCGACTTTTTAACTCATACATTCAATGCCCAACATTATTTGAAAATTTTAGGTGATTTTTGGTATTTTTCTGTAAAAACACCATCTTAGAGTTAAAAGATTTGAAATTTTGGCCCAACTAAATGATAAATACTGAAACCAATATTGGTTTTTGAGTAAAACTGTCCTTTTACTGTAATTTTGCCCAGAAAACACAAAAAGTGGGTCAGTAACGACCCAATGGGCATATGGATTAAGTTTAATGTAAATATTTAAAGTAACATTTCTAGTGTTTAATTACTTGGTTTTAGTGTTCTCTTTAATATACATAGTCTTGAAAATTTATAAAAAATGAATTTATGAGAAATTTACTTTCTGATTTTTGGCCACTTTTTGGCCGTTGCCAGAAATTTGTCTTTCTCTCTCTTTGTCCATTTAAATGCATGTGTTAAAGAGGATGATGATAAGGGTTGTCACGTGATCTTACAGTTAATCCTTTGTTTCTGTCCTTTTCTATTAAGGAACATTCAGTCAAATGGGTAAAGAAAGAATGACACGGCTATGACCGTATTGTGACCACCGTATACCGTGCCATTACCTTGCCTAGGATGAGCACACGGAGGAATGTGTATATGTATGTGTGCTGTAAAATATGATGTGTGTGATTGTGTGCGCGCATCGTAGACTCATTTAGAAAGACTTTGGTGGTGCACATGCGCAGTCCGTTAACTGTACCGATTGCGGCTCTTTGAACAACTTGCGCTTCAGTGTCTCTCCATCAATAAATAAAAAGAGAAGGGGGGGGGGGGTTAACCTGGACTTGCACGTTCCTACCCGTAAGATTGGAGAGGGTTGCCAGTTTATTCGCTGTTGAAGAGAAATGTAAAGGATTGAAAATAGTCCAGGCGAGTAGAAGAGAGCACACACATAGAAAGAAGAAAATGTGAAACGAATAATGTTCACCTACTATCACCAAGTCCTTATTATCTCTATCTATGCAAAACTTGTTTTGCTTTTGTGGAATCCTATCGTAATTTATGCATGAGAATGGGTGTTGGAAGAAAACACGATAATTTTTTTCGTTATAAATCCGGCAACACTGTTTTTGCTGTTTGTCGTGGTGCTTGCTCTTCGCGGTGCCGCGCATGCTCTGTTGCCGTGTTGGCCATTTACTTGTGGGGTGTGTATCAAAACGGGAAAAAAGAAGAAAAGGGGAGAAAAAGA
Organism: Trialeurodes vaporariorum; assembly: GCA_011764245.1. NCBI lineage: Eukaryota > Metazoa > Arthropoda > Insecta > Hemiptera > Aleyrodidae > Trialeurodes > Trialeurodes vaporariorum. The sequence goes on from VMOF01000111.1 coordinate 70,888,434, forward strand.
AGAAAAAAGAGAAAAGTGTCTGAAAACATTGAATGAACAATCAGAGGAAACGATTCGCTTGTTATGTTGCAATTTTATGATTTTCTGCAGCAATCTACATCGTTGAATGTGATTCCTGCTGTTTCCAAAAAAAAATATCCATATTGTTTTTAAATCGGTAACCCCTTTGTGTCCAGTGAGTCGTTAATGATTCATCTCTTGTTGTGTTTTCTTTTGACCAAAATGAAGTAGAGTTAGGCCTATTTTACAACAACAACAAAACCAACAACAACAATAACAACAACAACAACAACAACAACAACAACAACAACAACAACAACAACAACACAACAACAACAACAACAACAACAAAATTAAATTTAAAAAAAAAAAAACAAAAAACAAAAAAAAACTATCGATTTTATACAAATATCACCTAGGACAAAAAGTTGCCACCCGATTTTAACATGGGCGAGATAGGTAGGACAATTGTAGGACTGTGGTTGTCGCTGGGCTAATTATTGAAATCGGCACGTCTGATTATTGCTGTAATCCACCTCGATTAAGGCCTTCGTACACGCTTACATTAGGATCGTCAAATTGGCACCGATAAGCCGAGATCCACCACAAATCGGCAGGTGAGCCAACCGTTGTATGTTTGGTTGCTCCGTTCGTCAAACAACTGTGCAATTTGACGGCCTGTCAAACTACAGAGTTATTTGACAATGGATGGTGTGTCATCTGCTCACCAATCTACTGTCAACAAAACCAATAAACTCATTTTGGAAGTGTTTTGGTCAAGGTTATGTTTGAATTTTAGAAATGTCAGGTTGGCAATTCTACAGTTTGCGGTGGATTTCAGTTCACCGATGCCAATTTGACGATCCTATACTTTGAGCGTGTACGAAGGCCTTTACTTTCGAAAAGTAATCGATTATGTAATCAAAAACGACAATTCCATAGTCGACGCAATGGCGTGTGAACTTTCAATGCGTCGATTTCCCCCTCCCCCCCTATTTTCTCAAGTTTTTGACAGGATGATGCGAAACGACCTTTATAAAGTATAGATGAGCTTTGAAAGTTCGATCGTCTATCTTGGCAGCAGTGATCCAAGGAAGACGGCGACGGTATGAAGTTGGTTGCAGCATGGTTACCGCGCTGCGCCGACCGGCCCGGCCGGCACACAGTGTTCGGAGCGACCCGGATCTTTGGCGGAAACCTCTAGCATGCTCGCATTTCATTGAAACTTGGTACTAGGGGGTTTTTTAGGTCGTAGATTTCATTTTTTATATCAGATTTAACTTTAGATGTCAATTATTATTTTTTTATTTTTTTTTTCGAGAAAATGACTAAGTCCCACACAAGCCACAGAGGCACTTTTAAACACAAAAATACGAAAGGGGGGCAAGTTGGGGCAGGATATTATTGCTGGATCGTTCAGAAAAAATGTTTTTTTGAACTTTCCTAACCATATTTCCCCGGGGCAATGCTGGGAAAAAAAGATATTGACACGCAAACATGGCTCATCTCACGATCGCGAAAATGACTAAGTCCCACACAAGCCATAGAGGCACTTTTAAACACAAAAATACGAAAAGGGGGCAAGTTGGGGCAGGATATTATTGCTGGATCGTTCAGAAAAAATGTTTTTTTGAACTTTCCTAACCATATTTTCCCGAGGCAATGCTGGGAAAAAAAGATATTGACACGCGAACATGGCTCATCTCACGATCGTGAAAATGACTAAGTCCCACACAAGCCACAGAGGCACTTTTAAACACAAAAATACGAAAGGGGGGCAAGTTGGGGCAGGATATTATTGCTGGATCGTTCAGAAAAAATGTTTTTTTGAACTTTCCTAACCATATTTCCCCGGGGCAATGCTGGGAAAAAAAGATATTGACACGCGAACATGGCTCATCTCACGATCGTGAAAATGACTAAGTCCCACACAAGCCACAGAGGCACTTTTAAACACAAAAATACGAAAGGGGGCAAGTTGGGGCAGGATATTATTGCTGGATCGTTCAGAAAAAATGTTTTTTTGAACTTTCCTAACCATATTTCCCCGGGGCAATGCTGGGAAAAAAAGATATTGACACGCAAACATGGCTCATCTCACGATCGCGAAAATGACTAAGTCCCACACAAGCCATAGAGGCACTTTTAAACACAAAAATACGAAAAGGGGGCAAGTTCGGGCAGGATATTATTGCTGGATCGTTCAGAAAAAATGTTTTTTTGAACTTTCCTAACCATATTTCCCCGGGGCAATGCTGGGAAAAAAAGATATTGACACGCGAACATGGCTCATCTCACGATCGTGAAAATGACTAAGTCCCACACAAGCCACAGAGGCACTTTTAAACACAAAAATACGAAAGGGGGGCAAGTTCGGGCAGGATGTTATTGCTGGATCGTTCAGAAAAAATGTTTTTCTGAATGTTCTTTGCCTTAGATTTGCCGGGCAATCCCGGGCATTTTTTTAAACGTCCTCCAAAAAGGGCACAAATGCAGATGAAAAGTCGATTTTTGAGGGGTCCAGCCCCCCCTCATAATAAACATGAAATAAGTGTTTAAACGGCTTAAAAGTAAGTTCATATGTCCTAATTGATGTACAGAGGTCTAAATTGGAATGTGAGTAAAAGAGTATTGTTTTTTTTACAATTATGTGTAAACCCACCCAAGTTGACTCAAAATTCGCGTCAAAACCGGTACTTTCACATGTCTGTGGGGGCAAGTATGGGGCTTCCAAATTCATCAAATATAGCTGACATGCATGTTCTATACCCTTTAGAAGGTAGGTAAGGCCTTTAAACCAACTTCAGAGCCGATTTCAAATTTGAGGTTTCTGCCAGAGATCCGGGTCGCTCCGAACACTGTGCGGCATCAAGAGAGCGAGCGAGCGAGTGAGGGCCATGGCCTGTGGCCGTTACTACCTTTTGTGGTCATACCGATAAGAATCCCTGGACTAAGGACTCTCAGTTGATTTTTTGCCTGGAGTGCTCCGCCCAGTTGCAGTTGGCGTCCAACATTGTATCGACTACGCGACCAACGACGAAGTAACGCCCAATGTTGTCACATTTTCCTAGAACTTTTACTTCAAGTCAAATAGGAAAAATTGGATGATTATCCGAAAAATAGCGTCACTGGCTGACGCCGCTCAAAATGGGGTAAATTTAGCCAAAAGTCTGGATCAGTGGCGTAGCGTGCAATTTGGCAACGTTGCAATGAGTTCATTTAAATCCATTAAAAAGATTGAACGCTTGGGTGTTCGGTGAACACTTTCGCATTCGATATTTTGCATGGGTTTTAATGGACACATTAGAACGTTTGCAACTTTCACGCTACGCCACTGGTCTGTTTGTTACGGTCTGAAAACCAATGGCGTAAACTACACTGAGAGAATTTGTATTTAGTTTGTGCTAAAGAAACTGCACAGTGAAATATTGAGTTAGGGGAAAGTCCTTTAATCCAAGGAAAATGTCTGGTGCTACAAGTAAAAGATTCCTTGTTGCGACAGTGATTCTCCTTCATTTGCAACAGAACTTTACTTAGCGCACGAAAAACTGTCGCAAGTAAACGTGTTTTCTTGTTCTTAAAGATGTGATTCCTCTCACTATCAGCAAAAGTTTGCAAGAGCCCCATTGCATCAGAGTGCATTAGATTACAGAGCTTTATGTTAAAGAGTATTCTTGTTAGTACATAGTGATTAACCGTAATCTTTTCTACTCCGTTACAACGTACCAGTGAATCGAGGAGTCCACTCGTATACGTTCTCAGGGATCCTTCCCTTTCTGCAAGATGCAGAAGACTGGATATTTCCACTGAGCCATTTAAATGAATGGAAGGGCAGCAAATGGAAAGGGAAAGGGAAAGATACATTGGCGGATCCAGGAAATAGTTCTTCTCTCTCTGGGCATTTAAATGCATGTGTTAGAAAAGGATAGAAGAAAGGGCGAAAATCACGTGACTACCCTTGATATGTCCTTTTCTAACGCACGCGTTCTTATGGAGAGAAGAGAGATGAGGAGAGGAAAGAGAAGAAGGAACAGTAACAAAATTAGATTTCGATGGTTCGGACTTCCTTCGTCAGATGTTACAGCAAGGACAGGTTCCTATGAAGAACAGTGATACCACAGAATAATACAATCAGAAGGGAAACTCTAATTAATTTTGAAACATTCTTTACTTCGGGCCGCCATGTTCGAAAGTGAGTATCTTCGGCAATCTTCGGCAGATCTTCGGCAACTGGCCGAGTTGTGATTGGTTGAATAGCCTGAAAAAGCATGTCCGCCATCTTGAGAAGTGAGTAGGCACAGTTGCCAGTTTGTGCCAGTAAATTCCAAATCTTGTTTCCATTGGCTCTTATGGGAGTTTCCCTTCTGATTGTATTATTCTGTAGTGATACTATTTTCGGTACGCAGTTGCCAAATTGTTTCAAGGTGGTGTATATTTGAAGGTGCATTTTACTGAAAAAAAAAAATAACAATAGACACATGTTTTGCGTGACGCCATAGCGATTCTTCGCTTCGCTGTCTCGATCGTGATCCAGTTTAGCTTCGAACCAAAACGCACGTGTTAGAAAAATATAGAGGAGGGGGCACATGGTAACTTGAGCTTTCACCCTGTATCTATCATTTTTAACATGTTCAATAAGTGGGCCTAGAGGGTGACAGAAAAATTCCCAACTCATGACTTTTTGTCGAAGAATATACTGGGAAACATGATTACTAGAAGTGCATTAATATGTGAACCGAGGTACACTATTAGAAATGTTCGCTCCAACTCCGGTTACATAAAAGCCATGATTTCTCCCGGTATATAGTCTTGGGAGTAAGATATTTGTGTAGTATAAAATGGTGTGAAAATGAGGAAAGAAGAGTAATAATTTGCTCATTTCCGGAGTTAAATGATGATTTTGCTTCATAGAGGAGGCATGAACACTCTCTTCGATAGTATTTTCCACTCTTTACTCCCGGTGCATTCTATTTTCACCACGCATGAGAGTAAAATTTACTCTTACTTTTATGTTTGCTCCGATTTTCGCTCTGGAGTTTTTTGACCGATTTTTAACAGTGTAAGGGATGGCACAGTTGCCAGAATTTTAGTATTTGTACCATAGTACTTGAAATGTTGAGGAGATTCTGATACTATGACCAGATTCTGATAGTGACACAAAAATTTTCTGGTATTCCTTTTTTTAATTTAAAATTTTAATTTATCTTACTAATTTTTAATCTTTTAAATTTAAAATTATATTAAGACTTTTTGAAGTTTATGATTTCTATGTTTATTTTTTTTAAATTTAAATTTAAATTGGTTTTTTTTGGTTTTTTTTTAGTTCTGATGTTAGGTTGTGAATTTTGGATTTCCAAGTACTATACTCTTCGCGGTTCACATAAATCGTTGTGCTTTCTGGTGATACACAGAGAAAAATGCTTTGGTTGTTAGAACAGAAGATTTGGTTTATTTTGATCACCAAAGTTTTCGGTTGAAGAAACCAAACTGTTCGGTCATAAGTACCGAAGACTTTAGTAAATATAACCCCGATTCCGCCCCTACCGAATACTCGGTGCTACTAATGAAGCTTTCTGTACTCAGGACTGAACATTTTGGTTCCCGTAACCGAAAACTTCGGCGATCAAATTTTACCGAAGTATTTTTCTCTGTGGAGTACTTGAATTTCGGAATTATTCTTTTTTCAGTGTACGGATTTTGGCAACATTGAAGGTGAGACATTATAATTTGAGTATATTTAGACTGAGGGTGCGTTCAACCTTCACCCTTCTCTCTCCTCCCCCGGTCTTGTTTATTTTCGTGCATCAGAATCAGAAATCCTGGATCCAGGTAGATGATGTTGATGATCCCTCCGCGTGATCCTGATCCTGCGTCTAACGGAATGCTTGCAACCCCCTGAGGGCCTAGAAACCTTGATCAATGATCCCTGGCCCTCACAAACTTCTTTGACCACCCTCGTCTTTCACCCATCCATTTTTAAGATTCTTTTCGAACCCTGCAATCAAAGCCACGATTCTTTTGCCTTTTCTTCGGATTGACTCATCGTGAGAAAAGAAACTGATCCTTGCCATGCATTCGATCACGCCGTGCGCCGTTCGTATCGATATAATCTCGGACGATCTGAGACGAGCACATCTAATAGCTGAAAATGGAGGAGGTTAAAGGCCCTTTTTTTGGACTGGTTCTCGTTCGCGTTCTCTCGAGTTTGAAGCTGGAATTTTTCCCCCGTCCACGATCTCGTCTTAATTTTGTTTGATTTTTCTTGATGTCAATTAATTGAGAACATTTATGGAAGAAGGGTCCATGAAATACCAGGCGTGCTCTTTAGCTTGAAACCTCCATTTGCTCACATTGCACAATTTTCAGGAAGAGCACACCTATTGTTTTGTCGGCCCTCATTCCGGCAATGTCTTCAATAATTATAGTTGGTCTCAAGATTCAAAATAGGAGAGGGTTTTAGTAATGGCGGCAGCCGGTGATGAGCGTTCCAAACAAAGACAAACTGTCTCTCTCGCTCTCACGTAAACCCCATGTACTGTCATCTCACTCTAATTTCAAAAATCGTATATAGAGACATCTTTCGTGACATTTTTTGGCTGAAATGAATTCCTCGAGACCTTTTAACGCGACTTATAGGATAATATGTCTTAAAATAAGGCCCTGTATACGAATTTCGGAACTAGAAAGAGATGGGTATACATAAGGGTCACGGGAAAGTGAGTGAGATAGTTTGGAACGCTCCGCGAGTTTGATCACAACTGATTGTTGTGGTTGTTGGCTAACCGCTGACTTCGCACTAAAACCGTCTGTAACTAGGGATGCCCAAGATAGATTCATACAAATCATACAAGTCTGATAGATACATTTGCCTATTATGATGATTACTTCTCTCGGGAGCTTATATAGGTCAGTGACGCAAGTCGGTTCTCCAAAGCTGCGGTTCACTATTCAGCGGTCGTGAACCGAAAAACGATAACCATCTAATGGACTCCCCGCGAGCCCCTGCACCCTGCAGGTATCAACCATGTAGATTGACCAATGACAGCTTACTTGGTGACGCAAGTCGGTTTGCCGTCTTCTTGCACCTATCCACATATTTTTATGCATCTACCTGTATTAATCTACCTTGAGTACCAACATAATTATACCCCTTCCTCGTCAATAATCCTCCTCTGTGTGCGGTTTAAGATGTGATGGTGGGATTCCTGATGTAAATATCGATACTGGTTTCGAGTCGGAAATATCATCAAAGTGAGGTTATGTTATGTTAGTGTTACATGGAGTCAAGTCGGACTCGAGTCTATTTAATTGTTAAATACCAACACTGATGTGTTATCAGTTGAGATGATTCACTGTTTAGAGTCAGTCCAATTTTGTAAAATTGATTCACGGGCCGCTCAACAATCTTATCAATTACTCCTTGTTCTTACACTAATCAGCGCCCAATTCAAACCGCAATCATCTGAGTTACGTTATCATTCTTAAAATAGAACGCAGAAAAACAATAAGTAGTTTTGTTTTTAACGGCTCGTTATTGTTGCGAATAAGCCAAATAGGACCTTACTCTTCTCAAAATGGCTATCGTTGACGTGTAAGTAAATGAACAATTCCATGGTGATGGGACCTTTGCGCTGACGCTGAAAATTGTCACGTGCATCATAAAAACGTCTGAAGCTACCAAATGAATGAATATTTCTGTTGAAGGTGTTTCTTTCTGTTAGTTCTACTATAAAGGACCATATTATAACGCTGATGAATCGTTGAATTTACATAGATTTTTTAGAGTCAAAACAGGTGGGATGACTTGGCTATGAATGACCAGTCACCAGTGTCATGAATGGCATACAGTGATCTTTTGATCAAAACACCGGTGCAAAATGTTCCAAAACGCTGGAAGTTTTTCGTGATCCGGGAGTTTTTCCTCCCGGGAATGTGAAAAGTGATAACTTTTTAATCTATCTTCTTTTGCTTATATTTTAACACCGTATGGTCCTCAAAATGACGAGAATTATTGAAATTTTCTGACCATTTTCCCGGAGAAACGTTTTTGTGGAGAAAATTTTCTCACATTCACAAAAAAGTTCACGCGATCCGTGGATAGGTACAGTGGCGGATTCAAACAATTTTTCGGGGGGGGGGGGCACTCCCGTGAAATGTTGAAATTTGAAGCGTCGGTATTTCGGGCTATTTTCTATTGAAAAAGGCAACATTTGAGGATTCTGGGCCCCCACCCCCCGTCGGATCCTCTACTGGATAAGCAGATCGCAGGCATTCAGGCACCTTTCCTCAAAACTCGTTAAAAGTAGTGTGATTTCATTGTATCGTTAAAACGTTTGCAATTTTGATGAACTTGCTAAAAGAAACTCTTTTGACAGAAATATTGATTTTCTAGTAACTTTAAATGCTTAAATGATGCAATTTCTGTGAACATTATCGGCGTCAGCAAAAAGTCTTACTACGGAGGCATGACCCTTATATTATTTTATACTCGCTCGTAGTTGCAAATGAACCGAAGTTGGCCTCACTTTTCTCAAAGTTTCTATCGTTGACATATTTATTTGCGTGTTCTTGTACTTTTGAAATTTATTATTTTTTATTTTCATTGGTTGGAAATAATCTTTCTCCTCTCTCCATCTTAGTGCGCCACCTATTTTAGTCTTTAGGGTTTCAAGGAGTGATTGTTGTGGGGAGAGGAGGGGGGAGGGTCTCTCTCATAAAGTCTGAGATTCAGAGCTGCTGTCGCTTCGTTACACTTGGAGGGCTGAATAGGTCGAACATGGGAGAGCCCCATTCGTGTAAATGAGGTTATAATTCCTCATCAAATGAATTAAAATGAGTCGGAACTTCCTCGGCGACTAATTTGTTGAAAAGTTGTCGCCGTTATTGTCACTCTCGTAGTCTCCTAAGGGATACCCGAGGAGGAAGATGTCATCCGCCCACTCTTTCTTGGCATCTTGCCAAAAGGCTCTACGACCCACAGTGGTCTCAACAGCAGAACGCACAGGACGAGCAATCATAGAATCATTCTATCTTCCTCTTTCCTACAACTTGAGTATAGTATATGGGTATTTTCACTCTGTACTATTTTTTTCTGATGAATGATAACTTAAAATTCTGCAGTGCCCTGAGAAAAATCTCCTGTTGCCGTAACAAGACGCCTGTTAAACTGGAAAATCTGGAATGCTAGAGTTCCGGTAACTGCAACTGGAATTTCGGTTAAACACCCCGTGGTGGATTAACTCATAGATATAAGAACAAATCATGAAGTCCAAGCTCCCATCTCGTTTTTGGCAAATCCTCAAATAATGAAAAAAAAATCATATTTTGCCCATTCTAATCGCAAAACGTTGGGTCAAATTGCCAACTTGCTCAAAAAAATTTCAAAATTCAACTTTCAAAAAATTTCAAATCCTGCAATATTTCTTCCAGATCATATTCTCACAAAAAAGATTTTCAGTTGCCATTATTTTAATACAAATATTACTGATTGGGAAAATTGATGAAAATTAAATAAAAAATCATTCTTGAATTTAAAAAAAGAAAAAAAAAAAAAACAATAGAAAAAAATCACATGTTGAGGAAAGCTCCGTTTGAGTCTCGAAATGTTAACAACCAAGGCATTTCCCAAATTATCATCTACTCTCTTGAAATTTGTCGAGAGCTTTCTAAACATGAAGACAAGGTGAAGAATAAGAACTAATACCAATCTTAAAAGATGGCTCCCGTGGATGAAATACGTATATGAAACTTTTTCTATATCTAAAATGTAACAGTATTTAGGAGATTTGGAAGTTCCCTGCTTCATATATTTTTTATTGGTTTACGGATATTAGATGGAGAACGCATTCTTTGAAAGGATGTAATTTTGCTACTGGCACTCTCGAAAATGCATGTATCAGAAATTGAGAACTAAACAGTACAGCCTACATAAAAAAATGCGTAAACGCGTCTAATTTCAAAAATAACTGTCAATTGCGTGTATCATCGGATGCCGAGCAGTGATGTTAGCTGGAATGTCATTACCACAGCTGGTAATCCTATCTGATGTAATTGTGTAGGTAATCACATCACTAGCTATGAATGATTATTATAATAAGCCGTTTTTAAGTTGACCAGGACCACTGTGCAGTCGTTAAACTGATAGTATTATTTCACTCCCCTCCGCCTCCCCATCGTATTAAGAACTTCTGCGTAAAAATTGTAGGACCTTTGCCAGTTTTTTTTTCCGTGTTCTATGCGTTCACCCTTTTTTTCTCTCTTTCTCCATCTCTGAAGTTTTGATGTGTCATCATTCCTCTACTTTTTCCTCGTGACCGTTCGCCTTGGTCGCTTATTTCATTTGTTACGAGCTGTTCGTTCGTGCCCTGATTATGTGATAATGGTTAAAGGGAAACACACTTAATTTACCGGAAAAAAAAGAAAGGGAATTGTTCAGTTCAGAGAGGTGGTCTTCAGCACTGTCGGTGGGTTTTAATTATTGTGCTGTGGTCTCATGGTCATTATCAATTTAGACCATCTTTGCAGTGGCCCCCAAATGAGGCAGCCAAACGACCGAGGAATGTACTGTTCTTCTTCCTCTTTAATTACTCTATGAATAGTTTGTTCCAGCTTTCGTCATGTTTGTTTCTTTTTCGCGTTCTTATACTCATTTTTAAAATATTTGTATGTATAAACCGGAAGGCCTAAATAATTAATTTATTACTGTCAACCAACTTCGTATGCAAATTTCGTCATGGGTGACGTTACCTATCAGCACCGCCTGCTGTACATCTTTTACTTAAATTGACAGCATTTTTTTTTCTTACTATCTTCGTCATTTTTTGTTTTCGTGTTTTGTATATTTTTATTTTAATAATAACTTTTTACTTCTCTAAGCATTTTTGAGTAGAGGTAACCAAAATTCGCTCTCATCTAAAGTCTAAAAATCGACACTTTATGTCCTATCGGGGACAAAAAATATCCCTGCGGGCCGATCTTTGTAAATCATTAGACAAGGCTGGTAGACTGGATAAATGAAAGGCTGTTATTGGTCCCTTTAAAGCGTTCATAAAAAAGAGCTCTTTAACCAAGTATCCCTCCGCTACACTTGATAAGTTATCGGCTGATTGAAAGGACGGCGATAGCTTATCGAATGTAGCGTAGGGATACTCGGTTAAAGAGCTCTTCTTTTCGATGAACGCTTTAAAGGGACCCATAACAGCCCTCAATTTATCCAGTCTACTGACCTTATCCCATGATTTCAAAAATCGGTCCGCTGACCAGCGCAGCGTATGCAACACGCAACACACCTAATACGTGTGTAGTGAATGGTATACGCGCTGTGCATTTCGTATTGCATACGCTAGTATTTTTAAGGGCATAGAATTCACTATCGCAAAAAACTCGCTTTCATTTCTGGGTCTAACCCATCTATGCCCAAAATTATTTAAATTTTTTAAATGTTTTTCTCAAAAAACACAATTTGAGAACTAGAAACACGAGAAAATTTAAAAAAAAAAAAAAAAAAAAAAAAAAAAAAAAAAACAGGGGAGCTGAATTTTACGAGTTACAAACTCCCACATTGATTTTTGAGTAGAATTGGTCTAAATTGACTGAAATTTGGTCCAAGAATAACACAAGTGGGTCATTAGCAACTTACTGGGCATATATGGGTTATAGTAGGCGAAATTGACGAACTAGACTAAAACACAGTCTATATTTTATCGTAAATAAAGTCGAGTGCTTGCTAACTTTTGAACTCTCTCTTTAGACACTTTAAAGAGTGGAAGAAGCAGTGTATCAACAACTTATTTCTCCGGAAACTGTACTTTAAAACTAGTTTAGAAGGGCTTGAACAAATAAAGACTTAAATTCCTATGTTCCACCGTATCTTATCATCTAGCCGATGCGGCTCAGCGCGGCTGCGCAGAAGCGTGCGGCGGGAGGTTGGACTAGGAAAGGAGATGAGATGAGGCAGCGATAAGCGTAGAAAGGAAAACATAATAATATTATGAATATTCAAATTCATTCATCTGAAATGTGGGCGAAAGGGGAAGCCGCCGCCGTCCCACAGATGGTAGAAATGAGCGATTTAGCGGTCAAAAACCAGAGAGTTAAAAGTGCCCAAGCTCAGCGTTTAAAAGCTTCCATTACTAACTTTTACTAACTTGAACCACTTCTAACTGGAATGATTCTAGCTGGAAAATAGACACAGAGAGTCTAAAAATGATGATGGGTCTTTTGCAATATTTTGCTACAGCTGCAGCGGCAGCGTTACGAAGGACAGCTTTTTTTTTAAATCGCGGGAAAACCACATTAAAATCTCAAAATCCACTCAGAAACCCTCGAAAGGCGTTTTACAGAAATCCAAGATCGCTAGCGGATCCAGGAATTTTTCTTCCTCTCTCTATGGCCATTTAATCGCGTGTGTTAGAAAAGGACAGATAGGCAGTCTCATTACTTTCGTCCCCTCTTCTATCCTTTTCTAACACACGCGATTGAATGGCCATATAGAAAGAGAAAGAAAAATTCCTGGATCCGCCAGTGTCCATAAATGACGGTCAACGGGTCAAGTGAGCAGGTCACAAAAGGGAAGCCCCATCTAACTGCGGAGCTTTCTCTACGAAATCACTTTTCTGAGCACAGAAAATTACGATTTGACAGCCATCTTGGAATTTTGTTTGGAAAAGTGTGTTTCTTGAGTTTTCATGAGTCGATTTTGGAACTTTCTGATGCTTCCAGTGGAGGACCGCTTTTCAAGTGATTTTACACCAGAATACCCTCTCTAGACGGTTTTAGTGCGAAGTCAACGGTTAGCCAACAACCACAACAATGCACTCATCGGTCGCAATCGGTTGTGATAAAACTCGCGTAGCGTTCCAAACTATCTCACTCACTTTCCCGTGACCCCCCATGTGTATTATGTATCCATCTCTTTCTAGTATCGAAATTCGTGTATACAGGTTCTTGTTTTACGACATTATTAGCAAAATTGCATTAAAGTGCCTCGAGGAATTCATTTCAGCCAAAAAATTCCACAAATGATGTCTCTACAGGCGATTTTTGAAATTAGAGTGAGATGGCAGTACATGGGAGTTACGTGAGAGCGATAGAGACAAACTGTCTTTGTTTGGAACGCTCGTCACCGAGAACCGCCATTACTAAAACCCTCTATTTAGCTGAGGAAAAAGTTTGCAACAGATGCATTTCGTCAAATTGCCTGCATTTTGTTGATTTTTCGCCACCAAATTGCAAATTTCTTCCCAATGTGCGCCATATCGAAGCAAATGGCGGGAAGGGGAACAGTAAAAGCGGGCCCGGAGTCTGGGAGACAGGAAAGTCACGTGGGCGCATGAAACAAGAACAAGAACAAGGAGGGAATCAAAGCAAATCGAGAAAGGTATCATAAGGTAAAGGTAAAGGCCTACCAAAATAAAATCAACAGACAGGTTGCCGGTCGGACGTACGTATAAGTACGCGACGCGACGTGACGGTTGGTGGATATCAGAGTATGCTATATATATAGAGTGGTTACCGTGACGCACCGGCCGGTAGAGTGTGGCCTCGTGGCCGTGCTTTGCAGTGTTGCTAGATCTCGCGGCTTTTTCTATGTGTTCTTATGGCAGTGTTGCCCAGATTGGGGTAAAAAAGCCGTAAGTACGTTTTACATTGATTTAAATGGGGACGATACGGCTTTTTACCCTCGATCTGGCAACACTGTCTTATGGGAAAATCCGCAAGATCTGGCAACACTGGTGCTTTCAGAAGCCCGCGAGTATCTGGTTGTTCAGTCGCGGAGATCAACGATATGCAGTGTTGCCAGATGTCCGGCTCTAGACCGTATCAGAGCTGCCTTTTTGCGTATATTTAATGCCATTTTTCTATTCACCGATGATTCCACCGGTTGAGAAAAGATTACACAGTTAAGTTCAAAGTATATGACTATACTGCACCATTAATATTCCGAAAATAATTTATTTTTATCTGAGATGTTTCCATTAATTTTTTTATTTACTAATGTTGCCTTTTTTTTCTCTTTGTTTTAGGTAAGTTCACACGCTATGCCTTCAATATAGACCATCATCGTCCGCAACTCAAAAGAATAACGTGTCGTAAGTTTTTATAATCTGTGCCGAGGAAGAAATTCGATCTAACCTATCAGATTGTAACCAAAACTATTCATTCATTTGACAAAATCGTGCGCGCAATCGATGTACTGACCCTCTAAGGACCAGGTTATTTCAAAAGAACGCCGCTCTTTTGTTTATAAAGGGAAAGTAGTTAACTGTTCGTACTCAAGGAAGTTGAAATTGCCTGTACGACGAATTGAAGGCGCCCACAGACATCTTATCTTTTACAGTTTTTCATCAATAGTCGCGTTTATCCGGAATGAAGACTGAAACAATGTTAAATAGACTAGAGAAGAAAAACGAGTATACTCGGGCCTGGCCCTTGAAGGGCTAACAGTTGTTTCCGTAATCGAATCAGTGGCGTAGCCAAGGGGGGGGGGGGGTCCAGGGGGTCTGGACCCCTCCCCCCATGACACCAAAATTTGTCCTAAGAAAAGGTCATTTTTTGCGTTTTCAGACAAATTTTACCAAATTAGTATCTTTTGACCTCCCCATGACAATTTTTGGACCCCGGACCCCCCCCCCCCCCCCCTAGAAAAATTCCTGACTACGCCACTGAATCGAATAATTGAATTTATTAATTTTGATAGAACGACTCCTCCACTAACATTAAATTCGCCGATGTTCGACTATTTTTTTTTTTATTGCCTTAAAATTACAAGACTTAACTCTTGTCCAGCAGCCAAACTCGGGGGGGGGGGGGGGGTCGAAGAATGAGCCGCAATGTGAGTTCTTTTCCTCCAGATCAACGAATTCAAATGATCTTGTTACTGAATGCAAAGTGCGAATGAACCAGAATTAATTGACCTTCCGTACCTATAGCTAAAGTTTGCAATAGACACATTTATCATTCATGTCAGTAAACAACTAGTTCTCTAAAATGTTATCGCACCATTAGATACCTCGCACCTTAAAAAGTATTTTCTCTTCAGCTTAGTTCTTGTATCGCAAGTTAATTTTCATTCCCATTCGTATCGAAGGAAGTCCTATGTTTCGTCCTTGTCTCACTCACAATCTGGCGATGAAATTTCGTGAAATGGCAACGAGGTTAGATTCGTCGCTTGTGCACTGCGACTAACCATGAGATGATGTTGATGATAATAATGATAATAATTACTACCATATGGTCACTAGGTAAATCACTCGTGTTAAGATGTGCCTTTAAGGCTGATGCCAGGGTCCAGCGCCACCTTGGTTCCGTGGAGGATGAAGATGAGGAGTGGAGGGGTGAGGAGAGGGTTGAGGAGGAGAGGAGAGGAGAGGAGAGGAGAGGAGAGGAGAGATCCGTGATTGCTTGGAAAAATATTGCGGCCTCTCCCGCATTCATCGCTGTACTGAGTCTTTATTGGGATTCAGTTCATTCGGTCCGAATCAGTATCACGATCTTTTAATGGGTCTGTTACTCTGTTGCAAAATTTTGCTACAGCCGCATAATGGGTTTTTTTCCGGTGTCAAATCACTCGATGAAAGTAACGTTGAGAGCACCAGAAAGTTCCAAAATTGACCCCCCTCCCCCCAAAAAACACTCAGTAACTGCTCCTTCACTTTAAACCTTTCCAGCAAAGTGGTACACCATTTGTAACATGGGTTTGAATGCAATTTAAATGGACATTTTGCAAAAATTTGTGTGGCCCACAGGGCTGCCGTTTTGCGTATAATCAATGCTATTTTTCAATTCGCCGATGATTCCACCGGCTGAGAAAAGATTACACAGTTCAGTTCAGAGCATGACTGTAATAAACTAAAATACTCGCATCTGTAATCTTTCCTCAACCGGTGGAGTCGTCGATGACTTTAAAAAACTTGCGGATATTTTAATTAATCAACGGAGTTTCCACCGATTAAGGAAATATTACAGATCAGAGTATTTTCGTGCATTGCAGTCATACACTGAACTAAACTGTGTAATCTTTTCTCAACCGGTGGAATCATCGGTGAAAAGAAAAATAGCATTGATTATACGCAAAACGGCAGCCCTGGTGGCCCATCAAAAGTCTTGGAAAACTGTCCTCTTTTGAACGGTCTAAAAAAATCTCGAAAAGAGTCAAATTCCAAAATGCGTGTTGTAAAGAGTTATAAATCAATTTTCCTGGTGTAAAGGGGGCTTAGTTTTTGTCTCTCCTGAAACATCGAGTTTTTTCACCTGCGCCCTGTCTTCGAATGCCCATTCAACTATCCTACGCCCTGGTGTGCGTGGAGACAAAATTTGTCAGAGCCTGTACGTTAGGAGAGATTACAGGTTTGGTTTACAGGTTTTCCTTTGTTTTTTTATTGCTTTTTTTTTATCAAAAGGGATTAGTGGAAGGTTTTTTTAAAAAGGCTTCGAATGAGTGGGTTGAATTTATGCATCTCTCAGAGGGAGTTGCGATCTTTTTTCGAAGTCGTTCAGATGTACCAGATTCGTTCGCGAGACGGCTCAGCTGTAAACTCACGTGGGAAATTACCTGTCGAGGCTGCCTTCTTGCTATTCCTATTCATAGTGATGCCAAATGTTGTCTGTGATCTCAAAATGATGCGAGTTGGGTGGAATAAATTAGAATCTATCGCGATTCGGCACCACTGACTTCTTCCCTTGTTTAATGGTCAATGATCCTGACTTTGGTACGGGAGATCTCGGGCTCGGACTCCCATCCGTGTTCGGGTAAACCTTGGTATTAAACAGTCTCTTGTCGAGAACGTTTACACTTCAACGACTGAAGATGCGGTTGCTGCACGGGCGGATGCAGAAATTTCTCTCTCTCTCTCTCTCTCTCTCTCTCTCTCTCTCTCTCTCTCTCTCTCTCTCTCTCCCTCTCTCTCTCTCTCTCTCTCTCTCCTTCCATTTGAACGAATTTGCTAGGAAAATGTACCAAAGGGGGGGGGGCATCACGGGACCTTAGCCCCTTTTACGGTCCTTTTCTAACGCACACGTTCAAATAGAAGGAGAGAGAGAGGCAAATTCCTGTATCCGCCCACGGGTTGCTGCCCTCAGTTGCATCCTCTCACATGAAGTTATGAGTATTATTATTAAGTTTAGTATTGTAATCGACTTTAGGGAATTTTTGAAAATTTAAAATTTTTAATTTTTTTGAAAGTTTTTAGGGTGTAATAGACGGTTTTAGTGAGAAATCAACGGTTAGCCAACAATCGCAACAATGCACTCATCGGTCACAATCAACTGTGACAAGACTCGCATAACGTTCCGTACTATCTCACTCACTCTCCTGTGACCCTCATGCGCAGCCATCTCTTTCTAGTTTTGAAATTCGGATACAGGGTCTTGCTCAATTCATTCAACTCTTTAAATTGCAGAAAGATGACTCGAGAAATTAATTTCGGCTAAAAAATGTCACAAAAAATGGCTCTGTATATACGATTTTAGCGACGAGAGTTAGATAACAGTAATGGGGAACACGTGAGAGTGAGAGTGAGAGAGCATAGAGACAGTTTGGAACGCTCAAGGAACTCTTTCACCAGATGACGTCATCGCGGAAACCGTCAATTGGCGTCAAGTGGCGTAGCGTACAATTTGGCAATGTTGTACTGTGCCCATTTAACCCCGGTAAAAGGTCGAATACGAAGGTGTTCACCGAACACCCAATAGTTCGATATTTTTTCATGGATTTAAATGGACACAACACAACGTTGCCAAATTGCACGCTACGCCACTGGTCAATTTTGAAGAAGTATAGGCAAGAGCCCCCATTTTTGCCATGAGAGCTCTTTATGGGCGCTGCCTCAGCTAAGAGCCCCGGCCCCGGTTGTCATAATTCAAACTGTAATCCCCGAAATCAATTTCTGGCTGTGCGAGAACATCTGTAAAGGTAGTGTTTGTACCATAATTTTCTGAACTTAGAGCATTTGGAACGGGTTATTTCTTCCTCGAAAGACTTAAAATTCGATTTTAACCGTGACTCATCTGCCTGGTGACATCTGTTTGACTAACAAAATAGCAATCTAAAAAAATTGAATTGCAACTCCCCGCAATCTCCCAGCATACATTGTTCAAACAAACAAAAAAACAACAAAATTTCATATAATTCGATTGGGACGAATATAGTTAACATTTTGACTGCGTAGCTGTGGATGTTGTTACGCCTCGCCTTGAAATTAAATTAAGTGAGTTAGAAAACAAATCAAAAAGAAACCTTGGCTTAAGGAACAGAACATCTGCACATTTTTCTCTCGACTTTTCCTTGTTTTAAATTCATGACCACTGTCACTGTTCTCTTTCATCCCTTCGTCAGCTTTTTTTCTTTTTTTCCCCCCTCCACCGCTTCATCTTCAGAGGAACGATTCTTCGTAATTACTTAGCCCCCCATCCCCCTTTTACCCTTATTTCGCCTCCAGAAAACTTACGGTTCCTGAAGAAATTATTTTTCATCGATTTTCATCCTTTGCCCTCTTTCTGCCGAGCGGCATCTAAATTGGAAGGTAAGCTTGATTTGTATTTTGCTGTCTCCACATTTCTTTCGCTACATTTTCAATTTTTATTCCTTCCTCGACTTTCAGGACGTTGCCTGTCCCTTTTTCCTTTTTCAGTTCCTTCTCGGGATAATCATTTGTTTCTGTAGTTTCTTGTGTTTCTAATTTTGTTGAGTTTCTCCCTTCCGCATTATTTTTTTCACTATATTTACTTCCGGCTGAAGATATTATGAACTCAGGGCTGTGGCCAGGTGGAACGAGGACCCGAAACCCACTGTTACTTATTGAGGTGCGGCCAGCCGAAACTTTTCCAGATTTTAATCCGATGGATAGCGCCACTAGTCACTTTTGGGGAAAGTCAAGTTTTTAACTTCAATATTCGTACATTTTAGCCCAAAACTGTTGAATTTTTTCAAGCAGCGCGACGTTATGCCTTACGGTTGGACCGTTGGAACTAATCGACTATGGAATCACCATAAAAATGTTTGTTGGATATGAGTCATGTGGTTGCCAAGTCTAAGCAAAATATAGACTTTATTTAATTGGCATCAGATGCCTACGTGGGAAAAAAAAGACTGGTAGAATTTACCATCTGCATTGCTGATTTTGGCGTCTGCTAGCAAGTATGGTAAATGCATCGTACCTTCTGGTAAATCAAGGTAACTTGGTGGTACATTTTACCATAAGCTGGTGAATTTGACTATACTTGAAAGCATACGCAGATGGTAAATTCTACCAGTCTTTTTTTTCGTGTAAGGACTTACCGCGATGACAGATCAGACAAAGACCGTATTTTGATTAGAATTGACAACGGTGTGACATCGTCTCCACCAATCACCGTTTTTCATTCTTATCCGCAGTCCATTCAAAAGCCGGGGATTTCAATACGCTCCTGATGAATGGGGGACCCCCCCCCCCAGCGTTTTTACATTTATTTAGGCTCCTAACCCTTTGGGTACCACGTACGTACTTATTCGTTAGTTTGAATTTATTTCTTTCAGTTTTATTTCATTTCATAGACATTAAAATGTTACAGAATAGTGGACATTTCTGAAGACCGCATCATTGAGTGCCTTCAAATAATGATGTTGGTAAAAACAAGTACCACGAAGTAGGAATATTTATCTATCCACCACGCTGATCAGCGTTTGTTGTTTTAAAACTCATTTAACTCCGTACTAACAGCTTTCATTTCAGTCAACTAATATCTCCTTCACCATGTTAGAGTCTATGATTGGATATTCCAGTGTTATACGTTTAGACTTTTGTGAACTTCTCGGATCGGTGCGGTGGGAGAGCAGATGCTAAATTATTCCGTGACTCAACTGAAACTTATTATTTGATTCCTATAGAGTATCGATTTTATTTATGCACACCGATCAACTTTAAATTAGCCGCCTGAGCTTTAATAATTTTAATCGTTCCTTCAAACTTTTTCCACGAGTACTTTCGTGCGCTGTATAATCTTTATTTTTGCATTGCAATCTCGTAAAGTGACGTGACTCCACCAATCTCAGGTAAAAAGCGTATACAACCCAAAGTTTTGTGGGCCCTTCAATGCGTTTCTGCTTCTTCAATAAATAGATTCTCCTCACTTTAAAACTTGCGCAACTGTCTCGAAGTTTTAAGCAGACTGGAAATGCAATCCGCGTGATCTTTACTCCGAATCATCTGTTTCTTGTGCAAGTTCACGCAACCGCGATGAGAACATTGTATGCTCAACACACAACACCCCCCCCCCCCGAAATCATGTATGAACACATGCGCGATGTAATATAAATAATTTCGAACGTGAGACGACCGTGCGGTTATCGGGAACATTTACAATAGCGTATTTATCATTGTTGCCATTGTCTTCGGATCGTTGATCAAACCAGTAGCGTCATTTGGAGGGAGCGGGGGGGGGGGTTAGGACTGCCATCGTTGTGGTTTTACTTGTCCCGAAATTTTGCCTCACGCAGAAAATTCAGGAAGCCCCCCCCCCCGAAAAAATTTGTCAAACTTAGTGATTATAGGATAAAGAAGTTTGCAATTCCATTTTGGCTGAGCGCTTAACGATCAGTTTATCGATGAAGTAAATGATCGGCCCCCTGGTCTGCTCCTTAGCTGCAGTGAAGTTAACTCTTTCAGTGTTATGCATATCAAAAAGTAGTTTCACAAATCTCAGACCTTCACTATAGTGAATCGAATGACTTTTTCTCATATAATTTCATGTGCATGTCAATTTTTTTGAAATTCCATAACAAGAATCCATGTTAACAAACGTCCTCTGTAAGAGACTATAAAGCGAAAGAGTTCAGTAATCTTTGACTCTGACGAAGATTCGTCAACACTGCTATTTTACACAACTGACAATGAAGATTGGTCGATAATTATGTAAGAGTCCATTACGCTCTCACTGTCTCACTCTCCGTGCATCGGCTATATTGGATCCTCATTCCTCCTCTCACTGCCAGCAACCACCCCCACCCCTTTTACAAACTTTCCCCTCCGCTTCCTTCATCACTCCATTGTTTTAGTGTATGTGCGTGCGTCGTGCGATGAGCATCACGATTTCACGATGCGCGATGGAGCGAGCAAACCGTGCCCGTGCGCGAACTCGACTTCTTTTGGTCCTTGCCATTTAAGGACGAACGACGAGCAGGACAACGCGAACAAGGAACGCGGACGGGAGCACTACACCAGGACCCGCAGGACCGGGAGCAGTGAGCGAAGACAGAATCGGGAGCCGTAGTCCCGGCTCATGCACAATGCACGAGGCAAACGGAAAAGAAGGCACATACATAACCTCCAACGACATACGAGTCCAGTGTTGCCATTTCCCGTGTAGAGCAATGAATCTGTTGCAAACTTTTGCTACCAGAGCTGCCGTTTTGCGTATAATGGGGCTCTTGCAAACTTTTGCTGTAGGGGATTGAAGAGTTCATTCTAGCATGAAAACCTGTAAAAATGACGATGAGTACACTAAAAAATCACGAAATTCACTCTCAGAATCGGGCTTAATGGCGGAGAGACGCAGGTATCATGGGAGATTCCTATCTAAATTGATGTGTTTCCGCAGAGAAAGTGACATAATAGACAGGAATCTCCCATGATACCTGCGTCGAACCGCCATTACCATCTTGCCGTTATATCAGTTATGTGAGTTTGTTACTGAATTTTAGATTTTCTCAGAGTGATTTTCGTGATTTTTGCTGGTCTTTACATAAGATTGGACTATTTATTTGCTTATAGCAAAAGTTTGCAAGAGCCCCATTAACCCTTTAAGGGCCAAACCCGATATACTGGTTTTTCTTCTCTAGGCTCCTTCACACTGTTTTAGTCTTCATCCGGATAAACGTGACTATTGATGAAAACATGTACAAGATAAGATGTCTTCGGGCGCCTTCAGTGTATCGTATAGGCAATTTTAACTCCCCCAAGTACGAACAGTTAACTACCTTCCCTTTATAAACGGAAGATTGGCGTCCTTTTGAAATAACCTGGCCTACAGAGGGTTAATCGCATTTTTGAATTCACCGATGATTCCTCCGGCTGTGAAAAGATTACACAGTTCAATCCAATGTATGAATGAAATGCACGAAAATATACTCTAATCTATAATCTTTTCTCAATCGGTGTTAACTCCGTTGATTAATAAAAATATCCGCAAGTTTTTTTAAAGTCATCGACGACTCCGCCGGTTGAGAAAAGATTACAGATCCGAATATTTTAGTGCATTCCAGTCATACACTGAACTGAACTATGTAATCTTTTCTCAACCGATAGAATCATCGGTGAATTGAAAAATGCGATTAATTATACGCAAAACGGCAGCTCTGATTGCTACAGCCATACAGAGGGTTTATTCTGGGTTAAAAGCTCTTTGGAAATAACTCCTCCGTTTGGGACCAGCTAAAAGCTCCAAAGTTGACTCCTGGGACCAAGTAATGTTCGGTCCCGAGCGTAACTTACGCACGGTCACATGACCGTGCGTAAGCTCTCTGATTGGTCGAAACCGCACGCAAGATGCATGCAAATCAATGCTCGGGACCTAAAATTATTTGGTTCCTGAAATCTCAGTAAATGCTACTTTAAGCAAAATTCCCAGATGGTGGGCGAATGAGCGCCGAGCGGGTTAATAGGTTAGGTTTCGATTCTCGGCAGTAACGGTGTTATTGAAAGAGGTAACGTTCTTTATAATAAAATATAAGCAGAAGAAAAAACAAACAATAACTACCGCAGTCACTGCGATACTGTAAATGACTTGGCCTGGACGGCGCACAGTGGAGCGAGTCAATGGAAGAGGCCGGACATAGCGTTGAAACTTTAAATGCGTATATCTTTGTTCATATGTAACGTAGAGGTTTGAGAGTCGTTTCATTGGTTTTATCGTAAACTTTTCTACAAGAATCACCATTTACAGTTTGTATTTTGACTGTAAAAACATTCAATTTTTTATTTTTAGTCATACATTTCATGTCCGAGCCCTCCCATTGACTCGCTCCATTGTGCGGCCGCGGCGCGGCGCCACTTACGGCCTCTTGGGGCTTCCGTGTGAGCCTAAATCTGAGAGCCAATCAGAAACGGATTCCGACATGGCGCAACTCTCATAGACTTATGGAGACTCTAAATCGGAGGACCGGCCGTCGCGTACTGTGTTTGGTCATAGAGCTTGAGCCAGGGCCTGAATCATCACACGCATAGACATCTCAAGTTTATAAGCTCCACGGTTATTTCACCGACAATGAGAGAAATGACATCTTTAAAAACAAGGAAACACGTTTACTTGTGACAGTTTTCCTTGCGCGAAGTAAGTTCTGATTTGCATGAAAGAGAATCACTGTCACAGCAAGGAATCTCTTACTTCATTACGTGTAGCAGCAGACATTTTCCTTGGGTTAAAGGAATTTCCCCATAGTCAATGTTTCACTGTGAAATTTCTTTAACACGAACGTAATACACCTTGGATTAAAAAAATAATTCTCTTAGTGTCTAATTTATCAAATCTTTTTCAAGGGATCCACTCTCAACCTTCGGTCAACCTTATTCTTACGAGGAAATCAGAGTTAGTAGGCAAAGGAGGGGGAGGGGGGGGGGTTATAAAGTTTGAAGAATACCATTTTTTCCGGCACATAAATCAAAGAACAAAATGTGCGGTTATTACGTTCGCGTCGCGCGTGTTAGCCGCAGCTTGCGGCTGCGACCGGCCGGCGCGCGGTGGCTACTCGACTCGCTCTTCTTCGCGCCACTCTCAGCGGTTGCATTCACTTACTCCTAAAAAGATGAACACGTGGTACATATAGCATGAAGCCGACTAAACACATTGGTTCCCACACGACTTGGTTCGTGGATATAAGGCCGTATGGCGTATGACCGTAACATGTGAAGAGTCTAGGAGAAGAGGAATGTCACAAAAAACTCGTTTTTGTTTTTAAGCTGGAAGATTAGGGGAAATGATTGTTTAAAGGTTATTCTTCGTTAAGGTTGTACCCTACCCCCCCCCCCCCAAAAAAAAAAAAAAAATCTTCCCTAATGCAGCAATTTTCTTGGTCTGAAATTTTAGGAGGTGAAAGTAGGGAATAATATAAGACGAATTTGAACAAATTGTGTTTTTGGTTTTTTTAAATTTTACATTTTTTCAGTACTTCTTCAACTTCAAACATGTTTAGATAAATGAAACTCATCCCTAATTTTAAAGTTCCTCTGACATCCCCTAGAGCTTAAAATTCTGTTTTAGTTTTTTTGTGGTTTTTGGTTTTTTTTTGTTTTGTTTTGTTTTTTTTTTTAAAGAAAAAAACTAGAAGTCTTTAGCTATAATAGTCAAAAATGTATTCGATCCTTTTCAAAGGACTCAAATGGAAATGCTACGTTGCTAGATAGTACGCTTCGTCATTGACTGTAGTATTTTTTTATCACATCCGGAAAAAAGCACCGAGTTCAAAATTTCCTGCTGAAGTTCCCCCCCCCCCCCCCCCGACTCGTGCTTTTTTAAGCGTGAGTTTGAGAAAATGTAGGATTAATAAATAAAACTATAATCTTCTCGACCATAAAAGTAAAAATCCAATTGAAGAATAAATTCGTGGAGTCGTGGGTGGTTAATGCCCAAGAAAGAAAAAGGAGGGAATGTATATGGCGAGGGAACTCCTCCTCTTTTTTTGGGACTCCTTTTCCTGTTTTTATTTTTTTTTTTCTGTCTGTTGTGTTGGTACTTCAGTATCAGGGTCGACGTTCGTCTTTCGTGTCGGAACGTGCTCAGACTGGATATATCGGACTTAAAAATCTTCTGTTCGCCCCCGTTTTCTTATGTCTGACAGTCGCGTAAAAGCTCAGGTCGGATCATTTCTCCCGTAGGTTTCGCTATCCCCCCCCCCCGACTTTTGTGTTCTTGAATCGCTACTAATCAGCTTCCCAAGTTCAAGTCAAAGCTTGATCCTTTTAGAGCTGAGAATAAATTATAGTGTCCCTGCCATTTTGCTGTCGAGTATATTCTCGGAAAAGAGTTTTAAGTGAAAGACTAAGAATTAGAATACGGCGCGAAAACTCGGGGCTGTTATGAAGTGAAAAGAAAATTTAGACCATGGCTTTTTGTCAACTAACTAACTAACTAACTAACTAACTATGTTTATCGCAAAGAGGAAGACCTCATATCTAAAACCGCACACCTGCTTACGTGGAGAGCAGTGGCGGAGTGTGCAATTTCGCAACCTTGTAGTTTGTCCATTTAAACCCATGAAAAAGATCGACATATTGTGTGTTCGTTGAACACCTTCGCGTTCGACCTTTTACATGCGTTTAAATAGAGACAATTCAACGTTGCTAAATTGCACGCTTCGCCACTGGTGGAGGGATTGAACCACAGCCCCTCCCCTCGGTTCAGAATTTTCCTCTAACCATGCTCGAAGGAGTGGTTTTTTTTTTTTTTTTTTTTTTTTTTTTTTTTTTTTTTTTTAATTGAATTGAGCGCATAACTTCCGGAAAAAGTGCAAGGGGCTTACAGGATTGCCAATAAAATCATTTACAATGCATTATGAAGGATAGAGAACTTCTCAAAGTATTTCCTTCGAAACTTTCTTTTTGCGCTTCAAGGGTCGTGAACTTTTAAAAGTCTCCCATCACCTTGGAGTATTTCTGGAAAAAAAGTTGCAGAAAATCGAACTCAAGAAATTACTTTTGACTTTGAACGTTCGAAGACCACTGTTCACTCTCACTTTCATTCTGGAGAAAAAAAAAATACCTACTTTTCAAGCGTCTCCTGAGTCAAAAAGCTCTCTACTCCAATGCAGCCAGTATACTTACACCCGTGGCGTAGCGTGCAGTTTGGCAACTTTGAATTGTGTCCACTTAAACCCATGTAAAAGGTCGAATGCGAAGGTGTTCAACGAACACCCAATAGTTCAATCTTTTTCATGGGTTTAAATGGACAAACTGCACTGTTGCCAAATCGCACGCGACGACACTGACTTACCGTCCAAAGACGGAGATGTAAGTCTATATTTTCATTTTCGCCTTTGAAATCACGTCACGTGTCTCACTAAATCTCAACGAAACAATCATCACATGTAGACTATTTAGTGTTTGTCTTGTATGAAGGAATATCGACACGCTTTTAAGGAGTTCTAATGACGCGGCTCGAAATGTTCAATCTGTTGAACGATAACTATAACGGAAATGCAGATGTCTTCCCACGGCGTCATATCCAGCGCATCTTCATCTGCCTCTGCTATCAACTACTAATAGCTTCTGTTCTGTTCTTCAATTAATAAACGCAGTTTCATGCCCCCCTCCCCCCTTCAAACCTTGAGTTGATCACTGAACGATACTATATATGCCATCGGCGATTATGTAGAAGAATTGAAGAGTCATGTATGTGATGTCACACTGAAAAAAAGTTGAGACTATTTCCCCAAAGTTTACGTCCTATTGCACCGGCAACAAAAGGGGAATTATTGTAAACGTTGACAAAAATCAGACTGAAAGTTGAAGTATTCGACAATTCTGGAGAGTTCCCAACTTTTAATCGGAATTTCCTCAATATTTACGACATTTTTTAACAACAATTCCCCAATAATGGGGCTCTTGCAAACTTTTGCCACAGGGATTGAAGAGTTGGTTCTTGCCAAAAAACGTGTAAAAATTACGAAGAGTACAAGTACATTGAAAAATTACGAAATTCACTCTCAGAATCGGGCGTAATGGCGGAGAGACGCAGGTATCATAGCAGATTCCTATCTAAATTGAGACATATCTCTGTGTTTTCGTAGAGAAAGTGACAAGTTAGATAGGAATCTCCCATGATACCTGCGTTGAAGCGACATTACAACTTGCCGTTATAGCTGTTATGTGAGTTTATTACTGAACTTACGACTTTTTTAGTATGATTTTCGTGATTTTCGCTTGTTTTTACTTCAGATTGGACTGTTCATTTGCTCACAGCAAAAGTTTGCAAGAGCCCCGCATTGCCGTTACAATATAGGACGTATAAACTTTCGGGTAATAGTTCCTACTTTGTTTTCGGTGTGTATAGCGACGCGACGATTCATTGTCAAGTTTTTTGGCAATTTGTGCGTGCTGAATTTACGCCTATCACACAAAGAGTAGCTTCGTGACAATATTTCTCTCGTACTTACACATAACTTTTCGGTTCGTAAAACTCCCTTCTTCACCCACCCTCTTCCGAAAAGCAGAGACTTTCGAACACATACTTCAAAAAAATATGCGTTTTAACTCTCCGCGACTCCACCATAAATCAATGGCGCCTAAACTGAGGGAGGGACAGTGTGACACGGACGACACGGATGCAGTATATAATTCCCTCCTCGCTCAACCTCCTCTTTTCTCTCTCTCTATAACATCAAGGTTACCATTTTGTGCTGAAAAGTCTTCATATTTTAGGTTCATTCTAACAGGCGATTCCAACATTTTCTGCACTATCTGGCTATGTACCA